>JABWTJ010000105.1:2822617-3431679 GCA_016801875.1 Solanum sitiens
CAAACACGAGAATTCGTACAATTTGTACATATGAAAAAGTTAATAAATCTGAATCTTCTACCTAATTTTTATTTCATGAGATTTCGCATCCCACTACCTAATTTCAACCCTTGTTGATTAATTGAAGGAATGCTTGAAAACATGAATGTGGACTTGAATTGTGCAAATTATTGTGTCTTCTATGTGTTGTGATATTAATTTTGTGTATTAATTGTTGAACATCGTGATGAGACATGTGCTGAGTTATGATGCTGAAGTCTTTGTTGGCGAGTAATATTATACCGATGTCTTTGTGAGGGAGTTTTACTATGCCAAGGTCTTTGCCGCAAGTGTTATTATGCCGATGTCTTTGCTAACAAGTGTTAATATGGGAAATTCTTTGCCGGTGAGTGTCATTATATTGAGGTCTTTTCCGGAGAGTCTTGTTGTAATGGGGTCTTTGCCGGTGAATGTTAAAGACGATGGGAAATGGTTCCGGCTAATGGATCATTGTGAGTTGATACTCTTGATGCTTATGTGTCACTTACTTGTGGATTATGATTGATATATTTGTTATGTGTTACTGAACAACTTGTCACTGATATTTTCTTATTTGATTTGTTAATTGTTGCACTTTGAATATTGGGCTTGTGATTAGTGTACTGTACATTTGCTAGGTTGGGCTGGTATCTGTGCAGGTTAGAGTTTGACAAGGTTTGGTTGAGGTGTAGGGGGATTCTTTTTCTAGCTAGTTGCTTTGTTTAGTAGGTTTCTTGTCGGGTACCGTGTTGTTGGTGCTCACCCTTGATTCTACACTTGTGTAGGTATTGAGTCAGAACCCGTGTGATCTCTTTCTCCTTATTTTGATCTCCAGGCTCGTCAACACTTGAAGATGTAGCTGCTTGTCATTCAGCGGATCCTCTTTTTCCATTCCTTAAACTTTGTTCTGTTAGAGAAACAAAGCTTGAGACATGTATTTATTCCTTCATTCCGGACTTATGTATTAGTGGCTTGTACATATGACAACAATATTTTGGCGGTTTTAAAAGAAGAATACGTTTTCCGCTTTATCTTGTTCTTGTTTTTACGATTTTCCATGTTTCTTTTATTTTCGTTAGGTTGAGGGTAACTTGTCTTGGTGGGAAAAGAAAGTGACATCACGTCTATTTTTTGGTCGTGATACAATATTGGATGGATCTACCCAAATACTCTCCTTGGACACCACACATCCTAAAAATACCACATAACTAAGGCAAAACTCACATGTTGAGAACTTGGCATAAAACTTCTCTTCCCTCAAATGTTGATTGTGATCTGTCTCATTTGTTTAAGTACAACTAAGATGTCCTCAATGAAAACCATCACAAACGAATCCAAAAAATGTCGGAACACACCGTTTATCAACATCATGAATGTTGCAGGGGCGTTAGTCAAACCAAAAGATATCAAAAGAAACACATAATGATCATAACAGTCCTAAAAGGTCTCTTAGGGAAATCCAATGCCCTAATCTTTTGTCGACGATAACGGAACCTGATCCAATCATAGAAAACAAAGATTCACTTGGAAGCTGACCATCAAATCATCGAAACGAGGAAGAGGATATTTGTTCTTCACTTTCACATTGTTCAACTATTCAAAATCAATAACATCATCATTGATCTCACAAACAACATAGGAGCACCCTATTGGGAAATAATTGGGCGAATAAACTCCTTACTCAACAAATCCGAGACTTGATCCTTCAATTCTTTAAACTAAGTAGGAGTCATGCGATAAGAAGCAATAGAAATGAGCTTGGTGTTTAGCGATAAGTGAATGGATAAATCAATATACCTATGCAGAAAAAATCCTAGAACATTAGTAGGAAACATACTCTAAAACTCTCGAACTACAAATAAAGAATCTATGGTAGATGGATCAACATTAGTATCCTAAATCAAAGCCAAAAAGGACAAACACCCTTTATCAACCAATCTATGAGATCAAATAAAGGAGATAACTTTGTTAGGGTAAGAACATCTAGAACCCGTCCACTAAACTCTCGGAATACCTGACATAGCTAAAGTCACAATGTTAGAATAAAATCAAGAATATCACGATTTAGAGAAAGACAATCCATACCCTAAGATAATTTCAATGTCTAACTTTCCTAAATTGATAAATCCCACCCATGTATCAAACCCGGTCATAGAAAAAATATTAGAATCTATACACTTGATCAACCACTAAGGATTCACCCACATGTGTAGTAAAATGAATAGGCACATACATGCGATCAGAAATAATATAAAACCTAGTAGCAAAATAGGTCGACACATATGAGAAAGTAAAACCTGGATAAACAACACAAACATATCGATAGAAATCTGAGACGATACATGTCATCACAACATAAGAAGTCTCAGCCTCATGTCTTCCTAGAAAAACCTAGCACATGCCCTCACGACCACCTTTAGTCTGAATAAAACCTCTACTTCTACCTTGTGGTGCTGGAGCACCCTTACCAGAAGTCCTGCCACCTATATGGAAAGTGTTATACTTTTCCAAGGAGCATGAGGCTGAGACATCAAATGTTGTGATCATATCTATTTTCTTAGTTTTCCATGGACCTACATTTGTATTATTTGATTCCATATCTACGTTCTCATATATGTCTACCTATTTTTCTGCTAGCTTTGATATGATGTCTGATTGCATGCATTTTCCTATTCATGTTTCTACGATAATGGGTGAATCCTTAGTGGTGGATGAAGTTAACTGATCATGTCTTGTTGTTTTGGTCGAGTATGAAACTTGGGTAAGGTTGATAATTTTGGAAATGCTAGACTTTGATATTATCTTGGGATGGATAAACTTTTTCCGCATCGTGCTATTCTCAATTGTTTTTCTAAGAAATTAACTTTTGTGATGCTGGGTTTCCCGAGATTTGAGTGGAAGGTTCTAGTGGTTCTTACCATAGCAATATGATCTCCTTCATTTGAGCTCGGAGATTGGTTGATAGAGGGGTTTTATCCTATTTGGATTTAATTCAAGATAATAGTGTTGAGCCATCTATCATAGATTCTATACATGTAGTTTGAGAGTTTTTGGATGTGTTTCCTACTGATCTTCCAGGTTTAATTCTTGATAGGGATATCGAATTTGCCATTGACTTGGATATAGAACCAAACCAATATCTATTGTTTTATATCATATTTCTCTAGCTCAGCTAAAAGAATTGAAGGATGAATTGTCTGATTTGTTGATTAAGGGGTTTATTCGCCCTATTGTTACCCCATGGGGTACACCTGTCTTATTTGTCTGGAAGAAGAATGGATCCATGAGGATGTGCATTGATTATTGACAGTTGAACAAAGTTAGAGTGAAGAGCAAGCATCATCTTCCCCATATCGATGATTTTTTTCATAAGCTACAAGGTTACTCTCAATTTTCAAAGATTGATTTGAGGTTTGGTTATCATCAACTGAAGATTAGGGAATCTGATATCTCTATGAAAACTTTTAAGACACGTTGTGGTCACTATGAGTTTGTTGTGATGTATTTTTGATTAACTAACGCCCTTTCAACGTTCATAGAGTTGATAAGAGTGGTGTTATGACCTTATCTTAATTTCTTTATGATAGTTTTCATTAATGAAATCTCGGTGTACTCTGATAATGAGTCCAATTAGGATAGACATTTGAGTAAAGAGAAGTTTCACGACAAGTACTCAAAGTGAGAGTTTTAACTTGATTCTATTGCAGTGTTTGGACATGTGGGGTCCAAGGATGTTATTAAGGTACATCCAGCCAATATTGAGGCATTTAGGAGTTTAACCAGACCTACATCAGTTTTGGGGATCCAAAGTATCATAGGACTTGTGGGTTGTAACACCTCATATCCTAGACAGACCTAAATACAAATTTAAGAAGTTGCAATTGCCCCAAACGGGCACAACCCACCAACCGTAGGGTGACTCCTGAACCATAGGTGGGGTCCGTCGATAACCACCTACAACCCTTCCGAGAAGAGTCCAGAAAATTTGTCTAAGGTTTGACCCACAGCCAGACCCACGAACCATAGGTAAGACCACGGGTTGTGGTCCTAGTCCATGGATCGAGACCCCATATTTCCATTCTCTAAATCTAATCAACAGTTTACAAGATGGACCGTGGGTCAGTCCACATACCATTAGTGAGTCATTCTAGTGTCCCCTACAGCTTTCAGATCGGGGGTAAGTTGGTCTTTTGCTTCTGGATTATACCCCCTAAACTATGTTGTTTAACCCCTTAGACTATACCATTTTAGTCAATTTTAGCATAGTAACTAAATTAGAACTTACCCTAGTTAACTCATGTTCCAAAAATTAATCAAGTTGAACAAAAAGTATAAAGAGTCGGCGAATCCTCTCCAAGAATGCAACAAGGTTTTCTTCAGTTCTAACCTCTAAATCAAAAGATCTCTTTGTGAATTTCATCGCTGGGTATGTGGGATTTCACTAGTGGGTTTCGTTCAACCATTACATCCATAAAATTTAGTGAGATTCTTGATTGTCTATATAATGTTAGACCTAGGGTTTCTAGAATTTCAAAATTTATGTTGTGATTCAGTTGTTAGACTAATCCAAATCACATTATCTTGATTTTCATTCGTATTGTTGGTTAGTTCTTGCTTGAACCTCAGTACCCTAGTTGTGTAGATTCATGTAGTTCATGAATTACACTTTCTAGGTTAGATTATTCAAACATACATGCCTCAATTAAGAATGTTTCATTATCAGTATATTAATATTGTATTTTCACTAATCATGCTAGTATGTTGAGATATTGAGTATTACAAAAATTCGGCCATATTGTGTATTTACATAATAAGTTGGGAGTAGGCTCAATGCTGAGTGAACTAAGGTTTAGTCAACCTCATATTCCTAGAACTAGTGCCCGTGTGTAAGTCCCCTGATTGGGAATTATGCTTAGTGATCACACAAGTCATGCCTCTATACTCTTGGCAAGGTTATTTGATCCTCTCAATATGGGGTATACATCGGTCTCCACATTTAGCTCGGTCTCCACATTTAGGTCATGTTATTTTATGTAAGTTATTAGTATCTTACACAAGTAGATACTAGTGTATTGACTATGTTATTAGTTACAGTTAAGTCTTCATTTTTAGTATGTTATAAACTTGATCATTAAATTTAGTTAGTTCATATTCATCAGATTTATCATATTTAGCATGTTCATATTATATCATTGCTTTATCGCTTTGTTTAGTTATATGTTTTATTAAGCTTTATTCTATCATGCATGCTTAATACCTTTCAATTACTGACGCATACTTTACGCTACATATTCTCATGGTGTAGATTTAGGTCCTCAGCATTCTAATCGCGCATATATTTGTTCCCGATCACTAGCTCAGAAGCTGTTGTGGGGAGTCCACATATTTCAAGGATAATAGACATGGTTCTATATTTAGTCTTTTCATTTCAGTTTTTAGTATTTTCTAGAGTTAGTTGGGTGTATGTCCCAGCATCTGTAGTTAGTTCGAGGCTTATTTAAAACATAGATACATTCAACTTTCGTGTTTGAAATTTATATGAGAATCTTAAAATCTTATGAGTTATATATTTATATAGTATTAGGTTTTCCCCATCGTTTCGGTTTATCTCATGGTTTAAACTTCTGCAGATTACTTCTTGTTTAAGTTATCTTAGTATGCTAATGATTTGCCAACAGGGTTAGCTTAGGGTCACTCGTGATCCTAAGTCCCGTGCTTACATAAAGTAGATAGCCACAAGGTGTGACAAACTTGGTATCAGAGCCAGGTTTGAAGGTTGGGAAACAAAGAAGCCGCATCAGTGAATGTTTTGTGAAGGAGTCAGTCTGTAGAGGGAGCTTCTTGGGAAGAAGAAGTAGCGATGAAGACGAAACATCCTCATCTCTTTATTTCCAATTCCATTCTATCTTTAGGTAATAGTTCCACTCAAGTCTTTCAGTTACTCGTGTGTGAATTCTGTCTTAGTATCATTGTTCTTCATCTAGACATGAATTTTCTTAGTATTTGCATGTCCTTAGAACTTAGTTCATTCTGATATCAGATTTACGTATGTTGTTGTAGGGGTTTCAGCTCTTTCCCCTATATGCAGCTAGTTTAATCTTCAATCAAGGATGAATGTTCCCAAGAGGGAGATAATGTAACAGCTCGTATCCTAGGCATATCTGAATGTAGATTGAAGAAGTTGGAGGTGCTACCGATGGGCACCACCCAAGGACCGTAGGGTGACCCATGAACTGTAGGTGGGGTCCGTGGATGACCACTTGCATCCCTTTAGAGAAAAGTCCAGAAAATTTGTCTAAGGGTTGACCCATGGCCACACTCATGGACCATAGGTCATACGACGAGCCATGGTTCTTTTCCGTGGATCGAGACCCCATATTTCCATTCTATGAATCCTGTCGAAGGTTGATAGAAATAACTGTGGGTCAGTCCACAGACCGTCGGTTGGCCCCGATAGCTTTTAAGTCAGGGATTGTTTGGTCTTTTCCGTATGCATTGTACCCATAAACTACATCATTAACCCTTTAAGTACGTCATTTTAGTATGTTTTAGCATAGTAACTAAATTAGAACTTACCCCACTTAACTCATTCTCCAAAAATTCATGAAGTTGAACAAAAAGATTGAGAAACAGTCGACCAAACCTCTCCACGAACGCATCAAGGTTTTCTTCATATCCCTCCCAAAGTCAAAAGATTTCTTCGTGAATTTTATTACCAAGTATGTGGGATTTCACTAGTGGGTTCCTTTCACCCATTTGGTCCCTATAATTGAGTCAGATTCTTTATTCTCTATATCACGTTAGAATTGGGGTTTCTAGAATTTCAGATTTTATGTTGTGATTTAGTTTTTAGACTAATCCAAATCAGATTATCATATTTTTGTGGAATTGTTGTATAGTTTTTGTTTGAAACTCATAACCCTAGTTGTGTAGATTCGTTTAGTTTATGAATTACTCTTGCTAGGTCAGATTATTCAGATATACTTGCCTCTGGTAAGAATTTTTCATTATCAGTATATATATGTTGCATTTTCAATAAGCATGTTAATATTTTAAGCCATTCCGTATTACAAAATTGAATCATAATGTGTTAACTACATAATCAGCTTGTAATAGGCCTAATACTGAGTGGACTAAGGGCCAGTCACACTCATAGTCCGAGAACTACGGACCCTCATAGGTAAGTCCCCTTTGTGGGCATTATACTCAGTGATCACGGAACTCATGCCTCTATACCCTAGTCATGGTATATTGAGTCCCCTCGGTAGGGCATATATATCACACTCCACATTTAGGTCATGTGGTGTTGTGTCGGTTATTAATACCTCCCACATACAAGTTCTATTGTATTTACCAGGTTATCAGCTACACTTCAGTCTTCAGTTTCAGTATGTTATAAACTTTGTCACTACATTGAGTTAGTTTATATTCAGCATGTTTAGCATATTTATCATGTTTAGATTATATCATTCCTTTATTGCTTTGTTCGGTGATATGTTTTATTTAGCTTATTCTATCATTCATGCTCAGTACCTTTCAAGAACTGACACATACTATCCGCTACATCTTCTCGTGATGTAGGTTCATATCCTCAGATATCATATCACGCATCAATTGAATCCCGATCTTTAGTTCAGAATATTTAGTTGTGAGTCCTCACAATTTGAGACCAATAAACATGTTTCTACATTTATTCTTTTAATTTCAATTTTCAGTATTTTCTAGAGTTTGTTGGTGGCTTGTCCCAACATCTCTAGTCAGTTAGAGACTTATTTCAAACATAGATATATTCAACTTTGATGTTTGAGTTTTATTTCAGTATCTTAAACTCTTCTGAGTTATATATTTTTAGATAGTATTGGGTTGTCCCCATCATTTCAGTTTATCTCATGTTTAAGCTTCCACACATTACTTCATATTGGAGTTTATGTTAACATGCTAATGATTTGTTAGCATGGTTATCTTGGGGTAATTCGTGATCTTAAGTCCCATGTTTACGGCAAGGGGGTAGCCTCGTTGCATGACTAACATTGTATGAGAGGCAGATTTGAAGGTTGAAAAACAAAGAAGTCTTGTCAGTTAAGGTTATGTAAAGGAGTAAGTCTGTAGTGGGAGCTACTTTGAAGAAGAAGCGGACATGGAAACCATGTATCCTCATCTCTTTCCTTCCGATTACATTCAATTTTGAGGTAATAGTTTCTCTCAAGTCTATCAGTTACTCATGCGTAAATTAAGTCTTAGTATCATATTACTTAAGCTAGACTTGCATTTTTATTGTGTTTGCATGTCCTTGGAACTTAGTTCAATCTGAATTCAGTTTCAAATTAGTTGTGTTAGGGATTTAAGCTCTTTCCCCCATATTCTACTAGTTTAATCTTCATTTGAGGATGAATATTCCCAACGGGAAGATAATGTAACACCTCACATCCTAGAAAAATTTAAATGTAGATTTAAAAAGTTATAGGTGCCACGGACCGTAGGGTGACCTACGAATCCTAGGTGGGGTCCGTGGATGACCACCTGCAGCCCTTCCTAGAAAAGTCCAAAATAAAGGACTTGGAAAACCTAACTTATTTTTTTGGATTGAGGTAAGTTATGGAATGGAAGGCATACTATTGAGTCAACAAAAGAATGCAGAAGATCCAGTTCAGTTATTCAATCTTATTGATCATAATAAGGTAAAATTTCCGGTGGAAGATAATACGAAATACAAAAAAGAGGAAGAAGATATTATTTTAGAGTAGACCTTGTACAGACGTCTAGTTGGATCACTTATATATCTAACTATGAGCCATCCGGAAACCTCTTATGTAGTACATATGTTAAGCAAATTTGTTACCAAACCTTACAAGATGCACTACACTACTTTTCTGAGGTTATTAGATACATAAAACCTTACAAATTTAATGGGCAGGATGCCCTAATTAAAGACGATCCACTAAAGGTTGGTGTAAGATGCTTGGATCGTGCATGATTTCTTGCAAGTGTAGGAAACAATCTCGAACATCAAAGTCATCCACAGAGGCAAAATATAGAAACATGTATGTTGTATGCTCTTGTAACATCTCGCAAATAGAAATAACTACGAAGAAGTTATTAATTTGAAATAGCAATTTTTGGAAAGTATATAAAAATCTGGAAAATTTGTTAAGTATGTTTCAGTTGAGTTTTTTGTCAACTTCAAACGACCATAACACCTAACTTAGGATGAGTGAGGTGTGTTTCCAGATATCGTAGGGAGGATTATTTTCCCTCCGAGTTTGCGCGATTTTGAGTTTCCATAAGTGTGGTATGCCCATTTGAAGTTCGGTAGTTGAAATAAGGAAAGTCTGATGCATATTTTTGAAAGGTATTTTAGTCTTTTCTTACCCAATTGTTTTAATTCATTTTTAGGATTTAATTGGGGCAAAATAATATTTTAGTCAACTTGTAAAAGTCGAAGCTCACGATAGGGCTTGTAGAAAGGAGAAAATAGGAGAAATGAGAAGAAACAATCAAGATTCATCAAGACCTTTCGAGTTTGGTTGTGGATTTCGCCAAGGATTCAATCCTACGAGGTATGTGAGATCACATAACATTAGGTTAGTCAACCCATGCACCAATAATGATTCAATTTTACGAAGTATATTAGACTTGATAGTAAATCCTTGGAGTTTTTGATGAAATTCGTTTGAATTCTTGTGGGTTGTGTTGTTGAAGTTTTTTCAAGATATGATTCATGTTTTCGAGGGAAATTTTTATTTGAATCTAGTATGTTTTGCGGATATATTTGATTCTAAGTGTTTGGGGAAGGAACTGAGTGAAATTAGAGGGTTTACATTTGAAAAACTAAGAAGAATAATCGAGGAGCACCTGGGAGGATCGTTGGGCGTCATTACTCTCATAACCCCAAAAAGAGCTCGATAAATGTTGGGCTCTAGGGAGCCTCGCCAGCAAGAGTGCCCAAACCCTTTCTATGAATTTCAAGGGTTGGCGCCCCGCGTCTCAGATTTTGGTTCTTCCCATTCTTTCCCCATCTTTCCGTACTAGTTCTTTAGTAACATACCTATGTTTTCTAGTTGACTAAAACACTATAAGGTACATCTTTACATCATGAAGTCATCTATAAACATGATATCATGAAGCTTGAAATAATAATTCAATTCAAGGAAAGTTAAAGAGTCAAGTCTAGAAATTAAGAAGCAAGTCAAGAGAAATTCATTAAGTTTTCAAAAGTATTTCGCAAACGTTTAACCTTTCCTTAAGATTTAGCTTTCGAGTTGACTAAAGAGTTAATAGTAAAGTGCATTTCTTCAAAGATTATACGAGAACTAAATATTCCCGAAAGTTAGAAATTTTTCACATTTGAGAAGAAAGGGAACATCGATTCCAAGAGAGCTTTAAAGCTAAGTTTTGAGTAATTATCTTAAACTGATGAAATAAGTTATGTTTTAAAAACGTATGAGCTAAGTAAATTTTGGGCGTAGTTTTGAGCACTGATATGGGGACGCGAGTGCGTAATAACTCAAGTTTTCGTAAACAATGTAGCCATAATTCCTTAGTTTTTTATTGCATTTCTTTAACAAATTGTGTTGCTTTCAACTATTTTAAAAGCTTTCTATATATTGCATGTGTTTTATTGATTCATATTGAGAAATGTTGTTCATGAGTTGAGTAATGTCAATGTAACACCACAAGCAACCCCCGAGACGCGGACACATGATCTAGGACCACATGTGATCTCAAGCTAACCATTCTGGCATGATCATGATCATACGAAATATAAACTGAATAGTAGAAACTATGCGGAAGATATAATCATAAACAAAATAAAAGATGGGGAATACCCATACATTATAAATGAGATATATGAAAACTAATGAGATTAATAGAAGGAAGATATTAATTCAATAGTAATTTGAATCTATCTATGTCTCCAAATAGCCTCTAGCTTATTATAACTGTTTGGAAATGCCCCAAATAGATCTAGAAAAGTTGAAACTAAAGGACTAAAAATACTGAAAAGAAACTCATCACTCTTGTCCTCTAAGAATGAGGAATCACCACAGATTCTACTGAACTGGATATCGGGAAATGCTCTAATCGTTATCTAGATGCTGGGAACCTGAAACTACATCACGAGAAGATGTAGTGCACGTATGCATAAGTACATGAAAGGTAATGAACATGCATTATAGAGTAAAGATGAAATAAAATATAACTGACAAGCACAAAGAAAGTATAATATTCTGGACATGATATAGATACTAAATACTGAGCTAATTGGATGCAAGGACCACATTTATAACATGACGACTGAATACTGACTTAATTGTAAGTATGGTAAATGCAATAGAGTCTGATTGAACCATGGTAGATACTAATAACCGATTATAAAACCACATGAGTTAAATATCAAGTGCGATGTATACGCCCCACCGGGAGGACCCTGTATACCCTGCCAGAGGTATATATGCATGCTAGCGTGATCACTAAAACGATCATAGGTCGTAGGTCAAGTCTTCCCGACAAGGCTTTACTAAAACGAGCATATTGTTTTACTAGGAAGTCAGATTTTAGCAAACTCGGTGGCGTTGGAAAGATGATTGAATTATCTATTATGCCATAGGTCATGGGACACCTAAATCCTTTTGTTATAATTCCAATTTGAAGTTGACCCAATAAGTAATTCCTTCCTTACTGAAAGCTAACCTTCACCAACGGTCATACCTACGGTCCATAAGTCCATTTACAGACAATAATGGTCGATCGTGGTTTGTGTCATAGGCTGGGTAAAGGGGAACTCAATCTACGGTCACAGACCACAGACAGTGGGTCTGTTCCATTGGTCGAGACATAGCTTATTTTCTGAGCTGGGTTTTAGGAGGGGTTGCAGTGGTGAACCACGAAACTAAATCACGAGTCATAGATCAAAGTACGGTACATGGATGGCAACCGTAGGTTGCACCTGCAATTTGTGAAAACCTGAAATCTAGTTTATTTTTGGATACGGGGTGTTACCTTATCTCCCCCTGGGAACATTCGTCCTCGAATAAAGTCTAAACTAGTTTAGTATGGAAGGAAGGAGTTGCAATCCCTACAACTAAACACTGGAAATTGAATTTCTCAGTGAACTGAGTTTGAAGAACATGCAATACAGTGCAAATGCAAGTATAAACTAATGGAACATGATACTAAGACTGATTTTACGCATGAATGGCTTGAAAATTGAAGTCCCAAATGATTTTACGCATGAATACCCCAAATAGATCTAGCAAAATTGTAACTAAAGGACATAAAATACTGAAAAAGAAACTCATCACTCTTGTCCTCTGAGAATGATGAATCACCACTGATTCTACTGAACTGGAGATCGGGAACCGCTCTAATCGTTATCTAGATGCTGGGAACCTGAAACTACATCACGAGAAGATGTAGTGCACGTATGCATAAGTACATAAAAGGTAATGAACATGCATGATAGAGAAAAGATGAAATAAAATTTAATTGACAAGCACAAAGAAAGTATAATATTCTGGACATGATATAAATACTAAATACTGAGCTAATTGGTTGCAAGGACCACATTTATAACATGATGACTTAATACTGAATGAATTGTAAGTATGGTAAATGCAATAGAGTCTGATTAAACCATGGGATATACTAATAACCGATTATAAAACCACATGAGCTAAATGTCAAGTCCGATGTATACGCCCCGCCGGTAGGACCCTGTATACCCTGCCAGAGGTATAGATGCATGCTAGCATGATCACTAAAACGATCATAGGTCATAGGTCAAGTCTGCCCGACATGGCTTCACTAAAATAAGCATAAATTTTTATTCAGAGTTCAGATAGTAGAAAACTCAATGGCTTTAGGAAGAGGATTAAATTATCTATGATATCACAAGTCATGGTAAACCTAATTCTTTTTTTTGCTAAGAGTTATGCCTATTTGAAGTTGACCCAATATGCAATTCGCCCTAACTAACAATTGACCTTCACCTACGGACCGTACTGCTTGATCGTGGTTCATATCAAAATCTAGGTAAATTTTGCATCTACGATCATAGACCACATATCATGGTCTGGTCTATGGATTGTGGGTCTGTTCCGTGGGTCGAGACATAGAAAATTTTCTGAGCTGGGATTGGGAGGGGTTGCAGTGGTGAACCACAGACCTACAACATATGCCGTAGATCACAGTATGATATGTTGATGTCCTATCGTAGGTTGCACCTGCAATTTCTTAAAAGCTAAAATCTGGTATGTTTATGGATACAAGGTGTTTTAGTAAGAATAAGTGTTTCCTTCAAATTCATTTCAAACATATGTTATGTTTATTATTCTCCTCCGCATACTCGTACATTCAATATACTGATGTCAATTGGACTGCTTCATTTTACGATGCACACACAGGTAATCAGGATTAGCATCGTGGGACCCGTTGATCCAGTTGAGCACTCAGATTCAGTTTGTGATCCTCATTTCTTACTAGAGGGCTCCTTTTATCATTTGATTTTAGTATTTCAGTTGTTTTGATCATTGGACATCCTTTCTTTTTTTTTAGAGGATTCATAGACAGATAGTTATATTTTTTAATCTTTTCATTTTCCTTATCTTTTCTTGAGACTTTAGTTTGCCTTATTAGCCAGTTTAATGTTTTCTTATAACATTCTAAGTTTTATAATCTATCTTTGATAGGTTAAGTCTTCTGATAAGTAAGTAAGTCAGACCAAGGGTTTTCTTGGGGCCAACTATGGCTCGCGAGTTCCAGTCCCACCCAGGGTGTAGCTTCAGGGTGTGACAAACTTGGTATCAGAGCATATAGTTTAAGAGTCCTAGAGAGTGTATGAAGACATATTTGTATAGTCAAAGTTATCGGTGTGAAACCGTCACATTTTTAAATAGGAGGCCGGACATTTAGGAAATTATTTTATTTATTTCATACTCATCTCCTTTGTTAGACATTATATCTACAAAGTTTCTTCTAACTCGTGCTTGCGCGTGTCTATTATATTATACCTCCAAGAATAGCTGTTAGAGGTTCTCCTGCTAGGCGTAATGTTCAACCACAGGAAAAAAAGGTACCTAATGCACCAGACATGCAACCCCAAGGAAAGGTTACCAATGTTGAGTTCAGAGAAGCGATAAGGATGCTAAGTCTAGTTGTGACTAACCAGGTTGGGTAATAAAGAGGTACTAGACAACAAGAGACTGACACTTAGAGGATTTGTGAGTTATTAAGGATGAACTCCCCAAGTCTCACTAGTTCAAGAACTACTAAGGATCCATAGAACTTTATTAAGGAACGAAAAAAGGTATTTGACGTTATGCATGTTGATAATACTGAGCAATTCGAACTAGTTTCATATCAATTGAATGATGTTGTTAGGAATTCTTTTAGCCGGTGGAAAGAGGGTAGAGCTAAGGGAGCACCACATACGAATTGGGCATGTTTTGAAGAGGCCTTCGTGGGGAATTTCTTTCCCCGGGATCTAAGAGATGCCATGGTACAAGTGTTTCTTACCTTAAGAAATATTACCTAAGTGTTCATGAGTATGGGTTAAAGTTCACCCAACTATCCCAATATTCATCTAATATGGTTGTAGATATAAGGACTAGAATAAACCTATTTGTTGATGGGTTGTCCCGTCTATCATGAAAAGAGGGTAGGGCAGCGATGCGAATTGGGGTCATGAATATATCCAGGTTAATGGCATATATGCAGTAGGTTGAGGAAGAGAAGTTGAGGGATATGAAAGGATTTTAGTAACAAAAAGGCTAAGATTGGGAGTGAATCCGGGCAGCAAAGAAGTAATGTTAACCATTCATCCTTTAAGCAAAAGAAAAAAGGACCTGCTCCGTCATCTACTAGTGCACCTGCATCCAGAAACAAATAAGTATAATAGCAAGAATTCCCAGTACTTCAGAGCTAGATATGTACAATCTCAGCGTACTGTGGCACAAGGAGGTAACTGGGCTCTTTGTAACGACCCAACGTACCCCCTAGAAGTTAATGTACTCCTAGATAGCCACACGCCGTCATCGACCTCTCGGAGGTCTAAGACAAGCCCTAAGACATCTTTCATTGCATAATCGTAATAAAACTAGCGGAAAATTTAAAACTTTATATATATATATATATATAAAATATCATAATACATAGTTAGACTCTAAGTCTCTTTTCCATCTTAAGACACAACTCAATAAAATAGAATAGGGACACGACCCTTAACAACATAAAATATAAGTCTAATCTATTTCATCAACTTGAAGAAACATCTTGACATAGGCTACCCTTGAATCATAAGGGCTCCTTTACTTGAACTTGGGAGATATATCCATTCTCTTCACTTAGGTAACATCCTCTAGCCATCAATACCTACACTTTGTGTAAAAAGAAGAAGAAGAACGGTATTAGTATAAGAATGCACTAAGTATGGAAACGATGCAAAAACATGCATTTAAAGAGGATATTTCATTTGAAATCATGCAACATATCTTTGTAGAAAACATCATGAACATAGGCACATATAAGTTCAATATTGTTCACATACATCATATTGATAAGGATACTACTCATAATAGCATATAAAGCCATTTCTCATACTTTCAAGCATATTCAATACATACTATACATTACCTCTCTTTTATCTTACTTCTTTCATTAAGTAACCCTCAAGTGTATCTAGTACAATGTATCACCTTGAGGTCACCTTATAATAGTCTTTCATAAATATGCTTCATAAACACAACCACATATATTCACAAGTCATAAGCACATTATAGACATCAACTTCACATAAGGACCATCACCTAAGACAACTCCTAAGTTAGACTAGTGCAATGTGTAGGTAGCATCTCATAATACTTTTTCCACCAAGTGTACCTAAGAAATCACCCTAGACTAGGTATAACATGCTTAACAAGTCATAGCACTTCCATTCACAACTAAACATAAGACATATACTACATGGCATCACATAAGGACTCTTTCCTTTACTACAACCTTAGTCATAACTTATTTAGTTTATATCATAGGTAAACAACTACCCTCACAAGATTACTTGTGCAATGTAGACATGGAGTCCCATACCCCCACATATACTAAGTAAACTCATTTAGAAGCTATAAGTGTAACTCACATGCATAATCATAATTCATTTTTTAACATAGCAAAGTCTCTTAAACATGCATTCATACAAGCAATACATAACATAAGTCTTACTTTCATACATATACTAATCTTATCCTTTCTTGGAGTTCACTAGTGCAACGCATGGGTAGGGTCCATAGTCCTACCTATACTAAGTAACCTCCTCAAGGAGTTGTGATTAGAGTCCATAATTTATCTTAGTTCATTTACTACTTTGGGAGACATAGCCATAACCGACATAGATAATGTGAGCTACATGGAATCCGGTGTTCTACTCCCACACCGAAAAGAGAGGGTTAACACTTGCCTAAGGTGTAACCAATCATACATATCAATATAAGTGGTATCCACAAGCTATAACCTATGGGGGCACGTAGTTATGGAACATGGAGATTGCTTCTAGAAACCTTGACTTTCTAACGTGGAGGTTTACATCCCATGAGACAACATCTATGTTGAGAACCCGGACTTGTTAAATGTGAAGGTTCTCTTTGTGGGAAGCCGGACTTACTAACATTAATCCCCCACTCTCATTTGTCATGTTCACTCGGTGCTAGGCTCTAACTCCCTACTTAATATATTAAAGACTTTAATGTATTAATTCATAAAGAAGGCTTTAGGAGCTTACTCCTTCATACATCATATAGATCAAAGGATTCTAAGATGATAATGTCCTTTCATCATAGACCGTACTTCATGTGAGAATGTCCTTTCACATAATCATGCAATCATACATCATGTGTGTGCGCTTACATGTGAGATCTACCTTCACATAACACCTCTAATCATACATGTTCATAACTTCATTAATCATATACTTACATGCATAAAATAGGTGATGATACATAAAAGAACTACCCATTCCTTAGTCATCATGAATCTACCCTACTCATAGATATGCATGAAGTTGGTGTGTGTACATTGGTCAACATGATCACATAATAGCTATGACATATCATTGACGAAGCCACCCTCGAAAGATCATAACACATGTATAAAAATCCTCAAGTCTTGAGTCAAACACATTTAAAGTATTAAAGACAATTAGCTACACACACTCATATTACATCCTTGGGGCAAGTACATATTCAACAATAGAATAGAACACTCCTAGCATACTTTGATTACACATTTGTATAGGATTCATATAGGTAAGGGTCATGCTAAGAGTATATTCTTCATCACTAGACATATAGACCACCTTACCCTAACATGCTCATTACACATATACATATAACATCATTTCCCACACCTAGGTCATACAACTAGTTTTGAGGACTATTCATATGCTTTACATAACATCAATTCACTTAGAACATGATATTTTAATCAAGAATAAATCCTTCAAATTCCTAACATATAAATCATCATATCAATTCATCTTGCATCTAATGCCTTCAAGGCTATGATCATAATACATAAACATGTACAAGAATGTAAACACCGCCACCATAAGTGGACCATACCAATCAACACAATTCAATGTACATTCTAAACTAATTAGAGGAAATAGGTCAACTTACCAAATCTCCAAGGTAATGATCATATTTGATCATTCCTCCACAATTCATATTCAATTGATAGAGATAGTAATAGCAATAAGCAATTCAATACAATCTATTCACAATTCTATAAACATGAAATCAAAATCACAAGACCCACATCCTAGGCCACTTTGAGAAATTAGGAGGATCATGGGTTCTTCATAAATTAGATAGAAATTCATCATAAAATAAGTAGCTAAACATATATTCATCATTAGAATGCTTTTGAAAACCATTTGAGAATGAACCCATGGCTAGATTCAAAGATAGGATTCTTGACTTAGAATCATGTTTGGAAAACCTTTGAAAGGACCCCATAGATGAATGGTTATCTAGGGATGAAGGATCACCATACCTTATACATAAGTAAAGCCCATGAAAATTTGAGAAGAAAGCTCCAAGAGTCCACCTCCATAGCTTGTTCTTGAATTTGGTCTTCATTAGAGGGTTTGGGGTTTTTGGAAGAGAGGAGAGCTTTGGGGATTTTGATTTCTTAATGGGTGTTGGGGTTTTGGCATGGGAAAGGGTTTAAAAAGGTCCAAAAAACAGTTAATAAACGTCCCCCTAAGTTACCAAAATGCCCCATACTCTTTGGAACTTTTGGACATGTCAAAATTGACTTAAAAATGACGCAACCGGATCTCGGAAGTGGCTACGCGTCGCGGGGCAGTCTCTGGATTTTGCCCCAAATAATTTTTGAGTCAGTGAGTTGTGTGCTAGGAGCGCGTTGCACAGGCAGGTCCATATCTTGGTTCTGCTCGCTGCCTTGGGCAGCCTCCTTGTCTAACGTTTGGGTCCTCCTTGAGGTCCCTTAGGGTGGTCCCCGGGGAGTCGTACCCGGACGTTTTTTCCCTTAACATTTAAATAAATATACTAGGGTCAAGTACACTATTTTTCAACTCCAAACAACACATAAAAACAAGGCAAACATACAAGGACTCAGTAGCACGTCTAAAGACCAACTTTCGAACGTCTTGGACGTTCTTGGACGTTTGACCTCGAAACCTCTTCAAATTAATTATACAAGCTTTAAAACACTTTATTAACATGTTATTAACCTGTTTTGACACATGTGAGTCTCTAGATACGTTAATTCATTTTGAGGGTTGTCACAATATCCCCCACTTGGGAAACATTCGTCCTCGAATGACACTTGAAAGATTATAAATACTTTCAAGGACTCAAAGACCCATGTAGCATCTCACAACACTCATCAGGGTATAACCCATTAGTTAATGCACCAACCATACAAACAACACCAACTTCATGCTAACATGCACTCAAAGAAACATAATCAAACATGGACTCTTCATACAATTATTTCCATGCATACTTACATCTTCACACTTATTGCCATTTGGAAGAACTACCTTCTCCAACTTTAGGCATGTCCATTATTTCACCACAAGGTTTAACATACTATGGATTTAAATTTAACGCTTAGACATAATCCACACTTCAACTTATGAGAAAATTTTGAATAATTCTTTTAGTTGCACAATAATCATTAATAATGTAGATAAACTACAATCTCATAGTCTAGACGTAATATCTTAAAGGTCATATATGACATTACCATGTTTAGCTTTGTTCAAGGAGGACCTACATTCTCCTATTCACAACATATACACATGGCATCATAGAGTTCATATTAAAGCAATGCATAGATGTTAATTCATATAAAGGAGGATTTCTTCACTCCAAACCAAATTATGCTTATACATCATTCCTTATGAAATCAACATGGTAGGTCACACCAAGTGCATCACAACATTAGGAAGTAAATTTGAAACTTTCTATTTCTAGCACATCACTAGCTTTCATGAACATGCATCATTTAGGAAAGTTTATCACATTTTATAGGTAAACCAAAAGACATAGGCTAGAAAAACCATCAATCCTCATGAGTGAGCCTATAATAACACTTCCCATATCTCAAAAGTCACCTATTTTTCAAAGAGACTCATCTTATCTCATTTAAAGGAGACTCAATTTCTCATTTTGGGGCCAAGGCACCACACATTTAAGTGACATAAGGCATGTTCATTAAGCTATATCATGAAATTAATTTGCACATTTATCATATTAGGATGAACAACAACATGAGTGACATGCAAATTTATCAAAAATTCTTTTTCATGCACTAATGACCTTTCATAATATACATAACATAGTGTCATTTAAGACATGCATAACATATGGAGAACATGCAACTTATACTTTATGGAAGACTACTATCATGAACAAGCTACTTAGGAACTCTTTGGTTTCAAGCTTGATTAAGAATGGAAGGACAAGATAGAGAGACCTTACTACTAAACTCATCATCCCCCACTTAGGGTGAACCCATATAAGAGCAAATTAACTCAACCTTAGGAGAACATTGGCTTAAAAACCTTAGCAACTAATCTCATCACCCTACTCTTGGGATCTAGGCTCATGAACACCCTTCTTACTATCACTATAAAGTGTTTTTTTTAACCTAGATAAGTTCAAGGGAGCTCAACATAGGGACATCACGGGCACTTAAAATCTTAGCATCTATGCACATTATCCCCCACTTGGGGTAAGCCTAAGCACATCATGCCCTTAAACACCAAGGTCAAGGCAAGTCAAGACCAACCTACAAGGGTCATCACTTTTGGTGGAACTTTCGAACCAATCATGCCTTGGTAGAACCTAAGAACTTCCACCATTGACCATACTCAAATTCAAGTTGAAAAGACAACTAACCACTTCAAAGCAGGTCAACCTCAATTCTGTCCTTCTCTTCAAGAGCTAAGGGGTACATACCATACATCCCCCTAAGTCATCTTACGGTAACCATACTTCCAACTTATGGTAAAACCCTTTTTATCCCTTCTTACAACTTTTAGAATAGGTTCATAGAGGAAATAATTCACAAGTCATAGGGTTTCTCCCATTAATTATCATACTTCACAATCACCTTACAAGTATCAACACACTATCTCCCCTCCTTAGGATCAAGCCTATAAAAATAAAGTTCAAATACACACAAGGACAACTATGAAGCATTTCACATATGCAAAGGTAACATTTATCTTTCTCACTATTTATCACATTCTCCAAGACTTTTCAAGCCTATTTCATAACATCATGCTACCATCCTACATAATCATAAGGTATTCTATCATTTCAGGGAACTCCATCCAACCATATCAACTATTAACAAGCTATAACCATATCATATCATAACATTACACAAAAAAAATCATTCCTCATAAACTACCTATAGCCATAAATGGCATCCCATCAACATATACTAAATTCACCTTCACACAGACTCTTCAATCCATAAACCAAAGAAAGCATCAAAACTCACCTTTTCTCCCTCAAGCATATATATACCATCTCGTCCAAGAAATCACATCTAAAAGACCACCGGACAAGAAAAAAAAATAAAGAGATCTCATAGAGTTAAGTTCTATGACGCGACATGAGAATAGTGAAGAAGGGAACTCTATCGTCCTATAGCCTTTCGCTCATAGATGTGTCACGACTCACCACTAATGATCGAGACTCTACTAGACGTGGAAATATGAGACTTTGAAACCTGACAACAAAACCTAAAACCTTATGCTCTAATACCAAGTTTGTAACTACCCAAGTACCCCCTAGAAGTTAAGATACTCTTAGATCTCCACACGGCCTCGTTGACCTATAACACCTCCAAAAAATGACTTAGGTTAAACTAGGTCCAAATGTGTGTGACATGAATTCTTTAAGTCCTAATATGGTTTAAAATAATGTTTGAGGCAACGTCTCAAGATTTGGGTTAAGTTTGAAGTCAAACGTCAAGGGACGACCAAGACGTTCGATGACTAGTCACCTATGTGCTTTGTGTGTTTTCATGTGCTTATGTGTGAGTAATGAGTTTATGAGATCCTTATATGGTTTATAATGGTTTTCAGATTCAGCATGTTGAGTTTGGCAAGTTTTGGAGGTCAAACGTCCAAGAACGTCTGGTGATGTTCGAAAGATAGCCTTTAGACGTCCTTGTGAGTTTGGATGTGTTTTGGAATATTGCATGGATTTTTTGATGTTGAACTTGTTTGGAGATGCTCCTAATACCTAGACGCACGTGTTTAGAGGATTAACGTCCAGGTACGACTCTACATAGGACCCACAAAGGGCCCTAGAAGGAGGATCCCAACTTCGACCTCAACACTGCCAGGCAGTGGCAATCGACTGCCCCAAACGACGGCCAGTCGACCAGGCGACAGTCCGTTGATGGAGCCATGTAGCCTGAAGGTGGACAATATGCATATGAAACCAACTAACCCCATCAACGGGGTGTGGTCTCACCCACGGACCGTTGTTGCTAGGGCGTTGATGGTGCTGAAATATGCCAGCTTTTCTGTTAAGGCTTGTTTTTTTTTGGGAAATTCACCGCAAGTCTTATAAAATAGGAGCACGGTTATTTTTGGTGTTTAAGGGTATTTTAAGAGTATATAAGTCATAAAACTCTCATTTAAACCCTAGCACCTAAATCAAAACCCATTCCCTCCCAAAGTTTCTTCAAAAACCTCCATGAGAGCTCAAGGTGAAGATAGACCTTGAAGATGGATCTTCAATGGAGTTTCTTCTTCAATTAACATTGGATTCTTCTAATAAGGTATGTGAGTTATTAATCTAAGGCTTTCTATCACCTTAGAGTCAATTTGAAAGATGATTATCAAAGATTTCAAAAAGATGAAAAAGTCCAATTTCTACTCTAAGTCTTGGGTTCTTGCATGAAATGTTTTCAAACATTAAGATATGATATTATTGCTCTTTTCCAATGAAATTCTCTATTAACGCTTGACCTTCTCAAATCTCTCAATTTGAATAAAATATGGGTTATGTGATCATGCTTTGATATTAATGAATTCAAATGTAGATTGTTATGGGCTTTTGATTCATGTATAGATTATGATTGATTGGTTTATAGGCTGTTTCAATTTGATCAATTGAGTATTATATATTCTTAGATACATTGAATATTAAGCTTATTGAATTGGTATTGACTTAATGCTTATGAATTCTAGTTTAGTTTTCTATAGGCAATTGATTGATGTAATAATTGTATTTAATTGATATCTAGGTTGTCTTAGATTGATAAATCAATATTTAATTGACCTAGATTCATTGAGTATTATAGTTTATGTATTGAATTGATGTTCATTGCCATGGGTAAGTACCTGTTGGTATTGAATTGGATGATTTAGCTTTGGATTGAACTGTTGAGATGGAATGGGTGGTATGCTTCCCTAACTCTCTTAACATTATGTATAGCTTTTGTATTATAATGATTATTGGTATGGTCCACTTATGGTGGCAGTGCTATGTGAATTGATGTGGCCTTGTCGGCGTTACTCTATGTAGTATGATGATCATGGACTTTTCGGCACTAATTTAAGTATTAAGATGATTAGTGTAGTTGATTTATGTGAATTATGAGCATATCTATCTACATGTGATCAATGTGAAAGTGTGTGTTCTTCTATTGATATTAGGTGATCATGTTAGATTATGTCTATGTGTTCATGTGTGTAGTCTTAGAGTTGGTGCATGATTGTTCCTACTTGACTATATGAGTCTATGATAGTTAGATTTATGATGTTATAGTAATGTATAGGATGACATAAAGATGATAAGGGTCATTCCGAAGTGCTTCAAAGAATGATATGGTATATGGAATAAAGTCAAGAATGTTGTGTCTTGTTTTGGTAGACTTGTGTCCCTTACTTGAGACATGTATGAATGATATGTAAATATGAGATGTCTTGACTAGGTAAGCTTAGTGCACCATTGTCATGCATGAATGAATGATATGTGATACCTTAAATGATGTTAAGAAGGTCATGTACGTGGAACCTTAAACCTAGTGGTAAGGTTATAATGTTGAAGTCAAAGAGCCGTAATGGTATCCGTCATGTAAAGAAATGGTGGACTTAGGGTTGATTGGCTGGAACGGGATCATATCATCCTTAGGAAAGTCATAATAAGCTATCTTAGTCGCCATTGAAAGGTAGCCCTACTAGACCTCTTTGATAGGGTGAATGTGATTGGGTTATGAACTATATATGGAGCCTCTTCATGTGATCATTTAATGTCAATTACTCTACGAACAAAGGCTAGCACCGAGTGAGTGTGTTATGGGAAGTAGCTCTACTTGAGAAGGAGACTAGAGTACAATGTATCTCTACTTGAGAATGAGACTAGAGTGCATAAAAGACCTTCATATTCCTTAAGCATATGCCTACATGTGATGTGCCCTATTTCTACCCTTTGCAAGTAGAACACCCTCATCGGAGTAGGTTAGAACTCCGGATTCCATGTCTATCTATCATGGTCTATGTCGGTTATTGCCTATTCTCATCATATAGGATACCTACTAGCATTAGAGAAGTTCTATGAAGTTTAGGTGGTGGTATGGGACGCTATCCAGAAAATGCACAATAGGCTTTGAAGGTGTTAGTTAGAGTCCTTAGGTCTTGTCTAATACCATTACTTGAATGTCCTTATGTTATGAATGAGTCTTAAATGAACTAGTGAATGTAATAAATTTAGTTAAGAAAGTGTGTTAAATGAATAAGTACTTATCTAGAGTAGTTAAGGGTTGTCTAGTTAAGGTGTGAAGGGGGCATAGGAATGGTCACCTCGTATCTTACCTAGATAAGTCTTAAGAATGACTCTAGCTATGGGATATGGTTGATTAAGTAGACATGATCTAAGCCTTAGGTAGTCTTAATGATTACTTAGGTAATCTTGAAGAGGTCAATCATGGATTTTATATTCTTGATTTACTTAAGTAAGTCTTTTAATAGCCTTTTGAAGGAGAATGTCATATTATCTATGTGTTGATGTATTAAGTGAGAATGATTATATCTAGGTAGTCTATAGGATCTCTTAAGTGTGTGTGTAAGGGATTGTATGAGCGGTCACTTCACAACTCACTCAAGTGAGACTTAGAATCACCTTTGGTAGGAGGATCTCATGCTCATGTGTTTATGTTCTTGGTGTGTATCTCATTATAGGTGGTCTTAAAGATCATTTAATTTTGCCTAGAGAGGGTGTATGGGCGGTCTCTCTTTGTCTTACTTAAGTTGGTCTTAGGATAGCTTTTAGTGAGAGGATTGCATGCTAGGAAGTGCTCTATGTGAAGTTGATAGGCTTCAATGTAACAGTGAAGGAGTTCACTGTGAAGTTGTTCTAAAAATGTGAATAATTGCTTAAATGATTTATTATGTGTCCCTAAGGTGTTAAATGTTGTTCTTATGCTTATAGTATGATGTTTTAATCAAAATTCATGAAAAAAATATTATTTTGTAAATGTCCCTTTTTCATGTTTTTTGCATGGCTTCCATACTTAGTGTATCTAATGTGCTAACCCCTTCTTTTCCCATTTTGACTAAAGTGTATGGAATTGGAAGTCTTTATATGCCATGGAGGATGGATATGTTTCAAGGGTTGAAGAATAAGTATTGGTGAGTCCTCATCGATTCGAGGACAATATCCACATGTTCCTTTATGTCTTAGTCTTTAGTTTATGTCTTGTATGGACTTAGTCCCCAGTGTTGTATACTCCAAAGTATAGATGGTTCTATGAGATGTTATAAAGGTTTAATGTTTTGAATGAAAGTGTTCCGCTTGCGTAATGATTATGGAAAGAGTTCTTCGTGTGTGAAGAAAGTTTTAAATTTTTACTTATTTTAGAATGTTTATTATGCAATGAATGATACGAGTGGATTTGATGAGACATCTTGAAGTCTCATTTTCTGTGTGGCGACAAAAGGATGCTCTAACTTCTAGGGTGTACTTGCTGGTCATTACAAAGTTGGTATCAGAGCATAAGGTTTAGGAGTTTCTTAGTTTTCTCGTGAACCACATCTAGTAGAGTCTTGTTCATAATGTGAAGTGCGCCACATTATAAATAGGAGGCTATTGGGTGCTAGGAAAAGTTTCTCTTCTTCATACTTCTAATCGTGCCTAAGAGCTTTGTATATGGCGTCTTTCCCTTGTTTCCCTTATGTGTTGGTTCCTTGAGGGTGATTTATGAAGATTGGGTTGAGGGAGATAAAAGATGAGATGTGACTTGTTAGATGAGGTGTGAAAGATGGTGTTGATGACCTTAGGTTTGTTTATTTACCTTTTGAAGGGTAGTGTAGTTGGAAAAGAATGGTAAGGTATATTGTTAGAAATGTGAAAGAGTGGTTGTTGAGATGGTTTGAATTTGTTTAAAACCCAACCATAGAAAGGAAGGTGATGAGATTTGAAAGAGTAAAGGTGAGTTTCTCCTAGTAAGGGGGATGTAGTGGTTAGACCTTTGAGAGTTTTTATTTTTCATGAGAGGGACTTTAGTGAGAAAGCATTAGTAAGGTTTAAGGTGCCTTAAGGAAGTTCCTTGTAATAGATGTTATGTTGACCTTAGAATGAGTTTCTCCTAAGTGGGGGAGTATGGTGAAGAGTATGGTTGTTGGGAGTGAGGTACTCTTAACCTTTCTTTATATGTTTATTCAAGCCTAAAACAAAGAGTTCTTAGTAACTTGATTATGTAGGAGTCTTTTGTGAAAAAATGAATTCGAAATATTCTCTTTATGATATACATGTTTTGGTTGAAGTTTTGTTGATGAGAAAATGAGTTTTCATGCATGGTATCTTCCTCATGGTTCATGTGCATCTAGTCTAGGTTGATAATTGTTTCATGAAGAAGAATAGTGAGCATGTCTAAATGATTATATGAGATTTATTTTTTGAGCATTTATAAGGAATTTCTCAAGTGTTGCATTGTTAGATTGTGAAGCATGTTCACTGTAAAGCTGCCAGGGATTTCTGTTCACTGTAAGGTTTTGGCAAAAATTGACCAATTCATTCTTTGATGGAAAATTATTGTAATATGGTTAGAACTGATGTATATTAGCATTAAAAATGAATATAAAATGAGTTTTTGTTATTTGGAATGAAGGATGTGAGTTTTATGGCATAGTGAGTTGTAGAATTAATTCTAGTTTCTTGTTGTGTTCTGATTCTCTTAATTATGTGAAATTGATGTTTCTCCTTGATTGTGTATTGTATAATGTGTTGTATGGTATTGTTATGAGATGTTAAGTTGAGTCTCTACTCTTGGAAGTGGTTGGAGAGTGACAAGTGTCATTCGAGGACGAATGTTGTCCAAGTGGGGGAAAATATTACACCTCTAAAAAATGACTTAGGTGAAACTATGGCCTAATGTGTGTTACATGAAGTCTTGAAGTCCTAATATGGTTTAAAATGATGTTTGATGCAGTGTCTCAAGATTTGGGTTAAGTTTGAAGTCAAACGTCAAGGGATGACCAAGACGTTCAACGACTAGTCACCTATGTTCCATGTGTGTTTTCATGTGCTTATGTGTGAATAATTAGTTTATGAGGTCCTTATATTGTTGATAATGGTGTTTAGAGTCATCATGTTGAGTTTGGTAAGGTTTGGAGAACAAACGTCCAAGAATGTCCGGTGACGTTCGAAAGATAGCCTTTAGATGTCCTTGTGAGTTTGGATGTTTTAGCATATTGCGTGGCTTTTTTGATGTTGAACTTGTTTGGATATATTCCTAATACCTATAGAGGCTTAAAGTCCGTGTAACACTCCACGTAGGACCCACAAGGGGCCCTAGAAGGAGGACCCCAGGTTGGAGCTCAACACTGCCAGGTAGTGGCAATCGACTGCCCCAAACGATGTCCAGTCGACCAGGCGACGACCCGTCAATGGGTGGCATCGATGGATCCATGTATAATACAGGTGAAGGAGCTGCAGATGCAACCAACGAACCCCATCGACGGGGCTTGGTCTCACCCACGAACCGTCGATGGTGCTAAAATCTGCCAGCTTTTTTGTTAAGGCTTGGGGTTTTTTGGGAAATTCACCCCAAGTCTTATAAAATAGGAGGAAGGTTATGTTAATTGTTTAAGGGTATTTTAAGAGTATATAAGTCATAAAACTATCATTTAAACCCTAGCACCTAAATCAAAACCCATTCCCCCCCAAAGTTTTTTCAAAAACCTCCATGAGAGAGCTCAAGTTGAAGATAGAGCTTGAAGATGGATCTTCAATGGAGTTTCTTCTTCAATAATCATTGGATTCTTCTAATAAGGTATGGGAGTTCTTCATCTAAGGCTTGCTATAACCTTAGAGTTAATTTCAAAGATGATTTTCAAAGATGAAAAAATATGAAAAAGTCCAATTTCTAATCTAAATATTTGGTTCATGCATGAAATGTTTTCAAACATTAAGATATGATATTATTGATGTCTAATTTATGTTTTCCAATGAAATTCTCCATGAACCCTTGACCTTCTCAAATCTCTCAATTTGAGTAAAATATGGGTATGTGATCATGCTTTGATATTAATGAATTCAAGTGTAGATTGTTATGGACTTTTGATTCATGTATAGATTATGACTGATTGGTTTATAGGATGTTTCAATTTTATCAATTGAGTATTGTATATTATTAGATCCATTGAATATTAAGCTTATTGAATTGATATTGACTTAATCCTTATTAATTCTAGTGTAGTCTTCTATGGGCTATTGATTGATGTAATAATTGTATTGAATTGATATCTAGGCTGTCTTAGATTGATAAATATATATTGAATTGACAGATTCATTGAGTATTATAGTTTATGTATTGAATTGATGTTCATGGCCATGGGTAACGGCCTTTTGGTATTGAATTGGATGATTTAGCTTTAGATTGAAGTGGTGAGATGGAATGGGTGGTATGCTGCCCTAACTATCTTAATATTATGTATAGCTTTTGTATTAAAATTATGATTAGTATGGTCCACGTATGGTGGCGGTGCTATGTGAATTGATGTGGCCTTGTCGACATAACTCTATGCATTATGATGATCATGGACTTGTCAGCACTACTTGAAGTATTAAGATGATTAGTATAGTTGATTTATGTTAAGTATGAGCATATCTATCTACATGTGATCAATGTGAAAGTATGTGTTCTTTTATTGATATTAGGTTATCATGTTTATGTCTATGTGTTCATGTATGTAGTCTTAGAGTTGATGCATGATTGTTCCTACTTGACTACTTATGTCTATGATTGTTCCTACTTTACTATATGTAGTCTATGATGTTATATTGACTACATGAAGATGATAAGGATCATGCCTAAGTGCTTCAAAGATTGATATGGTATATGGAATAAATTAAAGAATGTTGTGTCTTATTTTGGTAGACTTGTGTCCCTCACTTGATACATGTATGAATGATATGTGAATATGGGACGTATTGACTAGGTAGGGTTAGTGCACCCTTGTCATGTATGAATGAATGATATGTGAGACCTTAAATGATGTTAAGAAGGTCATGTACGTAGAACCTTAAACCTAGTGGTAAAGTTATGAATGTTGAAGTCGAAGAGCCGTAATGGTATCCTTTATGTAAAGAAATGGTGGACTTAGGGTTGATTGGCTGGAACGACATCATATCATCCTTAGGAAAGTCATAAGATCTATCTTAGTTTCCATTGAAAGGTTGCCCTAGTGGACCTCTTTGGTAGGGTGAATGTGATTGGGTTATGAACTAGATATGAAACCTCTTCATGTGATCCTTTAATGTCAATTACTCTATGAGAACAAAGGCTAGCACCGAGTGAGTGTGTTATGGGAAGTAGCTCTACTTGAGAAGGAGACTAGAGTACAATGTAGCTCTACTTGAGAATGAGACTAGAGTGCTTAAAAGCCCTTCATATTCCTTAACCATGTGCCTACATGGGATGTGTCCTAGTTCTACCCTTGGCAAGTAGAACACCCTCATCAGAGTAGGTTAGAACTCCGGATTCCATGTCTAGCTATCATAGTCTATGTCGGTTATTTCCTATTCTCATCATATGGGATACCTACTAGCATTAGAGAAGTTCTTTCAAGTTTAGGTGGTGGTATGGGATGCTATCTAGACATTGCACAATTGACTTTGAAGGTGATAGTTAGAGTTCCTAGGTCTTGTCCAAGACCATTACTTGAATGTCCTTCTGTGATGAATGAGTCTTAAATGAACTAATGAATGTAATGACTTAAGTTAATAAAGTATTTTTAATGAATAAGTACTTATCTAGAGTAGTTAATGGTTGTCTAGTTAAGGTGTGAAGGGGGCATAGGAATGGTCACTTCGTATCTTACCTAGATAAGTCTTAAGAATGACTCTAGTTAGGGAAGATGGTTGATTACGTAGACATGATTTAAGCCTTAGGTAGTCCTAAGGATTACTTAGGTAATCTTTAAGAGGTTAATCATGAACGTTATCTTCTTGATTTACTTAAGTAAGTCTTTTGATATCCCTTTGAAGGAGAATGTCATATTATATATGTGTTGATGTGTTAAGGGAGAATGATTCTATCTTAGGTAGTCTACAGGATATCTTAAGTGTGTGTGTGTAAGGGATTGTATGGGCGGTCGCTTCACAACTCACTCAAGTGAGACTTAGAATCACCTTTGGTAGGAGGATCTCATGCTCATGTGTTTATGTGCTTGGTGTGTATCTCATTATAGGAGGTCTTATGGATCATTTAGGTGTGCCTAGAGATGGTGTATGTGAGGTCTCTCTTTGTCTTACTTAAGTGAGTCTTAGGATAACTTTTAGTTAGAGGATTTCATGCTAGGAAGTGCTCTGTGTGAAGTTGATAGGCTTCACTGTAACAGTGGAGGAGTTCACTGTAACAGTGAACTTGCTTACTGTGAAGTTGTTCTAAAAATGTGAATAATTGCTCAAATGATTTATTATGTGTTTCTAAGGTGTTAAATGTTTTTCTTATGCTTATAGTATGATGTTTTAATCAATACTCGTGAAAAACATGTTATTTACTAAATGTCCCTTTTTCATGGTTTTTGCATGGCTTCCATACTTGGTGCATTAAATGTGCTAACCCCTTCTTTTCCCTTTTTGACTGAAGTGTAGGGAATTGGAACTCTTTATATGTGATGGAGGATGGATAGGTTTCTAAGAGTTGAAGATGAAGTATTGGTGAGTCCTCATCGATTCGAGGACAATATCCGCATGTTCCTTTATGTCTTAGTCTTTATTTTATGTCTTGTATGGGCTTAGTACCAAGTGTTGTATACTTCAAAGTTTAGATGGTTCAATGAGATGTTGTAAAGGTTTAATGGTTTAAATGAAAGTCTTCCGGTTGTGCAATAATTATGGAATGAGTTCTTCGTGTGTGAAGAAAGCTTTAAATTCTTACTCATTTTAGAATGTTTATTATGTAATGAATTATACGAGTGGCTTTGATGACACTTCTTAAAGTATCATTTTCCGTGTGGCGACAAAAGGATGCTCTAACTTCTAGGGTGTACTTGCGGGTCGTTACACGAACTCTCACAGTTCTAAGACAAACCCTTAGACATCTTTCATTGCATAATCGTAAAAAAACATAGCGGAAAATTTAAAACTTTTCATAGCACATCATATGCTAGTATCATCACTTTATATATATATATATATATATATATATATATATATATATATATATATATATATATATATATATAATATCATAATACATAGTTAGACTGTAAGTCTCTTTGCCATCTTAAGACACAACTCAATACAGTAGAATAGGGACGAGACCCTTAACAACATAAAATATAAGTCTAATCTATTACATCAACTTGAAGAAACATCTTGACATAGGCTACCCTTGAATCATAAGGGCTCCTTTACTTGAACTTGGGAGATATATCCATTCTTTTCACTTAGGAGACATCCTCTAGCCATCAATACCTACACTTTGTGTAAAAAGAAGAAGAAGAACGGTATTAGTATAAGAATGCACTAAGTATGGAAATGATGCAAAAACATGCATTTAAAGAGGATATTTCATTTGAAATCATGCAACATATCTTTCTATCAAACTTCATGTACATAGGCACATATAATCTCAATATAGTTCACATACATCATATAGACATGGATACTACTCATAATAGCACATAAAGCCATTTATCATACTTTGAAGCATATTCAGTACATACTATACATTACCTTTCTTTTATCTTACTTCTTTCCATAAGTAACCCTCAAGTGTACCTAGTACAATGTATCACCTTGAGGTCACCTTACAATAGTCTTTCATAAATATGCTTCATAAACACAACCACATATATTCACAAGTCATAAGCACATCATAGACATCAACTTCACATAAGGACCATCACCTAAGACAACTCCTAAGTCACACTAGTTCAATGTGTAGGTATCATCCCATAATACTACTTCCACCAAGTGTTCCTAAGAAGTCACCCTAGATTAGGTATAACATGCTTATCAAGTCATAACACTTCCATTCATAACTAGACATAAGACCACATACTTCATAGCATCACATAAGGACTCTTTCATTTACTACAACCTTAGTCATAACTTATTTAGTTCATATCATAGGTAAACCATCCTCACAACTCCTTCACAAGCTAACTTGTGCAATATAGACATGTAGTCTCATACCCCCACATATACTAAGTAAACTCATTTAGAAGCCATAAGTGTAACTCACATGCATAATCATAATTCATTTCTTAACATAGAAAAGTCACTTAAACATGCATTCATACAAGTCATACATAACATAAGTCTTACTTTCATACATATACTAATCTTATCCTTTCTTGGAGTTCACTAGTGCAATGCATGGGTAGGGTCCATAGTCCTACCTATACTAAGTAACCTCCTCAAGGAGTTGTGATTAGAGTCCATAATTTTATCTTAGTTCATTTACTACTTTGGGAGACATAGCCATAACCTACATAGATAATGTGAGCTACATGGAATCCGGTGTTCTACTCCCACACCGAAAAGAGAGGGTTAACATTTGCCTAAGGTGTAACCAATCATACATATCAATATAAGTGGTATCCACAAGCTATAACCTATGGGGGAACGTAGTTATGAAACATGGAGATTGCTTCTAGAAACCTTGACTTTCTAACGTGGAGGTTTACATCCCATGAGACAACATCTATGTTGGGAACCCGGACTTGTTAAATGTGAAGGTTCTCTTTGTGGGAAGCCGGACTTACTAATATTAATCCCCCACTCTCATTTGTCATGTTCACTCGGTGCTAGGCTCTAACTCCCTCGTTAATATATTAAAGACTTTAATGTATTAATTCATAAAGAAGGCCTTAGGAGCTTACTCCTTCATACATCATATAGATCAAAGGATTCTAAGATGAGAATGTCCTTTCATCATAGACCGTACTTCATGTGAGAATGTCCTTTCACATAATCATACAATCATACATCATGTGTGTGCGCATACATGTGAGATCTACCTTCACATAACACCTCTAATCATACATGTTCATAACTTCATTAATCATATACTTACATGCATAAAATAGGTGATGATACATAAAAGAACTACCCATTCCTTAGTCATCATGAATCTACCCTACTCATAGATATGCATGAAGTTGGTGTGTGTACATTGGTCAACATGATCACATAATAGCTATCACATATCATTGACGAAGCCACCCTCGAAAGATCATAACACATGTACGAAAATCCTCAAGTCTTGAGTCAAACACATTTAAAGTATTAAAGACTATTAGCTACACATACTCATATTACATCCTTGGAGGCAAGTACATATTCAACAATAGAATAGAACACTCCTAGCATACTTTGATTACACATTTGTATAGGATTCATATAGGTAAGGGTCATGCTAAGAGTATATTCTTCATCACTAGACATATAGACCACCTTACCCTAACATGCTCATTACACATATACATATAACATCATTTGCCACACCTAGGTCATACAACTAGTTTTGAGGACTATTCATATGCTTAACATAACATCAATTCACTTAGAACATGATATTTTAATCAAGAATAAATCCTTCAAATTCCTAACATATAAATCATCATATCAATTCATCTTGCATCTAATGCCTTCAAGGCCATGATCATAATACATAAACATGTACAAGAATGTAAACACCGCGACCATAAGTGGACCATACCAATCAAAACAATTCAATGTACATTCTAAGATAATTGGAGGAAATAGGTCAACTTACCAAATATACAAGCTAATGATCATATTTGATCATTCCTCCACAATTCATATTAAATTGGTAGATATAGTAATAGCAATAAGCAATTCAATACAATCTATTCACAATTCTATAAACATGAAATCAAAATCACAAGACCCACATCATAGGCCACTTTGATAAATTAGGAGGATCATGGGTTCTTCATAAATTAGATAGAAATTCATCATAAAATAAGTAGCTAAACATATATTCATCATTAGAATGCTTTTAAAATCAATTTGAGAATGAACCTATGACTAGATTGACGGATAGGATTCTTGACTTAGAATCATGTTTTGAAAACCTTTGGAAGGACTACATATATGAATGTTTATCTAGGGATGAAGGATCACCATACCTTATACATTCAAAAGCCCATGAAAATTTTATAATAAAGCTCGAACAATCCACCTCCATAGCTTGTTCTTGAGTTTGGTCTTCAATGGAGATTTTGGGGTTTTTGGAAGAGAATAGAACTTTGGGGATTTTGATTTCTTAATGGGTGTTGGGGTTTTAGCTTGGGAAAGGGATTGAAAAGGTCCTAAAAATAATTAATAAACGTCCCCCTAAGTTACCAAAATACCCCCATACTCATTGGGACTTTTAGACATGTCAAAATTGACATAAAAATGACGCAACGGGATCTGGGAAGTGGCTGCGCGTCGAGGGGCAGTCTCTTAATTATGCCCCAAATAATTTTTAAGGTAGTGATCTGCGTGCTGGGCGCGCTTCGCACAGGCAGGTCCATATCTTTGTTCTGCTCGCTGCCTTGGGCAGCCTCCTTGTCCAACGTTTGGGTCCTCCTTGGAGGCCCTTAGGGTGGTCCCCGGGGAGTCGTACCCAGATGTTTTGACCCTTATCATGTCTATTATGATACTAGGGTCAAGTACACTGTTTTTCAACTCAAAACAACACATAAAAACAACACAAACATACAAGGATTCATTAGCACGTTTAAAGACCAACTTTCAAACGTTCTTGGACGTTCTTAGATGTTTGACCTCGAAACCTCTTCAAATCAATTATGCAAGCTTTTAAACACTTTATTAACATGTTATTAACCCTTTTTTACATATTTGATGCTCTAGATACCTTAATTCATTTTGAGGGTCGTCACACTCTTGCATTGAGAAGTGTGGTAGAACGCACCCATGTTAGTGTTGTGACGACCCCAATTGTTATTCATGTGTGGACAAGAGGGTCTCTTCAATAAAGAGTGCCCTAAGAATCAACAACGTAATGAGAATTAGGGAAATAGAGCCTAATCTTCATATGTTGCTCAAACAAACAAAGTTGCATCTAGAGGAGCTACTTCGTGTACTGGTGGAGGAGCGAACCGCCTTTACATGATCACTAGTCTCAAAGAGCAAAAGAACTCTCCATATATTGTCACTGGTATGATCAAAGTCTTTACTCTTAGTTTTTATTCTTTAATAGACGAAGGAGAAAGTTTATCTAGTGTGACTCCTTATATTTCAAATAAGTTTGATGTTCTTCGTCAAAAACTTTGTGAACCCTTCTGTGTTTCTACACTTATTGGGGAGTCTATTCTAGCTGAGCGAGTGTATCATGCTTTTGTTATTTCCATCAATCACAAGGATACCCTTGATGATTTAATTGTGTCAGACATGGTAGATTTTGATTTAAGTCTAGGTATGGACTGGCTTCATGCCTATTATGTCCCCATTGATTGTAGAACTCGAGTTGTCGAGTCCCTAATTCCTAATGAGAATGTCTTAGAGTGGAAAAGTAGTTCAACAGTGCCGAAGGGTTGTTTTGTTCGTACCTTAAGGAAAGAGTTCCTAGGAGTGTATATATCACTTAGTCCAAGTTAATGACTCTAGTCTTGAGATATCTCCTATTTAGTCAATTTCAGAAGTAAAAGAGTTTCAAGAAGTCTTTCCAGATGATCTTCCTAAAGTCCCTCCGGAGAGAGAGATAGACTTTGATATAGATGTTATTCTAGATACTCGGCCTATATATATTCTGCCATATAGCGTGGCACTAGTAGCGGTGAAAGAGCTTTAAGAGTAGTTAAAAGATCTCCTTGATAAGGGCTTTTATTCGACCAAGTGTCTCACCTTAGGATGTTGCAATCTTATTATTGAGGAAGAAGGATTATTCCCTTAATATGTGTATAGATTACCGATAGTTGAACAAGTTTACCATGATGATAAAGTATCCTCTTCCGAGAATGGATGGTCTTTTCGATCAACTTTTGGGTGCCATATGTTTCTCTAAGATATATCTCACATCTTGCTACCATCAGTTAAGAGTAAGGGATATGATATTCAAAATACAATTGGTTGAACCCGTTATGGCAATTATGATTTTTGGTCATGTCATTTGGTTTGACCAATGCGCCTGCCACATTCACGAAGCTTATGAATAGAGTACTCGCACCTTAATTAGATATGTTCATCATCGTCTTCATTGATGTTATACTAACCTATTCTAGGAATGAAGAAAATCATTCTAGTCATCTAAGAATAGTTCTCCACACTCTAAAAGGTAGAGAGTTGTATGCGAAGTTCTCTAAGTGCAAGTTTCGACTTGAGTCTCTTGCATTTTTAGGCCATATTATGGAATTAAAGTTGATACCCAAAAAAACAGGCATAGAAGAATTGTCCTAGACCCACATCTCAAACTGATTTGGCTAGATTTTATAGAAGGTTCATAGAGGGGTTCTCATCTATTTCATCTTGTTCGACCAAGTTGACTTAGAAAATAGGTAAGCTTCAATGATCTAAAGCGTATGAGAAAATGTTTCAGGAATTGAAAAAGAGGTTGATCACTGCCCCAGTTTTGACCTTACCAGAAGGTACTTAAGGTTTGTGGTGTATTGTGATGCATCTAGAGTTTGTTTGGGTTGTGTATTAATCCAGAATGACAAGATTATAGCTTATGCCTCCAGACTGTTAAAAGTTCATGATAAGAAATACCTAACCCATAACTTAGAGTTGGCTGTCATAGTATTTTCTTTGAAAATATCACGTCATTATTTGTATAGTGTTCATGTAGATGTATTCACTGATCATAAGTCTTTATTATGTATTTACTCAAAAAAAGCTCAATCACAGACAATGGAGGTGGTTACAATTACTGAAGGATTATTAAATGAGTATTCTTTACCACCCAGGTAAGGCTAATGTCATATCTGATGCCTGGAGTAGGTTGTCTATGAGTAGTACCGCCCACTTTAACAAAGATAAGAAAGAACTAGCAAAGGATGTGCACAGACTTGCACGCCTGGGAGTTCTCCTATTGGATTCTACAAAAAAGAGAAGTTGTGGTGATGAATGGTGCTACATCTTCATTAGTGTCCGAGTTAAAAGAGAAGTAGGGTCAATAACCAATTTTCTTGAATTAAAGGAAAATATTCATAAGCAAAAATTAATGGCTTTTGAACATGGGGAGGATGATGTATTGAGGTATCAAGTTAGATTGTTTGTACCAAGGGTAGATGAAGTAGATGATTGGGTATAATTGAAAGTTTCACCCATAAAAGGTGAGAAGCTTAGTCCATGATATATCAGACTTTATAAAACATCGAAAAGAGTAGCTAATGTATCTTATGAGTTGAAGTTACCACAAGAGTTAGCCACAACTCATCCAGTATTTCGCATCTCCATGTTGAAGAAGTTCGTGGGCGATCCTTCATTAATCATACCAACTGATGATATTGGGATCAAGGATAACTTATCATATGAGGAGATTCTGGTCAAGATTCTAGATCGCCAATTTTGCAAATTGAGGACTAAGGAAGTAACATTAGTTAAAGTTCTTTCGAGAAACCAATTTGTTGAGGAAGCCACTTGGGAATCAGAGGAAGATATGACGAATAGATATCCATATATCTTTGATACCGGAGAAGTTCCAGATCAAGGTACTAATTCTCTTTTTAGTACTCTATAATTTATATATTTAATTTACAAGATTTTCTTGTTGGGTGTTTGAACTTGATGATTTACGTTACTCCCTTAGCCTAATAAGACTAATCTAATTCACGAATTTTCCCAAAGGGGAGATACTGTAACATCTCGCAAATTGAAATAACTAGGAAGAAGTTAAGAAATGGAAATAGCCATTTTCGAAAAGTATATAAAAATCAGGAAAATTTGTTAAGTATCTCGAATTGAGTTTTTGGTTAACTTCAAATGACAATAACTCCTAGCTCAACATGATATAAATGTGTTTCCAAATATCGTAGGAAATATCTTGGAATAATCTTTCCAACAACACCGAGTTTGCGCGAATTTGAGTTCATATGAGTTAGATATGCCTATTTGAAGTTGGGCTATTCAAATAACGAAAATCTAATCAAGATTTTAAAAGGGTATTTTAGTCTTTTCCTTAACCAATTATTTTAATTCATTTTTAAGAGTTTAATTGGGGTCAAATCATATTTTAGTCAGGTTAGAAAAGTCGATGTTCATGCTACGGATTGGAGAAAAGAGAAAATAGGACTAACAAGAATAAAAAAATAAAAAATCGTCAAGGAAGTTCGAGTGTGCTAGCATTGGGACAGTTTACCCATGCTCCAATCATGATTCAACTAAGTGAAGTATAAGATTTGAAAGTAAATCCTTTGAGTTCTTGATGAAACTCTTTTGAATTATTGCGGGTTGTATTGATGAAGTTTTCATGATATTTGATTCATATTTTTTGATGAAATTTTAAGTTTAATCTAGTATATACTGAGGGTATAACCATATATAATCTTTTAAAGGAAGGAACAAAGTGAATTAGAGGGTTTTGAGTTGAAAATCGAAGAAGCAAAAGTCAGGGAGCACCCAAGGAGGGTCCTGGAGCGTCACCCCTCTTAGAGCCCCCAAAAAGGGTCTCTGAATATTGGGCTCTAGGGCACCGAACCACCCAGAGTTCTTCAACCCTGTCTATGAATTTCAACGCTTCGCATCCCGCTCCTCTTAGAGCGCCAGGGACGACAATTCCTGCTTATTCCTCCATCGTTTTGTGCTAGTTCCTTAGTATCATACCTATATTTTCTAGTTGATTCAAACACTCTAAGGTACATGTTAACATTATGAAATCATCCATAAAAATGAGATCATGAACCTTGAATCAATAATTCAATTCAAGGAAAGTTAAGAGTCAAGTCTATAATTTAAGAATCAAGTCAATAGAAGTTCATAAAGTTTTCAAAAATACTTTGGCAAACGTTTTAACCTTGCCTTAAGACATAAGTTTTGAGTGGACTAAAGAGTTAATAGTAAAGGTCATTTCTTCAAAGATTATACTAGAACTAAAATTCCAAAAAGTTAGAAATGTATTCACATTGTATAAAGAAAGGGAACATTGATTCGAAGAGAGATTTTAAGTAAAGTTTTGAGTAATTATCTCAAACCAAAGAAAGATGTTTTATTTTAAAAACATATATGCTAAGTAAATTTTGAGAGTAGTATTGAGCACAGATGTGGGGATGCGAGTTCATAATAAATCAAGTCTCCATAAAATATGTAACCATCATGGGTAGTAAATGATCATATTTTTTATATGATTCCTTAGTGATTTTTAGCATAGACTAGTGGAACTACTTAGTTAAGGCGTCCTATATGATTGAAAAGTATAGGACAGTTCTGAAAGTGTTGCCAAGAAGTTGTACCACAACTAAGGCTCATAGTGGTTGTTGTCGGTTGGAGAAACTCCCATAGAAACTATATTACTTTATTACATGAGTAATATTGAGTTTTTATTGATTTTTTTAATGAATTAAGTTGTGTTCTACTATTATTAAAGCTTTCCTTTTATTGCATGTGTTTTATTGTTTTTAATTGAGTTAAATTGTTCATAAGTTGAGTAAAGCCTAGGTAAGTGTTTATTTCAGATTCCTTTTAAGCTTATGTTATGCTTAGTATTCCTCTCACCTACTCGTACATTCAATGTACTGATGTCATATGTTCTTTATCGTTTTATGTTGCAGACACAGGTAATCAGGAAAAGCATCCAGGGCCCCGTTGATCCGGTTGAGCACTCAGAAGTTAGTGAGTCTCCTTGATTTTCGGAAGGCTTCTTTTATCATTTGCTTTTAGTATTTCAGTTTCTAGGATGATTAGAGATCTTGTCACAACATCCCTCTTTGTTTTAGAGGCGTCATACACATATAGTTATGGTTCTTTAGTCTTTTCATTTTCATTATCTTATGTTGAGACTTGAGTTTTCCTAATTGGCTAGTTGAATTTTTACTTTATAATATTTTATGTTTTATATGAGTTATCTTTGATAATTTAAGTCTTCTGTCCAGTAAGTAATCTACGCCAAAGGTTCTCTTAGGGCCAACAATGGTTTTAGAGTGGGTGTAGGCTCGGTACGTGACAACTCTAAAATCATTTGGTTGTGAAGGTAGCTACAAGAACTGTGCATCGAAATGAAAGGATCAACCACATTATATGGCGACAACACTAGTGCAATAAGAATTGCAAAAAACCTCGTTCATCATGAAAACACTAAGGTCATAGATGTAGAGTGTCACTACATTAGAGAACTTGTGGAAGATTGGTGTATTATCCTAAAGTATATATCCTCTAAAGATCAATTTGTTGATTTATTTACAAATGCCATGTCATGAAGTAGACACAATTATTTGTTGTCCAATCTAATGCTTTGTGATACACAATGTTAGTTTGAGGGAGGGTGTTGACTATACCTTATTTATCAACACCAAATTAGGGATCTACCATTATGGATAACGGTCATTAGCTTGAAATAAGTAGATTATTAGAACTCTAATTACTTGTATTAATATCTTGTAAATCCTACAATTTTATAATTAATAAAACAAAGCACAATTCTTTTATCCCTAATTCTTTTGGGTCTCTATCGTTATTCAACTTTGTAGAGATTCCTTATCTTAATATAGAAGTGGCAAAGGATGGTTTTTACTTGACAAGATATAAAAAGCTCACCTTAGTAAAAGTGGTATGAAGGGATTCGGAAAAATCTTGAAAGTGGTCTATTGATTATTAACTGTACCACAATAACCTTGATTCCAAAGATTCAAAATCCAATTTATGTTAAGGAATATAGTCCTATTTCATCCTCAACAACCTTGTACAAATTATTTATAAATTAATAACGACTAGATTCAAGAAAGTGGTTGAATAATTATTTGGAGAATCTGAGGTATACATCATTTCAGGTATGAGTATACTCGACAATGTCATAGTTGCGCATGAATTTGTTAAAGGTTATTCCCAAAAATGACTCTACCCTAGATTCCTTAGGGATGGTCCTTCTTCGGGTCAATGTTATATAGTGACTAGCCCTCTACGAACCTAACCATGAAACGTGGTCCTCACCATGAATCTTCACGGTGGTCGTGTGAGGTGAGGTAGTGCTTGGTGAAGTTTGCCCAAGCTTCCTCCCTTTTTGGTTGTTTCCCTCTCACTTATCCCTAGTTTGGACTACTAGATTATAAGGTGTTTCATTATCTCCCCCTGGGGAAAATTTGTCCTCGGGTGAGAATCTGGACACCTTTCAAACGGAAATGACTTAAGAGTAACAACCCAGTATGCATGCAACTCATCAAAATGCACACAACCAAGGAGGAAACATAAACTCCAAGCTAAACATACTCAATGTACAATAAGTAAATTAAGGACTATACCTAAAAAATCAATATGTATGAAATTTTAAAATTCCTCATCTTCAAGGAAGAACTTCCTTCTACAAGTTGAAAGTATGCTCAAAACAATTACATAGAGCCAATATACAATTCATACTCAAACGCATAGCTATAGAATGTTCATCATATCATCTACGGGAGTTGTGTTACCACCGGGGAGTACCCCCTAGATGTAACATGGCATACTCGACCTCTAAGAGGTCTTATACAAGACCTTCGACATCTTTCATCGCATAGACATAGAATGACTGAAAATTTAAAACATTTTCATACCATAACAAAAGACTAAAAGTCATTTTATTTAAAACCATTTTAAAAATACAATGGAAAAATCTAAGTCTCAATGTAGGCATCTGACAATAATACTACAACACTATAGGGACACGACCCTTATAATACAGAAACAACTAGTATCTACTACTTGAACGTAAAGAAGCCACCACCACCTACACATTCTGTAAAAAGATGAAGAAGAATGGTTTTAGTAAAGAATTCACTAAATATGATAACCATGCAAAAGCATGCTTTAAAAGGGACATTCGGTTGGAAACCATGTATCATGCTTTTTTAGAAAAACTTCATGGATATTGATACCATAGGCACGACATAGACCACATATATCATCATACACATGGAATCCATTTATCAAATTTGAGGTATATTCAATACACACCATACGTTACCTTCCCTTTTTATCTTAACTTCTTTCCTTAAGCAACCCTTAAGTAATACTTAGTACAATGTATCACCTTAAGGTCACCAAAGATGATTTTCATATAGGCTTCATCAATCCAACCATATATATTCACAAAGTCATAAGCACATCATATGACATAATCTTCACATAAGAACCATCACCTAAGACAACCCCCAAGTCACACTAGTGCAATGTGCAAGTAGCATCTCATAATACTATCCACACCATGTGGTCCTAGGAAGCCGCTCTAGGCTAGGCACATCATATTCGACGTGTCATAACATCTTCATTTATCATTAGATATAAGAACAACATGCTTAATTTATGTTCACATAAGAAATACTTTATTCATTACCTCCTAGTCACAACCCATATATCATAGGTAAACTACCCACACAACCCTTTCACAAGCTTACTTGTGCAATATACACATAGAGTTCCATTCCTCCACACATACTAATCAAACCTATTCAGAAGTCATAAATGTCATTCACATGCATAATAATATTTAATTTCATGGCATAATAAAAGTCAACCTTAACATGTATTCATACGAATCATACATAAACATAAGTCTTTTTTTCATAAGAGACTCTAATACTATCCTCTCTTAAAGTCCACTTCTACAAAGCATGGTTAGGGTCCATAGTCCTACCTATACTAAGTAAGCTTCTCCAGGAATTATGACTAGAGTTCATATTCTTATCTTAGTTCATTTCTTAATCTTCGGGAGACATAGCCATAACTGACATAGGCCATGTGAGCTAGTAGAATCCAGTGTTCTACTCCCACACCGAAAAGACAGGGCACTACTTGCCAATGTAGGACCTTCATATATAATAGCTATCTAGTGGATCCACAAGCTAAGACATACGGGGGCACAACGTTATGGAATAAAGAGATTGCTACTAGAAACCTTGACTTACTAGACGTAAAGGTTTCCATCTCATTAGACAACATCTATGTTGGGAACCCAATCTTACTAAACATGAAGGTTCTATTATGGGAAGCTGGACATGATAGACGTGAAGCCCCCACCCTCATTTTTTCATGTTCACTCGGTGCTAAGTTCAAACTCCCTTTTTAAACATATTTAAGCCTTTAATTAACATTGGTTCATAAAGAAGTCTTTAGGGATGTCACGACCGGAATCTAGACCCCAGACGAGACTGGCATCGTTGACCTCTCAGAGGTCGCAGACAAGCCTACATACGTCATTCTTTCTTCATCTAGGTTAATTTTAGCAAAAAATTTGAACTTTTTGTTTTCTATTTCATGCAAAACATTTTAAACTTAACATCATAGTCGTTCAAAAATCAACCATCTAATATAGAGATAATCAAATGAAAGAAACAGTTCATAATTGCATTAAACGTATTTTGCCAAAACGGCACCAATACAAAGTCTGAAATGAAAGTGGAAAGAAACACTAGTGGAACATGCTCCACTAGCTAAAGTCTACATCTAAGCTAGATAATAACGGTAGACATCCTCGAAGCATAAGGGCCTACCAAGTCCGGATGAAAGCTCCACGTCCAGATAACTACAACGTCAACCTGTAAGCTCTAGCGTCCACGTGTGCCAGCACCTAAAAATATAGAGTTGTATGGGATTAGTACACACTTGTACTAAGTATGGGTATATGCAAGCACACACCAAGGACATGCATGAGTAAGAATAGCTCTTTCCTAACAACATGATTTATGGAAAGTCAAGTCAGCAGACTTGCCAAATTTGGATTAGGAAAGTTAGTGGACCTGCCAAATTTGGATTTGGAAAGTCAGTGGACTTGCTAAATTGGATTAGGAAAGTCATGCCATGAGAGTAACATACATCATCATACGTATCATATTGCACATAGCACATAACATCGTACGCATAGCACATAACATATTGTATATAGCACATAACATCTTTTATATCGTTCGTTCATATGCCATGAGACCTTGGAATCATGGACTTGACATTAAGACTTCCCAAAATGAGGGATCAACATATGGGACCTCAACTAGGGAGCCTTCTTTAACATACACAGAGTCTGCTTCATTCATTCATACGTATTTCATTTCATTCATTCATAAGCTAGTGTAAACATCAGCCATACCTAGGATGTAGTTTAAGACTCTCATCGGGTTTGCTGTGCAATGATCAAGAATAACCTAGTGTCATTACTTGAGTCTAGCTCACCTCTTGATTATCCTATCCTAACACCTTTGGTATCGTTCATTTCATTATGTGCATCATTTGAGGCTGGCTTCATTCATTCATTGGTAACTTTAACTTTAACCGACATAGATCATGTGAGCATCATAAAATCCAGTGTCTTCCCCACACCGAAAAGAGGTGGAGTCACCGGCAAAAGTGACCCGAAACATGCAAGCGTACATAGGAATTAAACCCCGCTAGATCCCAATATTCGTAGTATAGGTTCGAAGACTAGAAGATATAAGGAGACCCATACCCGGCATGCCAGACAGTCTCATCTCATGAGAGTTACGTGAACCTCCGCCCTTCCCAAAAGAAGGCATCACCGCTCATAGCTAGCCTATCGGTGCTCAGTATAAAGTTCCATTACATTCAACTCATACGTCATGGAAGCTGGCTTCTAGTATGAGGACATCATAGCTCAATAGATGATTTCTCATCTCATCATTAGTATTAAGTATACATTATTCTCCATACTTTCATTAGAGTGTTCATAGAGACTGGTCTCTTCATTAACTTTACACTATCATAGGTGAGTACGTTTTGGTAACATTTACTTAGGCTCATTTGAGAGTGCTCTCATCTTTCACGTTAGCCTCTTATCATGTTGTCACCACATTCATTAACTTTAGCACATTTGCTCATTATATTTACTCATCCCATTTTACGTGAATGTTCACTTCATCATATGCCAATGCACTTGGCCATTTAGTGTGTTTCACACTCTTTCTTAAACCTTCTAGGGTCTCATCATTCATTGTTCATATCATCATTTCATTACATACATCTTAGGTTCACTTACTTCTAAATGTATGCTAGACTTATGGGTCTATACATACAAGCCATGAGGCTTCATTCATAGTTCGTTTAAGTGATTCATATCTTTCTAAGATTATGTGGTACAAGATTTATGCATCTTGTAAGTATGCCAAGATTTTGATTTCGATCTATGTAGGCAACATTATTTTTGAATATTTATTCACTTATGACTTATCCATCAATACGGAATTTGGGTAAGGGAACCCGATTTCAAATCCCTTGGACAACACTTACATTTTTATTTATTTTGGTTTAATCTACACGGCTTGGGGACCCAAGATCGAGCCCCAACACCTTCATTCCCTTTTAATTTCATTTCTTTGAATTTTCTCTTTCTTGGACGAGGGGTTGTGGGATCGAACCCCCACAGCCCCCTTTTATTTATATTTCTTTTTCCTTGACTTTTCGAGTTGACCATGAGGGTGTGGGATCGAATCCCCACAGCCTCACTTTATTTTTCTCTTCAATTCCCTTAACCAGCCTAGAGGTCGTGGGTTCGATTCCCACACGCCTCAACCCTTTTATTTTTCTTTTACTCTTCCTTAAATCTGATTGAGAGGTGGTGGGTTCGAATCCCACTCCTCTCATTTCTTATTTTTAGAGTTACATTTTCCAGCCAAGACCACGGTTCGAATCCCCCTCACCACAATACTTTTAACTCACTTATTTTCATGGTTTTTAACATGGTGAGATCACGGGTTCGACCCTCAGTGACCTCACTTATTTTTCTTCGTTTTTCATAACATTTTAAACCATTTTAACTTGACCGAAATTCATCAAATTGTGTCTGGAAATTTTGTAATTTTTTAGCATCTTTTTTTTCATCAAATTACACATTAGTTCTTACGGAAATTTCATGGTTCATTTATAACGTTTTAGGTGCATTTTCATGGATTCGTTTAGCCAAGAGTTTCTCACTCAATTCAACCACATTACACTTCATATGAACATCACGATTTACATAAGTTTGTGCACGTAAGAATAAAACCATAATACATCATTATTGAGCCTTAAAACCGAGGGCTATAGGCCACAGTTCACATTTTGCACACACATACACATACTTCGGAAAACATGGGTTGTCATTCATACGATTTCAAACATACATTCATGAACATATTCATCACGAAAGCACATTACACGCCTAATATCTACCAGCAAACATACCCAACCTACAAATCAATGGGAGCTAGTGACAGGGACATGCAACGGGGAACAATCCTAGTTTTCGGATTAGAATATACTGAACCTTAAGGGGTCTCTAGGGAAAGGGACCAAGAGAGAAGAGAACCCATACCTTTTTGACTTTTAAACCTTGAAGTTTCTGCCCAAACCTTCTCCAAAACTCAGATCCAATCCAAGTTTCAAAACCAAACTTTCGACAGAAAAACCCTCTCTTTGCCTAACGTGTTTGATTAGTTGTTTGTTTATAATTTTCGTTGTGAGTTCTTCAAGTGTGAAGAACTTTGGTTTATATTCTGTTCTTGTATGTTATTTGGTAGAGAGAACGTGAATAAGAGTTTGTGTGATCGTGAAAGTGAGAGATATACGTGAGAGGTGAGAGTTTTCTTAGGCTTAGGAGTCTAGTTTAGGACTTAGTCAAATAAGGTTTTATAAAATGGTAAAAATTTGATTTCCCTTTTATTTTAAATCAGCTAATAAATAATAAATATTTACATTAATTTACCAACTAAAAAAAACAATTTAAATCATCGCTTCCACCTAGGTTCGAACCCGGGTGGAGTAAGACTTCACTCTAAGAGCCAATTTTCGGCCCTCTCTCCACAAAATGCCCCTCCACCTTATTAATTAAATAATTAATTATATATTTAGGGTAATTACTATACTACCCTTATCTTGGAAAAAGACCATTTTACCCCTAGACCCTCCAAACCTAAGATTTTCCCTTTTTAAGTCCGGTAAAGACTCCTTCGAGTAAATCTTCGTATTCGAGAGCCCTTCATGGCTGGACCCAACATTTCCTAGCTCAACTAACTCCCCAAGTTAGTTGTCTTGGCTGTAGCAAGTGTTCAGAGGTCTGGTTCTACGCACATCAATCCGTGTGAACCCGGTCTAATCGTAGGCATTCTAGACACATTAAGCATTACTTATCATATCCATTTTTAGGGTTGTTACAAGGGTCTTAGTACTTCATACTTCATATAGCTCAAAGGTTGCTAAGATGAGAATGACCCTTCATAATAGAATCTACATTAGATGAGAATGTCCTTTCACATAATCATAACATTCAAAACATAGTCTAGTTTAGAGTAGAATTGAGGAAAACTTTCTAGAGACTCTCTTTCACTAGATTATCATAAACCTTATTCATTCATACATTCGTGTGTGTGTGTATACATATGTGAGAAAGCCTTACACATATACACATTTTTAAAACACATGTTCATATTTCACTAATCATATACTTTTCATGCATAAAAAGATATAAAGGTGCATATGAGAATTATCCTTTCAATTAACACCATAAACATACCATACTCATGGTTATGCATGGTGTCTGTGTGTACATATTGGTCCTCATTATGACATAATAGCAACAATATTGGTATTGAGGGAAACTTCCCTTAAGTGGATCACAACATATTTAAAATACCCCTCAACTCATGAACAATTCACATATAGAGCATTTTAGGGATTCTAGACCTCACACCCACATTTTATCATAGGGGACAAGAGCACATTCAACATTTATATAGACAACTCCTAACATGTATACTATCACACATTCATATGAGGTTAAATAAGTAGGGGTCATTCCACAATAGCAGTTAACATAATCAATCATGTAGACCACACCTTATCCCAAACGTTATCTTTTACATTAACAATACACCTTAATCATGATTCAAACATTGAGGACTACATACATAACCTTCATGACACATATTCATACTCATGTTCATCATATTAATAATTCACCTTACATCTATTTCCCTCAAGGCAATGATCATAACATGTATAGATAGACAAGAACTAAACACCGCCACCATAAGTGGACAAAACCATAAAACATCAATTCAAATACTATAGATAAGAAGTTAGGTCAACTTACCAATTCTCCATGCCATGATCAACATAGATCAATGCTCCACAATACATAATTAATGGATATAGAGAGTAATCAAATCTAACAATACAGTCCAGTCGAATCCAAGTATAACTCATTAACGTAAAATCATATTCACAAAGACCCACATTATAGGCCAATTTCGAGAATCAGGAGGATCATGGGTTCTCTAAGAATTCCCTAGCAAATTCATCATAAAAAACACTAATTTATCATTTATTCATCCTTAGAATCACTTAGAAAATTTTTTGACAAGAAATCCATGCTTAGATTGAAAATTGGAAAATTTGATCATAGAAGCTCTTTGGAAAATCATTGATGGAACTCCTTGAATTAAAGGTTATCCAAGGAACAAGAGTTACCATACCTTATTGATTGAACACCCATGAAATTGGAGAAGAAATCAGTTGAAAACCCATTTTCTATCTTGAGCTTGATCTTGATCTTGTCCTCTAATGGAGTTTTGAAAGAATCTATTTGGGAGGGAACGGTTTTGTTTTGAAGAATGAATTATAATTTGGGGTTTCTATGTTTTAACCCACTTAAAATACCGTAAAATAGGTAGAATAACCATTTATAATAAATCCCAAAAGTACCCAAAACACCCCTAGAATTATTTGGACTTTTAGAAATGTCCAACTTGACTTTTAAACGACACGATCAAATCTAGGACATGGTTGCGTGTGGCGGAGGCGCCTCCCACATTTAATATTAGAAATCATTTTGAGGTAGTATGGTTCGTGGTGATCCCGTGACGCAAGACAAATTTTTTGCCTCTAAGTGCTAGGTGTGCGACGCGCCCTAGCGTCCAAATATGGGCTACCTGCACGTTTCCTTGGGAGCCTCTTGGTCAACGCTTTGGGTTCTCCTCAAAGACACTTAGGGTGGTCTTTGGGGAGTCGTACCCAAACGTTTTGACCCTAAACTAAATTTTGTAGATAGTATTGTCACCTTCACTGGTTTTAGACTCCAAACGACACATCGAAACAAGGAAAACATACTAGAACTCACTAACACACAAAAGACTAGCTTCTGGACGTCTTGGTTGTACTTGGACATTTGACCTCAAACCTCTTCAAACACAAGTTGATTCTCACCTTATTTACAAGTTATTAATTTTTAAAACTCATGTGAAGCTCTAGTTTATCCTAGTTCATATTTTTGAGGGTGTAACAATACTCCCCCACTTGGAAAAAATTCGTCCTCCAATGACACTAAAACACTTTCAAGGACTAAATTACTCAACTAGCAGATCACAACACCTATCATCATAAATACAACATCATAGTCAATACACCAAACTCACAAGGGACACTAAATTCACATTATTATGCCCTCCGACCAACACAAGCAATTTTAAGTTATTTCCATAATTCAAAGTGCACACATACTTCATCATACTTTTTGCCATTTGGAGGAACTACCTTCTCCATTTTAGGCATGCTCATCATTTCATCATAAGGCTTAATATGCAATATTTTTTAATGCACACATAAGCATGATTAACATTTCCACTCATGGGGCAATTTAAGCAATTTATACTATATGCATATAGCTTATGAGTAATGTAGATCAACTACAATCTTATCATTTAGTCACAATACAATCAAGGTAATACATAATGTTTAGTTCTGTTCAAGGAGGGACTACCTTCTCCTAGTCATAAAATCATGGCATAATCAATCTCTTATGCAAGCATTTTACAAACGTCAATTCATTTAAGGAGAAATTTTGAACTTCTAACCTAAGCATGATCCCTCTTCCTTTTCCATGAAGTCAAAATGGTAGATCATACCAAACACATCAAAACATTAGGAAATTATTTAACAAAATTTCAATTTATAACATACATTAGTTCTCATAAATATTCACCATATAGGGAAAGTATTATAGCTCATAGGTACACATTAATAATATTTGCTATACACACCATCACTTCTCAACAATGAGCCTATCTTAACACTTCCCAAATCACAAAGTCACATATTCTTAATGGGAACTTATCTTTTCTCATTAAAAGAAAGCTCAACATCTCAATGTGGGGCCAAACTACGCTCACATCACAAGTGAAATCAGGCATGTTCATTAAACCATATAATGAAGTCAAATGCGTATTTACCATATTAGAATGCATAACAACATGTGAAACATGTAATTTATCAAAAATCCCTTTTAATGTAATAAGAATCCTTCAAAATATGCATAACATAGTGTCATAGAGGACAAGCATAACATATGGAGAACATGCAACTTATACTCATATGCAAGACTCCAAGACATGAACCAGCTACTAGGAAATCTTTGTTCTAAATCTTGAGTAAGAATATAAGGAAAACATAGGTATATCAACAACCTTACTACTCAACATCCTTCTCCCCCACTTAGGGTAAACCTATCTATGACGGAATTTGACTTACCAACCTTACTAATCAATAACAATATCCCTCTCTTGGGACCAAGTTTATGCAAACTTCTTAAGCATCACCTCATTCAACTCTAAGGGAGGAATGATTTCTCACTAAATCGTCACTACACTCTATTTGGTGAGGATTTAAGGAATCAAAAACTGAGTATCGATGTCACTCAACTCCATATCTATCACCTAAGGTGGTTCTCCTTATGGAGAAACTCTAGGAAGTTCAATGTAGGAATATTAAGGTTACTCAAAAAAAAAAAACATTAACATCTAGGCACATTATCCCCCACTTGGGGTGAGCTCAATCAACTCTTTATGACATCATGCCCATATCATCACCCTTGCTGTAATTTTCCTAACTAACCTTGCCTAGGTATTATCTAAGCACTCTCTTCGAATGACCATCCTTATGATCAATCTTGAAAGACAACTAACTTCTTTAGAGTTGGTCAACATCTATCCTCTTGTCCTTCCGATGAACTAAGGAGTACATGCAACCTTCTAAGTCTACCTTAGAGCAAAACACAATCCAAACTTATTGAATAAAACCCATTCTTCATTTTTCTACCCTTAGGGTAGGTTCATATGGGAACTAACGAATTAGCCATACGGTTTCTCTCATTACTAATATAACTTCACAATTACCTTACAAGATAAACACACTATATTCCCTTCTTAGGAGTAAGCCTATACAAATACTCCAATCCACAAAAGGACAACCATGAAGCATTACTCATACAAAAGGGAAACTTTCAACCCTTACTATATATCACGTTCCTTCAAAACTCCTCAAGTCTACACCATAACTTTCTAATATCATTGCATCTAACCATTAAGTAAATCCATCATACCCAAAGGACTTCATTCAACCATAACAACTCTTATAATCCTAGAACTACATCACAACACAACTTCTTAATATAATACCTCAAATCTCATAGGTCACATATAACCATAATTGGCATCACAACAATATCTTCCGAATCAACCTTCACATATACTCATCTAGTCTCAAAACCATAATAAGAATAAAAAATCATCTTTTTCTACATCAAGCCTTGAGACATCACCCCTTCCAAGCAATCACATCAAGAAGACCATCAAACAAGGGAAATAAGAGACATCATATAGATTTAAGCTTTTCTGGGAAGAATGGTTGTGAAAATTGGTCTTTTACCATGGCACGACACAAGATTAATGAAGAACATGAAACTTCTATCGTCCTATAGCCTCTTGCTCATAGATGTGTCGCTACTCACATGGATGAACAAGACTCTACTAGATGTGCCCATGAGAATTTGAATCGTAAGCCATTTTATAACCTTCTGATCTGAAATAAAGTTTTTTTAGAACCAAGGAGTACCACCTATACGTAACACGGCGTACTCGACCTCTTGGAGGTCTTTTAAAATCCCTTAGACATCTTTCATCGCATAGACATAAAATAGAGGAAAACGTAAAACTTTTTCATATCATAACACAAGACTAAAAGTCATCTTATTTAAAACCTTTTCTAAAACACAATGGAAGTACTAAATCTCAATGTAGCCATCTTACAACACGACTACAACACAATAGGGACACGACCCTTAAAATACAAAAGCGACTACTATCTAGTAATGTAACTTAAAGAAATATCTTGACATAAAGGTCCTTGAATCTTTAAGGACACACCGAACTAGGGAACAATTATTCAAGCTCATCATTTTAGGAAAGATCCATAAGCCACAACCAATTACATTTTGTGTAAAAGATGAAGAAAAATGGTGTTAGTACATGAATGCACTAAGTATTATAACCATGCAAAAACATGCTTTAAAAGAGACAATTGGTTGGAAACCATGCATCGTGGATTTTTAGAAAAAGATCATGAGCATTGATACCATAGGAATAACATAGACTACATACATCATTATATACATGGAAGCCATTTATCACAATTGAGGTATATTCAATACACACCATACATTACCTTCCTTTTTTATCTTAACTTCTTTCCTTACGCAACCCTTAAGTAATACTTAGTACAATGTATCCCCTTAAGGTCACCAAGGATGATATTTCACATAGGATTAATCAATCCATCACCTTAGACAAATCCCAAGTCACACTAGTTCAATGTACAAGTAGGATCCCATATTACTACTCACACCAAGTGATCTTGTAAGACCCCCAAAATGAGTTAGGGTGTATAGAGCCTAACATCTTCGTCATAAGGGTCTAAGGTCCTAAAATTAATTAGAATATTGTTTAGAGAAAGTGTGTAAAGTTTGAGGTGATTTGGAAGTCAAACGTCAAGGGACGACCAAGACGTTCGATGACTAGTCACCTATGTGCTTCATGTGTCTATACATGCTTATATTTGTATGTCATGAGCCTATGAAGTCTTAAATTGAGTTATAATGATGTTTATAGGCAGTATATGGATTTTCATGAAATTTGGAGGTCAAATGTCCAAGAACGTCTAAGATGTTCGAAAGTGTCACGACCCGAGAGCACACCCTAGAAGTAACTCCCGGATGGTGACGGAGCGTACTTGAACCTTTGGGGTCTCATACAAGCCCTTCAACTATCGTTCATTACGTAAGACATGAAAAGTAGTGCGGAATTTAAAACTTTTCACGATAATTAAATAAAAGAAGTCTCTCATAAATGCTAGGAAATCTTATCGTCACAAGCCAAATTAAAGACCATCTTAGACTCTTAGGGACACGTCCCTTTACAATAAACGAAAATACAAATTAAGTCTTAATAATGAAATTAAGAAACATAAACTATGTCCTCGAATATATGAGGACATACCAAATCTTGAGAGATAGAATTCCCAAGCATCAACTTTGATCTTCCAAAAGCTTCCAACCTATACTTATAAGGTATATAAAAGTATGGGGTTAGTACAAACAATAAGTATGGCATATGCAAAAACATGTAAGAAATGGACATTTTAACAAAATAAGCTTTCATGCCAATTAATGAAACATTGATGAACTTAGAACAAAACAACATAAGATGCATCATTAAACACTTAAAGAAGACTTTCCATAATTTTGACTTAAAGACACACTTTACAGTAAGGGCACTCGACTTTACAGTGAACCCACTCAAATATACGATTTCACATAAGTACTCTCCTCCAATGGGACTCTTAGGTCACACTAAGTGCAATGTGAGAGTAGCATCCCATACTACAACTCCCACTAGCGCTCCTAATGGATTCCCAAGGATTTGAGCACGTTACAACAAGTTCACCAAAAAGTTACGCTTACAGTGAGCTATACCCTTAACATTACAGTGAACCATTTTAAGACATTATAGTAAGTTTAAAAGCTTTACATTGAACTAAAGACTCCAACAATGGTGAACTTCCAAAGTAATGCAAATGAGGAAGTGAACCCATTTCCGTAGGAGTTTCCCTACATAAGGATAATCCTAAGATTCCCTAAGGTAAGACATGAAGAAAACATCGAAATACTTCCTTCAATGCACACCCAAGCCATCCTCAAGACTACCCTGTTTGGCTTACTCACCTCGGGAGAATAAGTCACCACTCAAAGACAAGACATTAGAAGGACACCCAAAGAAACACCAAAGAATTCCCTTTCGGAATGCCTACTTAGTGCAATGAGTAGGATAGCGTCCCATACCACAACCTACCATAAGTAGTACACTCTTTTAGAAGGTTTGGCACCGAGTCTTCCCTTTCGGAAGGTCCTACTTAGTGCAATGGATAGGTAGCGTCCCATACCACCACCTACCCTAAGTAGCACGTTCTTTTAGAAGACTTAGTTCAATCAAATCACATAGGTATCACATTAATTAGATGACTTATTATTTCAGTACTTTTGTGGGGTGTTAGTTTAACCGACAAAGACCATGAGAGCTAGGCATGGAATCTCGATATTAACCCCTGTAGGATGAGGGATCTGCACTTGCCTAGAGTAAGGTCATACTTCTTAGCGTTTACATGGTTTTCCCAATAGCTACACCTATGCGGGCACATAGTAAAGGGATAGGGAGATTGCTACTAAGTAACTCATTCTCTACTAACGAGGAGTACTCATCTCAAGAGGTAATGTGGAAAACAACACCTCAACTTACGAAGTGTATTCCACCTCTTCTTCCTATCCTCTTGGTGCTAGGCATAACTCCCCACGGATTCTCACATTATAGACTATAGGTTTAGGATAACTAGCGAATACCACATCTCAACTCACGAAGTGCATTCATCCTCCGACCTATCTTAGAAAGATCATTAGGAATAGTTAGGTTTCTACTAGACACTTCATCTCCACTCACGAAGACTGTCCACCCCAAGAATCCCCTTCTTACTAAACTTATCTTCATTCATTCACTTAAAGTGTGTGTATGTACATGTGAGCACATCTTGCATATAAGCATAATTTCATATACATTACTTCTAAACATGCTTTAGACTTTCATTTATCAACTTACACACTTTACAAACTTCACTTAGTCATATTCTTCAATTAGACCAAAACCTAGGTCAAACATCCAATTCAAGCTTCACAATCACAATACCAGACCCATTTACAGTTCCTATTCATTCTACAAATTAGACCTTCAAGATCACATTCTCAATACATATTAAACATAATCAATTCATCAAATAAACACCGCCACCAAGAAGGTGGACTATACCACTCAAGAATCATTTTATAATAAGAAACAATATAATATAAGCAACTCTTCATTTTACCAAGCCATAACAACCTATAAGCATTTTACCAATAATTCATCATAATAAAGCCCTTAGGGCAGTAGCTAAACCAACATTACAACATAATGAAAACGAAGTTCATTCTATACATAAACATGCTCATTTGACCCATTTCTTAACCACCATTTGAAAGGAAACTTTAAGATGATTTCATTAAGGTCTTAGCATTAGAATCACCAACTAACAATAATAACATCATTAATTAACCTTTAGAAACATTTTGATGCATGACCCATGTTTGGGTTGAAGATAATAGAAACTAGGGTTTAAAACCCCTTTTTGAAATTCATTGGAAATGGCTCCTTGATTGAAAGGGTATTCAACAATGGATACCATACCTCAAATGCAAGCAAACCTAAAGATTTTGGTGAAGAAACACCTCCAACCAGCCCTTCCTATCCCTCCTTGACATCTAGCTTCAATGGAGACTTGAGAGAGTTTGTTTTTAGAGAGAGAGTTTTGAAATGAGGGGTCTTGTCTAGGTCTAGGACTTAAAACTTAACCTAATATTACTTGAAAACCCTAAAACATCATCCTAGGGTCCCAAAAGACTTGGGGTAAATTTCCCAAAACACCCCAAGACTTTACCATTCAAGTTGCAGATTTTGGGACTGCCCCATCGACGGACCAACCGACAGTCCGTGTGTCCATCGACGGACCATAGGTGAGGTCTCGTCGTTTGGGACTGCAGCCTCCCAAACTGCAGTCTTTCAGCCTCCACCGACGGACAGAACCGACGGACCATTGGCCAGTCGATGATCCATAGGCTAGGTCTCGTTGGTTGAGACTTATCCACACATGAGGCCTAGACTTTCTGCCTTTGCTAGTGCCATCGACCGTCCATGGTCTACGGACCATAGGTAGACCTACGGACCGTCCCTTGGTCCGTTCTTTGGCCACTGCCCTGGCAATTTTGTCCAAGGCATAGTCTCTTCTGTGGGTCCCCCTTGCGAGTCTTAGGTGGGGTCGTGCCCGAACATTAAACGCCTAAACATGGTCATATAGGTATTAGGAACATCTCACACAAGTTTCAAGCAAAACGAACACGTAAAATTCATCCAAACACAACAAGACACACAAGTACATTCTAGGGCACACCTTCCGAACATCATGGATGTTTTTGGTCGATTGACCGCCAAACTCAACCAAACTTCAAACACAGCTTAGGATACTAAAGTAACTCACTTTAACACAGAGTTCACTCAAGAAACACTTACAAAGCTCTAGTTCACCTTAATACATTTTAGGGCGTTACATTCTCTACAACTTGGGATAACATTCGTCCTCGAATGACACTTAAACTTCAAGAACAACCAGTACTCACATAGAATCAAATAACATAACACAATCATGATCAAACATCAAAAATCAAAGCATAAACTAACAAAGAGCATCATTTCACATTTTCAAACACTTAGCAACTTAGACAACACTTACAAAACTTCACAAATTTCAAAACTCATTCTTAACCTTCTTTTATGGAGGAACTACCTTCTCCAACATTAAACATGCTCATATACAACACATTTGTACATATTGAAACTTCAATCAAGACAAGGCAATTTTTTTCTCAAAAATCACAAAATCTACATGGAACATCACTATACCACTGCCCAACATTTCATTTTTTTCCCCAAAAATTCATTCTTTGAGCAATTCATCAAGATGACATGCTCATATGAACTATAAAACCACATAAACTCATTTCATAACATAAAAACAACAATAATAAAGGGTTAAGACTTACCAAGATCATCAAATCCGCATTAGTTATCCTTCCTATCCCTTATCCCATATGAAGGGTTCTTCTTGGGAGCATTAGGATCTTGGGAATCTTGGTTGACATCTTTCACCCTTGCTTTGAGATTAAGGCAGTCCCTCATCTTGTGGCCTTTACTACCACAACTAAAACAACCATCGTTCTGGCAAGACACTTACCCGAATGTTGATTTCCACAAGTAGGACACCTAGGTCTTTCAAAAGTATGACCACCACCTTGAGAATGTTGTTTTGGAGCCCTATCCTTGGTTCACATGGAATAATCTTGGTGATAAAACCTCTTTCTAGGCTTTTGGTGACTAGAATTATTCGATCTAGGCCTTTTACCCTCTTGCCTTATCTCCCTAATTTTGGACTCCTCAATTTGTTGTGCATAATCCATGAGCCTAGATATATCCATGTCATTAAGAAGCATTGTCGTACGACACTCTTTCTCTACCAAGCTAGACACTCCCATCACAAATTTGTTCATCCTAGACCTAGGGTTGGCTACCATAGTCGGGGCATACTTAGAGAGTTGGGTGAATTTGAGAGAGTACACTTGCACACTCATTTCCCCTTGACGAAGGTTAATGAACTCAACCATTTTCTTCTCCCTCCACTCTAGGGGAAAGAACCTATCTAGGAAAGCCTCTTTGAATTCCTACCAATCAACCAAACCTCTTTCTAAGGGTCTCTCACCTCTCCATTGCTCATATCACACTTGATCAACATCCTTAAGTTGGTAAGCGGCTAACTCCGCTTTCTCCCTAGGGGTCACACCCATATCATCCACCACTTTGAAAACCTCATCTATGAAACCTTGTGGATCTTCATCCGCCTTAATGCCATGAAATGTTGGAGGGTTCATCCTCATGAAATCACGAATCCTAGAAGCGGGTGTACTAGCATTTGGTTGGGGTCTATCTCCTTGATTATCTTGGGCAACAAAGTGATTGTTGACGACATGAGCTTGAGCTGTCATGAGTTGGGTCAAGTTCATTGGGGCAGCCCGCAACTCCGCATTAGTCATATCACCCTCAACAAAAGGAGCTTGAGGCATAGGAGGCACTTGAGTCCTTGGGGTTCCGGAGGCATTTGAGGTTCTTGAAGGGGAACCTCCACATTCTCTTCCTCCTCCACACCAACAATAGGAACTTGGTCACGGAGAGGGATCCTCTCATTAGCTACACCACCCTCCTCCCTTCTAGCGGTTGATCTCCTCGTATTCATGTCCTAAAAACACAAAGAGAAGAGGTTGAGGAAAGACACCTTATAAACTCAACTCTAAGGCATGACATTAGAATAGAGAAGAAAATGAAACTTCTAGAATCCTATAGCCTCTTGTCTATGGATGTGTAGCGACTCACACCAATGACCAAGATACTACTAGATATTGCTTGTGGGACTTCTAGACCTTAAACTATTTCCCAAAACCTTATGCTCTGATACCAAGTCTGTAACGACCCGAGAGCACCCCTTAGAAGCTAGGGACAACTACCGGATCGTGGCCGAGCGTACTTGACCCTTTGGGGTCTCATACAAGCCCTGCAACTATTGTTCATTGAATAAGACATGAAAAGTAGTGCGGAATTTAAAACTATTTCACGATAATTAAATAAAAGAAATCTTTCATAAATACTAGGAAATATTATCGTCACAAGCCAAATTAAATACACATCTTAGAATCTTAGGGACACGTCCCTTTACAATAAACGAAAATACAAATTAAGTCTTAATAATAAAACTAAGAAACATAAACTATGTCCTCGAATATATGAGGACATACCAAATCTTGAGAGATAGAATTCTCAAGCTTCAACTTCGATCTTCCAAAACCTTCCAACCTATACTTATAAGGTATATAAAAGTATGGGGTTAGTACAAACAATGTACTAAGTATGACATATGCAAAAACATGTAAGAAAGGGACATTTTAACAAAATAAGCTTTCATGCAAATTTAATGAAACATTCATGAACTTAGGAACAAAACAACATAAGAGCATCATTAAACACTTAAAGAAGAAATTCCATAATTTTGAATTAAAGACACACTTAAGGGAACTCGAATTTACAGTAAACCCACTCAAATATATGATTTCACATAAGTATTCTCCTCCAATGGGACTATTAGGTCACACTAAGTGCAATGTGAGAGTAGCATCCCATACTACCACTCTCACTAGCGCTCCTAATGGATTCCCAAGGATTTGAGCACGTTACAACAAGTTAACCAAAAAGTTACGCTTATAGTTAGCTATACCCTTAACATTACAGTGAACCATTTTAAGACATTATAGTAAGTTTAAAAGCTTTACATTGAACTAAAGACTCCAACAATGGTGAACTTCCAAAGTATTGCAAATGAGGAAGTAAACCCATTTCCGTAGGCGTTTCCCTACCTGAGGATAATCCTAAGATTCCCTAAGGTAAGACATGAAGAAAACATCTAAACACTTCCTTCAAAGCACACCCAAGTGATCCTCAAGACTGCCCCGTTGGGCTTACTCATCTCGGGAGAATAAGTCACCACTCAAAGACAAGACATTAGAAGGACACCCAACAAAACACGAAAGACTTCCCTTTCGGAATGCCTACTTAGTGCAATGAGTAGGATAGCATCCCATACCATCACCTACCCTAAGTAGTACACTCTTTTAGAAGGTTTGGCACCGAGTCTTCCCTTTCGGAAGGTCCTACTTAGTGCAATGGATAGGTAGCGTCCCATACCACCACCTACCCTAAGTAGCACGTTCTTTTAGACGACTTAGTTCAATCAAATCACATAGGTATTACATTAATTAGACGACTTATTATTTCATTACTTTTGTGGGGGGTTAGCTTAACCGACAAAGACCATGAGAACTAGGCATGGAATCCCAATATTAATCCCTATCGGATGAGGGATCCTCACTTGCCTAGAGTAAGGTCATACTTCTTAGCTTTTACATGGCTTTCCCAATAGCTACACCCATGCGGGCACATATTTAAGGGATAGGGAGATTTCTACTAAGTAACTTATTCTCTACTAACGAGGAGTACTCATCTCAAGAGGTACAATGGAATACAACATCTCAATTCACGAAGTGTATTCCACCTATTCTTCCTACCCTCTCGGTGCAAGGCATAACTCCCCACAGATTCTAACATTATAGACTATTTGTTAAGGATAACTAGAGAATACCACATCTCAACTCACGAAGTTCATTCATCCTCTGACCTATCTTGGAAAACTCATTAGGAATAGTGAGGTTGCTACTAGACACTTCATCTCAACTCACGAAGAGTGTCCACCCCACGACTCCCCTTCTTACTAAACTTAGCTTCATTCATTCACTTAAAGTGTGTGTATGTACATGTGAGCACACCTTGCATATAAGCATCATTTCATATACATTAATTGTAAACATGCTTTAGACTTTCATTTATCAACTTACACACTTTACAAATTTCACTTAGTCATATTCTTCAATTACACCAAAATCTAGGTCAACAATACAATTCAAGCTTCACAATCACAATACAAGACCCATTTACAATTTCAATTCATTCTACAAATTATACGTCAATCTCACATTCTCAATACATATTAAACATAATCAATTCATCAAATAAACACCGCCACCAATAAGGTGGACCGTACCACTCAAGAATTAATTTATAATAAGAAATAATACAATATAAGGAACTCTTCATTTTGCCAATCCATAACAACCTATAAGCATTTTACCAATAATTCATCATAATAAATACCTTAGGTCAGTAGCTAAACCAACATTACAACACAATGAAACCGAATTTCATTCTATACATAAACATGCTCATTTGACCCATTTCTTAAACCACCATTTGAAAGGAAACTTTAACATGATTTCATTAAGGTGTTAGCATTATAATCACCAACTAACAATAATAACATCATTAATTAACCTTTAGAAACATTTTCATGCATGACCCATGTTTGGATTGAAGATAATAAAAACTAGGGCTTAAAACCCCTTTTTGAAATTCATTGGAAATGGCTCCTTGAATTAAAGGGTATTCAAGAATTGATACCATACCTCAAATGCATGAACAACCAAAGACTTTGGTGAAGAAACACGTCCAACCAGCCCTTCCTATCCATCCTTGACCTCTAGCTTTAATGGAGACTTGAGAGAGTTTGTTTTTAGAGAGAGAGAGTTGATTTTGAAATGAGGGGTCCTGTCTAGGTCTAGGACTTAAAACATAACCTAATATAACTTGAAAACCCTAAAAACATCATCCTAGGGTCCCAAAAGACTTGGGGTAAATTTCACAAAACACCCCAAGACTTTACCATTCACGTTGCAGCTTTTGGGACTGCCCCATCGACGGACCAACCGACGGTCCGTGTGTCCATCGACGGACCATAGGTGAGGTCTCGTTGTTTGGGACTGCATCCTCCCAAACTGCAGGCTTTCAGCCTCCACCGACGAACAGAACCGACGGACCGTTGGCCAGTCGACGGTCCGTAGGCTAGGTCTCGTTGGTTGATACTTAGCCACACATGAGGCCTGGACTTTCTGCCTTTGCAAGTCCCATCGACGGTCCATGGACGATGGACCGTAGGTGGACCTACGGACCGTCCCTTGGTCCGTCGTTTGGCCATTGCCCTGGCAGTTTGGTCCAAGGCATAGGCCCTTCTGTGGGACCCCGTTGCGGGTCCTAGGTGGAGTCGTGCCCAAATTTTATACCCCTAAACATGGTCATCTAGGTAATAGGAACATCTCACACAAGTTTCAAGCAAAACGAACACGTAAAACTCATCCAAACACAACAAGACACACAAGTACATTCTAGGGCACACCTTCCGAACATCATGGACGTTTTTGGTCGATTGACCTCCAAAGTTCACACACAGATTAGGGATACTAAAGTAACTCACTTTAACACAGAATTCACCCAATAAACACTTACTAAGCTCTAATACACCTTAATTCGTTTTAGGGTGTTACAGAAAGTTAGCCCTAGAGACGTTCAAGAATGTCTTGATCGGGCCTAGCCTGTTTGGACGTGTTTTATGTGTGCATTTTGAGTGAAACTTGCATGTAAGGTCCTTGACTTGTAAATTTACATATTTAGGTTGGAAAAGTCCGGGTACGACTTCCCAAGGGCCCCCCAAAAGGGACCACAAGAAGGACCCAAGGTCTGTTGAGACACTGCCTTGGCAGTGTCAATCGACTGAACCAAACGACGCCCAGTTGGTTGACCAACGGACCATTGATGAGGTATAGTCAATGGAAACTTATCATGGGCAAGGATCAACCCAAGAACATGCTAAGGTCCAATCGACTAAAGCCACAGACGGCCCATCGATAGACCTACTGGCCATCGATGGTGCCCGTCGATGGTGGCCTGCAACTGATGACATGCGACTATTTCATTAAAGAGGTGAATGAGAAATTCACCCCACATCCTAACCTGACCCTAATAGGTTTAATTAGATATTTTGGGTTGTATATAAGTGATAATAAACATGATCAACCCATTCCCAATCCTATACACACAAAATAGACTTTCCCTCCAAAACCAATTCTCCCTAGAAACCTCCATTGTTGGTGAAGCTCAAGAACAGCTTGGAGCTTGGATTTCCATGGATTATTCATCACGTTTTAAAGGTTTTCATGTAGATAGAGTTATGGTGATCCTTCATCTCTATGTCACCTTTCTCTTGGACAGTTAATCTCAATTGTTTTCAAAGAGATTTCATAATCAAACTTCTTCTTCTTCAATCTAGCCATGGGTTCTTTCTAAAAAAGTTTTTAATGTATAAATCATGATGAATTGATGTTAATGTATTGGTTTTAACGTTATTTTCAATCCAATTGCATTATGAACCCATGCCCCTTCCCAAAATTGATTTAGCCCTTGCATGGGCATTGTGATCATGGTTTGTTAATGGTTGAATTGCAGTTCTCTTATGTTGAATTGTCTATATCTATTGTTATTACATGAATTAATGATGAAGATCCATGAGGATCAATATATGAAGATTTGAACATGACTAATATATGCCTTTATGTGATCACTGTAATATGGGCCTTTCAATGAATAATAGTGGAATTCGATTAGGTTGTGGTTCTTGTAGATCCTGCCTAAGGTTAATATTATGATTGAATTGTAAGTATAAATCATGTATGGTAAAGGTGAAGAAGGATTAATATGAATTGATCTAAGTTCTTCTAGTCTATGAAGTGGTAACTTGTGATCTTGAAGTTAGGATTGGTTGTCTTGTGACTCAATCATGGTTAGTTGTCCTTATCTACTGCCTATATGTATAATGTGAGGATAATTATGTATAATTTATCTAACATGAATAGATAACCATTGAATTGGTAAAGATTGATTTAGATTCTTCTATCCTATAAAGTGAATGTTGTAATGTATATGACATGATCTAAATGTTAGGGTAGATAAATAATGATTTCTTTTGAATAATGATCTATTTAGCTACTTCCCTATATGTGTATTGTTGATAAATTGTTATTTATGATCAATGCAAGTGAATTGGGTTAAATATCTATGTTCTTCTACTTTCTAGTATATATGTGATGTATTGTATTAGCTTGTAATATGATCTCGTAGCGACTTTTACATGGTTTTCTTTTATAATTATGGTATTTTAGATAATTCCCTATACTTGAATTATTGATGAAAGAGTAGTAATGGTCAATGATGACCAAAGGCTAAAGGATTGGTAAGAATTGCTCTACTCTTCTACTTCTCTACTTCTTTATAGTAATTTTGATGAAGCCTTGTATGTCATTGTGTGGTATGCTCCACTTATGGTGGCGGAGTTTAATTTACTGTCATTATATATATGTTGACCATGGACTTGAAGGCAAATTGATGAATATATGAATGAGTGGTTATGATGATCACCTTATGTGTAAGTTGTGCCTAGTTTCCTTCTCTAGTTGTGAATCTAGGTTATGTTACTATTGTTATGAGTATGTAAATGATTAGGTTAAAATCATGTGTAGGTTCTGCCATTAATGAAGTGTTAAAGAATGAATGACCCCTACCCATGTATCCCTATGTGAATGTGTGAGTAGCTAAGATTAGGAGTCTTGAATGTAATGTGAAGATTGTCTTGCCTCCTATGCTAAATGGTTTTTGTGGTCTATGCTTTAAAGTGTAATGTGGTCTAAGAGGGTGGCTGCTTCAATATGTTATGGATAGCCATTATGTGATAATGTTGACCAATGTACACACACACTCACGCATTATACATGCATACAAGTGGTATAGGTCATGGTGTCTAAATGAAGGGTGGTTCTCATATTCACTAGTCTCTACTACTATGCATGTTAAGATGATGTCTATGAAAGTATGATATGTGTTTCCTTAACTAGGATGACTTGATAGGTGTACTAGTATGGGCAAGGGTGTGGGACTTTGCCTATGCATTGCACATGTGAGCCTTGATAGGATAGTTTCTAGTTTTGGTTTCTATGTGTATGAATATGAATGTATGAACATGTGTGACCTTAATGTGTTATGTGAAAGGTTTTCTCACATATAAGTATACACACACACATGAATGATGATCTAGTCAATGAAGGAGACTTGAAAGGTGTGCTCAAGTGTATTCTAAACTACATCGTGCTAATAATATATGCTTTGTCCATGTTAAAGTGTAACTCACATGATTTAGGTTGATGAACTCTCATCTATGACCTATGAGCTAAGCATATAGGGAGTCATTCTTCTAAAGCCTAATTTTATAAAGTAATTTTAATGAAGGCTTTTAATAAAGGGAACTTAGCTTAGCACCGAGTGAACTAGACAATGGGAGGTGATGGCTTCCCATAGAAGAAGATTCACCCTATAGTTCTACATGTGGTGTTGACTCCCCAAAGAGGTATACTCATCCAATGGATTCCCATGAGAGGAGGCCCCAGTTACCAAGTGGTATGTAGAGGGAGAGTACCTATCTCTTTGTTCCATAAACTATGCTTGCCACATAGGATCTAGCAATGTGATATCAACTAAAATTCTAGCATGTGTTAATGTTCTACCTCGGCTAAGTAAGAACACCTTCTATTGGTGTTAGGTTCTACAACACCAAATTACGTGTTTAGCACCCATGGTCTTAGTGTCGGTTAAGGCTATGTTTCCCTCAAGTAAAATGGACAATGGAAGTAAATGGCTAGGACCCTAACTAGGATAACTTAAGGGAGGTTAATTAGGATAGGTGGAAGTAATGAACCCATCTAGACATTGCACAAGTAGCTCCTTAGGAAGTTCTAGGAAGGTTTTCTAATGTGTATGATTATGATTATGTTTTTATGCATGGCATGGGGAAGATGTGCATGGCATGAGTCTATGTGATGAGGTCTTATTCTTATGTGCACGGTGCGACTCTTTATGACTATATGATGAAGATTGTTGAAATGAATGGAGTGGTCTTCACTTAATATGTTGATGTATAAATTGAATGATAAGGTTTGTGGTCTCATGAAGGGTTTACAAGTATGTGTGGGGTTATGGGGATTCACATGTACATTTCACTAGTAGACTAATATTGGGGTCATGAACAAGGTGTTATAATGATTTATGTGAAGTGAAGTCATTATATGTGCAAATTGATGTAGCTTAATGTAAAGCATATGTAGTCTTGACTTAAATGTGTCTTTGATATATTATGCTTATATAATGATATGTGATGATTTGTTTAGGTTGTATGTATGCTTTCTTTGTGGCCTTGGGTGATGTATTGCACCATGTATCACTAGAGGGTTACATGGGAAGTTAGTGAATAAAAGAAAGGATAACTCACTGTAACATAAAAGAGCTCAGTGTAAAGTGACCTAAAAAATAACTTAAATGCTATATGTGATTTTCTATGATGTTTGGACTTTGAATATGTCAATTTGAAGTATGTGAATGATATAAATGAAATTGTCTAATGGTTATATAAAGATTTACTCAAAAAGGCATGAAGTATGATTTTAAGAAAATGTCCCTTTTAAATGCATGTTTTTGCATGGTTGCCATACTTACTGCATTCTTGTACTAATTTCATTCTTCTCTACTTTTGACACAAAGTGTAGGTTATGGATGCTTAAAGGATGTCTATATGATTGAGGAGCTTGATATGTGATTCCCAAGCTCAAGGAAAGGGGTCCTTAAGTTCCAAGGAATCCCTACTTATGTTTACTGTAAAGTTTTATAATGTTGTATACTTATCTATTATGTTTTAAGGTACATGTCCCTAATTTACTCTAATGTTGTTGAGTCTAAGATGGCAAAGAGACTTGGAGTCTAAGTATGTAATATGATATTTTGAGTATATATGAACTGAAGTTTCTAGCATATGTAGTGCTATGAAAAGTTTATAATTTTCCTCTAAATTTACTATGACAAAGGTGATGAATTATAACTATGGGCTTTTATAAGACCTCCGAGAGGTAAAGTACGCCATGTTACTTCTAGGGGGTGCTCCCCGGATGTGACAAACGTGGTATCAGAGCATGTGGTTTTAAAAGTGGTTTAGGGTCCAGGAAATCTCATATTGCCACTTCTAGTAGAGTCTCGTATCATTGGTGGTGAGTCGCGACACATCAAATGGTACGAGAGGCTATAGGACGATAGAGTTTCCCCTCTTCATCATTCTCATATCGTGCCATAGAACTTAACTTTATAAGATCCCTCTCTTATGTTTTCTTGTCCGGTGGTCTTTTTAGATGTGATTGCTTGGATGAGATTGTTCTCTATGCTTGAGGGAGAAAATGTGAGTTTAATTGCTTATCTTGGTTTTATGGTTTAATGAGTATCTGTGAGGGTGAATTTTGGCATGTTGTGATGATGTGATGCCAATTATGGCTATATATGAAATTTATGTGAAATAGCATGTTATATTGAGAAATGTATGTCATGATATAGTTAAAACATGTTAGAAGTTATTATGGTCAAAATGAGTTCTTTTGGAATGATGTGTTCCTATAAGGTTTTACATGATGGTAGCCTAATACTATGATTTGAACTTGAAATGCTTTGTAACTACCTATGGAAGCATGCTACCCTAAGAATATGTGCTTAAAAGTGTTCAATGTTCCCCTTTGTATATATGTGGTCCTTGATAGGTTGACTAGTATGGATTGTAGTCCTTTGTATAGACTTGACCCTAGGTGTGATGATAGTATGCTTGTCATGGTAAAGTTTTGTATCTCATATTGTCATGCTTTTCCCATCAATTGCCTAAATGTTGCATTTTTGGAATTTTGAAGCATGTTCACTGTAATGCTAGGCAGCTTACTGTAAGATTTTTGGGAAATCGACTAGATTGTTCCTTGATTGGAAGTTGTTGAAATGTGTATAAAATTGATGCATATAAGCATGATAATGAATGTAAAAAGGAGATTTGCTATTTGGAATGAAGAATGAGAGTCTTATGGCATGATGAGTTGTAGATTTATTTCTAACTTCTTATTGTGCTGTGAGCCCCTTTAGGTTGTTGAATTGATGTTTTCCCTAGAATTGAGGGTAGTGTTATTATCTTTGTAGGGTGATGATGTGGGTTTGATTGACCTAGAAGTTACCTTACTTTAATGTTGAAAGAAAAGAAAGAGTCCTTAAGGCTAAGTCTTCTATATTGTTTCCCCTAATGATGCATGACCTTGGTGCTATTGTATTGTTGAAGAAATTATGTGGTTAAATAGTATGATCTAATTTGAAAGTTTGGGGGACAATTTGCACAAGTTACAAGGTTTAGAATACCTTTGTGTTCCTATGTTAACTTACTATAAATTCCTTCTAAAGTGATAATCATTTTTAAGTGATGAAAATGAAGGGTGTTAAGTTAAGATCCTCTTAAGATTGGGTTAAGTTTTTCTTCATTGGGTTTACCCTAAGTGGGGGATGGTGATGGAGTAGTAAGGTGGTAGATACTCTCTACCTTGTCCTTCTATTTTTGCTAGAACATTGAAACTAATGAATTTTTAGTAAGCTTGTTCATAAATAGAGTTTTGTATAAAGTATGAATTGCATGAACCTTATATGTTTGGTATGTATTGATTGACATTACCTTAAGGATATTTTAAGATTCCAAAGTGCATGAAAAAAAATATTGATTAAATCCATGTTTTCTCATGTCGATTTGCATTTTGATATGCTAGTTGTGCATTTGACTTCATGAGATAAGGTAAGAAACTTGTTTTTAGTCACTTTTGATATGTAAGGTTTAGCCTTATAATGGAAAGTTGAGTCTCTTTAAAATGAAAAGTGTAGAGTCTCTTGAAAACTATGTGACTTTTATGACTTGAAAAGCATGATTGTAGGTCCACTCTTGAAAAGTGAAAGCATGTTTATCTAAGTGTTCTTGTGTGTGCCTATGATTTGTGTTAGAAATTGACATTTTGTAAAATTACTTCCTATTTGTTGTGATGTGTTTGGTGTGACTTACCATTTTGACTCACTATAAAGGATCTTTGAGCATGAGATGATTAAAAGTTGAGAAATTCTCATGTTACAGTGAAATTGTCCTTTGTGCATTTGCTTGGGTATAAACTCATGAGACATGTAAGTGTGTTGAGGGGAAGGACATTCATCCATGGACACAAATAAACATGGTATGGTTGAGTATGACCCTCATAGCACTAGGTCAAATTAATAAGAGGCCATTGTGTACCTAATTAACTCAAGTCTAAGCGCATTGAAATATGAGTGCCTAATTGTTTCTTGAGTATTGTTGAAATCTGCCTAAGTGTGACCTAAATATGGTTGCAGATGACCTCTTAATAAATTTAAGTGTATTGACCATGTTATGATAAGGAGAAGGATGTTCCTCCTATGAACATGATAAGAGCCTTTGTGCTTGATGCATTAAAGAGTGAGGGAATAAAAGTTTTGCTTGCTTGTTTGTGTTGAGTGCTAAAATTATTTGAAGTTATGTTACTTGTAAGTTTGGTGCATTGACTTCTATGTGATGATGATATGAATGTGATGAAATGCTCTATGATGCATTGAAGTCCTTGTTGTGATTAAAGTATTCTAAGTATCATTCGAGGACGAATGTTCCCAAGTGGGGGATATTGTAAGACCCCCAAAAAGAATTAGGGTGTATAGACCTAACATATTATTCATAATGGAATAAGATCCTAAAATGACTTATAATATGGTTTAGAGGAAGTGTGTAAAGTTTGAGGACGAATGTTCCCAAGTGGGGGATATTGTAAGACCCACAAAAAGAATTAGGGTGTATAGATCCTAACATATTATTAATAAGGGAATAAGGTCCTAAAATGACTTATAATATGGTTTAGAGGAAGTGTGTAAAGTTTGAGGTGATTTGGAATTCAAAAGTTAAGGGACGACCAAGACTTTCAACGACTAGTCGCCTGTGTGCCTCATGTGTCTATACATGCTTATATTTGTTTGTCATGAGCTTATGAAGTCTTAAAATTATTTATAATGATATTTATAGTCATATTATGGAATTTCATGAAGTTTGGAAGTCAAACGTCCAAGAACGTCTAAGATGTTCGAAAGTTAGCCCTTGAGACGTTCAAGAATGTCTTAATGGGGACTAGCCTGTTTGGACGTTTTTTATGTGTGCATATTGGGTGAAATTTTCATGTAAGGTCCTTGACTTGTAAATGTACATATTTAAGTTGGAAATGTCCTGGTACGATTTCCCAAGGGCCCCGCAAAAGGGCCGACAAGAAGGACCCAAGAGCTGTCGAGACACTACCTTGGCAGTGTCAATCCACTGAACCAAATGACGCGCAGTTGGTTGACCAAAGGACCGTTGATGAGGTCTTGTCGATGGACACTTATCCTGGGCAAGTCTCAACCCAAGAACAGGCCAAGGTCCAATTGACTGAAGCTACAGACGGCCCGTCGATGGACCTACTGTCCGTCGATGGTGGCCTGCAACTGATGCCATGTGACTGTTTCATTAAAGGGGTGAATGGGAAATTCACCCTACGTCCTAAAATGACCATAATAGGTTTAATTAGATATTTGTTGGTTTATATAAGTGATCAAAAACGTGATCAATCCATTCCCAATCCCATACACACAAAATAGACTTTCCCTCCAAAACCAATTCTCCCTAGAAACCACCATTGTTGGTGAAGCTCAAGAACATCTTGGAGCTTACATTTCCATGGATTATTCATCAATTTTTAAAGGTTTTCATGTAGATAGAGGTATGGTGATCCTTCATCTCTAAGTAACCTTTCACTTGGAGAGTGAATCTCAATGTTTTTCAAAGAGATTTCATGATCAAACTTCTTATTCTTCAATCATACCATGGGTTCTTTCTAGAAACGTGTTTAATGGCTAAATCATGATTAATTGATGTTAATGTATTGGTTTTAAAGTGATTTTCAATCCAATTTCATTATAAACCCATGTCCCTTCCCAAAATCGATTTAGCCCTTGCATGGGCATTGTGATCATGGTTTGTTAATGGTTGAATCGCGGTTCTCTTACATTGAATTGTCTATATCTACTCTTATTTACATGAATTAATGATGAATTAATGATGAAGGATCCATGAGGATAAATATATGAAGATTTGAACATGACTAATATATGCCTTTATGTGATCACTGTAGTATGGGCCTTTTAATGAATAATAGTGGAATTCGATTATGTTGTGGTTCTTGTAGCTACTGCCTGAGGTTAATATTATGATTTAATTGTAAATATAAATCTTGTATGATCAAGGTGAAGAAGGATTAATATGAGTTGATCTAAGTTCTTCTAATCTATCAAGTGGTAACTTGTGATCTTGAAGTTAGGATTGATTGTCTTGTGACTCGATCATGGTTAATTGTTCTTAGCTACTGCCTATATGTATAATGTGATTATAATTAGGTATATTGATCTAACATGAATAGATAACCATTGAATTGGTAAAGATTGATTTAGATTCTTCTAGCTTATAAAGTGAATGTTGTAATGTATATGACATGATCTACATGTTAGGGTAGATAAAGCATGATTTCGTTTGAATAATGATCTCTTTAGCTACTGCCCTACATGTGTATTATTGATAAATTGTTATTGATGATCAATGCAAGCGAATTAGGTTAAAGATCTATGTTCTTCTACTTTCTAGTATATATGTGATGTATTGTATTAGATTGTAATATGATCTTGTAGCGACTTGTACATGTTTTTTTTTAATGATTATTTTATTTTAGATAATTCCCTATACTTGAATTATTGATGAAAGAGTAGTAACGGTCAATGATTACCAAAGGCTAAAGGATTGGTAAGAATTACTCTACTCTTCTACTTCTCTTCTTCTTTATAGTAATGTTGATGAAGCCTTGTATGGCATTGTGTGGTATGGTCCACTTATGGTGGCGGTGTTTAATTTATTGTCATTATATATGTGTTGACCATGGAGTTGAAGGCAAATTGATGAATATATGAATGAGTTGTTATGATGATCACCTTATGTGTAACTTGTGCCTAGTTTTCTTCTCTAGTTGTGAATCTAGGTTATGTTACTATTGTGATGAGTATGTAAATGATTAGGTTAAAATCATGTGTAGGTGCTTCCATTAATGATGTTTTAAAGATTGAATGACCCCTACCCATGTATCCTTATGTGAATGTGTGAATAGCTAAGATTAGGAGTCTTGAATGTAATGTGAAGATTGTTTTGCCTCCTATGCTAAATGGTGTTGTGTGGTCTATGATTGAAAGTGTAATGTGGTCTAGGAGGGTGGATGCATCAAGATGTTATGGATATACATTATGTGACAATGTTGACCAATGTACACATACACTCACACATTATACATGCTTACAAGTAGTATAGGTTATGGTGTCTAAATGAAAGGTAGTTCTCATATTCACTAGTGTCTACTAATATGCATGTTAAGATGATGTCTATGAAAGTATGATATGTGTTTCCTTAACTAGGATAATTTGATAGGTGTACTAGTATGGGCAAGGGTATGATACTTTGCCTATGCATTGCACATGTGTGCCTTGATAGGATACTTTCTAGTTTTGGTTTCTATGTGTATGAATATGAATGTATGAACATGTGTGACCTTAATGTGTTATGTGAAAGGTTTGCTCACATATGAATATACACACACACATGAATGATGATCTAGTCAATGGAAGAGACTTGAAAGGTGTGCACAAGTGTATTCTAGTAGTGCTAATAAGATATGCTATGTCCATGTGATAGTGTTTCTCACATGATTTAGGTTGATGAACTCTCATCTTTGACATATGATATAAGCATATAGGGAGTCAATCTCCTAAAGCCTAATTTTATAAAGTAATGTTAATGAAGGTTTTTAATAAAGGGAACTTAGCTTAGCACCGAGTGAACTAGACAATGGGAGGTGATGGCTTCCCATAGAGGAAGATTCACCCTATAGTTCTACATGTGGTGTTGACTCCCCAAAGAAGGATACTCATCCAATGGATTCCCATGAGAGGAGGCCCCAATTGCCAAGTGGTATGTTGATGGAGAATACCTATCTCTTTGTTCCATAAACTATGCTTGCCACATAGGATCTAGCAATGTGATATCAACTAAAATGCTAGCATGTGTTAATGTTCTACCTTGGCTAGGTAAGAACACCTTCCATTGGTGTAAGGCTCTACAACACCAAATTCCATGTTTAGCACCCATGGTCATAGTGTCGGTTAAGGCTATAATTTCCCTAAAGTAAAATGGACAATGGAAGTAAATTACTAAGACGCTAACAAGGATAACTTAAGGGAGGTTACTTAGGATAGGTGGAAGTAATGAACCCATCTATACATTGCACAAGTAGCTCCTTCGGGAGTTCTAGGAAGGTGTTCTAATGTATATGATTATGATTATGTTTTTATTCATGTCATGGTATTATTTGTCTATTTGTCATGAAGATGTGTATAGTACGAGTCTATGTGATGAGGTCTTATTCTTATATGCACTATGCGAGTCATTATGACTATATGATGGAGATTTTTGACATGAATGGAGTGGTATTCACTTAATATTTTGATGTATAAGTTGAATTTAAGGTTTGTTGTCTCATGAAGGGTTTACAAGTATGTGTGGGGTGATGGGGCTTCACATGTACACTGCAGTAGTAGACCAACATTGGGGTCATGAACAAGGTCTTAGAATGATTTATGTGAAGTGAAGTCATTATATGTGCAAATTGATGTAGCTTACTGTAAAGCCAATGTAGTCTTGACTTAAATGTGTCTTTGATATATTATGCTTATATAATGATATGTGATGACTTGTGTAGGTTCTATGTATGCTTTCTTTGTGGCCTAGGGTGATGCATTGCACCAAGTATCACTAGAGGGTTACTTGGGAAGTTAGTGAATAAAAGAAAGGATAACTCACTGTAACATAAAAGAGCTCACAGTAAAGTGACCTCAAAAATGACTTAAATTGTATATGTGATTTTCTATGATGTTTGGCCGTTGAATATGTCAATATGAATTATGTAAATGATATAAATGCAATTGTCTAAAGGTTTTATAAAGATTTACTCAAAAAGGCATGAAGTATGATTTTAAGAAAATGTCCCTTTTTAAATGAATGTTTTTGCGTGGTTGCCATACTTAGTGCATTCTTGTATTAATCCCATTTTTCTCTACTTTTTACACAAAGTGTAGGTTATGAATGCTTAAAGGATGTCTATACGATTAGAGTCTAAGTATGTAATATGATATTTTGAGTATATATGAAGTGAAGTTTCTAGCATATGAACTGCTATGAAAAGTTTTAAATTTTTCGCTAAATTTACTATGACAAATGCGATGAATGATAAGTATGGGCTTTTATAAGACCTCCACGAGGTCAAGTACGCCATGTTACTTCTAGGGGATGCTCCCCGGATGTGAAAGATCCTAGGAAGACACTCTAGGCTAGGTACATCATATTCAACAAGTCATAACATGTTCGTTTATCATTAGACATAAGAACGACATTCTTCATTAATGTTCACATAAGAACTCCTTCATTCATTACCTTTTAGTCATAACCCATTTAGTTTATATCATAGGTAAACCACCCTCATAACCCCTTCACAACCTTACTTGTGCAATGTGCACATGGAGTCCCATTCCTCCACATATACTAAGCAAACCCATTGAGAAGTCATAAATGTAATTCACATGCATAATCATACTTCATATATTGTCATAAGAAAAGTCAACCTTAACATCCATTCATACTAATCATACATAAAAATAAATCTTTCTTTCATAAGAGACTCTAATCCTCTCCTCTCTTAAAGTCCATTTTTGCAATGCATGGGTAGGCCATAGTCCTACCTATACTAAGTAAACTTCTTAAGGAATTATGACTAGATTTCATATTCTTATCTTAGTTCATTTCTTATCTTTTGGGAGACATAGCCATAACCGACATAGATCATGTGATCTACATGGAATCCGGTGTTCCACTCCTACACCGAAAAGAGAGGGTACTACTTGCAAATCTAGGACCTTCATACATAACAACTATTTAGTTGATCCAATATGTTAATACGTACGGTGTCACATCCGGAGAACACCCCCAGATGCGACCGGCGTCGTCTTCCTCTCAGAGGACTCAAACAAGCCTTTAGCATTCGTCATAAAACGTCATCAGTTAAAATTGCGAAAAAATTAAAACTTTTAATACTATGTGAATTATACTTAGACTTCATACATAACAATCATGAAAACATACGTAGTGATATTCTCAAAGTTTTCTCATCTAAAAAACATCTAAAGAGTATGAATCTGGACTTAGCCTATAAAAGTCAATATGCCATATAGACCTTAATACAAAAGAATACAAATACCGTAAACGGAATCAAAAGTATTCTTAATAACTAATAAAGTCTTCATAAGCTAGAGTACGAAAAGATAGCATCCCCGAACATGAGGACCTACCAACACTTGGAGAAAGAGTTTCAAGCTTCTTCAATCGACCTTCTTAATCTTCAATGGCCGGACCCTATATTTGTAGTAAAATAAAGTAATGGGGTTAGTACGCCACATGTACTAAGTATGTGTATATACATATAACATTTAAGGACATTCATGAAAATGATCATTCTTAGAAAGCATGCTAAGTCATTTGAAAATCTTCAATGCACATACCATAGAACATATACAAGTTAAGAATTCCATCAACATAAAGCATGATCATAATCAAAGACATATTATCATAGAGTCATGTTAACATTTCATATTCAATATATCATATAAGCATAACATACAAAACACTTACAAATGATCCCATCCCCAACCTACAAGTTCAATGGACATGTGAAGCCCCATAACCCCACACAACCAAGTAGATAAGATAGGAGACCATAAGCAAAGCTTTGCTTCATATAACATGTAACATAAGTAGTCATCACCTCATAAAGCAATATAGACCAATAACATGTTCATTAACGTAAGCAACTTCATATAAGAGTAACAACATGTATCATAAGCATCATACCTTTCATGTTATCATATTCCATAAGATAGACCTTCCCTTAGAGTCAACGTGTGCAATGTCTAGGTAGAGTCCCATTCCCCTACCTATACCAAATAGACTCTTCAAGTAACCCTAGTTAACATCCACTTACTTTTCTTTCATTTTACTTGACGGAACATTCGCCTTAACCGACATTAGACCATGTGAGCTAAACATGGAATGCAATGTCAACCTCACACCGAAAGAAGGTGGTCTACCGACCAAAGTAGAACCAAACATGACATAGCTTTCTAGGTTGATCCACTAGCTAGTATCCTATGGTGGCAACATAGTTCAAGAACTAGGAGATGTATTAGAGACCCATAGTTCTACATTACATGGAAGCCTCTATCTCATGAGAGTCATTGTGAACCTACCTTCCAACTAGGGAAGGGACACCTCTCATATCCAGTTCTCTTGGTTCTAAGCTAAAGTCCCTTATCGATTAACCTTTAACACATCATTTATTCATAAATCTTATCATAAATCATGTGATATTAACTCCGTGTATAAACATGATCATAATCTCTTTAGGATTAGATGATAATTTCCTTTCATCGTAACCCTTCGTTTGTGAGATTAACATATCATAAATCATCTTGTGTAAAGCATACAAGAGAATATCATAAAATTGCATTATCATATTCTTGTCATGATATCAAAAATTAACATATTCATAGCCCAACATATATGCATCATATATACTTCATTAGCATTGTAACATCATTTATAGGCTAACATAAACATCATTGAGTAATCACGACTTTAGAAGACTTATCTCTTGCTTCCAAGATCCTTATTCAAGAACTTATATTCAATATACAACAACGATCCAACAATATAGTGAAATAATCCATAAAATATTAAATACTAACCCTTCAACTCATTAACTCTAACACCCCGTAGCCAAAACAGACCAAAAATCAGTTTTTCAGAAAAATCTACAGGTGCAACCAACGGTGGCATTGATGGACCGTAGCCTGACCCACGGTCCGTCTTGCACAACCGTCGATGGGATCAGAAACTCCCAAAAATTTCAGCCCAGAAAAATTAGTTAAGTCTTGGACGACGTACGGACTTACGGTCCATAGGTCAGACAACGATCCGTAGTCCGTCACCGTCGATCAAGACTCCCTTCACCCACTCTTTGACAAGAGCTACGGATGACCAGCACGGTCCGTAGGTGGAAAATTTGCAGAAAGTTAAGGGTAAATGTAGTTGAATCATCTTCAAATGGTCATACCTCTTAGCACAAAATTGCATTATCTTTCCATAGCCACCGACCTTGCTAAAATCAAACCTCCGAGTAAAAAGTTATGCCCATTTTAGTAAAGGCCTATTGAACAGGCCCAGTCATCGGACCCAACGACGGGGCGTCAGTCAGACGACGGACCGTCAGTCTTGGCCGTCGTTTGGTCTAACACAAACTTTCCCAGGGGTCTTTTTGACGTTTCCCACTCCGCTTAAACCCTAAGTTACGTCGTTTTGACCCTAAATCATCATATTTTAGTCAGTTTAAGCCTAGAAACATAATTAAAACATATCCAAGTCAAATCATTAAATCAAAACTTAGAAAATTAGAAGCAAGAGAGGAGAAAAAACTCAAAAACCCTAGTTCAAGAACGCCACAAGCTCCAGCAGTTCCAGCCCCAAAACTTAAGTATTTTTCCGTGGATTTCATCACCAAGTATGTGGGATTTCACTAGTGGGTTCCTTTCACCCATTGGGTCCCTAGTTTTCAGTCAGTTCTTGATTCTCTTATCATGTTTAAACCTAGGGTTTCTAGAAGATTGATAGAACTTCATGAATTTATTAAATATATGTTCCAAATTATATTATCATGTTATTACTCAGATTATCCCATGAATTTCAGAACCCTAGCTCTATATTTCTTTAGTTCTTGAATTACACATGCTAGGTCAGATATTTCAGACATTTCAGATATACATGCCTCAGTTATAAATACATAATTACCAGATTAATTGTTGCATTCTCAGTTTGCATGTTCAGTTTTGAGCTATCCAGTATTTACAGAAACTCAGACATAATTAGTTAATTTACATAATTCATTGGGAGTAGCATACTACCGAGTTGGACTAGGGTTTAGCGTAACCAATAGTCCCAGAACTACTAGCCAAGTAGGTTGTAAGTCCCCTCTGTGGGCAATCAGTTTAGTGATCACGCCAGCATGCCTTATACCTTTGGCAGGGTATATTGGGTCCTCTCGATGGGGCGTACACATCCGACTCCACATTTAGCTCATGTGGTTTTAGTAGCTCCCACTGATCAGTCAGACTCTCTGCATTGACCATTTATCAGTATATTCAGTATTCAGTTTCACCATGTTATAAATTGGTCATTGCATTCAGTTAGCTCAGAAATTTAGCATATTATGTTCAGTTTATTATACTTGCTTTTGTGCTTGTTCAGTTATGTTTTATTTCAGCTTTACTCCATCCTACATGCTCAGTACCTTTCAAGTACTGACGCATACGTGCGCTACATCTTCTCGTGATGTAGGTTCAGGTTCTCAGCATCCAGATCATGCATAGATCAATTTTTGATCTCCAGTTCAGCAAAGTCAGTGGTGAGTCCTCATTCTCCGAGGACAATAGTCATGAGTTTCTTTTAAGTATTTATTCTTTTGGTTTCAGTTTTTGCTAGATTTAGCTGGGGCTTGTCCCAGTATTTCTAGTCTAGTTTAAAGGCTATTTTCAGACATAGTTAGATTTAGCTTAGTATTGAGTTAATATTTCTTTTGTATTAAACTCATTGTTTTCAAATATCTCAGTTATAGAATATGGTTATTCCCTATTTTAAGTATGATTTAGCTTCGTAACAGTTTATTAGCTTTAGTATGCTTATGATCATGCCAGTAGGGTTAGCTTGGGATCACTTGTGGTCCTAGGTTCCGCGTCTGCGTCTCGGGGGTAGCTCGGGGCCTGACAAAACTTTGTATTAGAGCACTAGGTTCAAGAGTCCTAGGATGTCTGAAAAGCCACACTAAGTATAGTCCTTTTCATGGGTGTGAAGTGCACCACATCTAATGAGAGGGAGACTATGAAGTGTTTTAGGAAAACTTCACATTCTTGTTACTCTTATCGTGCGTAAGGTATGATATTATTTCATTCTAACCTGACGTTCTACGTTTCAGATCATGCCTCCTAGTAGAGCTAATGCTAGGAATGCGAACGCCAGGAATGCAAACGCAGCTCCTCCAGTCCCAGATCAAGAAGTCTCCAATGCTGAGTTCAGGAATGCCATACAGATGTTGGCTCAGAGTATGACCCACCAGAACAATCGGGTTCATGCTCCTCTAAATGAAAATGGTGGATCAGCAGCAGCAAGGGTCCGTGACTTTGTTAGGATGAATCCGCCTGAGTTCTTAGGATCGCAGACTAATGAAGCCTCAGAATTTCTTGGATGAAATCAAGAAGATCTTTGAGGTAATGCAGGTTACTAGGAATGATCGGGTTGAGTTGGCGTCATACCAGCTGAAAGACGTGGATCATATCTGGTTCACTCAGTGGAAGGAGAATAGGGGTGCAAATGCAGCTCCTATTACTTGGGAGTGCTTTAGTGAGACTTTTCTCGATAGTTTTTTCACAATAGAGTTGAGAGAAGCAAAAGCACAAGAATTCATGAACTTGAGGCAGGGAAACATGACAGTCCAAGAGTATGGACTAAAGTTTAACCAACTCTCCAGGTATGCTCCTCACATGGTTGCTGACTCCAGGGCTCAGATGAATAAGTTCTTGTATGGAGTATCAGATTTGGTGAAGACAGAGTGCAGAAATGATATGTTGCTTGGAGATATGAACATCTCTAGGCTTATGACTCATGCTCAGCAGGTTGAGGGTGATAAGCTTAGGGAACAGGCTAAGAAAAATAAGAAGGCTAGGATTGGGAACTATGACTATTCTCAGCAGAAATCGGGTGGTTGAAATCGCTCGCAGGGTCAGCAGAAGTTTTCAGCTCCAGCCCCTTCAACAACTAGTGTTCCATCCTCCAAGAATAGGTATGACCAGAAGGGCAGAGCACCAGGCTCTAAGTCTCAGGGAAGTGTTTCAGGCACCAAGACTTACCCCACTTGCCCTAAGTGTGGTAAGAACCAACCGGACGAGTGTCTTGCAGGAAAAGAAGGATGTTTTGTATGTGGTCAATCTGGTCACAGGTTGAGGGACTGTACTTCTAGACACGGTCAAGGAGGTGTTAATGGTAGAGCTCAGTCTAAAAATTCAGCAGCACCAGAACAAACTTTATGGTCTTCAGGCTCGCCAGGATCAGGAAGGTTCTCCTGATGTAGTCACTGGTACGTTACGAGTCTTTCACCTTGATGTTTATGCATTGTTAGATCTAGGGGCTACTATTTCTTTTGTAACTCCTTATATAGCAGTACAATTCAGTTTCAGACCAGAAACTCTCTCAGAACCCTTCTCAGTCTCTACTCCAGTCGGTGACCCAGTTATAGCTAGACGGGTATACAGAAATTGCCCTTTCACAGTCTCTCAGAAAGTCACCTCAACAGATCTAGTAGAGTTAGAAATGGTAGACTTCAATGTCATTCTAGGCATGGATTGGTTACACTCATGTTATGCCTCAGTCGATTGTAGAACTAGGATTGTTCATTTTCAGTTTCCAGACGAACCAAGATTAGAATGGAAGGGGAGTAACTTAGCGCCTATGGGTCGATTTATTTCTTACCTTAAGGCCAGAAAGATGATATCTAAGGGTTACCTCTATCATCTAGTTCGGGTTAAGGATTCTATACTTGAAACCCCAACTCTTGAGTCAGTTCCAGTAGTCTGTGAATTTCCAAAAGTATTTCCAGAAGATCTTCCCGGAGTCCCTCCCGAAAGGGAAATAGACTTTAGAATTTGATCTCCTTCCAAATACCCAGCCTATTTCTATTCCTCCATACAAAATGGCTCCAGCAGAACTTAAGGAATTTAAAGAGCAGTTGAAAGACCTTCTAGATAAGGGCTTCATCGGACGTAGTATTTCACCATGGGGTGCACCAATGTTGTTCGCAAAGAAGAAATATGGTTCTCTTATAATGTGCATTGACTATAGACAGTTGAACAAGGTCACAATCAAGAATAAGTATCCCATTCCCAGGATTGATGACTTGTTTGACCAACTTCAGGGTGCTAGTCATTTCTCAAAGATAGACCTCAGATCGGGTTATCATCAGCTCAGAGTCAGAGATAGTGACATTCCAAAAACAGCCTTCAGAACTCGGTGTGGTCATTATGAATTTGTAGTTATGTCGTTTGGACTAACTAATGCTCCTGCAGCTTTCATGGATTTGATGAACAGAGTGTTCAAACAGTACTTGGACTTGTTCGTTATCGTCTTTATTGATGATATCCTCATTTACTCTAGGAGTGAGGAAGAACATGCAAGTCATTTGAGAATTGTTCTACAGACTCTCAAGGATCGCCAGTTATTCGCTAAGTTTAGCAAATATGAGTTTTAGTTGCAATCCGTTGCTTTTCTTGGTCACATTGTATCTAGCGAAGGGATCCGCGTAGATTCACAGAAGATAGAAGCAGTAAAACAATGGCCCAGACCTACCTCTGCTACAAATATAAGAAGTTTCTTAGGTGTATCGGGTTATTACAGAAGGTTCGTGGAAGGATTTTCATCCATAGCCTCACCATTGACTAGGTTGACTCAGAAGATGGTCAAGTTCCAATGGTCAGATGATTGTGAGAAAAGCTTCACAGAATTGAAAACTAGATTGACTACAGCTTCTGTCTTGACTCTACCAGAGGGTTCAGACGGTTATGTGATATATTGCGATGCATCCAGAGTTGGCCTTGGTTTTGTGTTGATGCAAAGAGATAAGGTTATAGCTTATGCTTCTAGACAACTTACGGTGCATGAGAAATATCCAACTCATGACCTCGAGCTTGCAACATTGGTGTTTGCACTCAAGATATGGAGACACTACTTGTATGGTGTTCATGTAGATGTGTTCACCGATCATAAGAGCCTTCAATATGTGTTCACCCAGAAAGAGTTGAATCTTCGCCAGAGGAGATGGCTTGAGTTCCTTGGATTATGATATGAGTGTGCATTATCATCCTGGAAAGGCGAATGTAGTAGCCGATGCTCTTAGTAGATTATCTATGGGTAGTGTAGCCCATGTTGAGGAAGAAAGAAAAGAGCTAGTGAAGGATGTTCACAGGCTTGCTCGCTTGGGAGTTCCCCTTATGAGCATAGCAGACAATGGTGTAACAGTTCAGAATGGGGTTGGTAGTGGAGGCTAAGGAAAATCAAGACAGTGATTCGATCTTGCTTGAACTTAAGGGTGCAGTCCATAATCAGAGAGTGGAGTTTTTCTCCCAAGGGGGATATGGTGTACTTCGCTACCAGGGTAGATTGTGTGTTCATGATGTGGGCGAGTTTAGGCAGCATATTCTTGCAGAAGCCCATAACTCCTGGTATTCCATTCATCCCGGTGCCACTAAGATGTACCGCGATCTGCGGGAAGTCTATTGGTGGAATGGCATGAAGAGGGATATAACAGACTTTGTGAGTAAGTGCCCCATTTGCCAGCAAGTCAAGGTAGAACATCAGAAACCAGGAGGTATGACTCAAGAGATCTATATTCCTACCTGGAAGTGGGATGTGATCAATATGGATTTCATCACAGGGTTACCTCGTACTTGCAGACAGCATGACTCAATTTGGGTGATAGTTTATATGATGACTAAGTCTTCTCGCTTTTTGGCGGTCAAGACTAAAGATTCGGCAGAGGACTATGCCAAGTTTTACATTAATGAAATTGTGAGGTTGCATGGGGTTACTTTGTCTATCATCTCAGATAGAGGTCCTCAGTTTACCTCTCATTTCTGGAAGTCATTTCAAAAAGGTCTTGGTACTCAAGTTAACCTTAGTACAACATTACATCCACAGACGGATGGGTAGGCAGAGCGTACTATTCAGACCTTAGAGGATATGTTGAGAGCTTGTGTGATCTATTTCAAAGGTAGTTGGGATGATCACCTTCCTCTTATTGAGTTTTCCTACAATAATAGCTACCATTCAAGCATTTAGATGGCCCCTTATGAGGCTTTATATGGGCGTAGATGTAGATCTCCTGTTGGTTGGTTTGAAGTAGGTGAAACAGCTTTGATAGGGCCAGATTCAGTCATTTATGCTATGGAGAAAGTGCAACTCATTAGAGATAGACTTAAGACAGCCCAAACTCGTCAGAAATCTTATGCAGATGTAAGGAGAAGGGAACTAGAGTTCCAAGTTGATGATTGGGTTTTTCTGAAAGTCTCACCTATGAAAGGGGTGATGAGATTTGGAAAGAAAGGGAAGCTCAGTCCTAGATATGTAGGCCCTTATAAGATCTTAAAAAGGGTTGGCAAAGTGGCATATGAGTTGGAGTTACTAGCAGACTTAGCAGCAGTGCATCCGGTCTTCCACATCTCACTCTTGAAGAAGTGTGTGGGTGACCCAGCCTCTATAGTGCCATTGGAGAGTGTGGCGGTGAAAGATAGTCTTTCTTATGAGGATGTACCAGTTGAGATTCTTGACCGTCAGGTTAGAAGGTTGAGAAACAAAGAAGTTGCTTCATTCAAGGTTCTGTGGAGGAGTCAGTCCGTAGAGGGAGCAACTTGGGAAGCTAAAGCAGCCATGAAAGCCAAGTATCCTCACCTCTTTCCTTCCGATTCCACTCCAGCTTGAGGTAATAATTCCTCTTCAGTTTTCCAGTCATTCATGCGTAAATTTAGTTTTAGAATCATGTTCCCTCAGTTTGTACTTTCATTTTCAGCGTAATTGCATGTATTCAGAACTCAATTCAGTCAGAAATTCAGTTCTCAGTGTTTAGTAGTGGGGTTTGCAGCTCTCTCTCTCTATTTCATCTAGTTTAGTCTTCATTCGAGGACGAATGTTCCCAAGGGGGAGATAATGTAACACCCCCTAGCCAAAACAGACCAAAAATTATTTTTTCAGAAATATCTACAGGTGCAACCAACGATGGCATCGACGGACCGTAGCCTGACCCACGGTCCGTCCTGCACAACCGTCGATGGGATCAGAAACTCCAAAAAATTTCAGCCCAGAAAAATTGTTTAAGTCTTGGACGACGGACAGACTTACGGTCCGTAGGTCAGACGACGGTTCGTAGTCCGTGATCGTCGAACAAGACTCCCTTAACCCACTCTCTGACAAGAGCTACCGATGACCAACACGGTCTGTAGGTGGACCTACGGTCCGTAGGTGGAAAATTTGCAGACAATTAAGGGGAAATGCAGTTGGGTCAACTTCAAATGGTCATACCTCTTAGCACAAAATGAATTAGGTGTCCCATGACGTACCAACAGATAGATAATTGAATTATCTTTCCATATCCACCGACCTTGCTAAAATCAGACCTCCGAGAAAAACATTATGCCCATTTTAGTAAAGGCCTGTCGAACAGGACCAATCGACGGACCCAACGACGGGGCGTCGGTCAGACGACGGACCTTCAGTCCTGGATGTCGTTTGGTCCAACAACAACTTTCCTAGGGGTCTTTTTGACCTTTCCCACACCGTTTAAACCCTAAGTTACATCGTTTTGACCCTAAATCATCAGATTTTAGTCAGTTTAAGCCTAGAAACATGATTAAAACATATCCAAGTCAAATCATTAAATCAAAACTTAGAAAATTAGAAGCAAGAGAGGAGAAAAAGCTCAAGAAGCCTAGTTCAAGAACTCCACAAGCTCCAGCAGTTCCATCCCCAAAACTTAAGTATTTTTTCGTGGATTTCATCACCAGGTATGTGGGATTTTACTAGTGGGTTCCTTTCACCCATTGGGTCCCTAGTTTTCAGTCAGTTCTTGATTCTCTAATCATGTTTAAACCTAGGGTTTCTCGAACTTTAATAGAACTTCATGAATTTATTAAATATATGTTCCAAATTATATTATCATGTTATTACTCAGATTATCGCATGAATTTCAGAACACTAGCTTTGTATTTCTTTAGTTCTTGAATTACACATGCTAGGTCAGATATTTCAGACATTTCAGATATACATGCCTCAGTTATAAATGCATAATTACCAGATTAATTGTTGCATTCTCAGTTTGCATGTTCAGTTTCGAGCTATCCAGTATTTACAGAAACTCAGACATAATCATTTAATTTACATAATTCATCGGGAGTAGCATAATACCGAGTTGGACTAGGGTTTAGCGCAACCAATAGTCCCAGAACTACTACCCAAGTAGGTTGTAAGTCCCCTCTGTGGGCAATCAGTTTAGTGATCACGCCAGCATGCCTTTATACCTTTGGCAGGGTATATTGGGTCCTCTCGATGGGGCGTACACATCGGACTCCACATTTTGCTCATGTGGTTTTATTATCGGTTATTAGTAGCTCCCACTGATCAGTCAGACTCTCTGTATTGACCATTTACCAGTATATTCAGTATTCAGTTTCACCATGTTATAAATTGGTCATTGCATTCAGTTAGCTCAGAAATTTAGCATATTATGTTCAGTTTATTATACTTGCTTTTGTGCTTGTTCAGTTATGTTTTATTTCAGCTTTACTCCATCCTACATGCTCAGTACCTTTCAAGTACTGACGCATACGTGCGCTACATCTTCTCGTGATGTAGGTTCAGGTTCTCAGCATCCAGATCACGCATAGATCGATTTTCGATCTCCAGTTCAGCAGAGTCAGTGGTGAGTCCTCATTCTCCGAGGACAATAGTCATGAGTTTCTTTTAAGTATTTAGTCTTTTTGTTTCAGTTTTTGCTAGATTTAGCTGGGGCTTGTCCCAGTATTTCTAGTCCAGTTTAAAGGCTATTTTCAAACATAGTTAGATTTAGCTTAGTATTGAGTTAATATTTCTTTTGTATTAAACTCATTGTTTTCAAATATCTCAGTTATAGAATATGGTTATTCCCCATCTTTTCATTTTAAGTATGATTAAAATTCCGCAACAGTTTATTATCTTTAGTATGCTCATGATCATGCCAGCAGGGTTAGATTGGGATCACTTGTGGTCCTAGGTTCCGCGTCCGCGTCTCGGGGGTAGCTCGGGGCATGACATAAACAAGACAAATTCATAAAGAAGAATAAGAGAAAGGGTCATTAGGAGTGCATTCAAGTCATAGTCCTAATTCCAACAATTACATGTTATCAAGTAGTAGGTATACCCCATTTGAAACCATTAATTTTATAGGGGACATGCTTTACACGAAAATCCATTTTGTAGAGTAAAAACCCTAGGATTTGAATTTCTTGAAAACAATCTTTGAAAGGACCTCTTGGGGAAAGGAATACCAAGAGTGAAGAACCCAAACATTATTGACGAATATTCCACAAAAATGGAATGGAAATCTTGAAGTATTCGTCTTCTTCCTTAAACTTTTCTTGTTCTTCAATGGAGTTTGAAAAAAGAGAGTTCTTGAAAGAGATGGGAGAAATTCGTTTGATCTGATTTGATGTGTGTAAAAGTTGTCTAGAACTGACCTAATATCAATATATAGTCGTCCCATAAAATACCCAAAAGACCCTTCACTTAAATGGGTTTATTTGTGAAGTCAAATATCTGGGGAGTGGCTGCGCGTCGCGGGGCCAATTCCCATTCTTTTTCTAAATTTTTGGGTCAAGGCAGTGAGCCTTGTGACAGCTCCGCTTTGTCCGCTTTGCGAGGCTGCCTCCAAATTACAGAGGCAGTGAACCACGTGTGGGCTGCGCATCGCGCAACAGCCCCTTGGTTCTTGACTCTGGCAGGCTGCTTTGGCAGCCTGCTTGCCCATGTTTGGGTCCTCCCCAAGGACCCTTCTGGTGGTCCTTGGGATTTCATTACCGGATGTTTGGACCCTTTGTACTACATATTACTTTTTTGAAGTCTTTTTACAAGTTTTGGACTTTATTTGACACTTAGAAAGCTTCACCAAACATAGGGACATCAACTAGTTCAAATTAGCTAGTTTACGAACGTCAAGATCTTTCTTTGTCGTTTTGTCTCTAACCTTTTCTAAATGTACTTATTGCATTATTATAGGTCTAAAAATATCATTTTTAAAATTATTTTATAGATGAAGCTCTATTCTAAGTCATGGAACTTCCGGAGTATTACATACGGGGGCTCATAGTTATGGAACAAGGAGATTTCTACTAGAAACCTTGACTTGCTAGACGTGGAGGTTTCCATATCATGAGACAACATCTATGTTGGGAACCCGTACTTACTAAATTTGAATGTTCTCTTGAGGGAAGCCGGACTTGCTAGACGTGAAGCACCCACCCTCAGTTTATCATGTTCACTCGGTGCTAAGCTCAAACTCCCTTTTAAAATATCTTTAAGGACTTAATTCCCTCATACTTCATATAGCTCAAATGTTGTTATTATGAGAATGACCCTTCATCATAGAACCTACATTAGGTGAGAATACCCTTTCACATAAAAATAACATTCATAACATAGTCTAGTTTAGTGTACAAATGAGGAAACCTTTGGAAAGATTCTCTTTCACTAGATTATCATAAATATTATTCATTTATACACTCGTGTATGTATACATATGTGAGAAAGCCTTTCACATAAACACCTTTTTACAACTCATGTTCATACTTCATTAGTCATATACTTTTCATGCACAAAAAAATATAAAGGTGCATATGAGAATTATCCTTTCATTTAACACCATAAACATATCATACTCATGGTTATACGTGGTGTGTGTATATACATATTTGTCCTCATAAAGACATAATAGCAACCACATTTGTATTGAGGGGAACTTCCGTTCAGAGGATCACACCACATTTAAAGTATCTCTCAAGTCATAAACAATTTACATATAGATCATTTTAGGTATTCTAGACCACACTCCCATATTTCATCATAGGGGACAAGAGCACATTCATCATTTGAATAGACAACTCCTAACGTGTATAAGATCACACATTCATATAGGGTTATATAGGTAGGGGTCATTCCACAACAGTGCATATAATAATCAATCATGTAGACCACACCCTATCCCTAACATTATCATTCACATTATCAATATATCTTAATCATGATATTAACATTGAGGCATACATAACCTTCGTGGAACATATTCATACTCATGTTCATCATAATAATAATTCACCTTACATCTATTTCCCTCAACGACATGATCACAACATGTATAGATAGACAATAAGAAAGCACCACCACCATAAGTGGACCAAACCATACAACATAAATTCATATACTATACACTAAAAGTTAGGTCAACTTACCAATTCTCCAAGTCATGATCAACATAAATAAATCATCCACAATACATAATCAATGGATATAGATAGTAATCAAATCTAATAATACAATCCAATCCAAGTACAATACATTAACATAAAATCATATTCACAAAGACTCACATCATAGGCCAATTCCGAGAATTAGGAGGATCATGGGTTCTCTAAGAATTTCCGTAGGAATACATTATAAAAAAGACTAATTCTTCATTTATTAATCGTTAGAATGACTTAGAAAATCGTCTGACAAGGAACCCATGTTTAGATTGAAAATTGGGAAATTTGATCGTAGAAACTCTTTGGAATTTTATTGATAGAACTCCTTGAATGAAAGGTTACCCAAGGATCAAGATTTACCATAACTTATTGATTGAAGACCCATGAAATTGGAAAATAAATCAGTTAAAAAACCATCTTCTTGATTGAGCTTGAGCTTGGCCTCCAATGGAGTTTTGAGAATATCTATTTGGGAGAGAACAATTTTTTTTTGAAGAATGAATTCTAATTGGGGATTTCTATGTTTTAACCCACTTAAAATACCCTAAAATAGGTACAATAACCATTTATAATAAATCCCCAAAGTACCGAAAACACTCTTACACTTACTTGGACTTTTAGAAATGTCTAAATTGACTTTAAACGACGCGACCAAATCTTGGACATGGCTGCGCGTTGCGGAGGCACCCACCATATTTATCTTCGAAAGAATTTTGAGGAAGAATGGTTCATATTGAGCCCGCAAAGCGAGGGAACCTTTTTTCTTTAAATGCTAGGCGTGTGACGCGCCTTGGCATCCAAATATGGGTTGCATGCACGCTGCCTTGGCAGCCTCTTGGTCAACACTTTGGGTCCTCCTCAAGCACCCTTAAGGTGGTACTTCGGCAGTCGTACCCAAACGTTTTGACCCTAAACTCAATTGTTAGTACATTAGGTAACCTCCAGTGGTATTAGAATCCAAAAGACACAACGAAACAAGGAAAACATTATAGAACACACTAGCACACAAAAGACTAGCTTCCGAATGTTTTGGTCGTCCTTGGAAGTTTGACCTCTAACATCATCAAACAAACTATTACAAGTAATTCTCACCTTAATTACAGTTGTTAATTCTTAAAAATCATGTGAAGCTCTAGTTTATCCTAGTTCATTTTTTTGAGGGTGTAGCAAGTCTATAGGCAACTCATACTCAAACAACAACATCATGAAGAAAATCAATCATGTAAACTCATTCTCTTCAAAAAACAAGTTTTTGATGAACATGCATAACATAAGCAAATCATGGAAACACATAAAACACATGACTTCAAAATATAGGACAAGCCAAGAGGAACTGCTTACCTCAAGCTAGAGTCGGAGTAGAAATAAAAAGATATGGACATAAGGATATCATATAGGCCTCGGCCTCCAAGTAGAACCATCCACTATATGATTTTATTCATAGCAATTTCACGGAGGAATCTTCTTCTTTCTCAACTTGTAAACTTGCCGCTCTAAAATCTCAACCAGAACATCCTCATATGAAATGTTTTTCTTTACCTCCAACCCATGACTTACAGTTTGCTGTCGTAGTATTTGCTTTGAAGATATGGCGTCATTATTTGTATAGTGTTAATGTAGATGTATTCAATGATCATAATTCTTTAGTATATTTACTTAGAAAAAACTCAATCTCACAAAAAGAAGGTAGTTAGAATTACTCAAGGATTATGACATAAGTACTTTTACAACCCATTAAAGGCTAATGTTATTTCTCATGACATGAGCAGGTTGTCTATGGTTAGTAGCTCCCACTTTGACAAAGATAAGAGAGAACTAGCAACGGATGTGCACATACTTGCACGCTTGGGAGTTCGCTTATTGGATTCCACAGAAGGAGGATTAGTGGTGATGAATGGGGATATATCTTCATTAGTGTTAGAAATAAAAGAGAAGTAGGATCAAGACCCAATTTTTCTTGAATTAAAGTTGAATGTTCATAAGAAAAAAGTAATGGCTTCTGAACAAGGGAAAGATGACATACTGAGGTATCAAGTTAGATTGTGTGTGCCAAGAGTGGATGAACTAAAAGAGTGAAGCATAAAGGAATCTCATAGCTCCACATATTCCACTCATCCGGGTTCCACATAGATGTATCAAGATTTGAGAAAAGTCTTGATGGAGTAGTATGAAGGTCATTTTAGAATTTGTATGTAAGTGTCTGAATAGCCAACAAGTTAAAGTAGAGCACCAAAGGACCGACGGTATGGCCTAGAATATAGAACTTTTGGAATGGAAGTTGGAGATGATTAATATTGATTTGATCTTAGGTTTACCAAGGACTCGCAGGCAACGTGATTATATTTGGGTAATTATTAGTAGAATGACAAAATCAACCCACTTTTTGCTGGTAAAGACTACCCATTCACCAGAGGACTTTGCTAAGTTGTATCTTCAAGAAGTGGTTAGACTTCATGCGGTTTTTCTCACCGTTGAAACATAGATGCACAATTTACTACATTATTTTGGAAGTTATTCAACAAAGGCGTGGGTTCAAAGGTTATATTAAGTACTGCATTTCATCCTCAAACAAATGGTCAAGAAGAGAGGACTATTTAGACCTTAAAGGATATGTTGATTGCTTGTGTGATTGATTTCAAAGGTAATTGGGATGATCACCTGCCTCTTATTGAATTTGCTTACAACAATAGTTACAATTCAAACATAAAATGGCTCACTATGAAGGTCTTTGTTGGACAAGATACATATCTCCTATTAGACGGTTTGAAGTAACTGACGCAGGTTTGATAGGGCCACATTTAGATCATCAAACTATGGAGATAGTGAAAGTGATTCAAGAGAAGTTGAAAATGAAATAGAGTTTGAAGCAGATGATTGGGTATACATTAAAGTTTCACCCATGAAAGGTGTTATGAGATTTTGTAAGAGAGAGAAGCTTAGTCCATGGTATATAGGCCCTTACAAAGAATAAAAACGGGTAGGTAATCTGTCATATGAGTTTGAGCTACCACAAGAGTTAGCTGTACTTCATCCGGTATTTCACATCTCTATGTTGAAGAAGTTCATAGCTGATCCTTCATTAATCATACCCACTGAAGATATTGGGATCAATGGTAGCTTATCTTATGAGGAGATTCTGGTCCAGATTCTAGATCGCCAAGTTTGAAAGTTGAGGACTAAGGAAGTAGCATATGTCAAATTTCTTTGGAGAAACAAATTTATTGAGGAAGCCACTTGGGAAGAAGAGGAATATATAAGAAGATCCACATCTCTTTGAAACCGGAGAAGTTACAGATGAAGGTACCGATTCTCTTTTTAGTACTCAATAGTTTATATACTTGATGTGTTAGATTTTCTTATTGGGTGTTTGAACAGAATGATTTATCTTACACCCTTAGCCTAATAAGGGTAATCTAATTCAAGGACGAGTGTTCCCAAGTGGGAGATACTGTACCATTTAGCAAATTGAAATAACTAGGAAGAAGTTAAGAAATGGAAATAGCCATATTTAGAAAGTATATAAAAATCTGGAAAATTTGTTAACAATGTAAAATTAATTTTTGTGTTAACTTCAAACGATAATGACTCCAAGATCAGGATGATTTATGTGTTTCCAAATATCGTAGGAAAGATCTTCCAATAATCTTTCCAACACCACCGAGTTTGCGCGATTTCGAGTTTGTATGAGTGAGATATGCCCATTTGAAGTTGGGTTATTCAAATAATGAAAGTCTATTCCTGGTACTTTAGTATTTTCCTTATCCAATTGTTTTGATTCGTTTTTAAAAGTTCAATTGGGCCCAAATTAGATTTTTTTCAGTTTAGAAAAGTTGATGTTCATGCTAGGGCTTTGAGAAAAGAGAAAATAGGAGAAACAAGAAGAAAAAAAATCAAGAATCCTCAAGAACGTTCGAGTTTGGTAGTGGATTTTGCCAAGGATTCAATCCTACGAGGTATGTGGGATCACATATCATTGGGTTAGTTCACCCATGCACCAATCATGATTCAATTCAGTGAAGTATAAGATTTGAAATTCAATTGTTTGAGTTCTTGATGAAATTCTTTTGAATTATTGTGGGTTGTGTTCTTCAAGATTTGTTGCTATTTGATTAACGTTTTTGGGTGAAATTTTGAGTTGATTTTTTTGTATTTTGAGGGTAAAACCAATTCTAAGCTTTTGGGGTGAGAAACCAAGTGAAATTAGAGGGTTTCGAGTTGAAAACGAAGATGCAAAGTCGGGGAGCACCAGGAAAGGGTCCTGGGAGTCACTTCTCTTAGAGCCCCTAAAAAGAGGTCTCTGAATGTTGGGCTCTGGGGCGCCGCGCAAGCAATAGTGCCCCAACCCTATCTGTAAATTTCAAGGATTGGCATCTTGCACCTCTCAGAGCGTCTGGACGACAATTCTTACCATTATTCCTCCATCTTTCCGTACTAGTTCCATAGTATAATGCCTATGTTTTCTAGTTGATTCCAACATTCCAAAGAACATGTTAACATCATAAATCATCCATAAACATGAGATCATGAACCATGAATCCATAACTCAATTCAAGGAATGTTAAGAGTCAAGTCTACAAGTTAAGAAGCAAGTCAAGAGAAGTTCATAAAGTTTTCCAAAGACTTTTGCAAATGTTTTAACCTTGCTTTTATATATAAGTTTAGAGTTCACGAAAGAGTTAAGAGTAAAGTTCATTTCAAACAAAGATTATACTGGAACTAAGTATTCCCAAAAGTTAAACATGTTTTCACATTTGGGTAAGAAAGAGAACATCAATTCTAAGAGAGATTTTAAGCTAAGTTTTAAGTAATTATCTCAAACCAAAGAAAAAAGTTTTATTTAAAAACATATGACCTAAGTACATTGAGGGAGTAATATTAAGCAGAGATATAGGGACGCGAGTTCATAATAAATCAAGTGTCGAAAAATAATGTAACCATCATGGGTAGTAAAGGATCATATTTTTAGACCAATTTTTTAGTCTCTTTGCTTTCTGGAGGGCTCCTTTTATCATTTTATTTTAGTATTTCAGTTGTTACGATGATTGGGCGTCTTGTCACGACATCCCTCTGTGTTTTAGAGACTTCATAGACAGATAGTTATAGTTCTTTAGTTTTTTTCGTTTCATTATTTTATGTTGAGACTTGAGTTTGCCTGATTGGCTTGTTGAATTTTTTCATTATATAGTTCTAAGTCTTACATGAGATATTTTTAATAAGTTAAGCCTTCCGCTGAGTAAGTAAGTCAGACCAAGGGTTCCCTTGGGGCCATCAATGGTTCTGAGTGCCAGCCCCACCCAAGGTGTATGCTTGGGGCGGGACAACTCTAAAATCATTTGGCTGTGAAGGTTGCTATCAGAACTGTGAATCTAAATTAAAGGATCAACCACATTGTATGGCGACAACACTAGTGCAATAAGAATAGCAACAAACCCCGTTCATCATGAAAGCACCAAACACATAGATGTGGACTGTCACTACATTAGATAACTTGTTGAAGATTTGAGTATTAGCCTAAAGTATATATCCTTTAAAAATCAACTGGCTGATTTATTTATAAATGCCATGTCAAGAAGTGGACACAATTATTTTTTTTTCAAACTCATGCTTTGTGATACACAACATTAGTTTAAAGGAGGGTGCTTAATATACTTTATTTATCAACAACAAATTACGGATCTACCATTATGGATAACGGTCATTAGCTTGAAATGAGTAGATAATTAGGACTCTAATTACTTGTATAATATCCTGTAATTCCTAGAGTTTTATAATTAATAAAAAAATCACAATTCTTTTATGCCTAATTGCTTTGGGTCTCTATCAATATTCATCTTTGTAGAGATTCCTTATTTTAGTTTAGAAGTGCAAAGAATGGTTACTACTTGACAAGATATCAACAACTCACCTTAGTAAAAGAGGTATCAAGGTATTTGGTGAAATTTTGGAAGTGGTCTATAAACTGTACCACAATAATCTTGTTCCAAAGGTTGAAAATCCAATTTATGCCAGGGAATATAGGCATATTGCTTCCTAAAAAACATTGTACAAATTATTTATAAATTAATAATGACTATACTCAAGAAAGTGGTTGAAAAATTGGTTGGAGAACCTCAGGCAGGCTTCATTTCAGGTAGGAGTATGCTCGACAATATCATAGTAGCGCATGAATTGGTTTAAGGTTATTTCCAAAAAGGATTCCCCTTTAGATGCCTTCTTAAGATTGATATCAGGGAAGCCTATGAATCAATTAAGTAGAATTTATTTAAAATTGCACTGCTGGAGTTTGGTTTCCCGATCCAATTTTTTAATTTCTAAATGGAGTTTGGTACGACTGTAAACCACTCTTTATTGATGAATGGTAGGCTCACTCAAAAATTCCGAGGAAATAATGGTCTCAGGCAAGGTGACCCATGTCTCCGGACTTATTTTTATCAGCAATGGAATACCTTAAAAGATTCCTGAAACAACTCCAACAGGATCCAAACTTTAATTTCCATCCTAAGGGTAGTAGAATTAACATTGTACATATTTGTTTTGCTGATGATCTTCTAATACTGCTACTACAAGCTTTAAATCAGTTTTTGGTTGTTGTGGGGTTGCAACACAATCTGTACAAAAGCTCAATATATATGACTTAAGTATCTGAAGAATTGAAAAATGAACAATTATATGAAATGCACTTTAGACCTAGAGAAAAATGAACTCTTATATGCAATGTACTTTATGGTGGTCGAGTTCAACTGATCAAAAGTGTTATATTCGAGATGTAGACGTATTAGGCTAAAGAGTTTCTCCTACCAAAGAAAGTGGTATAGTTAGTCACTAGTATGTGTCATACTTTCTTATTGACAGGGAGCACTAAAACATGTTTGATTGCTTTGGAAACCTTATGTACGCCCAAACCTGTTGGAGGCCTGGGTTTGTTAAACTACAACTTATGCAACAAAGAAGCTATATGTAAAATCTTGTGGGTCGTGGCTGTAAAGAAATACAACTAATGGGTTCATTGGATTAACAACTTGTACATCAAGGATAGATCTCTGGATAAGGCACCAATTCCTAAACAGACATTTTGTCTTGTTAGAAATATCCTTGAGGCTCGAAAATTGTTAACGAATATGAATATGGTTGATGAGCTACAAAAGTATTCACATCAAGGGGTGCTCAGTATCAAGTAAATGTACAAGTTATTCCAACCGCGTTTCGCAAAAGTTCCATAGAAGTTCCTCGCACTTTGAAAAGGTATGTTGTCATGACATCAACTTATATTATGGCTCGCCATCCATCAAAGACTTTCAACTTTTCACAGATTAAGAAAATGGGGTATAAGTTTTCCTACTAGTTATGTACTGTGTAACACATTCTTGACAAAATTAATTAGTCATTTTCTTTTCGAGTGTGGATGTTCTACCAGGGTATGGGGTTCACGCTTGGCATGGATGAAAAGTCCTAGAATAATAGGAAGCAGGGAAGATGAACTACAATGGATATCAAATAGAGCATATAAAAGTGGACCAGTCGCAGAATTATTGGGATGATTGTATTCAACATGTTTCTATCACATTTGGAGTGATACATCTTTAAGGGGATTCTCACAACAGTGAACCTGCTACCAAGAGACTGAATGAAATTTTCCTCCAATTGCATATTAGAGGACAATTCCTACCGAAGTGGAAACTAATTCTTGATCAATTAAATACTTATTCATGTCTAGACTAATTTCTATAATTACTAAGTATAGATATATAGATGATCTCTTGAGTACTAGTTCTAGAGTCCAAAACAAACTAGCGGTGTACATGTGCTATGTGGTTGAATAAAAGTTTCTACAGTGTGGGATAGAAAATGAAACACCTTAAAAATAACAGATTCATCATATCTAGTGTTTGCCCATGAAGTTCCATAATCCTTTCATGTGTAATAAATATGATTCTCTCAAAATATGTATCAATTGCCTTAAGTTGAACAACGTCACAATTAAGAATAACTATATCATAGCCATAATTAACAACATGCTCAACTAGCTTCAAGGTGTCACTTGCTTCTTTAAGATTGATCTTATATGTAGGTATCATCAGTTAAATGTTAGATAGTTTGACATTTGAAAGCCAACTTTAAAAAATTGGTATGGTCTAATTTGACTTGATTGTGGGAAAAGACTTTGTATGTTGGGCCCATTTTTGGGAATTGTACTCTTTTGTTAAGCATCTATGTACTAGTGACTTCAAGGTTTTGGGTGGGGTGTGTGTGTGTATATATATATATATACATATATATATATATATATATATATATATATATATATATATATATATATCGAATGTTAAATTACTATAGTATCTCTAACTTAGGTTGTGTCTTTTTCGATAATTTGCCACTTTCTCCGAAGGGTTGACATTTTTCGATGAGTTGTGACTCTTTCAAAGAGTTGTTGCTTTTATGATAAGTTGTGACTTTTCCAAAGAGTTGAGACATTTACAAAGAGTTACAACTTTCCAATAAGTTGTGACTTTTTTAAAGACTTTCACATAAAACACAAAAAACATTTGTTCTTACCATTCGTTGACTATAAATAGAGGGGTTTGCTCTCATTTTTCAACCAAATTTTTTTTGATCTTCTACCCTTCTTCTTCCTGTATTGTAATTTTTTTATGTGATTTATTATCATTGAGTAAGTTTGAATTTTAGCGGTATATGAGATACCGCTATTCTTATGAATAAGTCGTTCTAACCAAAGATTCTATATTCCATAACCTCGAGTATTTGACGAAAATAACTTTCATGATATAATAATAATTTTTTTGCTTAATATATACATTTGTATGTAATGTTCCAATATATGAAGTTTACATGATGTAGCCTAAATTTATTTTTTTGTTAACAATTTCTCTTGTGATGTAGATGTATGATTCTGAATATCTTTTCTAAAATTTAGAGAACCGTCACGATATTTTTTATGCTCGAGGTAAAATAATGACTTTATTTATGAACACTACTTATGTGATCTTGACTCTTATTAAGTTTTCTTCAAAATAGTTATTATTATATGAACATTGCGCTTTTGTTTTACTTATTTATGATTACTTATATTTCAATATTTTAGACCAAGAAAGGTTCATATGACTACTTATAACTCCAGTTGAAGTTTCTATTAGTTTAATTTATATTATTTATATAATAGTATTTTGGATAGATATTTTTATTTCAATTAAAGTATTATATGTCAAAAATGTATTAACAAGTTAACAAGATCTTCTAACTTCAAAGTATATTATTTTAAAATGTTCTCAGTTTTTTTAGCGAAATATGTAGTTAGATGACAAGAAAAATACAAATTAAATATAACGACCCTTTTGTTCATTTTGAGTATTTGAGCTTTTCGTGTCATCAAATACTTTATGATATATTTTAACTAGATATTTTGGATTATTCGTAATTACAATTATGAAGTTAGTAGGTAGTTTTTATAATTAAGTTAGTTGATATTTATAGAAGATAGAATTAAAACAAATAGTTTCTTTAACGACTTTTATAGTTAGTTTAAAAATAATTAGGGTAATAATAATCAGTAGAAGAAAAAGAAATTTGAAGAGACGCAGTGAATAATAATAATCAGTAGAAAGAAATTTGAAGAGACGCAGTCGAAGAACAAGAATGAAACGACGACTTTAACTTATTATATAATATTTTATTTACTTTGCAAAAGATCCATATAATAATGTAGGAAAGTTATAATATGTTAGAGTAGGAACTACTATATTCTAGTGTTATAGTGAAAGAATTGAATGAGATTATGCATATTTGTTAGTTGGCGATTGTTCTATTGAAATTCGATGAAATTAATGTATTAATTCAAGTTGATTGTACAGAAATTTAATGGGGTTAATTAAGAATAGTTGGAACATTTAAAAGTGCAAAATTAAAGGACGTGTTCATTGGTCACATTATAGGTGTAAACAAATAGATGTTTTCAAATTTAAGTTGTAAGGAAGGTTACATATTATATTTGTTTGGACGGTAACTGTTGGATATGAAATGGGATGTTGAGTTGCTGCTAGTCGGTCTGCCACTGGTTTCATTACAAGTGGCTTTCATCGTAATATATTAAAATTTGTATTTCCCTTATAAACTAATTTTTTGTATACATTAAGATGGGTAAATAATATTAACTATATCGAATTACTTAAATTTCATTAAAGTTATGCTAATTGGAGAAATCTAGACTTACCATTAGGTTTGAACTTTAAGAAATTGATTATAGTATTAGGTGGGTTTGGGTCTAGGCTAGACATTGAATAATATGAGTGTTTATAGACTTGTTAACTTAAAAATTATGCATATAAACTTGATAGATTGGAAAGGCCAGGAGGTATTGAGGAAAAGAAAAGTACTAGAGAAGTAGCTTGCTTGACTTCGGTTCTTCGGTGGAGGTAGGTTATGGTTTATTCTGTTTCATAGATAAACTCTTTATAGTGATTGATATTCATTGAATGATATTGTGAAGTTCTCTATGTACTTGATTGTGTGATTGTGTGGCATGGTTGAGTTGTTTCTGATTTGTCTAAAATCCTGACACCGTGAAATTTATAATCTTTAACCCTATCTATCGAAATGATGCCTTGAATAAAGAAGGCTTGATATAATACTGTTGATAAATTGAAAAGTGGTGACTATAAATAATAAATTGATGATATTATTGGATCGGAGTATCACATTCTGACACAGTATTATATTATTGTATCAGAGTTTCACGTTCCGACACTATATTTTTAGATTGGAGTGTCACGTTTCGACACTGTATAATTGGATAGGAGTGTCACATTTTGACATAGTAATATTAAATGAAAAAGATATTGAATTAACTTAATTTACTCATTCTCAAAGGACCCATTTCACAAATGAGTGTGGTATGGAGGCATGAGTCCCAAATGTGTGATGAATATTGTGATTGATTGGTTACTTTAATAAGTTTCTAGATTCTGCATTTTATTGGTATCTGGAGTTGTATTATTGATAATAAGTTAGGGTTTAGATTCCTTGGTTCGTCCACTTAGGAGGTTAAGTGTGGATTCCACTCATGACTCGCTTTGCGTCGTGACAAACTTGGTATCAGAACCTTAGGTTCGATGATCTTATCACACAAGGATAGGTGTAGTACAGTTTTGCAGAACAACACGAGGATGCCTTTATTTTTCTTCGAGAGGATATAGGACTTTAGGAAAACTCATATGGTTCTTTCGTTCGTGCTATTACTTGAATTGAATTGGTTTCCATATGATACAAGTTGATATATGACCTTCTTCACTCTATTTCGTAGATGGTGAGAACTAGAGCAACAGTTGTGACAACACCAACACCGTTAGGACAAGGTGCTCCTGAGCCTATCATAGGGTCTGCAACTCGATGTGGAGCAGTGGAGAGAGGTCGTGGTAGAGGTCGCGAAACAAGACCTACTAGAGGCAGAGGACAAACACATGGTCCAGCTAGGGATAGAGTAGTGACTCCTCCATCGACTGACGAGGTAGTGATATAGGGTGATGAAGGAGAAGATGAGTAGATTAATAAGAATCACGTATCACACTAGCCTACTCCAGAGATGATTAATCAGGTTCTCACTTATCTCAGCGGGTTATCTGATTAGGGCCAAGCATAAGCAATGTTTTTTACACTAGCACCTCAGGTTCAGGGAGTACAACATGCAATTGTTGTGGCTCCACACATGGATGCGTCCTTGGAAACATGAACGTTTCCCCGATTGACATACAGGGCCATTAATGACTAGTGACTAGCACGATCTCTTCATTAAGTTATTTAAGTTGAAACATCTAGACTTCAAGGGTACCGAATATGAAGATGCTTCTGATTTTCTGGTTGGTTTTCATGATCTGATATAAAAGATGGACATATTGGAGCGATTTGGTTTTGAATTTGTGATCTATCAGTTTAAGGGGGCTGCAAAAATGTGGTAGAGGTCTCATGTTGAGTGTCGACCAACAAAGACACCACCTATGCCTTGGGCAACTTTTTCTAGCTTCTTCATGGACAAGTATATACCCAGACTTTGATGGACAAGAGGGAAGTTGTGTTCCTTAATGTAGAGCAGGGAAGGTTGTTTGTTACATTTTATTAGGCTAAATTTTATGTATTATCAAGGTATCGTACTCATCTTTTCTTCAGTCAACAAGAGCGGATTCGCCGCATTGTAAAGGGAATTTGATGATTCAATCTTTATAGGTAGCTGCTTCTGCAAGATCTTTTCACGAAGTAGTTGATTTTTTGATAGAGGTAGAGAGGGTTAATCCGAATGATTTACCAAGGTTTCAACATTTAAGAAGTTTCATAAGAGAGGTAATTTTAGTGGTTCGTACTCCAAAGGGCAGAGCTCAGGGGCTATCCACCTCGTTCTATTAAGTCTTCATTGCAGGCTTCAGCTGAGGGTTTGTCGCACACCGGTCAACCTTTTTCTAAGTTTGGGGGTTACCTCTAGTCTTCTTCTTCTTCACAGAGACCTATACTCGACTCCAAGACTTCTTATGAATGTGTAAAGTCCGAACATATCAATAAATATAATCCAAAGCAGAGTCAGGCTCGGTATGATAAAAGTTACAGATCCCCAACAGTTAGATGTAGAGGTGGTTATGGTAGAGGTCGTCAATCTGGAGGACATGGTGGCTAAGGTAATAGTTGTTACCAGTTCAACCGGGGTGGCTGGCAGGTTCAAACTATAGGAGCACAGCATGGCAGGGGCAATGGACAGACAGGTGATACGGCCCATTGTTACCCTTTCCCCGAGAGGTCCGAGGTAGAAACATTTGATGTTTATATCACAGGTACTCTTACGGTCTATGATCGCATGGCTTCTCTATTGTTTGATCCTGGACCCACATTTTCTTATGCATATTCCTCGTTTGCTACTTGTCTAGATTTAAAATGCAATTTTCTTGACATGCCTATTCGTGTCGCTACTCCTGTTTATGAGTCTATGATAGTTTAGAAGGTGTATAGGGCCTGTCTTGTGACTTTTTTGGGGAGCAACACTTATGTAGATTTGATTATTCTAGAGATAATTGATTTTTATGTAATTCTAGGTATTACTTGGTTTTCTCCAAATTTTGTCATCTTAGATTGTAATGCTAATATTGTGACCTTGGACAAACCTGGGATAGATCCACTAGTGTGGGAGGTTGACTAAATTCCCACCCCACTTCATATTATATCTTTTCTTTATACTAAGAGGTTTCTGAGTAAGGATTGTTTAGATTTCTTGGCATATCTCAGGGATGATACTTCCAAAGTTCCTTCAATCGAGTCTGTTTCAGTAGTTTATGACTTTCTGTATGTTTTTTATGCGGACTTGCCTGGTATGCCACTAGATAGAGATATTGATTTTTGTATTGACCTGGAGCAGGGGACTCGCCCCATTTCCATTCCACTTTATCGAATGGTCCCAGCTCAATTAAGGACCCCAACATCAAGAGTTGTTAGGTAAAGGTTTTATTAGAACGAGTGGATCTCCTTTGCGTACTCCAGTTTTATTTGTGAAGTAAAATTGATGGTAGTTTTTAGATGTGCATAGACTACAGGTAGCTTAACAAGGTAACTATCAAGAACAAGTACCCCATTACACATTAATGATTTGTTCGATCACCTACAGGGTGCTTGTGTCTTCTCTAAAATTAATTTGAGGTTTTGTTATCATCAACTGAAAATGCGGGCAACAGATGTGCCAAAGGTTGCTTTTTCGAACCAGGTATGGTCTTATGAATTCGTAGTAATGTCTTTAGGGCTTACAAATTACCTTGCTTCTTTCATGAGCTTGATAAACGAAATTTTAAGCCATATCTATACCTCTTTGTTATAATATTCATTGATGATATACTGATATACTCAAAGAGTAGGAAGAAACTTGAGCAGCATTTGAGAATTGTATTGGGGTTGTTAAGGGAAAAAAGGCTTTATGCCAAATTCTCCAAGTATGACCTTTGGTTTGATTTAGTATCGTTATCGGGACACATAGTTTCTAAGAATGATGTGATGGTAGATCCCACTATGATTGAAGTGGTGAAGAATTGGGTAAGGCCTACTAGTGTTTCAGAGGTAAGGAGCTTTGTTGGTTTAGCTAGCTTCTATAGTCAATTTGTCAAGGATTATCTTTCATTGATTCCCTGATGACGAATTTATCTAAGAAGAATGTTCCATTTGTATGGTCGAATGAGTGTGAAGAAAGTTTCCTGAAACTGAAGACCTTGTTGACTATTACACCGATTTTTTCCTTGCCAGTGGGAGGTAAGAATTTTATTATTAATTATGATGCATCTTATTGTGGTTTGGGTGAAGTGCTAATGCATGAGAGGAGTGTAATTTCTTATGCTTCAAGGAAATTGAAAGTGCATGAACGTAACTATCCGACCCATGATTTAGAGTTGGATGCAGTTGTATTTGCATTGAAGTAGTGAATGCATTATCTATATGGGGGCAAATGTGAAGTGCGTACAAATCATAGCAGTTTACAATATGTGTTTACTCAGTAATATTTGAAGTTGAGGGAGAGAAGGTGGATGGAGTAATTGAAAGACTATGATATAACTATTTATATCACCTAGGAAAAGCTAATGTTGTGGCAGATGCCCTAAGTAGAAAAGCGGGGAGCATGGGTAGCTTAGCCCACTTAAAGGATTCTAGACGCCCATTGACTAGAGAGGTTCAGGCTCTAGCTAATTCCTTTATCACGCTTGAAGTACTTGAGAAAGGAGGATTTTCGGCCTGTGTGGGGGAAAAATCTTTATTTATTGACAAGATTAAGGGAAAGCACTTTGCTGACGAGAAGCTGAGCCGAATTTGATATATGGTATTGCGAGGATAGACTAAAGAGGTTGCGATTGCTGAGGAATGCGTCTTGAAAATTAAGGGGCAGGTATGTCTACCCCGTGTTGATGATTTGAATCACATTATTCTTATATAGGCTCATAGTTTGAGGTATTTTATTCATCTTGGTGCAACTAAGATGTATCATGATCGGAGACAACATTATTGGTGGAGTAGAATTAAGCGTGATATTGTTGGTTTAGTTGCCTAATGTTCGAATTGTCTGCATGTAAAGTATGAACATCAGAGGCATGGAGGGACATTTCACAGAATGCCTATTCCTGAATGGAAAAGGGAAAGAATTACAATAGATTTTGTGGTTGTCTTCCAAAGACATTGGGTAAGTTTGATTGTATTTGGGTAATTGTTGTCAGGTTAACTAAGTATGGTCTCTTTATTCCGGGCAACATGACTTACAATGCAGAGATATTAGCCAAACTCTATATCTGTATGATTGTTCGATTGCATGGAGTTCCCTTTTCTATTGTATCAGATAGAGGTACATAATTTACTTCTAACTTTTGGAGGACCTTACATGCTGAATTAGGCACTAGATTTGATCTTAATACTACAATTCACCTTTAGAATGATGGTCAGTCCGAGAAAACAATTCAAGTGCTGGAGGATATGCTTCGTGCGTGTGTGATAGATTTTGGTGGTCATTGGGATCAATTCTTATCCTTAGTAGTGTTTTCGTACAACATTAACTATTACTCGAGTATTGATATGGCCCCATTGAAGTATTCTATGGGAGGAGATTTAATTCTCCCATTGGTTGGTTTGATGCATTGAGGTGAGAGCTTGGAGTAACGATCATTTGAGGGAATCGTTAGAGAAAGTGAAATTCATTCAGGAGATGCTTTTAGCAGCTCAGAGCAGACAGAAGGAGTATGCATATTGGAAGGTTTGGGACTTGGAGTGTATGGACGGTGAACAAGTCTTGCTTAAGGTTTCACCCATGAAGGGTGTGATATGGTTCGGTAAGAGAGGTAAGCTTAGTTCGAGGTATTTTTGTCCATTTGAAGTTATGAAGCACGTGGTGGAGGTGTCTTATGAATTGGCCTTGCCTCCAGGGTTGTCAGGATTGCACCCGATATTTCATGTGTCTATTCTGAAAAAATATCATGAAGATGGAAACTACATTATTCGTTGGGATTCAGTTCTTCATGATGAGAACATATGTTATGAGGAAGAGCCTGTAGAAATTCTAGATAGGGAGGTCCGCAATTTGAGGTCAAAGGAGATTTCATCAATCAAGGTTCAATAGAAGAATTGTCTAGTTGAAGAGTCCACTTTGGAGAGTGAGGTTGATATGCAAGAAAGATATCCACATATTTTTATTGATTGAGGTACTCATTCTTACCCTTGTCTTCTTTGATCGTTCAAGGACGAACGGCGGGTAAATTTTTATCTAATGTAATGTCTCTTTTCGTCCTTTTGAGTATTAGAGCTTTTCGTGTCATAAAATACTTTCGGATATATTTTAAGATGATATTTTTGGCTCTTCATAATTACAATTATGAAATTAGTGGGGTAGTTTTTATAATGAAATTAGTTGATGGTTATAGAAGATAACATTAAAACAAGTAGTCGGTCATTTTTATCACTTTTATAGTTAGTCATATAATAATTATGGTAAGAATAATTAGTATAAGAAAAAGAAATTTTAATAGACGCAGTCAAAGAACAGGACTTAAACGACGACTTTAAGGTATTCTATAAAATTTTCTTTACTTTGGAAAAGATGAATCGATAATAATGTAGGAAAATTATAATATTTTTGGTAGGAGTTACTATATTTTAGTGTTATGGTGAAAGAATGGAATGAGATTATGCATATTTTTCCGTTGGCGATTGTTGTGTTGATATTCGACGAAATTAATGTATTGATTCAAGTTGATTTAATTATTAATGTTGATTGTACAAAAATTTAATGGGGTTGATTAAGAATAGTTGGAAAATTGAAAAGTGTAAAGTTAAAGTACGTGTTGACTGGTAACATTATAGGTGGAAACAAATAAATGGTTTAAAGTTTAGGTTGCAGGGAAGGTTACATATAATATATTTTCGGAAGGTAACTGCTGGATATGAAATGGGGTGTTGAGTTGCTGCTAGTAGGTCTGCCAGTTGTTTCATGAACAATGGCTTTCATCGTAATATATTTAAAATTACGTATTTACATTATAAAAGTAATTTTTTTGGATAAATTGAGATAGGTAATTAAATATTAACTGCATCGAATTACTTACATTTCATTAAAGTTATGCTAATTGGAGAAATTCAGACCTACCCTTAGGTTTGAACATTAGGAAATTGATTTTAGTATTAGGTTAGTTTTTGGGTCTAGGCTAGACATAGAATAATGTGAGTATTTATTGACTTGTTAACTTACAAATTATGCATATATACTTGATAGATTGGAATGGTTTGGAGGTATTTAGGAAAAGAAAGTATTGGAGAAGTAGCTCGCTTGACTTTTGTTCTTCGGTGGAGGTAGGTTATGGTTTACTCTATTTCAAATATAAACTCTTAATAGTGATTGATATACATTGAGTGATATTGTGAAGTTCTATATGTACTTGATTGTGTGGCATGGTTGAGTGGTTTGTGATTGGTCTAAAATCCTGAGACCGTGAAATTTATAATCTTGAACCCTCTTTATCGACGTGATGCCTTGAATGAAGAAGACTTGATGTAATTTTGTTAACCAATTCAAAAGTGGTGATTATAAATAATAAATTAATGATTGTATTGGAACGGAATTTGACGTTCCGATTTTGTATTTTTGGATTGGATAGTCACTTTCTGACACATTATAATTGGATCGGAGTGTCAGATTACGACACACTAACATTAAAGGAAAAAGATATTGAATTAAATTAGTGTACTCAGTCACCAAGTACCCATTTCCCAAATGAGCGTGGTATGGAGGCAAAAGTCCCCATATATGTGATGGTGATATTTTAATTGATTGGTTACTTTAATAAGTTTTGAGATTCCTCATTTTATTGGTGTTCATAGTTGAATTATTGATATAAGTTGGGGTTTAGATTCCTTAGTTCGCCCACTTATGAGGTTAAGTGTGGGTGCCACTCACAACTAGCTTTGGGTCGTGACAATAAATACTGTTTGTAGGGTAATCTTAGTTATATAAGACTAATAACATGATTGATCTTCATGAAATTGAAATAAATATATACATTATTGCATTTAACTAATAAAATTTTGCATTGACCATCTTCATAGGTTTGCGAGAATAATAGATATAGATGACGATCCACATTTAACATTCACAAAATAATCTACACTATTATTTTTTCTATGAATTTTATTCAAATATCCCCTTAAATAAGCAATACTATTTACTATGACAAATATTTTAGAAATTGGTAATCACGTGCAACGCATGTGTCAAAAAACTAGTATAAGGATATATATATATATATATACTGACCCCTCAAGGACAATAATGGTCTTCGAGTGCCACCCACTCTTAGGGTGTAGGCTCGGGGCATGAAAAACATGGTATCAAAGCTCAGAGATCAAGAGTCCTAGGGAGTTTATTAAGTTGTGTCTGTAGAGTCCTAATTATCGATGTGAAGCATGAGATGTCTAAAATAAGAAGGTGCAACATTTAGGAAATACTTCCGTTCTTTTATATTCTTTTTCGATGTTAGAGTTTATCTCTAATGTTTCTCTGTAGTTCGTTCTTGCGCGTGGTTTCAGATAACCATTCGTCCATGAAGAGTAGAAGAGGTCATACAACTAGGAGGAATGTAGAGGAACAAGGGTTTCTCAATGAACCTGAAGTGCAACCTCAAGGGTAAGCTACCAACATTGAGTTCCGTGAGGCTTTCAGGATGTTAAGCCAAGTTGTAACTAATCAAGTTGTACAGCAAAGGGTAGCTCAACAAGAAGAGGCAGACACTTCAAGTATTGGTGAGTTCTTGAGAATGAATCCTCCAAGATTCACGGGTTCAATCACTAGTGAGGATCCGGAGAATTTTGTGGAGGAATTGAAAAAGGTTTTTGACGTGCTGCTACTCATTGATGCTGAAAGTGTTGAGCTAGCTTCATATCAATTGAAAAATGTTACTAGGACTTGGTTTAATTAGTGGAAGTAGTGTAGAGATGAGGAAGCACCACATCCGAGTTGGTCCAAATTTGAAGAGGCTTTCATGGGGTGTTTCTTTCTCCGAGAATTGAAACAGGTTAAGGTACGAGAGTTTCTTACACTGAAATAGGACTCTTTTACTCTGCATGAGTATGGACTAAAGTTCTCCAAGTTGTCGTGTTATGTTCCTATAATATTTAAGGACGTGAGGAGAAGAATGAGCTTGTTTGTCGCTGGATTGAGTCGTTCATCAAGAAAGGAGGGCAGGGTTGCCATGATGATAGGTGACATGGACATATCAAGGTTGATGGTCTATGTGCAACAATGTTACACCCTCAAAATGAGCTAGGTTGAGCTAGAGCTTAACACTTGTTTTATAATGTTTTAAAGTCATAAAATAGTTAAAATTAGTGATGTTAGGAAGTATATAAAGTTTGGAAGTATTTGGAGGTCAAACGTCCAAGAACGTCCAAGACGTTCGGAAACTAGTCGAAGTTGAAGTAGTGTGTTGTAGTGTTTTGTAGTGATGTTTTGGGGGACGGTTTGAAGGTGAAATTCAGTACCTAGGGTTCCTTAGTGTAGCCTTATATAGAAAGGGTCGAAAAGTATAGGAACGACGCCCCGGAGACCATCAAACATAGTCTAGCGAAGATGCCAAGCAGCCATGATTTGGCATGCTGCTCCGCGACGGGCAGCTATCACGCAATGGGGTAAATTCTTTTCCTGCGACGCGGGGCTGTCACGAACCATTCTTTCCATTAATTTTCGAAATATAAGATTTGGAAGTGTGTCCGCGACACGCAGTAAACTCCTAGATTTTGTTGAGTCGTTTTTAAGTCAAATTTAAATTGGTTAATTTGTCCAATAAATGTAGGGGTCTTTTGGGTAATTTAGGGGTATATTATGGAAGGTTATTAGACCTATTTAAACCCCGAACCTCTGTAACAACCCAAAAATGAATAGGATAAAGAGTTAGGGTGTCAAGAATTCTTGCGATTAAGTCAAGGTTCAAACGGATTGATACGCGCAGAACCAGACCTCAGAACCCTTACTACGACCAAGTCAACTAACTTGGGGAGTTTATTGAGCTTGGAAAGGTTGGAACCAACCATGTGAGGCTCTCGAAAATAATGATTTAATCGAAGGAGTCTTTACCGAACTTAAAAGAAGAAATTTTAAGTTTTGAGGGTCCAGGGGTAAAATGGTCTTTTCTAGGCGAAGGGTAATATTGTAATTACCCTGAGGAATTAATAAATTAATTAATTAGTTTAATTAAAAGAGCTATTCGGATATGGGCGACCCGGAGTGACCCATTTCGCAAATGGGGTGCCACTCTGGTTCGATCCCCACTAGGAGCAATGAATTGATGATTTAGTCATCAATTAAAATCTATTCGTTAAGGGTAAAATGGTCCTTTCAAGTATTAATTAAAATAATCAGATTTTTTGTATTAAGTTAATTAAATCCTATTTTGACTAAGTCTAGAAGTTAGTCTCCTAATCCTAATAACTCTCTCCCTCACGTTTCTCAACTCTCTCTCACGTCTCTCAACTCTCATTCTCTCACGCTCTGACTATCAAGACAGCTCAAGAACAGTTAATAACAATTATTCTTCACACTTGAAAAAAAAACACAAAAAGTTTTTAGAAAAAGTGAGGTAATCAAAAACGTCAAGGCAAAGAGAGGTTGTTCGTCGAGTGGTGTGTACGTTGAGGAGAACTTGGGCGTGGTTTGGAGGAGTTTCTGGGCAGCAGCTTCAAGCTTGAACACCGTCAAAAGGTATGGGTTTCTCTCCTGGAATTCTTTCTCCAAGAGTATTATCCTTCGAACGATTCTCAAGATCTTGAAAACTAAGGTTGTTCCCCTTCGTATGTCCTTGTCCTTAGCTCCCAAACGAATTCGTAGGATGGGTATTTCGTGCTGCTAGATTTAGGCATGAATGATTTTTTTATATTAAATGTGAACATGTTTATGTGAGGGAAATTACGAAGACGATAATCAAAGTGTGATCGAAAAAGGGAGGCGTGTGTGTGTGCATGTTGGCAGTGGCTTTGGCCATTGTTTTGGGGTCGTTTGAGACATGTTTTTCTTGTGTATTTTATGTGTAAAATATGTGTACAATGTGATGTTCATTTTAATGAAATATGGTTGATTGAGTAATATTCTTTAGCCAAATGAATCTATGAAAGATACGCCTAAGAATGTGTTTAAATGACTTATGAATGCACCTTGAAAATCATGTAAAAACGTTGATGAAAATGAGTTGAGGAATGATTAAAATTTCAAGCAACTATGCCTTATTATTTTAGGCTAAAGTTTAACCCAGAAATCAGGAAATTATACATTTTTAAAGAGGTGAGGCCACCAGGTTTTGAACCTGTGACCTCACTCTTAAGTCACTGATTTCACGGAAAAAAAAAAGGGAAATGGGGCTAAGGGGTTTCGAACCCAGCTGCTTCTTTCGCGAGAAGGGAAAAAGGAAGTGGGGATTAGGCGATTCGAACCTGGTCATTTGGAAATTCGCGGAAAAAAAAAAAGAAAAAAATAAAGGGGGCTGGGGGAATCGAACTCGCGAACTGGGGGAAGAAGGAGGAGAAAAATAAATCAAACAAATAAGTGGGAGGCGTGGGATTCGAACACACGACCTCCAGGCAGCTAGTGAAGGAGAGAAATTAAAGAAAAGGGAATGGGAGGCGTGGGAATCGAACCCACGACCTCACGGCTGAAAGAAGAGGGAAGGCGAAATTTAATTAAAGAAATAAAGTGAGGCTGTGGGGGTTCGATCCCAAAAACTCACTGCCACTCGCCCAATTTAATTAAAATAAAACTAGAGAGGTTGTGGGGGTTCGAACCCACCACCTCACAGCCTCCTCAGCGAAATTAAAACAAAAATAAGGGGGGCTGTGGGGGTTCGAACCCACAACCTCCCTATGCAAGCGAATTTTAAAAAATAATAATATAAGAGGCTGTGGGGGTTTGATCCCACAACCTCTTGGTTTGTGAGAAAATGAGTAATGAAAACTTAATGAAAAATAAAAAGAGGTTGTGGGGGTTCGAACCCACAACTCGGCCATCTTAAGGGAAAAATTAAGTAGAATATTAATGATACTATGTTAATGTTGGGATTTAATCTAGAGCTATAATGTTATGAATATTAAAAATAAAATCAATGGAAAAAAAATGTAAATGATATCCAAGTGAATTGAAATTGGGTTTCCTTGCCCAAACTTCCATATTGATACATAAGTCATACGTGAACAAAATATCCAAGAATAATGCCACCTACTTAGATCAAAATCAAGATCTTGGCATATATACAAGATACATAAGTCTTGTACTACATAATCTTAGGAAAGTAAGAATCACTTAACGAACTATGAATGAAGCCCCATGGCTTGTATGTATAGACACATAAGTCTAACATACGTTCAAAAGTAAGTTAACCTAATATGTATGTAATGAAATGATGAACCCTAGAAGGGTTAAGTATGAGTGTAAGATACACTAAATGGCCAAGTACATTGGCATATGATGAGATGAACTATGAAATGATGAAATGAACATTCACATAACAAGAGGTGAGTAACTAAGAAAAGTAAAGGTGCTAATGATGAAGAATGTGGTGACAACATGATATGAGGCTAATGTAAATGATGAGAGCAATCTCAAATGAGCCTAAGTAATTGTTCCCAATACGTCCTCACCTATGAGAGTGTAAGATAATGAAGAGACCAGTCTCTATGAACACTCTAATGAAAGTATTGAGCTTAACACACTTAATACTAATTGTGAGATGAGAAATCATCTAATGAGCTATGATGTCCTAATACTAGAAGCCAGCTTCCATGACGTATGAGATGAATGTAATGGAACTTTATACTGAGAACCGATAGACTAGCTATGAGCGGTGATGCCTTCTTTCGGGAAGGGCGAAGGTTCACGTAACTCTTATGAGATGAGACTGTCCGGCTTGCCAGGTATGAGTCTCCATACATATCCTAGTCTTCGAACCAATATTGCCAATATAGGGATCTGGCGGGGTTAAATTCCCATGTACGTTAGCATGTTATTAGGTCACTTTGGCCGGTGATTCCACCTCTTTTTGGTGTGGGGGAGACACTGGATTTTATGATGCTCACATGATCTATGTCGGTTAAAGTTAAAGTTCCCAATGAATGAATGAGGCCAATCTCAAATGAAGCACATAATGAAATGAATGCCAAAGGTGTTAGGATAGGATAATCAAGAGGTGAGCTAGACTCAGGTAATGACATTAGGTTATTCTTGATCATTGCACAGCAAGCCCGATGAAAGTCTTAAACTACACCCTAGGTATAGCTGGTGTTCACACTGGCTTATGAATGAAATCAAATGAAGTACGTATGAATGAATGAAGCAGACTCTGTGTTTGCTAATGAAGACTCCCTAATTGAGGTCCCATATGTTGAGCCCTCATTTTGGAAAGTCTTAATGTCAAGTCCATGATTCCAAGGTCTCATGGTATATGAATGAACGATATGAAAGAAGCTATGTGTTATATGTTATGATATGTGCTATATGAAGATGTTATGTGTTGTGTGCAATATGATGTTTATGATGATGCATGTTACTCTCATAGCATGACTTTCCTAATCTCAATTTGGCAAGTCCACTGACTTGACCCCCAAAAATCATGTTGTTAGGAAAGAGCTATTTTTTCTCATGCATGTCCGTGGTGTGTGCTTGCATATACCCATACTTAGTACAAGTTTGTACTAACCCTATACATCTATACTATTTTAGGTGCAAGCACAGGTGGGCGATAGAGCTACAAGATCATTGTTGCAGTTATCCGGACGTCAGCATTCATTCGGAGTTTGGTAGGTCCTCATGCTTTCAAGGATGCTACTGTTTTACATTCTTGCTTAGTTTTTAGAGTTGAGCTAGCGGAGCATGTTCAACTAGCATTTCTTTCCTGTTTTTATTCAGACTTTGTATTGGTGCCATTTTGGCAATTATACACTTAATACTTATTGATCTATTTATTTCAGTTGCTTATCTCTTAATTTTAGATGGTTGATGGTGAAGTATTATGAAATGTTAAGAATGTTTAACAAATATGTTAAGGAACAAAAAGTTTCAAATTTTCTGCTAAAATCAACCTATGGGAAGTATGAATAATGTAAGTAGGCTTGTCTGCTACCTATGAGAGGTCAACGACGCCGGTCTTATCTGGGGTCTAGATTCCAGTCGTGACAAAGTTGGTATCAAAGCACTAGGTTAAATTCCGATAATAATGAGTTCACATCAACCACATTGAGTAGTTTCTAAGACATGGTAGTGAAGTGCACCACTATCCTGGATTAGAGATTGCATGATGCGTAGGAAAACTTCCCTTTTTCTGATCTTATCATGCTTTTCCTAAAGTGTAATTTCTTGGTGTTATGAGCGTGTCTAACATCAATCTTTGTTTTTTCAGAGAATGAATACTAGGAGGGCTATTGGTTAGAGGAGAGGAGGTGCAGCTGCTGGGGGCAATCAGGATCCACCCCAGGCTCCAGCTGAAGGAGTGCCTATGCCAGTTAACCCAGCTGGTTTGACTGATGCTGAGGTGAGGGCATCTCTGGCCCAGATGGCACAGGCCATTACTATGTAGGCCCAGGCTATGACTGCCCACCTAAACCGGCAGGATGTTCAGAGGCAGAATCCACCGGTTTGTAGTATGACTGACAGGCTGAGAGATTTCACGAGGATGAATCCTCCTATTTTCAAAGGGTCTAGGACTGCAGAGGATCGCCAGGAGTTTGTGGATGAGTTGCATAAGATTCTGGTGGCTATGGGGGCCACAGATACTGAGAAGGCTGAGTTGGCTTCATATCAGCTCAAGGATGTTGCACAGACTTGGTGCAAGATGTGGCAGGATAGCCGAGCTATGGGTGGAGTGCCAGTCACTTGGGAGCTATTCAAGACAGCATTTCTGGAGATATTCTTTCCCAGAGAGATGAGGGAAGCCAAGTTTGAGGAGTTCATCAACCTTAAACAAGGCTCTATGACAGTTAGGGAGTATTCCCTGAAGTTTGTTAAGCTATCAAGGTATGTTACTTTCTCTAATATTTAATAGCAAGAATGAGGAGAATACTGAGCTTTGTTGAAATTATCCAGGTATGCTACTTCCGTTGTGTCTAACAGCAGGGATGAGATTAGAAGGTTCCTCACAGGAATCAATGGAGATATAGAGGAGGAGTGTTGGTCTGCGATGCTTCATGATAATATGGACCTCTCCAGGTTGATGGTGTATGTCCAGCAGGTAGAGGACAGCCATAAAAAGAGGGGTGTTCGTGATGCTAGGAGTCCTAAGCTTCAAGATCAGGCAGGTCCCAGCCATGGAGGCCACAGAAACAATGTTGGCGTCCGTGAGCAGCCCAGGTTCAAGAATGGGCAACAGAGTTCTGGGAACTCAAACTTTCAGAGGAGTACAACACCTAGAGGAGGCAGACCTGAGCCCAAGAAGGGCAATGGAGGTGAGATGCAGCGTCCTAAAAAGAATTGTGCTAAGTGTGGCCGATCTCACAGTGGAGAGTGCAGAGAGGGCACTAATGCCTATTTCGGTTGCGGTAAGAGTGGACACATGGTTAGAGACTTCCTACAGAACAGAGGTCAGGCTAGAGGTAATGCTCAGCCTAGGCCTAATCCACAGGGTGCAGCAGCAGCCGAGCCTCCTAAGAGGAACAGATTCTATGCCCTGAAGGGCAGGGAGGAGCAGGAGAAGTTCGCTGATGTGGTCACAGGTATGCTGCAAGTATTCTCAACTTCTGTTTATGCTTTACTTGATCCAGGGTCTACGCTTTCCTTTGTAACTCCTTTGCTTGCTCTCACTTTTGAGATATTGCCTGAAGTTCTGCATGATCCTATAGTGGTTAGTACACCTTTACGAGAAAATGTAAGAACTGATAGAGTATACAGGGGTTGCCCAATAGTGATAAGTGGTAAGACTATGTGTGCAGACATGGTTGAGTTACCCATGCATGATTTTGATGTTATTCTTGGCATGGACTGGCTTTACAGTTGTTATGCTTGCTTTGACTGTCGTAGGAGAGTGGTGAGATTTTGTTTCCCTAATGAAGAGGTGGTAGTCTGGGAGTGGTACAACTCGAGTCATCCTAACCTCTTGATTTCGAACCTAAAGGCCAATAAAATGATGTCCAAGGGGTTATTATGTCATGTTGTGAGTGTTAATGATCTAGATCATGACATTCCTTCCATAGACTCAGTGCCTGTAGTGAGTGAGTTCCTAGATGTATTTCCTGATGATTTGCCTGGAGTCCCTCCCCCTCGAGAGATTGATTTTGGTATAGACTTAGAACCCGATACTAAGCCAATTTCAATTCCTCCTTACAGAATGGCTACAGCTGAACTCAAAGAGTTGAAGCTGCAGTTAAAAGATCTCACTGACATGGGTTTCATTCAGCCGAGCATATCCCCTTGGGGCGCTCCAGTGTTGTTTGTGAAAAAGAAAGATGGAAACCTTAGAATGTGTATTGATTATCAGAAGCTCAACAAAGTCACTATAAAGAATAAGTATCCACTCCCCAGAATAGATGATTTGTTCGATCAGCTTCAAGGGTCTAGTTTCTTCTCTAAGATTGATCTTCGTTCAGGGTATCATCAGCTTAGGGTTAGGGATAGAGATATCCCAAAGACAGCCTTTCGTACCCTCTATGGTCACTATGAGTTTCTAGTTATGTCATTTGGTCTCACGAATGTACCTGCTGCATTTATGGATCTCATGAACAGGGTCTTCCGTGAATACCTTAACTCTTTTGTCATAGTATTCATTGATGACATTCTCATATACTCTAAGACCAAGGAAGAGCATGACCAACATTTGAGACTAACCTTGCAGGTACTTGGACAGCATCAGTTGTATGCCAAATTCAGCAAATATGAATTCTGGCTGAGATCAGTGACCTTCCTGGGTCATGTTATGTCCGATCAGGGTGTAGAGGTGGATACCAGGAAGACTGAGGCTGTGAAGAACTGGCCAAAGCCTCTAACTCCCACTGACATCTGTAGCTTTTTGGGATTGGCTGGTTACTACCGCAGGTTTGTGGAGGGCTTTTCTTCCATTGCTGCCCCATTGACAGCTTTGACTAAGAAGAAAGCTAAGTTTGAATGGACGAAGACTTGTGAGAAGAGTTTCCAGGAGGTCAAGGACAAACTCACTTCAGCCCCGTTGCTTACTTTGCCTAAGTGTGGTGAGAATTAAACTGTTTACTGTGATGCATCTAGGGTTGGTTTGGGTTGTGTTCTTATGCAGGTTGGTAAGGTGATAGCCTATTCGTCCAGACAGCTCAAGGTTCATGAGAAGAATTATCCCACTCATGACCTGGAGTTGGCAGCTGTGGTGTTTGCACTGAAGCTGTGGAGGCACTACTTGTATGGAGTGCATGTGGATGTATTCACAGACCACAAGAGTCTCCAGTATATGTTCATTAAGAGGGAGTTGAATCTACGTCAGCGGAGATGGTTGGACCTGTTGAAGGATTATGACATGAATGTGCACTACCATCCAGGTAAGGCTAATGTTGTAGCTGATGCTTTGACCAGGATGAGCATGGGAAGTACAACCCACGTTGAGGATGAGAAGAAGGAGCTGGTGAAAGATGTACACAGACTGGCCAGACTGGGTGTGCGATTGGTTGACTCTACTAGTGGGGATGTTTCAGTTCATCCTAGTTCTGAATCATCCTTGGTAGTTGAAGTCAAGCAGGGTCAGCATCTAGATCCTGTGTTGATGGAGCTGAAGGACTCAGTGCTGATGAAAATGAATGAGTCTTTCGCTTTGGGAGGTGATGGCATACTTAGGTATCAGGACAGGCTGTGTGTACCAGATGTGGATGATTTGCGGACCAGGATTATTGCAGAGGCCCATGGTTCCAGATATTCCATACATCCAGGTTCCACCAAGATGTATCATGATTTGAAGCAGATTTATTGGTGGTATGGCATGAAGAAGGACATTGCAGATTATGTGGCCAAGTGTCCTAGTTGTCAGCAGGTCAAGGCAGAGCATCTTAATCCTGGCGGTCTGACTTAGATTATTGAGGTTCCGACTTGGAAGTGGGAGGCCATTAATACGGACTTCGTGGTTGGTCTCCGAGGACTAGGAGGCAGCATGACTCCATATGGGTTATTGTGGACAGACTGACTAAGTGTGCCCACTTTATCCCTGTGAAGTCTACTTACAGAGCCAAGGATTATTCGAGACTCTACATTGATGAGATTGTGAGAGGGCATGGGATTCCTTTGTCTATTATTTAAGATAGAGGAGCTCAGTTTACTTCACATTTCTGGAGATCTTTCTAGAAGAGCTTGGGTACGCAGGTAAAACTTAGCACTGCCTTTCATCCTCAGACAGATGGGCAGGCAGAGCGCACCATTCAGACATTGGAGTACATGTTGAGAGCGTGTGTGATAGACTTCAGAGGTAACTGGGATGACCATCTGCCTTTGATAGAGTTCTCGTATAATAATAGCTATCACTCCAGCATTGGGATGGCACCGTTTGAGGTGTAGATCTCCAGTTGGGTGGTTCGAGGTTGGAGAGTCATCCATTTTGGGTCCAGAGATCATTCATGAGGCCTTAGAGAAGGTCAGAGTGATTAGGGACAGGTTGGCTACTACTTACAGTCGGCAGAAGTCATATGCAGATAACAGAAAACGGCCCTTGGAGTTTGATGTTGGTGACCAGGTTTACTTGAAGATATCACCTATGAAAGGGGTGATGCGATTTGGTAGAAAAGGGAAGTTGAGTCCGAGGTATGTTGGGCCATATGAGATCCTACAGTGTGTGGGTGAGGTGGCCTATGAGTTAACATTGCCTGCGGAGCTAGCTTCTGTTCATCCAGTCTTTCATGTCTCTATGTTGAAGAAGTGCCTAGGTGATCCAGCAAAAATCCTACCTGTTGAAGGTTTGGGGGTTGGTGAAGACTTGTCTTATGAGGAGATAACTATTGAGATCTTAGACAGACAGGTCAAGCGACTGAGGAACAAGGAGATTGCCACAGTGAAGGTATTGTGGAAAAATCATCTTGTTGAGGGTTCTACGTGGGAGGCTGAGGCCGACATGAGATCCCACTACCCTCATCTTTTCAGCTCTTGAGGTTAGACTTCTTACTCTTAAGCCTATGTTTCCTTATCTCTCCGTATTTTGTTGCTATTGATTGACTTTGCATAGTGATTTTATTATGATCTGACTGGCATTACGATGTGAAGTGGTAGTGTCATTCGGGGATGAATGTTCCTAAGGGGGGGATAATGTAACAACCCTAAAAATGAATAGGATAAAGACTTAGGGTGTCAAGAATGCTTGCGATTAAATCAAGGTTCACACGGATTGATACGCGTAGAACCAGACCTCAGAACCCTTACTACGACCAAGTCAACTAACTTGGGGAGTTAGTTGAGCTTGGAAAGGTTGGAACCAACCATGTGAGGCTCTCGAAAGCAAAGATTTAATCGAACGAGTCTTTACCGGACTTAAAAGAAGAAATTTTTAGTTTTGAGGGTCCAGGGATAAAATGGTCTTTTCCAGGCTAAGGGTAATATGTAATTACCCTGAGGAATTAATAAATTAATTAATTAATTTAATTAAAAGATCTATTCGGATTGGGGCGACCCGGAGTGACCCATTTCGCAAATGGGGTGCCACTCGGGTTCGAGCCCCACTAGGAGCAATGAATTGATGATTTAGTCATCAATTAAAATCTATTCATTAAGGGTAAAATGGTCCTTTCACATAATAATTAAAATAAATCAGATTTTTTGTATTAAGTTAATTAAATCCTATTTTGACTAAGTCTAGAAGTTAGTCTCCTAATCCTAATAACTCTCTCCCTCACGTTTCTCAACTCTCTCTCACGTCTCTCAACTCTCATTCTCTCACGCTCTGACTATCAACAAATCTCAAGAATAGTTAATAACAATTATTCTTCACACTTGAAAAAAAAAACACAATTTTCTTTTAGAAAAAGTGAGGTAATCAAAAACGTCAAGGCAAAGAGAGGTTGTTCGTCGAGTGGTGTGTACGTTGAGGAGAACTTGGGCGTGGTTTGGAGGAGTTTCTGGGCAGAAGATTCAAGCTTGAACAACGTCAAAAGGTATGGGTTTCTCTCCTGGAATTCTTTCTCCAAGAGTATTTTCCTTCGAACGATTCTCAAGATCTTGAAAACTAAGGTTGTTCCCCTTCGTATGTCCTTGTCCTTAGCTCCCAAACGAATTCGTAGGATGGGTATGTTGTGCTGCTAGATTTAGGCATGAATGATGTTTTTATATTAAATGTGAACATGTTTATGTGAGGGAAATTACGAAGACGATAATCAAAGTGTGATCGAAAAAGGGAGGCGTGTGTGTGTGTACGTTGGCAGTGGCTTTGGCCACTGTTTTGGGGTCGTTTGAGACATGTTTTTCTTGTGTATTTTATGTGTAAAATGTGTACAATGTGATGTTCATTTTAATGAAATATGGTTGATTGAGTAATATTCTTTAGCCAAATGAATCTATGAAAGATACGCCTAAGAATGTGTTTAAATGACTTATGAATGCACCTTGAAAATCATGTAAAAACGTTGATGAAAATGAGTTGAGGAATTATGAAAATTTCCAGCAACTATTCCTTATTATTTTAGGCTAAAGTTTAACCCAGAAATCAGGAAATTATACATTTTTAAAGAGGTGAGGCCACCAGGTTTTGAACCTGTGACCTCACTCTTAAGTCACTGATTTCGCAGAAAAAAAAAAGGAAATGGGGCTAAGGTGTTTCGAACCCAGCTGCTGATTTCGCGAGAAGGGAAAAAGGAAGTGGGGATTAGGGGATTCGAACCTGTTCATTTGGAAATTTGCGAAAAAAACAAAAGAAAAGAAAAAAATAAAGGGGGCTGGGGGAATCGAACTCGCGAACTAGGGGAAGAAGAAGGAGAAAAATAAATCAAACAAATAAGTGGGAGGCGTGGGATTCGATCCCACGACCTCCAGACAGCGAGTGAAGGAGAGAAAATTAAAGAAAAGGGAATGTGAGGCGTGGGAATCGAACCCACGACCTCAAGGCTGAAAGAAGAGGGAAGGCGAAATTTAATTAAAGAAATAAAGTGAGGCTGTGGGGGTTCGATCCCACAACCTCACTGCCACTCGCCCAATTTAATTAAAAAAAAATTAGAGAGGTTGTCGGGGTTCGAACCCACCACCTCACAGCCTCCTCAGTGAAATTAAAACAAAAATAAGGGGGCTGTGGGGGTTCGAACCCACAACCTCCCTAAGCAAGCGATTTTTTTTAAAAAACAAATATAAAAGGCTGTGGGGGTTTGATCCCACAACCTCTTGGTTTGGGAGAAAATGAGTAAGGAAACCTTAATGAAAAATAAAAAGTGGTTGTGGGGGTTCGAACCCACAACCCTTCGGCCATCTTAAGGGAAAAATTAAGTAGAATATTAATGATATTATGGTAATGTTGGGATTTAATCTAGAGCTATAATGTTATGAATATTAAAAATAAAATCAATGAAAAAAAATGATATCCAAGTGAATTGAAATTGGGTTTCCTTGCCCAAACTTCCGTATTGATACATAAGTCATACGTGAGCAAAATATCCAAGAATAATGCCACCTACTTAGATCAAAATCAAGATCTTTGCATATATACAAGATACATAAGTCTTTTACTACATAATCTTAGGAAAGTAAGAATCACTTAACGAACTATGAATGAAGCCCCATGGCTTGTATGTATAGACACATAAGTCTAACATACGTTCAAAAGTAAGTGATCCTAAGATGTATGTAATGAAATGATGAACCCTAGAAGGGTTAAGTATGAGTGTAAGATACACTAAATGGCCAAGTACATTGGCATATGATGAGATAAACTATGAAATGATGAAATAAACATTCACATAACAAGAGGTGAGTAACTAAGAAAAGCAAAGGTGTTAATGATAAAGAATGTGGTGACAACAAATGATGAGAGCAATCTCAAATGAGCCTAAGTAAATGTTACCAATACGTCCTCACCTATGAGAGTGTAAGATAATGAAGAGACCAGTCTCTATGAACACTCTACTGAAAGTATTGAGCTTAACACACTTAATACTAATGATGAGATGAGAAATCATCTAATGAGCTATGATGTCCTCATACTAGAAGCCAGCTTCCATGACGTACGAGATGAATGTAATGGAACTTTATACTGAGCACCGATAGACTAGCTATGAGCGGTGATGCCTTCTTTCGGGAAGGGCGAAGGTTCACGTAACTCTCATGAGATGAGACTGTCCGGCTTGCTGGGTATGGGTCTCCATACATCTCCTAATCTTCGAACCTATACTGCCAATAAAGGGATCTGGCGGGGTTAAATTCCCATGTACGCTCGCATGTTATTGGGTCACTTTGGCCGGTGATTCCACCTCTTTTCGGTGTGGGGGAGACACTGGATTTCATGATGCTCACATGATCTATGTCGGTTAAAGTTAAAGTTCCCAATGAATGAATGAGGCCTGCCTCAAATGAAGAACATAATGAAATGAATGATACAAAAGGTGATAGGATAGGATAATCAAGTGGTGAGATAGACTCAAGTAATGACAATAGGTTATTCTTGATCATTGCACAGCAAGCCCGATGAATGTCTTAAACTACACCCTAGGTATAGCTGGTGTTCACACTAGCTTATGAATGAAATGAAATGAAGTACGTATGAATGAATGAAGAAGACTCTGTGTTTGCTAATGAAGACTCCCTAGTTGAGGTCCCATATGTTGAGCCCTCATTTTGGAAAGTCTTAATGTCAAGTCCATGATTCCAAGGTCTCATGGTATATGAATGAACGGTATGAAAGAAGCTATGTGTTATATGTTATGATATGTGCTATATGAAGATGTTATGTGCTGTGTGCAATATGATGTTTATGATGATGCATGTTACTCTCATAGCATGACTTTCCTAATCTCAATTTAGCAAGTCCACTGACTTGACCCCCAAAAATCATGTTGTTAGGAAAGAGCTATTCTTTCTCATGCATGTCCGTGGTGTGTGCTTGCATATACCCATACTTAGTACAAGTGTGTAATAACCCTATACATCTATACTATTTTAGGTGCAGGCACAGGTGGGCGATAGAGCTACAGGATCATTGTTGCAGTTGTCCGGACGTCAGCATTCATCCGGAGTTTGGTAGGTCCTCATGCTTTCGAGGATGCTACTATTTTACATTCTAGCTTAGTTTTTAGAGTTGAGCTAGTGGAGCATGTTCCACTAGCGTTTCTCTCCTGTTTTTATTCAGACTTTGTATTGGTGCCATTTTGGCAATTATACACTTAATACTTATTGATCTATTTCTTTCAGTTGCTTATCTCTTAATGTTAAATGGTTGATGGTGAAGTATTATGAAATGTTAAGAATGTTTAACAAATATGTTAAGGAACAAAAAGTTTCAAATTTTCCTCTAAAATTAACCTAAGTGAAGTATGAATAACGTAAGTAGGCTTGTCTGCGACCTATGAGAGGTCAACGATGCCGGTCTCGTCTGGGGTCTAGATTCCAGTAGTTACAACGTCACCAATTAAAGAAAAACCCTCAACTCAAAACAAAACCTCTCCATTCACTCTTTCCAAAACTCCATTGTTCAAACTTTGAAGCTCCAAGTAAGAAGATAGGTTTCTCAAGTTTTTCTCCATCAATATTGTGGTATTTTCATCACAATTAAGGTATAATTATTCATCCTTGAAATCTCTTTCTAAAAGGAGTCAATTCCAATGATTTTCAAAGATGATCAAAAACATTAATTGTCCAATTTTGTGATCTAGCCATGGGTTCTTGCATAAAAGGTTTTTGAATCAATGTTTTAGGATTGAATTGATACTAATGCAATGTTTTAAAGCTATAATTCCTATGAACCCATGCAAACCATTGTATGATCCCTGAAGTAATCTTGTTTCTACACTTATGAATTATAGTGTAGTTTTCTAGGGGCTATTGTATGATGTACGAATTTTACTCAATTGATGTCTAATTGGTCATAGATTGATAAATCTATATTGAATTGACTTAGATTCATTGAGTATTGTGATTTGTGTATTGAATTGATGTTCATGGCCATGTAAGGGCCTTATGGTATTGAATTGAATGATTTAACTATGGATTAAAGTGGTGAGAATGGATTGGTGGTACACTGCCCTAATTCTCTTTATTTTTTGTTAATTAGACTTTAATTATGTTGTGATTGGTATGATCCACTTATGGTGGCGGTGCTATGTGTTTTACTTTGAATTGATGTGGCCTTGTCGGCACTACTTTATATATTATGATTATTTGTGTAGTTGATTATGTGAAGTATGATGATATCAATCTACATGCTAGTAATGTGAAGGTTTGATATTGTTAGGTGATCATGTTAGATTATGACTATGTGTTTATGAGTGTAGTCTTAGAGTTGATGCATGATTGTTCCTACTTGACTATATGAGTCTATAATGGTTATATTGATGATGTTATAGTAATGTATAAGATGACATAAATATGATAAGGGTCATTCCTAAGTGCTTCAAAGAATGATATGCTATATGAAATAAAGTAAAGTATGTTGTATCTTGTTTTGGTAGAATTGTGTCCCTTACTTGATACATGTACAATTATAGATATGAACATCTTGACTTAGTAGGCTTAGGCACCTTTGTCTTCTATGTGTATGGATGAACGTTGAAGGAAAATCTAGGATCGGTAGACCTAAGATGGTGCCCTTCTAAGAAAGAATATTATGTGGAACCTTCAATATAGAATGACGGTTAAGAATGAGCTATCCTTATTAGACCATTGAGTGGCATCCCTAGTGGACCCATCTTTGGTAGGTACATAATGACTAGGTAATGGATAAGGCCTTATTTGTTTCCATTAAGATTAAGAGGTCTGAATTTTAATACACATCTGAATATTAAGATTTACATTATGATTAAGGTGTTTTGATCTGAATACACGTCTGAATATTAAGATATGGTCTCTAAATCTGAACACTAAATAATTAATTTTGTTAATTTTCAATATCTGAATGTGCATGTGAAATTAACATTAAATTAATAAAATATCATAAAAATTTCATTTCAATAAAATATATCAGGTTTGATAAAAAAAAGTTTTAAAAGTTTTAATAATCATGATTTGGAAGTACAATTTTTTTCATTCAAAAACCTTGATAAACGCCAATACACCAAAAGTGTTCTTGACACAGTCAATTCAAGAAAATTATTATATAACAAAACCTTGAAAATAATTATGAAAACTTACCATTTCAAGAGAGAAAAATGGTGTTTGATTGAGAAAATAGAGAAAGAAAGTTTTTAGTTATGAGATAAAAAGATACGCTTGAAGCAGAGAGGCGATGATTTATTATTTGATAACTTATTAAATGAGTCTGAATGTTGTTAAGAGTCTCCTACAGATCTGATTCATTCAGACATCTTCGGACCCACTAAGAGGCTTTTTAAAAAAATAAAACAAATGAACTTAATTGGTTGAATCTGAATGATTCTGATTCAGACCTAATAACCAAACGTATTTAATAGTCTGAATGTGAATGATTAAGATTCAGACCTCCATTATGTGCAAACAAATGAGGCCTAAGCAATGGTACTTTTTTATATGCCCTTTTTATTGAACTTACTCTATGAGAACAAAGGCTAGCACCGAGTGAATATGATATGGTTTGTATCTCTACGTAAGAAGGCGACTAGAGTACAATGTATCTTTAATTGAGAATGAGACTAGAGTGCATAAAAGACTTTGATATTCCATAACCATGTGCCTACATGAGATGTGTCCTAGTTCTACCCTTGGCAAGTAGAACACCCTCCATCGGAGTAGGTTTATGACTCCGGATTCCATGCCTAGCTAGTATGGTCTATGTTGGTTATTGCCTATTATCATCATGTGGGATACATGCTAGTGTTGGAAAAGTACTATGAAGTTTAGGTAGTGGAATGGGACGATATCTAGACATTGCACGATTAGTCTTTGAAGATGTTAGTATGTGAGTCCCTAGGTCTTCTTAAAGACCATTATGTGAATGTCCATAAGTGATGAATGTTTTCTAAATGACTTAATGAACATAATGACTTTAGTAAAGGAAGATTGATGAAAAAGTACTTATCTAGAGTAGCTTTGAGGATTTCTTAGGTAGGCTTGAAGAGGGTGTATGAGCGGTCTCTTTGTGTCTTGCTTAGGTGAGTCGTAGAGTAATTCTAGGTAGGGAGTTTAACAAATAAAGTAAGATGATCTTATCTTAGGTAGTCTTAAGGATTATTTAGGCGTACTTAGAGAGGGTGTATGGGCGGTCTCTCTTCGTCTCACTTAAGTGAGTCTTAGGATAACTTTTGGTGAGAGGGTTGCAAGCTAAAAGAGGTCACTGTGAAGTTGAACTTAGTTCACTGTAAAGTGACATAGTTCATTGTAACATTCATGAATATTTGATAAAATGCTAATGTGATATATTATATGTTTCTAAGGTGTCAAATGTTGATCTTATACTTATTCTATGATGTTTTACTTAAAAAGAGCATGTTCTATACAAATGTCCGTTTATCGTGATTTTATGCATTATGCCATACTTAGTACAAGTGTTTGTACTAATTCCATACATTTTGTCTATCTCTAAAGGTGTAGGTGGCATATGAGAGGAGTCTCAAAGTTTAAGCTTGGATTAGTGTTCATTCAAGTAAAGAGTTTGTATGTCCTCACTTGATTCGAGGACATCTTGATGTTTAGATTTCATTATTGTAAGTATTATAATAAACTTAGCTATTTTCTATATGATGAAGTATGGGCCGTGTCCCAATATATTCGTATGTATAAGATGGAGACTTTGAGACTTAGCCTTTCATTATGTTTTTATATAAAAGAGATATTTTAAAGAATTATTATTTCGTGCGAAATTTTTTAATTTCCCACTACTTTTCATACAAGTATGCAATGAACTGCACAAAAGGGCTTGTACAAGATCTCCAACAGGTCAAGTACGCCGTGTTTCAATTCGAGAATGCCCTAACTTCTAGGGGGTACTCCCGGGTCGTAACAAACTTGGTATCAGAGCATAAGGTTATGAAAGTGGTCTTACGAATCAAAAAGCCTCAAAAAGCGACGTCTAGTAGAGTCTCGACCATCTGTGTGAGTCGCGACACACCTATGGGCGAGAGGCTATAAGACGATAGAGTTTACCATCTGTTTTACTCATATGTAGTGCCGTAGAGATTAAAAGTTATGTGTGTCCTTTTATTATGGTTTTCATTGTGTTTCTAGGAAGATGAATACGAGGAGGACACCAGCTAGGAGGGTTGAAGAGAATTATGTGAATGAGGGACTTCCTCCTCGAGGTGGACATGTGCCACAAGTTGAGCAAGTTCTTCAAGGTTCTCAAGGTTTTCAAGATGCTCAAGATGATCAAGTACCTATTATGGAAGGAGGTAATGAGGTTCAGGTGGTTCCCCCGGTTATGGCTAATGGGGGGATTAGAGAGGCTCTCCTTATCCTAGCCCGAGCTATGACAACTCAAGTGAATAGAGACACTGGACGTAGGGTGAATGCTATGGAGAGTACTATGACCTCTAGATTGAGGGACTTTGTGAGGATGAATCCTCATATCTTCTTTGGTTCTAAGGTGGGAAAATATCCCCAAGCTTTCTTGGATGAGGTGTATAAGATAATGCATGCAATGGGAGTGACTTCTAGGGAGAAAGCGGATATAGCTTCGTATCAATTGAAAGATGTTGCTCAAGTATAGTTTACACAATGGAAGGATAGTAGACCGGTTGAATCGGGTCACTTAGAGTGGGAAGAGTTTAAGAAAGCATTCTTAGAGAGGTACTTTCCCTGTGAGAAGAGGGAAGTTAAGATTAAGGAATTTATAAACCTTAGGCAAGGTAGCATGAGTTTTGAGGAGTATTCCTTAAAGATTATCCTATTGTCTAAGTATGCTCCATCCTTGGTGTCTAACCCTAGGGATGATATGAGTAGGTTCTTAAACGGTGTCTTCGATATTGTGAAAGAAGAGTGTTGTACAGCCATGCTTCATGGTGACATGACTCTATCTAGGCTTATGATGTATGCTCAATCCATTGAAGAGTCTAGACTTGGGAGGAGAAGTAAAGATGCTAAGAGGGGAAGAACCGATGAGCAAGTTCAACATAAGTTTAAAAAGAGGGCCCCAAATCAAGATGGTTCTACTGCTCCTAAGGGTAACTATGAGAGAGGTGGTGGTTCCCAAGTGGTTAATCCTACATGTGCTACATGTGGGAAGAAGCACTTTGGTAAGTGTCTAGCCGGTACTAGTGGGTGCTATGGTTGTGGGAAGGATGATCACAAGGTGACAAATTTTTGTACTATTGCGGATAGAAGAAGAGAGACCAAGCAAGTTCATCCTAATGTTACGGATGGTGATGCTCCAAAGAGGAATCGCTTCTATGCTCTCCGAGCCAAAGGAACAAAACCGGATGATGATGATGATGCAGGTAAGTTATAAGTTTCTCTCTTTAGTTATATGAGGTCCTTCTAAATGGAGGAGTATGGATAGTAGTTGGGTTGTTGATTGTTGTCTCATCTCTTCTATTCAGTTCAAGCATGAGAGATAGAAGGTCATAGTAGCATGTTGCTTGTTGCATTGTGTTTAGGAGTCTAGTCGAAATTGAATTTCACTGATTCGTTGCATTGTGCATTTCATGAAGTCATGATTATGTTTTAAATTGAGTTTATAGGGCTTAATCATTCATATTGTCATGCTTCCATCATAAATTGCTTAAGAGTTGCATTTTTGAAAATTGAGCATGTTTCACTGTAAAGAAATTGGTGCTCATTGTAAAGATTTTGAAAATTTGACTAAATTGGTCTTTCATGGAAAATAGTTATTATATGTATAGAACTGATGTATATGGGCATGATATTATGTGGAGAAGGAAGTTCCTCCTATATGAAATGAAAATGTGAGTCTTATTGCATGATGAGTTGTAGAAGTAGTTTCTATCTTCTTGTTGTGTTTTGAGTCTCTTAAAGTATGTGAAATTGATGTTCCTCATGTCTATGTGTATGGTATAATGTGTGGTATGGTTATGTTCTGCTATTCTTTGAGTCTTAACTCTTAAAAATGTTCAAGGATGGCAAGTGTTATTCGAGGACGAATGGTGTCCAAGTGGGGGAGTGTTGTTACCCCCTCAAAATGAGTTAGGTTGAGCTAGATTCTAACACTTGTGTCATGATGTTTTAAAGTAATAAATTTGTTAAAAATAGTGATATTAGGCAGTATATAAGGTTTTGAAGTATTTGGGAGTCAAACGTCCAAGAACGTCCAAGACGTTCGAAAACTAGTCGAAGTTGAAGTAGTGTGTCGTAGTGTTTTACAGTGATGTTTTGGGGGATGGTTTGAAGGTGAAATTCTGTACAGATGGTTCCTACGCGTAGCCTGATATACAAAGGGTCGAAAAGTCCGAGAACGACGCCCCGGGGACCATCAAAAGGGTCCCAAAAGAGGAACCAAACATGGGCCAACAAAGATGCCAAGCAGCACAGATTTGGCATGCTGCTATGCGACGCGCAGCTGTCACGCAGTGGGGCAAATTCTTTCCCTGCGACGCTAGCTGTCACGAATGATTCTGTCCAAGAATTGTCAAAATATAAGATTTGGAAGTGTATCCGCGACGCGCAGTAAAGTCCCAGATTTTGTTGCGTCGTTTTTTAGTAAAATTTAAGTTGGTTAATTTGTCCAATAAATGTAGGGGTATTTTGGGTAATTTAGGGTATATTATGGACGTTTATTAGAACTATTTAAACCCCTAACCTCACCAATTAAAGCAAAACCACTCCATTCACTCTTTCCAAAACTCCATTGTTGAAGCATTGAAGCTCCAAGGAAGAAGATAGGATTCTCAAGTTTTTCTCCATCAATCTTGTGGGCTTTTCATCACAATTAAGGTATGGTTATTCATTCTTGACATCTCTTTCTTCAAGGAGTCTATTCCAATGATTTTCAAAGATGATCAAAAACATGAATTGTCCAATTTTTTGATCTAGCCATGGGTTCTTGCATAAAAGGTTTTTGATGCAATGTTTTACGATTGAATTGATATTAACGCAATGTTTTAAATCTATCATTCGTATGAACCCATGCAAACCATGCAATCCTTATTTTGACTATTTTATGGGTTAAGTAATCTTGTTTCTATACTTATGAATTATAGTGTTGTTTTCTATGGGCTATTATGATTTGTGTATTGAATTGATGTTCATGGCCATGGGTAAGGGACTTATGGTATTGAATTGGATGATTTAGAGATGGATTAAAGTGGTGAGAATGGATTGGTGGTACGCTTCCCTAATTCTCTTTATTTTATGTTAATTAGATTTCAATTATGTTGTGATTGATATGGTCCACTTATGGTGGCGTTGCTATGTGTTTTACTTGCAATTGATGTGGCCTTGTCGGCACTACTTGATATATTATGACGATTTGTGTAGTTGATTATGTGAAGTATGATCATATCTATCTATATGCTAGTAATGTGAAGGTTTGATATAGTTAGGTGATCATGTTAGATTATGACTATGTGTTTATGTGTGTAGTCTTAGAGTTGATGCATGATTGTTCCTACTTGACTATATGAGTCAATAATGGTTGTATTGATGATGTTATAATAATGTATAGGATGACATAAAGATGATAAGGGTCATTCCTAAGTTCTTCCAATCATATGCTATATGAAATAAAGTAAAGTATGTTGTGTCTTGTTTTGGTAGACTTGTGTCCCTTACTTGATACATGTACAATTATGAATATGAACATCTTGACTTAGTAGGCTTAGGTACCTTTGTCTTGTATGTGTATGGATGAACGTTGAAGGAAAGTCTAGATCGGTAGACCTATGATGGTGCCTTTCTAAGAATGATTATTATGTGGAACCTTCTATATAGAAAGAAGGTTAAGAATGAGCTATCCTTATTAGACCATTAAGTGGCAGCCCTAGTGGACCCATCTTTGGCAAGTGCATGATGACTAAGTAATGAGTAAGAGATGGTACCTTTTCATATGCCCCTTTTATTGAACTTACTCTATGAGAACAAAGGCTAGCACCGAGTTAATATGTTATGGTTTGTATCTCTACTTAAGAAGGAGACTATAGTAAAATGTATCTCTACTTGAGAATGAGACTAGAGTGCATAAAAGACCTTGATATTCCTTAACCATGTGCCTACATGGGATGTGTCCTAGTTCTGCCCTTGGCAAGTAGAACACCCTCCACTGGAGTAGGTTTATGACTCCGGATTCCAAGCCTAGATAGTATGGTCAATGTCGGTTATTGCCTATTCTCATCATGAGGGACACATTCTACTATTGGATAAGTACTTTGAAGTTTAGGTAGTGGAATAGGACGCTATCTAGACATTGCACGATTAGTCTTTGAAGATGTTAGTATGTGAGTCCCTAGGTTTTCTTAAAGACCATTATGTGAATTTCCATAAGTGATGAATGTTTTCTAAATAACTTAATGAACATAATGACTTTAGTATAGGAAAGTTGATAAAAAAGTACTTATCTAAAGTAGCTTTGAGGAATGCTTAGGTAGGCTTGAAGAGGGTGTATGGGCGGTCTCTTCATGTCTTACTTAAGTGAGTCTTTGAGCAATTCTAGGTAGGGAGTTTAACAAATAAAGTAAGATGATCTTATCTTAGGTAGTCTTAAGGATCATTTAGGTGTGCTTAAAGAGGGCGGATGGGTTGTGTCTCTTCGCCTCACTTAACTCAGTCTTAGGATAACTTTTGGTGAGAGGGTTGGAAGCTAAAAGAGGTCACTGTGTAGTTGAACTTAGTTCACTGTAACATTCTTCAATATTTGATAAAATGCTTATGTGATATCTTATATGTTTCTAAGGTGTCAAATGTTGATCTTATACTTATTCTATGATGTTTTACTCAAAAAGAGCATGTTTTATACAAATGTCTGTTTATCATGATTTTATGCATTATGCCATAATTAGTTTAGTGCAAGTGTTTGTACTAATTCGATACATTTTGTATTTCTCTAAAGGTGTAGGTGGCATTTGAGATGAGTCTCGAAGTTGAAGCTTGGATTAGTGTTCATTCAAGTAAAGAGTTGGTATGTCCTCACTAGATTCGAGGACATCTTGATGTTTAGATTTCATTAATGTAAGTATTGTAATAATCTTAGCTATTTTGTATATGATGAAGTATGGGACGTGTCCCAATATATTTGTATGTCTAAGATGGCAACTTTGAGACCTAGCCTTTCATTATGTTTTTCTATAAAAGATATATTTTAAAGTATTATTGTTTCGTGTGAAAAGTTTTAATTCCGCACTACTTTTCATACATGTATGCAATGAATGGTACGAAAGGTCTTGTATAAGACCTCCAAGAGGTCGAGTACGCCGTGTTTCAATTCGAGAATTCCCAAACTTATAGGGGGTACTCTTAGGTCGTGAAAAACTTCGTATCAGAGCATAAGGTTATGAAAGTGGTCTTTGGAATTAAAAAGTCTCAAAAAGCTACGTCTAGTAGAGTCTCGACAATCGGTGTGAGTCGCGACACACCTATGGGTGAGAGGCTATAGGACTATAGAGTTTCCCTTCTTTTCTAATCATATGTCGTGCCTTAGAGATTAAAAGTTATGTGTGTCTTTTTCTTATGGTTTTCATGGTGTTTCTAGGAAGATTAATACGAGGAGGATACCACCTAGGAGGGTTGAGGAGAATGATGTGAATGATGGACTTCCTCCCCGAGGTGGACATGTGCCACAAGCTTAGCAAGTTCCTCAAGGTTCTCAAGGTGTTGAAGATGCTCAAGATGATCAAGTCCCTATTGTGGAAGGAGGTAATGAGGTTCCGGTGGCTCCTCGGGTTATGACTAATGGGGATATTAGAGAGGCTATCCTTACCCTAGCCCGAGCTATGAAAACTCAAGTGAATGGAGACATTGGACCTATGGTGAATGTTATGGAGAGTATTATGACCTCTAGATTGAGGGAATTTGTGAGGATGAATCCTCCTATATTCTTTGGTTCTAAGGTGGGAAAAGATCCCCAAGCTTTGTTAGATGAGGTGTATAAGATAGTGTATGCTATGGGAGTGACTTCTAGGGAGAAAACGGATATAGCGCCGTATCAATTGAAAGATATTTCTCAAGTATGGGTTACTCAATGGAAGGATAGTAGACCGGTTGAATCGGGTCCCTTAGAGTGGGAAGAGTTTAAGGAAGCATTCTTAGAAAGGTACTTTCCCCGTGAGAAGAGGGATGTTAAGATTGAGGAATTTATAAACCTTAGGCAAGGTAGCATTAGTGTTGATGAGTATTCCTTAAAGTTTATCCTATTGTCTAAGTATGCTCCATCCTTGGTGTCTAACCCTAGGGATGATATGAGTAGGTTCTTAAACGGTGTTTCGCATATTGTGAAAGAAGAGTGTCGTAGAACCATGCACCATGGTGACATGACTATATCTAGGCATATGGTGTATGTTAATCCATTGAAGAGTCTAAACTTGGGAGGAGAAGTAGAGATGCTAAGAGGGGAAGAACCGATGAGAAAGTTCAACATAAGTTTAAGAAGAGGGCCCCAAATCAAGATGATAATAGTGCTCTTAAGGCTAACTATGAGAGAGGTGGTGGTTCCCAAGTGGTTAAGCCTACTTATGCTACATGTGGGAAGAAGCACTTTGGGAAGTGTCTAGCCGGTACTAGTGGGTGATATGGTTATGAGAAGGATGATCACAAGGTGAGAGATTGTCCTACTATTGCGGCTAGAGAAAGAGAGGCCAAGCAAGTTCCTCCTAATGTTCCGGATGGTGATGCTCCAAAGAGGAATCGCTTCTATGCTCTCCGAGCCAAAGGAACAAAACCGGATGATGATGATGATGCCGGTAAGGTATAAGTTTCTCTCCTTAGTTATATGAGGTCCTTCTAAATGGGGGAGTATTACGAGTAGTTGGGTTTTAGATTTTTGTCTCATCTCTTGTAGTCAATTCAAGCTTGAGAGATGGAAGGTCATAGTAGCATGTTGCATGTTGCATTGTGTTTAGGAGTCTAGTTGAAATTGAATTTCATTGACTCGTTGCATTGTGCATTTCATGAAGTTATGATTATGTTTTAAATTGACTTTATAGGTCTTAATCTATCATATTGTCATGCTTCCATCATAAATTGCTTAAGAGTTGCATTTTTTAAAATTGAGCATGTTTCACTGTAAAGAAATTGGTGCTCATTGTAAAGATTTTGAAAATTTGACTAAATTGGTCTTTCATGGAAAATAGTTATTATATGTATAGAACTGATGTATATGGGCATGATATTATGTGGAGAAGGAAGTTCCTCCTATATGAAATGAAAATGTGAGTCTTATTGCATGATGAGTTGTAGAAGTAGTTTCTATCTTCTTGTTGTGTTTTGAGTCTCTTAAAGTATGTGAAATTGATGTTCCTCCTATCTATGTGTGTGGTATAATGTGTGGTATGGTTATGTTCTGCTATTCTTTGAGTCTTAAATCTTAAAAATGTTCAAGGGTGGCAAGTGTCATTCGAGGACGAATGTTGTTCAAGTGGGTGAGTATTGTTACACCCTCAAAATGAGTTAGGTTGAGCTAGAGCCTAACACTTGTGTAATGGTGTTATAAAGTCATAAAATTGTTAAAAATAATGATATGAGGCAGTATATAAAGTTTGGAAGTATTTGGGGGTCAAACGTCCAAGAACGTCCGGAAACTAGTCGAAGTTGAAGTAGTGTGTCATAGTATTTTGTAGTGATGTTTTGGGGGATGGTTTGAAGTTGAAATTCAGTATACAGGGTTCCTATGCATAGAGTGATATACAAAGGGTCAAAAATTCTAGGAACGACGCCCAGGGGACCATCAAAAGGGTCCCCGAAGAGGACCCAAACAACGGCCAGAAAAGCTGCCAAGTAGCCAAGATTTTGCATGCTGTTGCGCGACGCGCAGCTGTCACGCAGTGGGGAAAATTCTTTCCTTGCGATGCGGGGATGTCACTAACCATTCTTTCCAAGAATTTTCAAAGAATAAGATTTGGAAGGGTCTTCGCGACGCGCAGTAAAGTCCCAGATTACGTTGCATCGTTTTTAAGTCAAATTTAAGTTGGTTAATTTTTCCAATAAATGCAGGGGTATTTTGGGTAATTTAGGGTATATTACGGACGTTTATTAGACCTATTTAAACCCCTAACCTCATCAATTAAAGCAAAACCCTAAATTCAAAACAAAACCTCTCCATTCACTCTTTCAAAAACTCTATTGTTGAAGCTTTTAAGCTCCAAGGAAGAAGATAGGATTCTCAAGTTTTTCTCCGTCAATATTGTGGGTTTTTCATCACAATTAAGGTATGGTTATTCATCCTTGAAATCTCTTTCTTCAAGGAGTCAATTCCAATGATTTTCAAAGATGATCAAAAACATGTATTGTCCAATTTTGTGATCTATCCATGGGTTCTTGCATAAAAGGTTTTTGAATCAATATTTTAGGATTGAATTGATGTTAATGCAATGTTTTAAATCTATAATTCCTATTAACCCATGCAAACCATGCAATCCTTATTTTGACTATTTTATGGATTAAGTGATCTTGTTTCTATACTTATGAATTATAGTGTAGTTTTCTATAGGCCATTGTATGATGTAAGAATTGTACTCAATTGATGTCTAATTGGCCTTAGATTGATAAATCTATATTTAATTGACTTGGATTCATTGAGTATTGTGATTTATGTGTTGAATTGATGTTCATGGCCATGGGTAAGGGCCTTATGGTATTTAACTATGGATTAAAGTGGGCAGAATGGATTGGTGGTACGATGCCCTAATTCTCTTTATTTTATTTTAATTAGACTTCAATTGTGTTGTGATTGGTATGGTCCACTTATGGTGGCGGTGCTATGTGTATTACTTGCAATTGATGTGGCCTGGTCGGCACTACTGATATATTATGATGATTTGTGTAGTTGATTTTGTGAAGTATGGTCATATCTATCTACATGCTACTAATGTGAAGGTTTGATATTGTTAGGTGATCATGTTAGATTATGACTATGTGTTTATGTGTGTAGTCTTAGAGTTGATGAATGATTGTTCCTACTTGACTATATTAGTCTATAATGGTTATATTGATGATGTTATAGTAATGTATAGGATGACATAAAGATGATAAGGGTCATTCCTAAGTTCTTCCAAGAATCATATGCTATATGAAATAAAGTAAAGTATGTTGTGTCTTGTTTTGGTAGAATTGTATCCCTTACTTGATACATGTACAATTATGAATATGAACATCTTGAATTAGTAGGCTTAGGCACCTTTGTCTTGTATGTGTATGGATGAATGTTGAAGGAAAGTCTAGGATTGGTAGACCTATGATGGTGCCCTTCTAAGAATGACTATTATGTGGAACCTTCTATACAGAAAGAAGAATAAGAATGAGCTATCCTTATTAGACCATTGAGTGGAAACCCTAGTCGACCCATATTTGGTAGGTGCATGATGACTAGGTAATGACTAAGAGATGGTACATTTTCATATGCCATTTTTATTGAACTTACTCTATGAGAACAACGGCTAGCACCGAGTGAATATGTTATGGTTTGTAGCTCTACTTAAGAAGGAGACTATAGTAAAATGTATCTCTACTTGAGAATGAGGCTAGAGTGCAGAAAAGACCTTGATATTCCTTAACCATGTGGCTACATGGGATGTGTCCTAGTTCTGCCCTTGGCAAGTAGAATACCCTCCATCGGAGTAGGTTTATCACTCCGGATTCCATGCCTAGATAGTATGGTCTATGTCGCTTATTGCCTATTCTCATCATGTGGGATACATTCTAGTGTTGGATAAGTACTATGAAGTTTAGGTAATGGAAAACACTATCTAGACATTGCACGATTAGTCTTTGAAGATGTTAGTATATGAGTCCCTAGGTCTTCTTAAAGACCATTATGTGAATGTCCATAAGTGATGAACATTTTCTAAATGAGTTAATGAACATAATGACTTTACTAAAGGAAGGTTGATGAAAAAGTACTTATCTAGAGTAGCTTTGAGGATTGCTTAGGTAAGCTTGAAGAGGGTGTATGGGAGGTCTCTTCATGTCTTACTTAGGTGAGTCTTAGAGTATTTCTAGGTATGGAGTTTAACAAATAAAGTAAGATGATCTTATCTTAGGTAGTCTTAAGGATCATTGAGGTGTGCTTAGAGAGGGTGTATGGGCGGTCTCTCTTCGTCTCACTTAAGTGAGTCTTAGGATAACTTTTGGTGAGAGGGTTGCAAGCTAAAAGAGGTCACTGTGAAGTTGAACTTAGTTCACTGTAAATTGACATAGTTCACTGTAACATTCTTCAATATTTTATAAAATGTTTATGTGATATCTTATATGTTTCTAAGGTGTCAAATGTTGATCTTATACTTATTCTATGATGTTTTCCTCAAAAAGAGCATGTTTTATACAAATGTTAGTTTATCGTAATTTTATGCATTATGCCATACTGAGTACAAGTGTTTGTACTAATTCCATACATTTTGTCTATCTCTAAAGGTGTAGGTGGCATTTGAGAGCAGTCTCCAAGTTGAAGCTTTGATTAGTGTTTATTCAAGTAAACAGTTGGTAATCCTCACTAGATTCGAGGACATCTTGATGTTTAGATTTCATTATTGAAAGTATTGTAATAATCTTAGCTATTTTCTATATGATGAAGTATGGGCCGTGTCCCAATATATTCGTATGTCTAAGATTGAGACTTTGAGACTTAGACTTTCATTATGTTTTTTTATAAAAGAGATATTTTAAAGTATTATTATTTCGTGTGAAAAGTTTTAATTTCACACTAATTTCATACATGTATGAAATGAATGGTACGAAAGGGCTTGTATAAGATCTCCCAGAGGTCGAGTACGCCGTGTTTCAATTTGAGAATGCCCTAACTTCTAGGGGGTGCTCTCGGGTCGTGACAAACAGGTTGAAGAGGAGAAGTTTAGGGGCATATAAGAGTATAGTAGCAAGAGAGCTAAGACAAGGAATGATTCTGGACAGTAGAAGAGTAATGCCAACATGTCATCCTTCCAACAGAAACAGAAGGGTCCTGCCCTATCATCTACTAGTGCACCTGCACCTAAGAACAATGGTGAGTACGAAGGTCTGAATTCCAGAGCTAAACCTCCATATTCACAGTGTAGTTTGGTGCAAAGGGGTATTTGTAATGACCTAAAAGCACCCCCAATTCGTCACACAATGTACTTGACCTCTTGGAGGTCTTATACAAGCCCTTAGCATTCATTCATCACATTTTAATAAAATAGTGCAGAAATATAAAACCTTTTTAAATAAATCATAAGGTTAGGAGACAACAGGTTTCAAAATATGTCCTTATAGGCAACAAAATTCTAGTCCCTGGTGGAGAATGTCCGCAACGCAGAGTAGCTACGTGAAGGTTATGCCCACAAGGTGTCTTGGTAACTTCTTGAGCAAAGCTTGGGTCCTCCTCAAGGACCTTTAGGTTAGTCCTTGGGAAGTCGTGCCTGAATGTTTTGACCCTAATCATGATTACTAATACACTAGGTTCACCTCCACTGATATAAGATTCCAAATGACACATAAAAACATGAACAACATACTAGAACACACAATACATAAAAGGCTACTTTCCGCACGTCTTGGTCATCCCTTGACGTACAGGTTAGTTACGATAGTTTAAGTGTAGAATCATCATTTTCACCATTTGAAAGTCAATATTCATAATATGAGTCTCTAGCTTAGATCATTTGATTTTTGGGGTGTTTCAACACTCCCCCTCATGGAAAACATTCGTCCTCGAATGGCACTACCACACTTAAAACACTTTCAAGGGATAAAAACCCTAGACTAGCATCCCATCATCATACAATCAACAATATATTCAACTACCTATATTTTGTAGGGAACCCACTCTAGTACTTTCAAATCCTACTTGTTCCATGTATATATACCATACCATTCTACTACCTATATTTTGTAGAACATCTCCAATAGATAAATTGTACATCCCATATGATGAGAATAGACATTTAACCGACATAGACCATACTAGCTACATGTGGAATCCGTTGTCATAAGACCCACACCGTGGGAGGTGTTCTACTTGCCAAAGTTAGAACTAAGCAAATTCCATCTAGGCACATGGTTTAAGGGATATCTAAAGGCTTCATTGTAGTCTAGTCTCATACTCAAGTAGAGATACTACCTTAAGCATATCCACTCAATGCTTTGCCTTGTTCTCATAGAGTAAGTTCATTCACATAAGAGTATTAGAGAAGGTACCATCCCTATGCCTACAAATTCATAAAACCTCTACCAAGAAAGGATAGACAAGGGTCTACCGATCAAGGTTCATTAGGATAGCTCATTCATGAAATGGGTACTATGCTAATTCTATCCAATTCATTTTATTATTAACCTTCTTTTCACAGTCAAGTTTTCACATTCACTTAGGGCTATAGACTCATAAAGAAGGGGCACCATTCATAAGTCTACCGATTGAAGACATACCCTAGAATATCTAATTTATCAATCATGTATCAAGTAGGGACAACTAGGTCTACCCAATCAACACACCATATATACATAAAAAGACCCTTATTGGTCTATCATCATTAGATACCAACATTTAGAGGAAACATACTTTCACTCACAAAATGACACAATTTTATACAAGGTCATCTTAACATTTTATAGCAACTTCACATTATGCCTATCTTCCCCACATTAACATAAACAACCTTCAATTCACCTCACAATAATATCAAGATCACAATCATAGTAAGAACAAGAAGTAAGCACCTCCACTATAAGTGGATAAAACTATACAAAAGCAATCCTACTATACTAAGCAATTGAATTAACTCAACATTCTTCAATATCACAATTAACCATTATTCAAATTCAAATACAACAAGACAATTTACCCATACTCCTTCCCATAAAGCCAAGATCACCAACTCATACTTAAACCCACAATTTATCATATATAGAGATACATAACAATAACAATCAATACAATAAAGCAATCTAAATAAAATTCCACCCATAACAAATCATAATTATCAAACCACTTTACAAGCCAAAAATTAGAGAATTAGGAAGAGCATGGTTTCATCGCGTTTTTCACTTAAAATAATCAATTAAACAATAATAAAATCATAAAAATTCATTTGAAACCATTTAATGCAACAAACCATGAGTTTGAGGAAGAATTGAGGTTTGTATCATCTTTTGGAAACTTGCAAACTATTTGAGAATTTTGTCTAGAGAGAAACCTAACTCTAGATAAAGAGTCACCATAGATTATTGAAGACTCCACCACAAAACATGCATTGAAAACTTGGAGAATTGATCAATTTCCTTGGAGCTTGAAAGTTCTTCAATGGAGGATTTGTGTAGAAACAGAATTTAGAGAGAAGGAAAAACTTTTGATTTTTAATTTGGAGGTTTTGTGTTTTATTGCTTAAGTAGGGTAAAAAAGTTTCCTAAAAACCATTTATAATGAATCCCCAAAGTGCCCAAACCTACCCTACATTAGTTGGACCTTTAAAATAAAGTCAAACTCAACTGTCATTAGAAAATCATCATCACGGAACCACTCTACAACGCAGAGATGTTCCCAAAAGAATTTACGAAAATTATTTTTGAAAAAGAAACATAAAGGAACATGTCCACGACGTGGAATAACTATTTGGTCCATTGTGGAGCATGTCCGTGAACTAGTTCCGTGAAGGTTCTTCCCACAAGCTGTCTTGGCAGCTTCTTGGCTAAAGCTTGGGTCCTCCTCAAGGACCCTTAGGTTGGTTCGTGGAGAGTCGTGCCCAGACATTTTTACCATAAACCTGATTATTAAGACACTAGGGTAACCTCCACTAATTTTAGACTCTAAATAACACATAGAAACATGAACAACATACTAGAACACACCAACACATAAAAGACTAGTTTCTGGATGTGTTGGTCGTCCTTTGACGTTTAGACTCTAATGCTACCAAACTAGGTTAATTAAAGTATTTTAGGTCTAGAAATATCATTTTAACCATATTTAATTCATTATTCCTTATGTGAGGCTCTACCTTCAGTCATTGGATTTTTGGGGTGTTTCAATACTCCCCCACATGGAAAACATTCGTCCTCGAATGACACTAACACATTTAAAACACTTTCAAGGGATAAATACTCAAGACTAGACGCCATTCATCATACAATAAACAATATCTATGTCCATCTTTTTGTCTATTCACTCATGATTTGGCCTGGTCGACCCAATCATGATATTGAAGGAGGGAAACTTTTCTCTATTCGATACACACAACTAGGAGGAACACCAACTCAACATATAAGATACTTAAGGCACAACAAGAACGTAAGAACAACATATACAACTCATCATGCATTACGAATCCATATTTATCATTCCATATTGGACGAACTTCCTTCTTCACATATCATCATGCATATCACAAAACGTCTAAGTACATCATGCCAATTTCTCATAAATACACAATTATGCAACATTTAAAAAAAAAACACTTTTAAACATGATAATAAGTCTATTCATGCAACATTTAGGAAATTTATTATAAATGCACATCAACATGAGAGATCAAATAATTAAAGATTATTTTACCATATAAGCATAAACTCATGAAAATACGCAAAGTCATAAGGTATCATGAAAACTCGCTTTTCACTAGAGACTCCCAAAATGTGTATCATGATACTAAGAAGTTCTAAATCTCAAGCTTGAATATAGGAGAAGAGAGGAGACAAAATTTATCAACCCAACTATTCACCATACTCTCCGCCACTTGAGAGCAACCAATCTCTAATTACTATAGTTTCAATACCACAAGACCCCATCACAAAACAAAAGGGAACTATAACTTACCGGAACCTTCATCTGGATTTTCTTCCTTGTTAGCTTGAAGAGCATAGAACTGATTCTTCTTTTGTTTACCAACAATAAGACCACTATAGGGAGCTTTCTTGATGTATCTTCCTCTGGTAGCAATAGTAGGACAATCTCTCACCTTGTGATCATTCTTCCCACATCCATTAGTACCAGCTAGACACCCCCCCAAAATGTTTTTTGCATAATTTTGTAAAATAGGTGTATCAAGTTAGGAACCAACACCTCTCTCATAGTTAGCCTTAGGAGCACTAGGAAAATCTTGATTTTGAGTTCTCTTTTAAACCTAGGTTGACCTTGCTCATCGGCTCTTCCCCTCTTCACATCTCTACTCATCCTTTCAAGTTTAGACTCCTCAATGGATTGAGCATAACAAATAAGCCTAGATAGAGTCATGTTATCATGGAGCATTACCGCACGACACTGTTCCCTCACAAGATCAGAAACACCAGTCATAAACTTATTCTTCTCTTCTCTAGGATTAGACACTAAATATGGAGCATAGTTAGACAACAAGGTAAACATCAAAGAATACTCCTCGACACTCATATTAACTTGCGTAAGGTTTATAAAGTCCTCAATATAACCTCCCTCTTCTCATAGGGAAAGTACTTCTCTAAGAATGCTTCCTTAAGCTCTTCCCACTCTATAGGACCCGATTCAACCGACCTATTGTCCTTCCATTGTATGTAACACACTTGAGAAACCTCTTTTAATTAGTTTGAGGCCAACTCCGCCTTTTTTCTAGAAGACACACCCATAGCATGGACTATCTTATAAACCTTATACAAGAATGCTTAGGATCCTCTCCCACCTTAGATCCAAGAAAGGTAGGGTATTCATACTCACAAAGTCCCACAACCTAGAGTTTATAGTATTCTCAAGAGCAATTACCCTAGGGCCCACATCTATATTTGCTTGAGTCGTCATGGCTCGGGCTAGGGTAAGAAGTGCCGCTCTAACCTCCACATTAGTCATGTCTAGGGGAACCATTGGAACCTCATTCCCTAGATCAACTATAGGAACTTTTTCACCTTGTGGAACTTCCTCAACTCATGAAGTAACTCCTTCATTCACTACTTCCTCAACCATTCTTCTTATGGGCGTCCTTCTTATTTTCTTATATAATAACCACAAGAGAAGGGATTAGGAAGAAACACTTATAGAACTCAACTATATGGAACAACACAAGAGTAATGAAGACAGTGAACCTTCTATCATCATATAGCCTCTCTCTCATAGATGTGTCACTACTCACACCGATAAACAAGACTCTACTAGACGTGGCTTCATGAAGATTTGGATCCTAATACCATTTCATAACCTTATGCGCTGAAACCAAGTTTGAAACGACCAGAGACTACCCCCTAGCCATCATACGACGTACTTGACCTCTTGGAGGCCTTATACAAACCCTTAGCATTCGTTCATCACATTGTAATAAAAATTGTGGAAATTTAAAAACTTTTTACATAAATAATAAGGCGTAGGAGCCCACACGTTTTGAAAGATTTACTTATAAGAAAAAAATTCTAGACTCATATTGCAAAATATAGACCCCAAACTTTAAGAAACTCAAACTAGGGACATGTCCCTTACATTGAAATAAAAGTACAATGTCTTATACAATTATCTAAACGAAAAAGCAACTTGGATAAGAACTTTTGTCATCGGCATATGAGGGCATATCCTATTCTTGAGAGATAATATAAGTCACAAGAATCTAATTCTAAGGATCACCTCACTCACCAACACCTACACTTTTGTAGAAATAGAGGAAGATATGGAATTAGTACAATTAAGAACCAAGTATGATCACCATACAGGAAATGATGTAAAAAGGGACAGTTTAGTTGCAATATTCTTTTCATGCTATTTTTATAAATTCTCATAAACCAAGTATAAAATACATCATACAAGTAAATCATCGACATACAACATAATACTCACATAATTCACAAGATATGACCATTGTAAAACTTCGCAAATCTAGGATGTGTTCTAGAGCCTAACATAAGTGTCAAAAGGTTTATACACTGTTTTAAGGTCTATTTAATGAATATAAGTCATTTGGGAAGTTTATAAATCAAAACGTCAAGGAACATCCATGACATCTGGAAACTAGTTCAATGAGGTGCTAGCATGCCTTAGCCTATTTGACTAAGTTTTAGGAGTCGGAAAATGATGAAAATTGATGGAAGGGTGTATAACATGTATTAGAGTTAGTTCATAGTCTAAACGTCTAGGCAAGACTCCTCAAGGACCAACCAAGGGCCCTTGAGGAGCACCCTTGCGATTTTGCAAGAAGCTGCCAAAAGGCTGTGTCCATAGATGGTTGCCATCAACGAATCGTGTGTCAATCAACGGGGCGTCGATTGCCTCTGTCGATGGAAACTTAGAAAAATTGGACAAGGTCTGTTTTGGACAAGTCTCTTACCAAAACGATGGACCAACAGAACGGAGGGTCCTGTGGTCGTCGATTGACAAATGGGGCATGGGTCGGGGTTTCGTTTGTGAGGACTGTTTTTGGCTGCACATTTTTATGTTGGTCAAATTAATTAATAAGGTGGTTAGTTAATTTGTAAGGGGTTAATGTAGGTCTAATTAAGTTAATTAACAACCTATATAAAGACCCTAACCTAATTAGACTAACCTAGCTGTCATAATTCCCAAAGCCAAAACTCTCTTCCTTCTCTCTTCTTTCTCACTCCCAAGTTGAAGTACAACATACAAGGTCAAATTCAAAGGGCTTCTAGGTATGTAATCGCCAATATTTCTCCATCAATATTCATCAAACAATAAGACATGGTATTCCTTTCACCTTTGAGACTTCGTTCCTCAAAGGGTTCTATCAAATTGATTTCAAAAATAGGAAGTTCAAGTGGGTTTTCATCCAATACAAAATTGATGTTATGAATTACTTTGTTTATGATTTCATTTGGATATTATGGATATATTAACATGTATTAAAACTCAATTATGTTATTTCTTGATGGATTGGTCTGGTTTGTAGAAGATGACCCATTCCTCCTAACCCTAGGTTATGATCTTGATATGAATTGTGTAGTGTTGGTGAAATTGACTTGGTTATTTGTTGAATTACTACTATATGATGTTATTGTATAAATTATGAATATATTGAGATGAATTATAGTTCTATCATTCTATTTCTTGAGTAATTTATCTAGATTATGACTTTGACCTAAGTCTCTTATCTTAAGCTATGAACTAGTGATGAATTGTGATGTAGTAATTCAATTAGCCTTGTTATTATGTTGGGTATTGTTGTGTGATGATATAAAACCCTAATGGGGTTGATTTAAGGGTTGATCGTAAGACCTTGATGATGGATTATGAAGTAGACTTGGTATGTATTGTGATCTCGACTCTCTACTTCAATTATGATTAATTGTGATTGAGTGATGATAATGTATTGAAATGTACCTTGTATTAAGATTGATAGGGTTGATATGATGTTGAATTGAAATGTCTTGACTATGGTTTGTGAAGTTTTTGCTAAGATGTAAATGTTATAAGGATGGTGATAACTTACCAATATGCCTTAATATGATGTGACTATGTAAATGTGCTAACCTCACAGTATGAATTATAATGAAAGGATTATACTCATGTAATTCTTATTGAGCTATTATTATGATGATGATACAAGGGATAGAACCTATGACCTAGATTAATCTATGATGATTAATAAAGGTATTAAAGACATATTAAAAAGGGACTTAGCTTAGTATCGAGTGAACTTGACAATGGGAGGTGTTGACTTTTCATATAGGAAGGTTCACCCTGTAGTTCCACATGAGGTGTTGAATCCCTATGAGGGATACTCATCTTATGGATTCCCATGATATGAGGATCCAATAGACAAATGCCATCTAGAGAGGTTGTACCAATCTCTTAGTTCTTGAACTATGTTGCCCCCAAAGGAAGTCTAACTAGTGAATCTACCTAGAAAGTTACGTTAATGTTTGGTTTTACTTTGGCCAGAAGACCACCTTCCATTGGTAAGGTTTTGCAAAACAGGATTCCACACTTAGATCTTGTGGTCTGTGTCAGTTAAGGAAAGTGTTCCCTAAACTAAAATGAAGTAATAAAATACAAACCAAGTAGGGTGACTTGAGAGGTTTGACTTAGCTTAGGTAGGGGTATGCGACTATACCTATGCCTTGCACTAGTTTGCCTTGAGGGAAACCTTAAGAGAATTTTTTTATGTATGTATATCCTTATAATTGTACATGATATGTATATGATGATCTTACACATTAATGATACTACATGATGGTTGGTTTCACTAATGAATAAGTGTTTGGTCTCTAATTCTAAGGTATGATGATATGTACTCTTAAAATTCCATGCTATGTGAAGTCGGATGTTGGTCATGATTTTAGTTGGGTTTACTTGATTGAGTAAGGTTACGGGGCTTTGCTTGGTCATTGCACTAGTTGGCTTAATAAGGGTTCACGGGTAATTGTCTTCCTTTGGTTATGTTGTAATGAACTCTTATCCATATTTGTTGTTATTATAACTTGATGATAGAGTTGCCTTGATTATGTGTTCCATTATGTGATATGCATGTTGACTTGACTAGACTTAGTATTGTTGGTCTTGTGATGTACATGCTTTGTACCTAATGAATATATCTTATTGATTGGTATGGTCGTGTTGAATGTGCATAAGGCTTTTAAAAGTAAATTGCATACCTTTATAAAATGTCCCTTTTCTTAGCATGATTTTATGATGTATGTTCATATGGTCTCATACTTAGTACAAGTTCTAAGAACCCTAAAAAAATGAATAAGATAAATACTTAAGGTGTCAAGAATACTTGCGATTAGACCAAGGTTCACACGGATTGATACACGTAGAACCAGACCTCAGAACCCTTACTACGACCAAGCCAACTAACTTGGGGAGTTAGTTGAGCTTGGAAAGGTTGGAACCAACCAAGTAAGGCTCTCAAAAACGAAGATTTAATCAAAGGAGTCTTTACCGGACTTAAAAAGAAGAAATTTTATGTTTTGAGGGTCTAGGGGTAAAATGGCCTTTTTCCAGACCAAGGGTAATATTGTAATTACCCTAAGGAATAAATTAATTAATTAATTTAATTAAAACATCAATTCCGGTTGGGTGGACCCGAAGTAACCCATTTTTGCGAAATGGTGTCACTCGAGTTCGAGCCCCATTGGAAGCAACCAATTTATGATTTATTATTATTTAAAATCTGATTTTTTGTAAGGGCAAAATATTCCTTTCATGTATAATTAATTAAATCAGATTTTAAGTATTAAGGAGAGTCCTAAATTGACTAAGTCATCATCTAATCCTAAACTTTTTCACACGTTTCACTCTCTCACGTTTATCACATCTTCACGCTCAAAAACTCTCTTGTTCTCTCTGCCAATTAACGTGAAGAACAGAAACTTTAACTAAGGTTCTTCACACTTGAAGAACACATGAAAATTTTCAAGAAAAACAAAGTAATCAAAAATGTTAAGGCAAAGAGAAGTTGTCCGTCGAGTGGTGTGGACGTTGAGGAAGCTTGGACTGATTTTGGAGAAGGTTTTGGGCAGCAACTCCATGTTTGAACAAGCAAATTAAGGTATGGGTTTTCTTCTCTCTTGGTACCTTTCCCAAGAGGCCCCTTAAGGTTCATATTATTCATTCGAAAACTAGGATTGTTTCCCCTTTTGCATGCCCCTGTCACTAGCTCCCAATGAATCGTAGGTTGGGTATGATTTCTGGTAGATTTAGGTGTATGTTATGTTTTCGTGATGAATATGATTATGTTTGTGTACTTGAAATCGAATGAAAGACAACCATGTATTCGAAATTATGTGAAAGTGTGTGCGTGTGCAAGTATGTTACAGTGAATGAAGTTCTCGATTTAAGGCTCCAAATTTGATAATGTTTTGGTTGTCATTTTACATGCATAAACCTATGTAAATCATGATGTTCATTAAAATGAAAGTGTGGCTGATTTGAGTACAAATCTTTTGGCTAAACGAATCAATGAAAAATGCACCCCAAGTGTTAAATGATCTATGAATTTCCCTAAGATTTCAAGTGAAAATGTTGGTGAAAATAAGCTTAAAAAATGACTAAATTTCCAGCAAACTTACAAGTTTAGTTTAGGCTAAATGTAGAGGAATAAATCTGGAAATTAATTGAGTGTAAAAGGAATGAGGCCACTAGGATTCGAACCTTTGACCTCACCCGCGAATCTGCCTTAAAACCAAAAAAAAATTGAAAATGGGGTCAAGGGGAATCGATACTGGGTGTACTGACAGAAAATGTAAGGAACAAGAAAGTTAATAAAATAAAATGGGAGGCGTGGGAATCGAACCCACGACCTCCAGGCAGCGAGTGAAGTGAAGGAAAAATAAAAGAAAAGAAATGTGAGGTGTGGGAATCGAACCCACGACCTCAAAGATGTGAAGGAGAGTAAAGGAGAAAAATGAAAATAAAAGAATTGTGAGGCGTGGGAATTGAACCCACGACCTCTAGGAAGACTGCGAAATTATAGAAAAATAAAGAGAGCCTGTGGGGGTTTGATCTCACAACCTCATGGTCTATGCGAATTGGACAAGGAGAATTAAATGGAAAAAAAATAAAGGGGGATGTGAGGGTTCGATCCCACAACCCTTCGGCCAAATAAGAGGAGATTCCAAGGAGAAAAATAAAGAGAGAATGTTGATGTTGGGGCTCGATCTAGGGTCCCAATGTCATGTGGATTAAAAATAAAATCAAGGAAAAATGTAAGTATTGTCGAAGGGATTCAAACTTGGGTTCCCATGCCCAAATTTCCGTATTGATACATAAATCATACGTGAATTAAATGTTAAAGAATAATGCCACCTACTTAGATCAAAATTGAGATCTTGGCATACATACAAGATGCATAAGTCTTGTACTACATAATCATAGGAAGATATGAGTCACTTAACGAACTATGAATGAAGTCTCATGGCTTGTATGTATAGACCCATAAGTCTAGCATACGTGTAAAAATAAGTGAACCTAAAATGTATGTAATGAAATGATTATTATGTAATGAAACCATGAAACCCTAGAAGGGTTAAGTAAGAGTGTGAAATACACAAATGGCCAAGTGAATTGGCATATGATGAAATGAACATTCACGTAAAATGGGGTGAGTAATTATGAAGAGCAAATGTGCTAATGTTAATGAATGTGGTGACAACATGATATGAGGATAATGTAAAAGATGAGAACAATCTCAAATAAGCCTAAGTGAATGTTTCCAAAACGTACTCACCTCTGAGAGTGTAAAGTTAATGAAGAGACCAGTCTCTATGAGCACTCTAATGAAAGTATTGAGATTAACACACTTAATACTAATGATGAGATGAGTAATCATCTACTGAGCTATGATGTCCTCATACTAGAAGCCAGCTTCTATGACGTATGAGTTGAATGTAATGGAACTTTATACAAAGCACCGATAGATTAGCTATGAGCGGTGATGCCTTCTTTTGGTAAGGGCAGAGGTTCACGTAACTCTCATGAGATGAGACTGTCCGGCATGCCGGGTATGTGTCGCCTTATATCTCCTAGTCTTCGAACCTATACTATCAATATAGGGATCTGGCGGAGTTAAATTCACATGTACGCTAGCATGTTTTAGGTCACTTTGGCCGATGATTCCACATCTTTTCGGTATGGGGGAGACACTGGATTTCATGATGCTCACATGATCTATGTCGGTTAAAGTTAAAGTTCCCAATGAATGAATGAGGCCAGCCTCAAATGATGCACATAATAAAATGAATATACCAAAGGTGTTAGGATAGGATAATCAAGAGGTGAGCTAGACTCAAGTAATGACACTAGGTTATTATTGATCATTGCACAGCAAACTCGATGAAAGCCTTAAACTACATCCTAGGTATAGTTGGTGTTCACACTAGCCTATGAACGAAATGAAATGACTATGTATGAATGAATGAAGCAGACTTTGGGTTTGCTAATGTAGACTCCCTAGTTGAGGTCCCATATGTTGAGCCCTTATTTTGGAAAGTCTTAATGTCAAGTCCATTATTCCAGGGTCTCATGGCATATGAATGAATGTTATAAAAGACGTTATGTGCTATATGCAATATGATATGTGCTATGTGTAAGATGTTATGTGTTGTGTGCAATATGATAAGTATGATGATGCATGTTACTCTCATGACATGACTTTCCTAATCCAAATTTGGAAAGCTCACTAACTTTCCTAATTCAAATTTGGAAAGCTCACTGACTTTCCTAATCCAAATTTGGAAAGTTCCCTAACTTTCCTAATCTCAATTTGGCAAGTCCACTGACTTGACTTTCCATAATCACGTTGCTAGGAAAGAGCTATCTTTTCTCATGCATGTCCTTGGTATGTGCTTGCATATACCCATACTTAGTACAAATGTGTATTAACCCTATTCATACTCTACTATTTTAGGTGCAGGCACAGGTGGACGATTGAGCTATAGGATAATTGTTGTAGTTATCCGAACGTCCAGCATTCATCCGGAGTTGGTAGGTTCTCATGCTTTCGAGGATGCTACTGTTTTATATTCTAGCTTAGTTTTAGATTTGAGCTAGTAGAGCATGTTCCATTAGCGTTTCTTTCCTTTTTTTATTCAGACTATGTATTGGTGCCATTTTGGCAATTATACACATTATAAGAATTGAACTATTTCTTTCAGTTGCTTATCTCTTAATGTTAGATGGTTGATGGTGAACGTTTATGAAATGATGAGAATGTTTAATAAGTTTGTTAAGAAACAAAAAGTTTCAATTTTTCCGCTATAATTAACCTAGGTAAAGTAAGAATGACGTAAGTAGTCTTGTCTGCGACCTGTGAGAGGTCAACGACGCCGGTCTTGTCTGGGGTCTAGATTCCAGTCGTGACAAAGTTGGTATCAGAGCACTAGGTTAAATTCCGATAATAATAAGTTCACATCAACCACATTGAGTAGTTTCTAAGTCATGGTAGTACAGTGCACCACTATCCTGGATTAGAGACTGCATGATGCGTAGGAAAATTTCCCTTCTTCTGATCTTATCGTGCTTTTCCTAATGTATGATTTCTTGGTGTTATGAGCGTGTCTTACATCAATTATTATTGTTTTTCAGAGAATGAATACTAGAAGGAATGTTGGTCAGAGGAGAGGAGGAGCAGCTGCAGGAAACAATCAGGTTCCACCCAGGCTCCAACTGAAGGAGTGGATATACCAGTTAACCCAGCTGGGTTGACTGATGCTGAGGTGAGGGCATCTCTAGCCCAGATGGAATAGGCCATTACTATGCAGGCCCAGGCTATGACTGCCCAGGTCAACCGGCAGGATGTTCAGAGGGAGAACCCACCGGTTCGTAGCATGGATAACAGGCTGAGAGATTTAACGAGGATGAATCCTCCTATTTTCATAGGGTCTAGGACTTCAGAGGATCCCCAAGAGTTTGTGGACGAGGTGCATAAGATTCTGGTGGCTATGGGGCCACAGATACTAAAAAGGCTGAGCTAGCTTCCTATCAGCTCAAGGATATTGCACAGACTTGGTGCAAGATGTGGCAGGATAGCCGAGCTTTGCGCGAAGTTCCAGTCAGATGGGAGTTGTTTAAGACAACCTTTCTGGAGAGATTCTTTCCCAGAGAAATGAGGGAGGCCAAGGTTGAGGAGTTCATCAACCTTAAGCAGGGATCTATGACAGTCAGGGAGTATTCCCTGAAGTTTGTTAAGCTATCCACGTATGCTACTTTCCTTAGTATCTAATAGCAAGGATAAGGTGAGTACTGAAGTTTGTTAAATTATCCAGGTATGCTACTTCCCTTGTGTCTAACAGCAGGGATGAGATGAGCAGGTTCCTCACAGGAATTAATGGAGATTTGGAGGAGGAGTGTCGGTCTGCGATGCTCCATGATAATATGGACCTTTACAGGTTGATGGTGCATGTCCAGCAGGTAGATGACAGCCGCAAAAAGAGGGGCATTCGTGATGCTAGGAGGCCTAAGCCTCAAGATCAGGCAGGTCCCAGCCATGGAGGCCACAGAAACAATTTTGGCCTCCGTGAGCAGCCCAGGTTTAAGAAGGGACTCTCCCACCAAGGGGAGTCAAGTTCATCCAAGAGTCGCTATGATAGGGATTCCGAGTCCAGAGTTAAGAGAAACAGTGGAGTAGATACACCTCAGGAGAGGCCACCTTGCAGGAAGTGTGGCAAACTGCATGGAGGAGAGTGTATGATGGGCTCTAACGCTTGTTAAAGTTGTGGAAAACTAGGTCACATGGTGAAGGATTGTCTGAATAGGAGAAGTTAAGAACAAGGGAAGGAGAGAGTTCAACCTAATGGCCCAAATGAAGACGCTCCAAGGAGGCAACGATTCTTTGCACTCAAGTATAGGGGTGCTAGGGAAGGCACTTCTGATGAAGCCTCGGGTGCGTAGCCTTAATTAGTCTTTCATATATTTGACTGTGTATGCTGTTTACGCACTAATATGAGGTTAATATGGTTGAGTCATCATGTTGATTGCTGATTTGTATGACTTGTATGTTGACTTATTTTGTATGCTTTGATGAGACTATTTTAGGGAAGAATTCCTTAGTCTATTAATGTGAAGCTGCTAGTAAATCTCAAGGATGTGCACAATCATGTTAATATGTGAATCAGATATTCACCAATGGAAGTATTGAAGTACCTATGTATGCGTACGTTCTATAGATGACATACTTATTGTTAGTAAAGATTAGTGTCATTCGGGGACGAATGTTCCTAAGGGGGGGATAATGTAACAACCCTAAAAAAATGAATAAGATAAATACTTAAGGTATCAAGAATGCTTGCGATTAGAACAAGGTTCACACGGATTGATACACGTAGAACCAGACCTCATAACCCTTACTACGACCAAGCCAATTAACTTGGGGAGTTAGTTGAGCTTGGGAAGTTTGGAACCAACCAAGTAAGGCTCTCGAAAACGAATATTTAATCGAAGGAGTCTTTACCAGACTTAAAAAGAAGAAATTTTAAGTTTTTAGGGTCTATGGGTAAAATGGCCTTTTTCCAGACCAAGGGTAATATTGTAATTACCCTAAGGAATAAATTAATTAATTAATTAATTTAATTAAAACATCAATTCCAGTTGGGTGGACCCGAAGTAACCCATTTTTGCGAAATGGTGTCACTCGAGTTCGAGCCCCATTGGAAGCAACCAATTTATGATTTATTATTATTTAAAATCTGATTTTTTGTAAGGGCAACATATTCCTTTCATGTATAATTAATTAAATCAGATTTTAAGTATTAAGGAGAGTCCTAAATTGACTAAGTCATCATCTAATCCTAAACTTTTTCACACGTTTCACGCTCTCACGTTTATCACCTCTTCACGCTCAAAAACTCTCTTGTTCTCTCTGCCAATTAACGTGAAGAACAGAAACTTTAACTAAGGTTCTTCACACTTGAAGAACACATGAAAATTTTCAAGAAAAACAAAGTAATCAAAAACGTTAAGGCAAAGAGAAGTTGTCCGTCGAGTGGTGTGGACGTTGAGGAAGCTTGGACTGCTTTGGAGAAGGTTTTGGGCAGCAACTCCACGTTTGAACAAGCAAATTAAGGTATGGGTTTTCTTCTCTCTTGGTACCTTTCCCAAGAGTCCCCTTAAGGTTCATATTATTCATTCGAAAACTAGGATTGTTTCCCCTTTTGCATGCCCCTGTCACTAGCTCCCAATGAATCGTAGGTTGGGTATGATTTCTGGTAGATTTAGGTGTATGTTATGTTTTCGTGATGAATATGATTATGTTTGTGTACTTGAAATCGAATGAAAGACAACCATGTATTCGAAATTATGTGAAAGTGTGTGCGTGTGCAAGTATGTTACAGTGAATGAAGTTCTCGGTTTAAGGCTCCAAATTTGATAATGTTTTGGTTGTCATTTTACATGCATAAACCTATGTAAATCGTGATGTTCATTAAAATGAAAGTGTGGCTGATTTGAGTACAAATCTTTTGGCTAAACGAATCTATGAAAAATGCACCCCAAGAAGTGTTAAATGATCTATGAATTTCCCTAAGATTTCAAGTGAAAATGTTTGTGAAAATAAGCTCAAAAATTACTAAATTTCCAGCAAACTTACAACTTTAGTTTAAACTAAATGTAGAGGAATAAATCTGGAAATTAATTGAGTGAAAAAGGGATGAGGCCACTAGGATTAGAACCTGTGACCTCACCCGCGAATCGGCCTTAAAAATGAATCGAACCCGCGACCTCCAGTCAACGAGTGAAGTAAAGGAAAAATAAAAGAAAAGAAATGTGAGGCGTGGGAATCGAACCCACGACCTCAAAGCTGTGAAGGAGTGTAAAGGAGAAAAATGAAAATAAAAGAATTGTGAGGCGTGAGAATTGAACCCACGACCTCTAGGTTGGCTGCGAAATTAGAGAAAAATAAAGAGAGGCTGTGGGGGTTTGATCCCACAACCTCATGGTCTATGCGAATTGGACAAGGAGAATTAAATGAAAAATAAAATAAAAGGGGTTGTGGGGGTTCGATCCCACAACCGTTTGGCCAAACAAGAGGAGATTCCAAGGAGAAAAATAAAGAGAAAATGTTGATGTTGGGGCTCGATCTAGGGTCCCAATGTCATGTGGATTAAAAATAAAATCAAGGAAAAATGTAAGTATTGTCCAAGGGATTCGAACTTGGGTTCCCTTGCCCAAATTTCCGTATTGATACATAAATCATACATGAATTAATTGTTCAATAATAATGCCACCTACTTAGATCAAAATCGAGATCTTGGCATACATACAAGATGCATAAGTCTTGTACTACATAATCTTAGGAAGAAATGAGTCACTTAACGAACTATGAATGAAGTCTCATGGCTTGTATGTATAGACCCATAAGTCTAGCATACGTTTAAAAATAAGTGAACCTAAAATGTATTTAATGAAATGATTATTATGTAATGAAACGATGAAACCCTAGAAGGGTTAAGTAAGAGTGTGAAATACAAAAATGGCCAAGTGCATTGGCATATGATGAGATAAACATTCACGTAAAATGGGGTGAGTAATTATGAAGAGAAAATGTGCTAATGTTAATGAATGTGGTGACAACATGATATGAGGCTAATGTAAAAGATGAGAACAATCTCAAATGATCCTAAGTTAATGTTACCAAAAAGTACCCACCTGTGAGAGTGTAAAGTTAATGAAGAGACCAGTCTCTATGAGCACTCTAATGAAAGTATTGAGATTAACACACTTAATACTAATGATGAGATGAGTAATCATCTACTGAGATATGATGTCCTCATACTAAAAGCCAGCTTCCATGACGTATGAGTTGAATGTAATGGAACTTTACACTGAGCATCGATAGACTAGTTATGAGCGGTGATGCCTTCTTTCGGGAAAGGCAGAGGTTCATGTAACTCTCATGAGATGAGACTCTCCGGCATGCCGGGTATGGGTTTCCTTATATCTCCTAGTCTTCGAACCTATACTACCAATATAGGGATCTGGCTGAGTTAAATTCCCATGTACGCTAGCAAGTTTTGGGTCACTTTGGCCGATGATTCCACATCTTTTCGGTGTGGGGGAGACACTGGATTTCATCATGCTCATATGATCTATGTCGGTTAAAGTTAAAGTACCCAATGAATGAATGAGGCCAGCCTCAAATGATGCATATAATGAAATGAATGATACCAAAGGTGTTAGGATAGGATAATCAAGAGGTGAGCTAGACTCAAGTAATGACACTAGGTTATTCCTGATCATTGCACAACAAACCTGATGAAAGTGTTAAACTACATCCTAGGTATAGCTGGTATTCACACTAGCCTATGAACGAAATGAAATGAAGTACGTATGAATGAATGAAGCAGACTCTGTGTTTGCTAATGAAGACTCCCTAGTTGAGGTCCCATATGTTGAGCCCTCATTTTGGAAAGTCTTAATGTCAAGTCCATGATTCCAAGGTCTCATGGCATATGAATTAATGTTATAAAAGACGTTATGTGCTATATGCAATATGATATGTGCTATGTGTAAGATGTTATGTGTTGTGTGCAATATGATAAGTATGATGATGCATGTTACTCTTATGGCATGACTTTCCTAATCCAAATTTGGAAATCTAACTGACTTTCCTAATTAAAATTTGTAAAGCTCACTGACTTTCCTAATCCAAAGTTGGAAAGTTCACTAACTTTCCTAATCTAAATTTGGCAAATTTACTGACTTGACTTTCCATAATCATGTTGCTAGGAAAGAGCTATCTTTTCTCATGCATGTCCTTGGTGTGTTCTTGCATATACCCATACTTAGTACAAGTGTGTACTAACCCTATACAAACTCTACTATTTTTGGTGCAGGCACAGGTGGACGATAGAGCTACAGGATCATTGTTGCAGTTATCCGGACGTCCACCATTCATCCAGAGTTGGTAGGTCCTCATGCTTTCGAGGATGCTACTGTTTTATATTCTAGCTTAGTTTTAGAGTTGAGCTAGTGGAGCATGTTCCATTAGCTTTTCTTTCCTGTTTTTATTCAGACTATGTATTGGTGCCATTTTGGCAATTATACACTTTATAAGAATTGAACTATTTCTTTTAGTTGCTTATCTCTTAATGTTAGATGGTTGATGGTGAACGATTATGAAATGATGAGAATGTTTAATAAGTTTGTTAAGAAACAAAAAGTTTCAAATTTTCCGCTAAAATTAACCTAGGTAAAGTAAGAATGACTTAAGTAGGCTGCGACCTCTGAGAGGTCAACGACGCCGGTCTTGTCTGGGGTCTAGATTCCAGTCGTGACACAAGTGGTGTACTAACACCATTTTTTCCCTTTGGCATGACATTTTAGGTTCCTATTGTTGAAGGGCTTTTGAGAAGACTTTGAAGGAAGACTTGGAATTCTCACTTATCCAAGTTGGGTAGGTCTTCACTTTCCGAGGCAATGTCAATATCAAGCTTATGAAGTTGTTCTAGTTTTTAAGACTCTTATGTTCTTTCCTTTTCATATGGATACTAAACATTGTATAGCCTATATGTGGCCTTATTACTTTGATGTATTGGATATTCCCAATAGATACACTCATGTTTAGATGGTTTATGAGACGAGACATCCAATTAAGACTATGTTATCTTTTACATATCTATGTGCAATAAAAGTAGAAGACTATGTAATGTTTATATATGAAGGGTCTATGTATATTCGATATAAATATTATGTGTATGTGGAGGTCTATGTAAACCTCCATGTAGTAGTGATGAAAAGTTTTAAAATTTTCCATATTTTTAACTTATGAATGCAATAATGTAATCTAAGAGGCTAGTTTTAGTCCTAAAAGAGAATGACAACGCCTGCTACGTCTAGGAGGTACTCCCCGGATGTGACAAACTTTGTATCAGAGCATGACGTTGAATATCTTCCAGTTGATGTCTGTCTCAACCACGTCTACATAGATTCTTACTCATAACTATGAAGCGCGCCACCCTTATGGATAGGAACCTATGTGATGCTTAGGAAAAACTCTAACTTCCTTTGAAGTCCAATATCGCGCCTCTAGAGTTTTAACTCTATGTGCTTTTAGAATCTAATCATTTTATTGTGATTATAGGCAATGAATACTCGAAGGAACACGGCACGAAGACTTGATGAAGAGATATCCAATGCGTGAGATCCTCCCCGAGGCAATCAAGTCCCTCTTCTTCAAGAAGATGTTAGTGATGACCAATCCCCGGCCAATCCTCCTCCTTTGACGGATGGTGAAATAAGGGCTTCCCTTCTCCAAATGTCCCAAGCCATTACTACTCAAGCACAAGCCGCCACTACTAAAGCTTAATCCATGACAACCCAAGCTAATCGGGAGACTGTACCCCGAGCAAATCAACATGTAGGTACCATGTCCTCCCGTTTGAGGAACTTCACTAGAATGAATCCCTCTACTTTCTACGGGTCCAAGGTTGAAGATTACCCCCATGAGTTCATTGATGAAATGTACAAGATTCTTTATGCTATGAGGTTGACTACTAGTGAGAAAGCCGAGTTAGCCACTTACCAACTCAAAGATGTGACCCAAACTTGGTAAGTCCAATGGAGAGAAAATATGCCTTTAAGAGGTAGACCGGTGACTTGAGAGTTTTTAAAGAAGTCTCTTCTTAATAGATTCTTTCCTAGGGAGAATAGTGAAGCCAAAGTGGTGGAGTTCATCAACCTTCGTCGAGGAGGTATGAGTGTACTTGAATACTTTTTGAAATTCACTAAATTGTCAAAGTATGCTCCTTCTTTTGTTTTCGATCCTAGGGATGAAATGAACTATTTTATGAGAGGAGTGTCGGATGAATTGCAAGAGAAATGTCATTCGGCTATGCTACATGACTATATGAACATTTCTCGTCTCATGGTTCATGCCCTACAAGTGGAAAAGACAAGGGCTAAGAGAAAGAGTGGACATGCCAAGAGGGAAATATCATTTGATGGTGGTTCTTTAAAGGGTAGGCTTGATATACAAGACAAGCCTAGGTTTAAGAAGAGGTTTTCTAATCATGTTCCTTCCAAGTTACCTAAAGCTCGTGATGATAGGGTGTCTAACCCTAAGCCTAAAAAGTGAAAAGATTCTAGTTCACCAAACAAGAAGACTACTTGTGCCAAGTGTGGAAAAGGTCACTTAGGAGAATGCTTAGTTGGAAAAGGAAATTGTTTAGGTTATGGTAAAAGTGGGCACAAAGTTCGAGATTGCCCAAATTTGAAGGGGCAAAAAAAGGGTAGTGGTCAAGCTTAAGCAAGTGGTTCTAATGATGCTCCTAAGAAGAATCTCTTTTATGCACTTCGCTCAAGGGGTGAGCAAGAGACTTCTCCCGATGTGGTGACCGGTATGTTGAAAGTCTTTTCTATTGATGTATATGCTTTACTTGATCCGGGCGCTATATTATCTTTAGTTACACCCTTGATAGCTAAGAAGTTTGAGATTTTGCACGACATTCTAAATGAACCTTTGATAGTAACTACCTCGGTAGGTGAGTCGGTTGTTGCAAAAAGGGTATATAGAAATTGTCCTATAATGTTGCCCAATAGAGTTACTCATGATGAACAAGTAGAACTTGATATGTTTGATTTTGATGTCATATTAGGTATGGATTGGTTGCATGTTTGCTTTGCCTCCATAGATTGTAGAACAAGGGTGGTGAAATTTCATTTTCCAAATTAGCCCGTGTTAGAATGGAAGGGGGGGAAATTCTATTCCTAGAGGTCGTATCATTTCTTATTTGAAAGCTTGTAGGATGATCTCTAAATGGTGTTTTTACCATATAGTAAGAGTCCAAGATTTAGACTCTGAAATTCCTCCCATTGAGTCGGTCACCGTAGTGAGGGAATTTTCGGAGGTCTTTCCTAATGATCTTTCCGGTATTCCTCTGGAACAGGAAATTGATTTTTTGTATCGACTTGTTACCGGATACAAATCCCATTTCAATTCCTCCTTATCTGATGGCTCCGGCAGAATTGAAAGAGTTGAAGGCTCAACTCAAAGATTTACTTGACAAAGGCTTCATTGGACCTAGTATTTCTCCATGGGGTGCTCTGGTTTTGTTTGTGAAGAACAAGGATGGTTCTTTTGAAATGTGCATTGATTATCGCCAACTCAATAAAGTCACTATTAAGAACAAGTATCCTCTCCCTCAGATTGACGATTTGTTTGATCAACTCCAAGGGGCAAGCTACTTTTCTAAGATTGACTTGAGGTGAGTGTATTACCAACTTAGGGTAAGAGGTCAGGATATATCAAAAAGGGCATTTCGGACTAGATATAATCACTATGATTTCTTGGTAATGTCCTTAGGTCTCACTAATGCCCCGGAGGCATTTATGGATCTCATGAATATAGTGTTTTTAATATACCTAGATTCATTTTTCATTGTCTTCATTAACGACATCTTAGTATATTCAAAAAATGAGGGTGAACATATGGACCATTTGAGGGTGGTGTTACAAGTGCTTAAGTTACACCACTTATTTGCCAAGTATAGAAAATGTGAGTTTTTGTTGAGTTCGGTGGCGTTTCTTGGTCATATCATCTGTAGTGAGGGATTTGAGGTGGATCCAAGGAAAATCAAGGTGGTGAAGAATTGGCCTAGGCCATTGACTCCAACCGGCATTAGGAGTTTCTTGGGTCTAGCAGGTTATTATCAGAGGTTTGTGGATGGCTATGCGTCCATTGCATATCCCTTAGCTACTTCGACCCAAAAGAGTAAGAAGTTTGAGTGGTCGGAGGTATGTGAAAAGAGCTTCCAAATGTTGAAGGATAGGCTTACTTCCGCTCCGGTATTGAACTTACCGGAGGGAACAAAGGGTATTGTGGTACATTGTGATTCATCCCGAGTCGAGTTGGGGTGTGTTCTTATGCAACATGGGAAGGTTATAGCCAATGTCTCTAGGCAACTTAAGGTACATTAGAGGAATTATCCGACTCATGATCTTGAGTTAGCGTCGGTGGTATTTCCTTTAAAGATTTAGAGGCATTACTTGTATGGGGTCCATGTGGATGTGTATACGGACCATAAAAGTCTTCAATACGTATTCACTCGAAATGATTTGAATATCCGGCAAAAGAGATGGTTAGAATTGTTGAAATACAGTGACATGAGTGTTCTCTATCACCTCGGTAAGGCTAATGTGGTAGCAGATGCTTTGAGTCATTTGTCCATGGGAAGTGCGTCCCATGTTGAGGAATCCAAGAGAAACCAAGTGAAGGATGTTCATAGATTGGATCGTTTAGGGGTTTGGATTGAAGATTCTCCTATAGGTGGTGTGGTGTTACATCATAACTCTGAGTCGTGTTTAATGGTCGAGGTGAAGTCAAAACAATACCTTCATCAAACATTGATAGAGTTGAAGGAATTGGTTCTTGGTAAGCTTAATGAGTCATTCTCTTTGGGGGGGCATGGTGTCTTGAGGTACCAAGGAAGATTGTGCGTTCCCAATGTAGATTGTTTGAGGAGCCAGATTCTTGAGGAAGCTCATGGGTCCCGTTACTCCATTCATCCGGGTTCGACAAAGATGTTTGATTACCTTAGGGAAGTGTTTTGGTGGGAAGGTTTGAAAAAGGACATAGAGAAATTTGTTTCTAAGTGTCCAAATTGTCAACAAGTTAAGGACGAACACCAAAATCCATGTGGTTTTCTTCAAGAAATCCAAACTCCTACTTGGAAGTGGGAAGACAACAATATGGATTTTGTGGTAGGTTTGCCTCGGACACAAAAGTAATCTGACTCGATATGGGTGGTTGTGTATAGGTTGATCAAATCCTCTCATTTTATTCTCGTCAAGTATACCTATTCGACGGAAGATTATGCAAGGATCTTCATAGATGAGATTGTGTGTAGCCATGGTATTCCGTTATACATCATATTGGATAGGCGTTCACAATTCACATCTAGGTTTTGGAGGTCATTCTAAGAAAGGTTGGGTACCAAGATGAAGTTAAGTTCTACTTTTCATCCCCAAACGGATGGTCAAACGGAGCGTACTATTCAAACCCTTGAGGATATGCTTAGAGCTTGTATAATTGATTTCAAGGGAAATTGGATAAGCATTTGCCTTTGGTGGAGTTTGCTTACAACAATAGTTACCATTCATCTATATCTATGGCTCCTTATGAAGCCTTGTATGTTAGGAGATGTAGATCTCCAATTGGATGGCTTGAAGTGGGTGAGTCTTCACTTTTGGGTCCAGATTTGATTTATAAGACTTTGGAGAGGGTTCATATTGTAAGAAATCGCTTGAAAACAGCCTATAGCCGGCAAAAGTCCTATGCTAACCATATGTGAAGAGAATTAGTGTTTCAAGAGGGTGATAAGGTGTACTTGAAAATTTTGCCTATGAAGGGGTGGTTAGATTTGGCAAGAAAGTGAAGTTGAGTCCTCGTTAAGTGGGTCCCTATGAAATCTTGCAAAGGGTTGGTAAGGTTGCCTATTAGTTGAGACTCCCTAGAAAATTGGCTTCGGTTCATCCGTTTTCCATATTTCTATGCCTAAGAAATGCATCGGTGATCCCGAGTCTATTCTTCCTATTGAGGGTCTTGGTGTGAAGGATAATCTCTCCTATGAGGAGGTTCCAGTTGATATCCTTTATCATCAAGTGAAGAAGTTGAGGAACAAAGAGGTGGCCTCCGTAAAAGTGTTATGGAGAAGCCACCTAGTTGAGGGAGCAATATGAAGCCGAGGCCGACATGAAGTCCCTTTATCCTCATCTCTTTCCTAATGAAGGTTAGTTGTTCTAACTAATAATGAAAATAATTACTGAAATTGAAGTTGCTTTGATTTTTGGGGAAGTTTTGCAAAAAATGTTCATTTTAGATGTCATTACAGTGAAGTATGCCTATATACTTGAAATTTTGCAATTTTTCTTGTTTTGAGTTATGTTGTGCATTTTGATATGGTGAGTATTTATGAAATGATATTGAGCAAGTTGGTAAGTTACGTTTTGGCATAATTGACTCATATATGATATGTTGAGCTCTTTTTGTTGTGAGAAGGATATTCTGCATAATGTAATGTTGAGCCTTATGTGTGGTAATTGAATTTTTAATTGCCTTTGGTAAATGATGTTATAATGTATTGTTGTTGGTTGGGCTGCTAGTCTTGAGTCTATTCCTTCTTTTCATATAGTTTAATAACCAATATTTCTCCATCAATCTTCATCAAACAATAAGGTATGGGATTCCTTTCACCTTTGAGACTTCTTTCCTCAAAGGGTTCGATCAAATGGACTTAAAAAATAGTAAGTTAAAGTGGATTTTCCTCCAATACGAAATTGATTTTATTAATTTTATTGTTTATGACTTATTTTTGATATAACGAATAAATTAACATGTATTATAACTCAATTATGTTATTTCTTTATGGATTGGTCTAGATTGTGGAAGATAACCCATTCCTCTTAACCCTAGGTTATGATCTTGATATGAATTGTGTAGTTTTGGTTCAATTGACTTGGTTATTGGTTAAATTACTACTAGATGATGTTATTGTATCAATTATGAATAGATTGAGATTAATTATAGTCCTAGCATTCTAATTCTTGAGTAATTGATCTAGATTATGACATTGACCTAAGTCTCTTATCTTAAGCTACGAACTAGTGATGGATTGTGATGTAGTGATTCTATTAGCCTTGTTATCATGTTGGTTATTGTTGTGTGATGATATTACACCCTTATGGATATTAGTTAAGGGTTGATAGTAATACCTTGATGATGGATTATGAAGGAGACTTGGTAAGTCTTGTGATCCTAACTCTTTACTTCAATTATAATTTATTGTGATTGTGTGATGATGTTGTATTGAAGTGTACCTTGTATTAAGATTGATAGGGTTGGTATGATGTTGAATTTAAATGTCTTCACAATGGTTTGTGAGGTGTTCTTTAAGATGTAAATGTTATAAGGATGATGATTACTTACCAATATGCCTTAATATGATGTGACGATGTAAATGTGCTAACCTCACATGTATGAACTGTAATGAAAGGACTATACTCACACAATTCTTATTTGAGCTATGATGATGATGATTATACAAGGTATATATCCTATGACAAACATTAAACTATGATGATTAATAAAGGTTCTAAAGACATTTGAAAAAGGCACTTAGCCTAGCACTGAGTGAACTTGACAATGGGAGGTGTTGACTTTCCATAGAGGAAGATTCACCCTCTAGTCCCACATAAGGTGTTGACTCCCCTATGAGGGATACTCATCTTATGGATTCCCATCAGATGAGGTTCCAATTGCCAAGTGACATGTAGAGATGTTGTACCTATCTCCTAGTTCTTGAACTATGTTGCCCCCATTGGAAACTAGCTAGTGGATCAACCTTGAAAGCTACGTTTATGTTTGGTTTTACTTTGGCCGGTAGACCACCTTCCATCGGTGTAAGCTTTTAAAACACCGGATTCCACATTTAGCACTTGTGGTTTATGTCAGTTAACACAAGTGTTCACTAATTTGAAATGAAGTAATACAGTACAAACCAACTAGGGTGACTTGAGAGGTTTGACTTAGCTTAGGTAGGGGTATGGGACTCTTTCTATGCCTTGCACTAGTTTGCCTTGAGGGAAACCTTAGGAGGATGTTCTTATGTATATATATCTTCATAATTGTACTTGATATGTATATGATGATCTTACACATTGATGATACTACATGATGGTTGGTTTCACTTATGAATGTGTTTGGTCTCTAATTCTAAGGTATAATGATATGTACTCTTAAAATGCCATGTGCTATGTGAAGTTGGATGTTGGTCATGATTCTTGTTGGGTTTACTTGATTGAGTAAGGTTATAAGGCTTTGCTTGGTCATTGCACTAGTTGACATAATAAGGGTTCATGGGTAATTGTCTTGCTTTGGTTATGTTGTAATGAACTCTTATCCATGTTTGTTGTTATTATAACTTGATGATAGAGTTTCCTAGATTATGTGTTCCATTATGTGATATGCATGTTGACTTGACTAGACTTAGTATTGTTGGTCTTGTGATGTACATGCTTTAGACTTAATGAATATGTCTTATTTATTGGTATGGTCTTGTTGAATGTGCATAAGGCTTTTCAAAGTAAATTGCATACCTTTATGAATTGACCCTTTTCTTAGCATGATTTTATGATGTATGTGCACATGGTCTCATACTTAGTACAAGTGGTGTACTATACCCATTTTCTCCCTTTGGCCTGACATATTAGGTTCTGGGTCGTTGAAGGGCTTTTGAGACGACTTTGAAGGAAGACTTGGAATTTTCACTCATCCAAGTTTGGTAGGTCCTCATTTTCCGAGGGCAATTCTAATATAAAGCTTATGAAATTGTTCTGCTTTTTAAGACTCTTATGTTCTTTCCTTTTCATTTGGATACTAAACATTTTATAGACTATATGTGGCCTTATTATTTTGATGTATTGGATATGCCCAATTGATACACTCATGTTTAGATGGTTAATGAGATGAGACATCCACTTAAGACTATGTTATATTTTATATATCTATGTGCAATAAAAGTAAAAGACTATGTAATCTTGCTATACGAAGGGTCTATGCATACTCGATATAAATATTATGTGTGTGTAGAGATCTATGTAAAACTCCATGTAGAAGTAATGAAAAGTTTTAAAAATTTCCGTATTTTTAACCTATTAATGCAATGATGTAAGCTAAGAGGCTAGTCTTAGTCCTCAAAGAGGACGACAACGCCGGTTACGTCTACGGGGTAGTCTCCGGATGTGATAACCATATTCATTAAATAACCCATTTTACCATTTAGATCCTCTATCTAAGGTTATACTAAGACCCACTTTAGTAAGACATAAAGTGACCGCTGATACGCTCAAATTTACTTCTCAAATAAGAAGTAAAACGGTCGTATCAAGTAAAGAATCCAACTAATGAGGTTGAGATCGATCCCACAAGGAAAATAGTTTAGACTTAACTTTATTCTATTATTACTATTATTTAGCCAACTATTTTCCGAGAAATAGAGAAACAAAAAGGGGGATTTTATTTCTAAATTAATGAAAATGATTAACTAAATAAAAATGGACAACTAACAGATTCAGCTTTCGAAGTTTAATCAAATTATAAAAGTAACTAGGGCTTTAGTGTTCCCCACAGGTTCCTAACTTGGTAAATCTAACTATAACAATTCTATCCTGATATCTTGCATGTAAAGTGATAAGTTACGTATCTCTAAATCCTTGGTCCGGCATCTAGAGAATTTCACTCCGCACCTTGGTCGGCTACGTGTGTTGCTATACTAACCCTTATCTTGACCTCATATTAAACATCGTATTCGGTATTTGACTAAGTTATTAACTCGTACCAACCAATACTAGCCTATTAGATAGTCTACACTAAATCTATGTTGATAATTCTTTTCCTATTATCTACCTCCTTGGTCCGGCAAGTAGCATTAAGGCAAGTTCTAACGTTGGTCATCCGTTAAAAAGACTTCTACACGAAAGAATTAGCAATACATGCAAGACACCACTCTAGAATTGTTATTTAAGTTAGATTTTTACCTTGTTATTCACCCATGGTTCCCACAACCCTAGCTATGAGGTTTAGTTACCCATGTTCATAATTACACAATTCATATTGTTAATGGAAGAATTCATGCACTTACTTTTATGAAAACGAATAATTTCCCAGAATTTAACTTGATTAATCAATGAAATCACCAACAATCAATTACCGAGAAAGTATCTTAATTCCCAAAATCGAGAATTCAATAACATAATAGAAGAACTAAAAACTAAAAATTATCCAGAAAGTCTTACCCCAAAAATGAGGTTTTTCCCACTATTTATAATAAAAACAAAGTCTAATCAAATGAGGATTCTATTTACTAAAAATCTGTCCAAACGCGTCTGGATCGACGGACCACGTGACGGACCGTCATGGACACGACGGACCGTCATAGACTCCGTCGTCCCATACTTCACCATTCTTCTGTTGCTTTCTTCATTCCCCTCGACGGACAGGTATGACGGACCGTTTCAAGCACGACGGTCCTTCGAGGGTCTTCGTACCAAAATACTTGGACTTCTTGGAATTTGGGTACTGGGACTACTTCTCTGATCATCACGACGAACAAGCAGGACGGACCGTCGTGGCTATGACGGTCCGTCATGGACTTCCGTAATCCCACACTTGGTGAGACTTCCCCATTTTCCTTCAGCAACTTCTCCCTTCACTACGATGCCACCTACGGACCGTCACAGCCTCGACGGACCGTCATAGGTTCCATAGGTGGTCTCTTCTGCATTTCTTTCTCAAAAACTCTCGCGTTCATCCTTGGACAGATTTTCTGCAAACAAAGAGAAACTTACATAAAAATCAACACAAAAAGGCTTTCGACACACACTAAACTTAAGGAAAAAGCATTAGAAATACCGTGAAACCACGGTACATCAACTCCCTCAACTTAAATTCGCTGTTTGTCCTCAAGCGACGCACTATGACTCACTACAAAATCTTTGTACAAAAGTATCCATATTTTAACTTCCGCAATCATTTGGCTATCAATCCCGATTATTCACATTATATTCATGCATGGTTTCACTATTAGGCATTGACTTGTGTAGAATCAAACCATGACCCAGACTCACTACGCGATGATACCTATCCTCTTCAACTTCTCACCGAGATGCTAATATTTCCGGTATTGCAACTCCTGTCCTCACTTCAAATAACATCCTCATTTTTCACACAATGATTTTAGTTTGAGTATAAGGATCACTTTTCGACACTCACTCTCAGAACAAATTCACAACTCATTTATACATATTGCTATAGGCTTGCCCTTATTTTCACTACTTCAAGTTCGCCATACAACTCTTAGGATCACAATAGGACTTTTTTAGATTGTAACATAGGCTCAGGGTCAGGTAGGGTGTATTTAGGTATACTTTAGTGACTTCTTGCCCTCCTTGACATATCGGCTACGCGAACCACCTTTTTATTATTTTATTTCACCCTATTACTCAATTTTCTTTTCACTTTGCTGTTTTCCCTTTATTATCCTTATGTGTAAGTGACTTTTCTCTTTTCTTGTGTTTATTTTGCTTTATATTCATTTTTTTTTAGTCACTTCTGTTTTATTCTTTCTTTCTCTTCATTCTTTAAACCCCACTTTCCGGGGTTTTCCTTATAACAGCCACCCTCAACTCATGATTTTGCCATGAGTTAAGGTTCACAATACCCATGGTTGGGTCAGGGATTAACTTATGCGAAAAGCATAAGTTGAGGGTGGCTAATGCATAAAGCAACCTTGTTTAGGAGGGACCAGGGTCAACACATTGTTCCCAGAGAAGATCATTTGGGGTGAAAAAGAAAGATCTATTTTAAGGTCAATTCATTTGGATCAAAAAGGGATTAACTTCATTTGGTTTTCTGTTCTTTTTAGGCTCAAGATTGACTATTTCGAACAAGGGCCTATGATCCTTTCCTAATTGATTGTTTTGACTCACTTTTAGCAGGACTAACCAGGCAAGTTCTAGCTCAATATTGATGGTGGACATTCGAATTCACCTCACACTCACTTGATATTCCTTGCATTCCCGGATTATTAGACACCTAGTTCAAATCTTAGATTCAGGATCATGCAGTAGTGTATCTGTATTTCATGTTTCAAACCACACACTTATCACTTACTATGCCTAGTCATGCAATTGATTATCGAGATATCATATTTATTTTACCCATCATGCTTCAGATTTATACTATGTACATAAGATATGACATGCCGGTTCAACAATAAAAGTAATCAGTCTTTTGGGGGGAAAAAAACACAGGCAAGAAAACCCCAAAAGAGGATCGTGAACTTGGGCTACTCAGAATTCACCCAAGTAATCACTTTCCATTTGCCCCACCCCCAACAAAAGATATGCAATTGTCCCCAATGCATAAAAGAGCTAAACAACACAAAAGGGTAAGTGAAGCAAACTTGAGGCGCTAAGCGCCGGCGATTTGCAAGCTAGTGGGTCCGGTTCATCGAAACCCACTCCCTGCGTAGTCTGGACATCCTCAGTAATGTCCACAGCATCAACAGCACCATCAGTAGTGCCTCCCACAGAATCTACAAATTTGGAGCTAGACGCCCCGGCAGCTACTTCTACAGCCCTCAACTTACGGGCCTCCTCATCAGCAATCGAGGCTCTCCCCGCAGCCTCCATCTCACGGTGCTCCTTATTCCTCGCCCTAACCTCATCCTCCTCTCGACCCCTGCGTCTCATGGCATGCTCTCGTGGGGGAGGTGGTGGAACATCCGAAGTGGCAAAAAGAGCAGTCATCACTGTGTCATCAGCAGGCTCTGCAGAAGGGGCCTCAGACTCAGGCACCCTCGCCTCTAAGATCGTATCCAGATCAGCCCACAGACTCTCAACCGCAGCCTGAAGGGTCGACATGTCCACCGGAGATGCTGGTCGGGCTAGCACTCGCAACTCAAAAGCGTCCAAGCGCTGATGTACCTCTGCGATCTTCCTCTCTGTGTGCTGTACCATCTTGCGCTCCATGCTCTCCTCTGCCTCAGCAATAGTCTTCTGCATCCAAGGCTGGATATAATGCAGAAGTGTAGACATCTGTGCCTCGAGTTTCTGGACCCTAGCAAGTGGGACCAGAGTGGCGGAAGGAGCCGAGCGAGAGGAGCTCGGGGCAGTGCTACTACCCGGGATAGACTCGACCGGAGTAGTGTCAGCGTGTGCAGAAGCATCCTGGGAAGCCGTATGGGCATGCTCTATGGTGTCGGCCAGGTTCTCACCAAGTGGAACCACCTCCGGGCGGGGCCCTCTGCGTGGGGCTAACTCATTGGCCTCATCCCTGATGAGGCCGATGTCAACATTTCCTTGCGGGGTCCGAAGCTGGTCATAGTGCCAAATGGGCACGCCTGCGGATCTGCACAAAGAGAAAATCATGCAAGGAAAAGGGTAAGTCGTGGTGACCTTGAAGGCCCTCTCATGCATGACCGCTTGGAGAAGCCAAGCAAAATCGACCTCGAACCTTGCCATCATTGCGGCCATAAGAACTGCACGATCCCAGGTGACGATATTATCAGCAGCAGTGGGGGAGAGACAATGGCGGACTATCAACCAAAGAAACTTGGCCGTAAAGGTCAAGTTGGCCTTCCTGATGGCTCCCTTCGGCTCCATCACCCAATCCGCACCCTCTCCATCAATAGATAAGTGCTGGGCCATCCACCTCTTGGTGGTCTCTCTCAGTGAAGGATCGTGTAAGAACCGGCCCTCTTTGACAATTTGCCACCGGTAATCGAACTCGGCGGTGAGAGGTGTGCTGGCGGTGTCACTATCCGTGCCGTACAGATATCGGCGGATGGCTGGTCGGGAGATGTCGACCTGTATGCCGCGTACTCGGACGTGCTCAAGTGGGGACTGTTTGGCGGGGGCAGACCGTCTTTCTATTTGTGAGCGAAGAGTGGCCACATAAGAGGCATAGAACTCTCGGACTAACTCCTCACTGTAGCGGCCCAAAGAAAGAGCCGTCCACTCCAGCCGGTGTTTGGTGAAAAAAGTGTGAATGTCTGGCATGGTGGGGAGACTTCCCGTGAGGACCCGTCTCTCTAGTGTGAGGGTCCGTGTCATGACGCCTTTGTCATTGAGCACCTTGGCGTCTAAGTATACTTTGTATTGCCCGTCGACACACCACCGGTTGGGCTGATCGGCAACCGGGGTAGGGACTCCAGTTGGTGAGCCAGGGGTGGAGTTAGTGCTGTCAGCCTCATCATCCGAGGTAGACTGTGTAGCTGTGGCGGGGGCAGAGGCTTCTGCGGACTCGGAGGCTTCCTCTGACCACGAAACTCCTAAGGAGCCAGATGCTCCTTCGTCTTGGGCAGCTGACCCAGAAGGTGTGCCGATCAGTGTGCGCTCCTCATCAGACTGGGAGGCAGTGACTACGCCGGGCGCCACCTTCTTGGGCGTGAATCTCAGTACACGTGGAGCTCGTGCTGTAGTAGCAGTGCCTGGGGGCACGTACTCTGGATCATGCTCATCATCAGATCCTATCACCAATCGGGCAGACGGGGCGACAGATTTAGAATGCCCACGTGCATAAACGCGATCTTGTTTAGGTGCCATGAGAGGTAGTAGCTGTAATGAATCATTATTAGTACTTGAAAGATAAAACATGACAAAAAAAAATGAGACAATAATACACAGAAACTCAAACCAGTGATAACAGCTCTGAAGTAGCAGTAAGGTACGACGGACCTGATGACGGCCCGTCGTGCTTATGACGGACCGTCCTGTGGTCCGTCATGTAATACTCAGCAGTATAGAGTATTAGAAGGATGGTCTCAGACTGATACAACAATTGTTCAGGACGGGCCGTCGTGGGTATGACGGTCCGTCACATGTGTCCGTCAGTGGACACTTAGAAAAAGTGTGGAGACCCTTATGACAGAGGTCTCTGACCGATACGACGGTTATGTAGGATGGGCCGTCGTGGGTATAACGGTCCGTCACATGTGTCCATCAGTGGACAATTAGAAAAATTTTGGAGACCCTTAGGACAGGGGTCTCTGACCGTCACGACGGTTGTGCAGGACGGACCGTCGTGGGTATGACGGTCCGTGACATGTATCCGTCAGTGGACACTTAGAAAAAGCTTAGAGACCCTTAGGACAGGGGTCTCTGACCATCATGACGGTTGTGCAGGACGGACCGTCGTGGGTATGACGGTCCGTCACAGGTGTCCGTCACTGGACACTTAGAAAAAGTTTGGAGACCCTTAGGACAGAGGTCTCTGACCGTCACGACGGTTGTGCAGGACGGACCGTCGTGGGTATGATGGTCCGTCACATGTGTCCGTCAGTGGACACTTAGAAAAAGTGTGGAGACCCTTGGGACAGGGGTCTCTGACCGTCACGACGGTTGTGCAGGACGGACCGTCGTGGGTATGACGGTCCGTCACATCTGTCCGTCAGTGGACACTTGGAAAAAGTGTTGAGACCCTTAAGACAGGGGTCTCTGACCGTCACGACGGTTGCACAGGACGGACCATCGTGGGTACGACGGTCCATCATCGGGTTGTCGTGTTGTCATTTAGAGACAGAACTGGGGGATGCCACATTCACCCCATGTGAGTCAAAACAAAGACCCAACAATTCTCTAACACTCTTGAACCTAAATACCTATCAAATTTACAAGTTTTAAAGCCCTAATTTCTCTAGTTTTATCCAGGCATTTTGTTGAATTAATAACCTAGGTTGACAATATATATTCAAAGAGCAAAAGACCCATATGCTAATAGTAAAGAAAAACAAAACAAACTAAGTAAATGGGTGGAGTTTGCAGGAACACATACCTTGGAAGAGGAGAAAATAAGACGAAAGTGATGGCACCCAACAGAGAAGACTGAGAAGCACAGCAGCCGACTCCAACCAAGAAGGGAGATTTAGGAGGGAAAATGGGAGAATGTGGGGAATTTGGGAAGAGAAAGCAGTTGAAAGGCTCAAATGGGGGAAAGAGGGAAAGAAAACTGGTAAATGAAGGGGTGGGGGGGGTTTAAAACGTTTAAAAACTTTTGAAATTCATCAGCCGGGTCAGGTCGGGTAACCGGGTAATGAAGTGACGAAACCCCGATGATGGTCCGTCGCATATGTGACGGTCCGTCATAGGTTCCGTCGCATGTGCCCTAATTCTTATAAAATACTAAAGAGCGTACCTGGCACGACGGAGTCATGCGACGGTCCGTCAGAGGTGTGACGGTCCGTCGATGTATCCGTCAGTGAATGTGGCAGAGTAACTTTTCTGCAGAACTTCCTGTAGATGTGCTACGTGAAAATTTACAACCCATTAATAGAAAATTGCTACCGCTACTGGAAAGAAAAACTATAAAGTGGTTAGATGATAAATATTGGGTTGCCTCCCAACCAGCGCCTGATTTAACGTCGCGGCACGACTAAGGACACTTGATTATTCAGACTTCATCAAGATGATATGCCTCAATCACCTCATTCGCCGATTCCGTATGACCTATATAGATTTTTAGACGTTGTCCGTTCACCTTAAACCGCACACCTTCCTTGTTTTCCAACTCAACCGCTCCATGAGGGAATAATTGGGTGATCGAGTAAGGGCCAGTCCATTTAGACTTGAGCTTACCCGGAAACAAGCTCAATCTAGAGTTGAATAAAAGCACCGAAACCCCAATCATAAACTCTCGTTTCTCAATCTTTAGGTCATGGTACTTCTTCATCTTTTCTTTGTAGAGGGCTGAGCTTTCATAAGCCTTTAGGCGAAATTCATCAAGTTCATTTAACCCATTTAACCGTTGTTCTGCAGCTTCGTTCCAGTCCATTTTTAGCTTCTTCATAGCCCACATGGCTTTATGCTCTAATTCAACCGGAAGATGACATGCTTTCCCATATACTAGTTGGTATGGGGACATACCTATGGGAGTCTTATGCGCTGTCCGGTAAGCCCAAAGAGCATCATCAAGCCTCCTTGACCAATCTGTTCTACTAGAGTTCACTGTTTTTGACAAAATCTGTTTGATCTCCCTATTTGATACTTCAACTTGCCCACTAGTTTGAGGATGGTAAGGAGTGGCCACATTATGGCGAACCCCATATTTCTCCAATAATCCCTTGAACAATTTGTTGTAAAAGTGGAATCCCCCATCACTAATAATCGCCCGTGGGGTACCAAATCGAGAGAATATATTCTTCTTCAAGAATGCAGTGACACTCTTCCCCTCATTGTTCGCGAGGGCGATGGCTTCCACCCACTTGGATACATAATCAACTGCTACTAAAATATACTTCATTCTATGAGAACTCACAAACGGACCCATAAAGTCAATACCCCAAACATCAAATAACTCAATTACAAGAATGGGGTTTAGAGGGAGCTCTCGCTTTCTTGAAATGCCGCCATCTCTTTGGCATCTATCACATGCTTTGGCGAACTCATGAGCATCTTGATGAATAGTTGGCCAATAGTAACCACTTTGTAAGATCTTATGAGCAGTCCGGACACCACTATGATGTCCACCAAAGGGTGAGGAATGGCATGCCTCTAAAATACTCAGCATCTCAACTTCTGGCACACAACGCCGAATAAGCCCATCAGCACAGCTCCTGTATAAGTATGGTTCATCCCAAAAGAACTTCTTCACATCGTACATGAACTTTTTCCTTTGATGAAAAGACAGGTCCGATGGAACAATATCACTAGCTAAGTAGTTCGCAAAATGAGCGAACCACGGAATCAGGTCTTGTGAGGCAGCCAATACATGCTCATCGGGGAACATGTCATCAATATCAGTCTTATCCCCCAACTCTCTCATAGCTTCATCTTCTAAACGGGACAAGTGATCAGCAGCTTGATTTTTGGTCCCTTTACTATCCCTTACCTCAAAGTCAAATTCTTGCAGTAGTAATACCCAACGAATTAACCTCGGTTTTGCATCCTTCTTCGCCATCAAATATCTCAGGGCTGAATGGTCAGTATGCACTATAACTCTAGTACCTAGCAAATAGGAGCGAAATTTTTCAAAAGCAAATACTACGGCAAGGATCTCTTGTTCAGTTACTGTATAGTTCTTCTGAGCTTCATTGAGGGCTTTACTAGCATAGTAAATGGGATAAAGGATTTTGTCCCCTCTTCGTCCCAATACCACACCAAGGGCAACCCCACTCGCATCACACATCACCTCAAATGGACTGCTCCAATCCGAAGAAATAATGATAGGTGCAGATACCAGTTTTTCTTTGAGATCGCCGAATGCTTTAAGACAGGATTCATCAAAAGAAAATTTACAATCTTTCTCCAACTGTTTGCACAATGGATGTGCAATTTTAGAGAAATCTTTAATGAATCTCCTGTAAAAATCTGCATGCCCAAGAAAGCTTCTCACACCTTTTACAGAGATAGGTGGAGGAAGTCTCTCTATCACCTCGACTTTGGCTCGATCAACTTCTATGCCTTTTTCTGAAATACGATGCCCCAAAACAATACCTTCTTTGACCATAAAGTGGCATTTTTCCCAATTGAGAACTAAATTGCAGTCTTCACATCTCTTAAGAACTTCAGATAAATGGCTCAAACATTGCTCGAATGATTCACCAACCATTGAAAAATCATCCATTAAAACCTCAATAGTATTTTCGACCATGTCGGAGAATATTGACATTATACATCTCTGAAATGTGGCGGGTGCATTGCATAGCCCAAACGGCATTCTCTTGAACGCAAAGGTCCCATATGGACAAGTGAAAGTGGTCTTCTCTTGATCTTCTGGTGCAATAGAAATCTGATTATACCCTGAATAACCATCAAGAAAATAGTACCACCCTTTGCCTGCGAGTCTATCCAACATCTGATCCATGAAGGGCATGGGAAAATGGTCCTTTTCGGTCCATGCATTTAATTTCCGGTAATCCATACACACCCTCCATCCAGTCACCGGTCTCTTAGAACAAGTTCATTCTTTTCATTGGGGACCACAGTCATTCCCCCTTTCTTAGGTACACACTGAACAGGGCATACCCAACTACTATCGGCGATCGGATATTTACTCCAGCATCCAACCATTTTATGATTTCCTTCTTCACGACCTCTTGCATAGGTGGATTTAAGCGTCTTTGGTGCTCAATACTTGGCTTATGATCGGGCATGAGTTGGATTTTATGAGAACAAATACCAGGAGGGATCCTAATAATGTCCGCAATGGTCCACCCAATAGCTCTTTTGAACCTTTTTAGTACTTTGACCAAACTCTCTACTTGTTGTTTATTCAGATCTGATGCAATGATTACCGACAATGTGTCACCGTTTCCTAAGAATTCATACCTGAGATGAGGTGGGAGAGCTTTTAGTTCTAGCTTTGTAGCCTCCTCTATAGATGGTTTAGCGGGTGGAGGCTCGCGATTCTTCATATCTAGCTCATATTTCTTCGGTTTAAACCGAACATTACCACGATCAAGAGCAACGATTAATGACCCATATTCTTCAATGCATTCATTATAAAAATTCATTATCACTGCCGCCAGTGCTTCTACACCTAGACGTTCTTCTATTTGTGTCTCGGGTGATTCACCAACTTTGTAGGATATGGCAGATACCGATTGGAGCTCACCACTCTGCCGCATGGACCTACAAATGTTGAAAGTCACTTCTTCATTGTTCAATCGAAATTTCATCTGCCCCTTTTCCATATCAACTAAGGCTCTACCCGTAGCAAGGAATGGCCTCCCAAGAATAATAGGCACCTCAAAATCGACTTCACAATCAAGAATAACAAAATCTGCCAGAAATATGAACGACTCCACTTTTACTAGCACATCATGGAGTATCCCTATAGGCCTTTTTACTGTTCGATCGGCCATCAATAGCCGCATCGCAGTGGGCTTTGGGTCACCCAAACCCAACTTCTTGTAAATCGAGAGGGGCATGAGATTTATGCTTGCCCCCAGATCACATAATGCTTTCGCAAAATGTAATAACCCGATCGTACAAGGAATAGTGAATGCACCCAGATCTTCTTTCTTTTGCACCAAAGACCTTGTAGCAATAGCACTAAATGCTGCATTCTGTCATCATCCTCAAAAGTGACCGATCTTTTCTTTGTAACCAAATCTTTCATAAACTTGGCATAACCAGGCATTTGTTCAAGATCTTCTACCAAAGGGACATTGATAGAAAGTTGCTTCAACATTGTTATAAAACGCCGATATTTACCATCCTCGGTCTTTTTCACTAATCTTTTAGGAAAGGAGGGTGGTGGTCTAGGCATGGGAGTTACCTTTTTAGGCACTTCAGCATCTTTATCAGTGTTATCTTCTACTTCATCACTAACCTCTACCACTTTATCATTATCTCTCATCACCTTTTCCACAATAGACGGCATAGGTGGGTCAATAGTTTGTTTACCCCCACGAGTAGTAATTGCCATATAGTGTCCATCATTTTTTGGATTTTGGACAGTGTTGCTAGGAAGAGTGCCCGGTTACCGTGGGTTCACAGTTGCATATAATTGAGCCATTTGCAATTCAAGCTGCTTGATTGATATGGCATGTGTATCGACTTTCTATCCAATACCCGCTACATCACTCCTTAACTCTTTGGTGTGCTCATCACTAGCATCGAACCTCCTCATCATCTTGTGCAACATATCGTCAACTCGCGCCATACTACCTCCACCATCCCTAGGAGTAACTTCACGATTTTGAGGAGGAACATAGGGCCCACTCCTCTCATTTCTATTCACATAGTTACCCCTGTTGAAGTTGTTATCGCAGTTGTAATTTCCATCACGGACATAATTACCCTCACGGTTGTAGTTACCATAGTTCCGACCTTGATTCCCTTGACCTTGGCGCCAATTCTCCTGATTGGAACCTTGGGCATTCGGTCGGAAACCCCCCGTCTGATCATTTACTGCATAGGAATCTTCCTCATAATAATATTCATCAGTTGGTGGTGGTGGTTTAGACAAGTAGTTCACTGCGTTTATCTTTTCTGTACCCCCAGTGACATGTTTTAACACCAACCCAAGCTCAGTTCTCATCTGTGCCATCTCTTCACGAATCTCCTCTGTGGCTGGGTTGTGTGTGGATTGCACTGTAAAAGTATTTCTCCCCGTATCTGACTTCCTAGTACTCCATGCTTTATTATTCCGGGAGATTTTCTCTAATTGTTCGGCAATTTTAGCATAAGGACACTCCCCATAAGAACCACCTGCTATAGTATCCAATACCGCTTTATTATTATCATCCTGTCCCCGGTAGAAGTATTCTTTTAGTGACTCATCATCTATGCGGTGATTGGGGACACTTCTCAAAAATGAAGTGAACCTATCCCAAGAACTACTAACTGACTCTCCTGGTAGTGCCACAAAGTTGTTCACTCTGTCTTTGTGATTTAGTTTCTTGGAGACTGGGTAGTAACATGCTAAGAAAACGTCCCTTAGTTGGTTCCAAGTGAAAATTGAGTTATAAAGGAGTTCAGTGAACCAACTAGCAGCCTCTCCCGTCAGTGAGAGAGGAAATACTCTTAGCCCTATTACATCCAAATTCAAATCAGGCCTCCCTACACAACTTTTACACACTGCCCTCACCTTAGCTATATGGGCATGTGGGTCCTCAGACGGTAGTCCTGAAAACAAACCTCTAGCCGTGAGCATTTGCATTAGACTACTAGTGACTACAAAGGTGTGACCTTCTGGTAGAGGGGGCAAGACAAGTGGCCCATCAGAATCTGCAATATTATCATAACCTCTGTAGTATTCTTGAGGACGTGGAGCGGGATTTTGTCCCCTTTGTGCACCTTGATCAGGATTATCAGGTAATAATCGACCATGAGTATCAACCGGAGCTGGGATGTTCTGGTTTGGATCATCATCATTTATACCCAAGTTTCGATTCATTTTGCATAGTGTACGCTCTAACTCGTGATCGTAGGGAAACAAAGGTTCTCTTCCTCTCCGTGTATTTGGCATACACGGACGTCAGTTCTAAACAAAATCAAAAACAACAGAAAAAGTAAAATCAGAAAAATAATGACTAAACTTTAGTAATAAAATTTAAGTTAATCTAAAAGCTACTTTCCCCGGCAGCGGCACCAAATTTTGATACGCTCAAATTTACTTCTCAAATAAGAAGTAAAGCGGTCGTATCAAGTAAAGAACCCACAAGGAAAATAGTTCAGACTTAACTTTATTCTATTATTACTATTATTTAGCGAACTATTTTCCGAGAAATAAAGAGACAAAAAGGGGGATTTTATTTTAAAATTAATGAAAATGATTAACTAAATAAAAATGGACAACTAACAGATTCAGCTTTCGATGTTTAATCAAATTATAAAAGTAACTAGGGCTTTAGTGTTCCCCACAGGTTCCTAACTTGGTAAATCTAACTATAACAATTCTATCCTGATATCTTGCATGTAAAGTGATAAGTTACGTATCTCTAAATCCTTTGTCCGGCATCTAGAGAATTTCACTCCGCACCTTGGTTCGGCTACGTGTGTTGCTATACTAACCCTTATCTTTACCTCATATTAAACATCGTATTCGGTATTTGACTAAGTTATTAACTCGTACCAACCAATACTAGCCTATTAGATAGTCTACACTAAATCTATGTTGGCCATCCGTTAAAAAGACTTCTACACGAAAGAATTATCAATACATGCAAGACACCACTCTAGAATTGTTATTTTAAGTTAGATTTTTACCTTGTTATTCACCCATGGTTCCCACAACCCTAGCTATGAGGTTTAGTTACCCATGTTCATAATTACACAATTCATATTGTTAATGGAAGAATTCATGCACTTACTTTTATGAAAACGAATAATTTCCCAGAATTTAACTTGATTAATCAACGAAATCACAAACAATCAATTACCGAGAAAGTATCTTAATTCCCAAAATCGATAATTCAATAATATAATAGAAGAACTAAAAACTAAAAATTATCCAGAAAGTCTAACCCCCAAAATGAGTTTTTTCCCACTATTTATAATAAAAACAAAGTCTCATCAAATAAGGATTCTATTGACTAAAAATCTGTCCAAACGCATCTGGATCGACGGACCACGTGACGGACCGTCATGGACACGACGGACCGTCATAGACTCCGTCGTCCCATACTTCACCATTCTTCTGTTGCTTTCTTCATTCCCCTCGATGGACAGGTATGACGGACCGTTTCAAGCACGACGGTCCATCGAGGGTCTTCGTTCCAAAATACTTGGACTTCTTGGAATTTGGGTACTGGGACTACTTCTCTGATCATCACGAAGAACAAGCAGGACGGACCGTCGTGGCTATTACGGTCCGTCATGGACTTCCGTAATCCCACACTTGGTCAGACTTCTCTATTTTCCTTCAACAACTTCTCCCTTCACTACGATGCCACCTACGGACCGTCACAGCCTCGATGGACCGTCATAGGTTCCATAGGTGGTCTCTTCTGCATTTCTTTCTCAAAAACTCCCGCGTTCATCCTTGGACAGATTTTCTGCAAACAAAGAGAAACTTACATAAAAATCAACACAAAAAGGCTTTCGACACACACTAAACTTAATGAAAAAGCATTAGAAATACCGTGAAACCACGGTACATCAACCGCCTATACAACCTCTCCAGTACACACCGAAGGGTTCTTTAAGACTACCAAAGATATGGATATTTCCTTTCCAACACAACTAAAACAAGTAAATAATCATTTCTAGAGATACTAAAGGAGACATTCATACATTTAAAGGACTTCACATAATTCTCTTGGAAGACCTAAGGAACCCACTCTAGTGCCTTTAAAGCCAATTCGTTCCATGTGTAGATATCATCTGATTCTACTACCTACACATTGTAAAACCTTTCCAATAGCTAAAGTGTACATTCCACATGATGAGAATATGAGTTCAACCGACATAGACCATACTAGCTAGATATGGAATCTGGTATCATAAGACCTCACACCGTGGAAGGTTTTCTATTTCCCAAAGGTACAACTAAGACACATTCTATGTAGACACATGGTTTAAGGTATATAAAAATGCTTCTTTGTACTCAAGTGTCATACTTTAATAGAGCTACAACATTAAGCATTTCCACTCGTTGCTTTGCCTTGATTCTCATAGAGTAAGTTCATTCTCATAAGAATATTAGAAAAGGTACCATCCTTAAGCCTACCAACTTATTATACCTCTACCAAGAAGGGATCCACAAGGGTCTACCGATCAAGGTTTATTAGGATAGCTCATTCGTGAAACGGGTACCATGCTAGGTCTATTTTATTCAAATCTTAATTAACCTTCTTTTCATATTCAATGTTTCACATTCAATTAGGGTTCATGACTCATCAAGAAGGGGAACCATTCTTAGGTCTACCTGTTCAAGACATAACCTAGAATACCTCATTTATCATTCATGTATAAAGTAGGGACAACTAGGTATACCTTATCAAGACACTAGGTCTATCCTCGTGACATACAAACATTTAGAGGGAAATTCTTTCATTTACAATATCACATCTTAACATCATGTAGAAATTTCACATATGCCTATCTTCAACATATCAACACAAAAAACATTCAATTCAGTAATATCGAGATCACAATCATAGTAAGAACAAGAAGTAAGCACCTCTACTAGAAGTGGATAAAACCATACAGAAGTAATTCTACTATAGTACGCAATTGAATCAACTCACCATTCTCCAATATCATAATTCACCATTATTCAACTTCCAATACAAAAAAAGAATTTACCCATCAACTTGCCCATAAATTCAAGATCACCAACTCATCCTTACATCCATAATCCAACATATATCCAGATAGATAACAATAAGAATAAATACTATAAAGCAATCTAAATAAAATTCCACCCATAACCAATCACAATAATCAAATGCACTTTTCAAGCCAAAATTAGAGAATTAGAAAGATCATGGGCTAATGGATTTTTTCACTTAAAATCATCAATTAAAAAATAATATAATCATAAAAATTCTTTGAAACCATTTAATGCAAGAAACCATGATTTTTAAGAAGAATTGAGGTTCTGATAATCTTTTGGAAACTTAAAAACTATTTAATAATTGGTTCTTGAGTGGAATCTAACTCTAGATAAAGAGCCACCATACCTTATTGAAGACCTAACCACGAAATTTGGGTTGAAAACTTTGAGAGTTGATCAACTTGGAGCTTGAAAGTTCTTTAATGGAGGATTTTTGTAGAGAGATATTAGAGAGAATGGAGAGCTTTTGATTTTTAATTTGGGGTTTTTTGTTTTTGATTTGTTAAGTGGGGTAAAAGTTACCTAAAAACCGTTTATAATAAATCTCAAAAATTACCCAAAACAGCCCTACACTAGTTGAACCTTTAAAATAAACTCCAACTGAATTGTCATTACGAAATCATCATCACGGAAAAACTCTGCGACACAGAGATGTTCCCAGAAGAATTTACAAAAATAATTTTTTAGACAGAATCTTGCCAAACCAGGTCCTCAACATGGATTAACTTTTTTGTCCTTGGTGGAGCATGTCCTCAACACACACTAGCTCCCAGACGGTTCTGCACACAAGCTGTGTTGGCAGCTTCTTGGCCAATGTTTGGGTCCTCCTCAAGGACCCATAGATTAGTCCTTGGGAAGTCGTGCCTGGACGTTTCACCCAAAAAATTATTATTAAGTTACAAGGTTCACCTATACTGATTTTAGACTGCAAACAACACATAAAAACATGAACAACATACCAGAACACACCAACACATAAAAGACTATTTTCCGGACGTCTTGGTCATCCCGTGAGGTTTAGACTCTAGTACTACCAAACCAGGTTAATTACAGTAGTTAAGGTCTAGAAACATTATTTTAACCATTTTAAGTCATTATTTATAATGTGAGTCTCTAGCTTAGTTCAGTGGATTTTCGGGGTGTTTCAGTAATAAGCCTCTTTCCTGCGCCAAGTGTGGCAGAAACAACTCTGGTGTTTTTCGTGAGGATTCCACTAGTTTTTTCATGTGATATCAGACCGAGCATTTCATGAGACAGTTTCCAAAGAATAAGCATGTGTTAATGAGGGCAATAGAGCCCAGTCTTCATCACTTTATCCACTAGACAGGGTTGCACCTAGGGGAGCTAGTTCTTATACTGTTTGGGGAACAAACCACTTGTATGCTCTCAAGAATCACCAAGAGTGTGAAAATATTCCAGATCTTATCACTGGTATGATTGAAGTCTTTGACTTTATAGTTTATGCATTACTAGACCCAGGAGTGAGTTTATCTTTTGTAACTCCAAATGTTGCCATGAACTTTGATATTATTCTTGAGCAGCTTCATGAACTATTGAGTGTTTCCACACCTGTTGGTTAATCCATTATAGCAGCAAGTGTATATCATTATTGTCCCTTTTTCCGTCAGTCACAAGCGTACTATGGCTGATTTAGTTTAGAGAGAAATGGTAGACTTTGATGTCCTTCTTAGTAAGGACTGGATTCATGTCTGTTATGCCTCAGTTTATTGTAAAACTCGAGTAGTAAAGTTTTAGTTTCCAAATCAGCCAACCTTAGACTGGAAAACCAATTTAGTAGTGCCTAAGGGTCGTTTTATTTCATACCTTAAGGTGAGGAAGTTAGTTTCTAAGGGATGTGTCTATCACTTAGCCAGACTTAATGACTCTAGTGTTCATATACTTACTACTCAATCAGTTCCAGTGGTAAAAGAGTTTCGAGAAGTCTTTCCAGATGATCTTCCTGGAGTCCCTCCAGAGAGATATGGACTTCGGTATAGATCTACTCCCAGATACTTTTCCTATCTCTAATTTTCCATATAAAGTGGCACCATCATAGTTGAAGAAATTTAAAGGCCAGTTGAAAGATCAGTTATATAAGGGTTTCATTCAACCAAGTTTCTCACATTGCGGCACTCCGGTCTTGTTTGTGACGAAGAAGGGTGGTTCTCTTAGGATGTGTATAGAATAATATTAATTGAATAGGGTTACCATCATGAATAAGTATCCTCTCCCAAGGTTACCATCAAGAATAAGTATCAGATTCAGGTGTGCCTTGTTTTTCCAAGATTGACCTTAGATCAGGCTACCACCAGTTGAAAGTTAGAAAATGTGATATTCCAAAGACAATTTTTAGAACCAGATATAGGCATTATGAGTTTTTAGTCATGTTGTATGGGTTGACCAATACGCCTGTAACATTCATGGATCTTATGAACAAAGTCTTCAAACGTTATTTAGCTATGTTTGTTATCATCTTCATTGATGACATACTAATTTATTCAAGGAATGAAGAGAATCATGCTAGTCACCACATAATAGTCCTTCAGACGTTGAAAGATAAAGAGTTGTATGTTAAGTTTTTAAAATGTGTGTTTTGGCTTAAATGTGTGGCATTATTGGGCAACATAGTTTCTGGTTGATGGGATTAGACTTGATACCCAAAATATAGAAGCACTTCACAGTTGGCCTAGACCCACGTCTCCAACTGATAAAATGAGTTTCTTGGGTTTGGCTGGCTACTATAGAAGGTATATTGAGGGGTTTTAATCTATTTTGTCTGCTTTGACAATGTTGACTTAGAAAACACTTAAGTTCAATGATTTGAAGCTTGTGAGAAAATCTTTCAGGAGTTGAAAAAGAGGTTGACTATTGCCCCAGTTTGACCTTACCAAAAGGTACTCAAGGTTTTGTGGTATATAGTTAGGCATCTATAGTTGGTTTGGTTTGCGTGTTAATGCAAAATGGCAAGATTATAACTTATGCCTCTAGATAGTTGAAGGTTCATGAAAAGAATTATCCAATCAAAGACTTTGAGTAGGTTGTTGTAGTATTCACCTTGAACATATGATGTCATTATTTGTATGGTGTTCATGTAGATTTCTTCACTGATCACAAGAGCCTACAATATGTGTTCTCCCAGAGAGAGCTTCATCTTAGACAAAGAAGGTGGTTAGAATTGCTCAAAGATTATGACATGAGCATTCTTTACCACCCAGGTAAGGCTACTGTTGTTGTTGATACCTTAAGCAGGTTGTCCATGGATAGTACCACCCATCACGAGGAAGAGAAGAAGGAACTAGCAAAAGGAATGCATAGACTATAACGCTTAAGAGTCAACTAATGGATTCAACAAAAGTAGTTATAGTAGTGACAAATGGGTCTTAACCATCACCAGTGTCAGAGGTGAAAGAGAAACAAGACCAAAACCCTATTTGGCATGGTTGGAAGGCAAATGTTTATAAGCAAAGAGTATTAGCTTTTGAACAAGGGGGAGATAGTGTATTGAAGTATTCGGGTAGGTTGTATGGTGGATTGGCTCCAATAGATGATCATGGAGGAGACTCATAGCTCTAGATATTCCCCCATCCGCGTTCAACCAAGATGTACCGCAATTCGAGAGATATATATTGGTGGAATGGTATAAACAAGGATATTGCTGAATTTTTTGCCAAGCGTCTAAATTGCCAGCAAGTGAAAGTTGAACATTAAAGGACTGGTGGGTTATCTTAGAATGTAGAACTTCTGGAATGGGTGTGAGGTTATTAACATGGTTTTCATCATAGGCTTGCCAAGGTCTTGCAGGCAGCATGATTCAATTTGGGTGAATGTCGATAGAGGGACAAAATCAACCCACTTTTAGGTGGTATAGATCACTCATTCGACAGAGGATTATGCAATGTTATACATTATGGAGGTGGTGAGACTGCATGGACTCCGAGTTTCGATCATTTCACATAGAGGTGCACAATATATTGCACAGTTTTGGAAATCTTTCCAGACTGGTTTGTTTTCAAATATGAACTTAACCACTACTTTTCATCCTCAGATGGATGGGCAAGCGGAGAGTACTATCCAGACATTAGAAGATATGTTCAGGTCTTGTGTGATTGATATTAACGGAAATTGGGTTGATCACCTACGTCTAATCGAGTTCTATTACAACCACAGTTATAATTCTAGCATCTAGATGTCTCCATATGAAGCTCTTTATAAGAGAAGATGCATATCTCAAATTGGATTGTTCGATGTTTGTGAAGTACGGTTGATAGGAAAAAATCTAGTTCACCAAGATATGGATAAAGTGAAGGTGATTCAAGAGAGATTAAAAATGACATTGAGTAGTAAAAAAATCCTACATAGATATTAGGAGAAGGCCATTGGAGTTCGAAGTAGATGATTGGGTATACTTGAAAATTTAACCGATGAAGGGTGTTATGAGGTTTGGCAAGAAGGGGAAACTTAGTCCCAGTATATTGGACCTTATCACATACCCAAAAGATTGATAATGTAGATTATGTTTTAGAGCTACAACAAGAGTTGGAAGTAGTTCATCCAGTGTTTTGCATCTATATGGTAAAGAAGTGCATGGGAAATCCTTCATTAATTCTAACAACTTAAAAGGTGGGGATTAAGGATAGCTTATCCTATGAGGAGATGCCGGTTCAGATTTTAAATCGCTAAGTTCGCAAGTTCCGAACAAAGGAGGTTGCATCAGTCAAGGTCCTTTGGAGGAACCAAATTGTTGAAAAAGTAACTTGGGAAGCTGAAGAGGATATCAAGAAGATATATCCACATCTCTTTGAATCCGGAGAGAATGTATATCAAGGTACAAATTCTCTTCTTAGTACTTTATAAACTATGAGTAAGCATGTGGTTACTTGCTTTTGTTTGTTGACTGTTGAACTTGATGTTACTATACTTAGCTTAGTTAAAGAAATCTCATTCTAGAAGGAATAGTCACAACGAGGAGATATTGTAAAATGTAACAATTTTAAATGGCTAAGAATAAGCTGTGAAACTAACAAATATTCAACTTTTGAAAGAAAAGGAAAAATCTTGGAAAATTGCCTAAGTTAAGAAAGTGAGTTTTAGTCACTTTCAAACGGCCATAACTTCTAGATCATGATGAGTTAGAGGTAGTTCTTTATATGGTTTGAAAGCCCTTGGAGAGACCTTTCCAACGCCGCCTATTCGTGCATTTCACTATCGTATGATTGATATATGCCCATCGAAAGCTGGGCTATTGACGTGAGGAAAGTGCAATTTTGAATTTAAGGAAGGGCAAACTAGACTTTTTACCAACTAATTTGCTTTTTCCTTTCTTGGGGTTTATTTAGGTAATAACAAGTGTTAATTCAGTTTTGGAAAATCAAACTTATACTTATGGCTTGGAGAAGAGAGAAAAGAAGAAGGAAAAGTAGAAAAGTATAGAATTCGTTAAGAACGTCAAGATTTCCAAGTAGATTTCATCGGGGGTGATCCCTATCAAGGTATGTGAGATCTTTTAGTGTTGGATAAGTTCACCGTCACACCAATCTTGTTTCAATGAAGTGATTTTCGAATTGGTTGAATTAGAATAGTGATGTTCTTGAAGAACAATGTTGAATTCCTTTTGTTTGAGTTGTTGAAAACCTAATGTTTAATTGATTCCTAATTCCAACTTGTTTTTCGAGTTAGATCTAATGGGTATTTAAGGTACTAATGATCCTAAGGGTTTGGGAAAAGAACTATGGAGGTTTAGGGGGTTTATCCTTGAAAAACGAGTTGAGAAATTTGTGTGGCATCACGTGGGCAAATCCAGGTACGGGACACCCCATCTACACCAGAGGTCTTGGCAAAGCGCACCTGCAGTACACCATTTTGGTGCCTTAGTCAGCATCGGCATTTTTAGCCCATTCATCATAACTCAATCTGACTAATCCTTTCGAAAGTGTTTTAAGAATTCCTAATGATTCTAACTACTCTAAATGACTACTAATCATATATAAATCATCCATAAATAAAAATTTACAACCTTGAATCCATAACATCAAATTCAAGGAAAGTTAGAGCCAAGTCTACAGAGTTCCTAGCATCCTTTCAAGAAGTCTTTTACAAATACTTTAAACTTGTTAGAAGACTTAAAGATCAGGTTGAGTAAGGATTAAAGCTAAGAAGAATAACTTAAATTAATGTTTCATAAGTCTTTCAAAAATGTTTGAAGTGTCGTTTTAAGACTTAAGATCCAGTTCAGCTTAGAGTAAAGTGAAGTATTTCTTTGAAGTAGTATATGAGAACTATGTATTCCCAAAGGAGCTTAAAATGTTTTCACATTTAAAAAGAAGGTAAACTGAGATTTCCAAACAGCTTATGAGCTAGTTTTTAGTTAAAGAGAAATCACTTTCTAAATGAAGCAAGCAGGGAAACTGAGATTTCCAAAATAGCATTTGAGCTAAAAAATTTAGCACTAATCTCAAATAACTAAATTAGTATGTTTTTAAAACATAAGAGACAGTATATTATGGGAGTAGTATTGAGAACTGATATGGGAGAGAGTACAGACAACTCACAGCCCCCATAAACCATGTAGCCACCGTAGGTAGAAAAGGGTCATGCTTTTAAGATGAACCCTTTTTCAGAATAGACTAGTGGATCCATTAGGAAGTTCCGGTCTTATACTTTTTGCCAGGTATAAGATGGGCTGCGAGCGTGAGGTAGATCGATGTATCCTCACTATAGCTTTTAAGTGATGTTTGTCCGTAAGAGAAACTCCCACATAAGTTAAATGTATATATACACATCAGTTTATTCGTATTTTTACATACATCTCATAGTTATTTGTATCCTTCTATACATTAAGAATTCAGAGCACGTTTTCAAACAAATTTTCTTTATATTTTACTTGATTTATATTGAAATGAATCAGTATTATTAAGTTATGATATTCATAAGTTGAGCAGAGCTCAGGGTAAGTGGTCCTTCTTACGCTTTTCAATTGTAAGTTGTTTTAGCATTCGAACTCGCATACTAGTAGATTCAATGTTCTAATGTCATTTGTCCTCCTTCGTATCATTTATGCAGAAGCAGGTAACGAGGATCGACGTCTTGCGCAGAGTTGATCCAGTTGAGCACTCCAAAGTCAGGTAGTGATCCTCCTTGCATTCCTGAGGACTCCTTTTATTGTTTTTAGAAATTTTTCTTTATTAGGATGTTGTGGGGTCTGTACCAACATCCATCTCAGTTTTATAAGGCTACATAGATAGACGATTAGATGTTAGTCCTTTTGTCTTTTCATTTCTGTCAATTGGTTAAGACTTGGGTTGCCACTTTTGGTCAGATGAATGTTCTCAAATCATTACAACTGTCTTAGTTAGTATGATTTTTCAGTTCACTTAAGCTTGTTCATTATATTTATAGATTGTTTTCTTCCGCTAAGTTAAGTAAGTCTGACCAAGGGTCCGCTCGAGGCCAAAAATGGTTTAGAGTGCAGAACATGCCAAGAGTGTAAACTAGGCATGACAGTGAAGTAAAAGATTCATTATTTTTATGTATTTATTAACTTAAACAAAATTCATGTCTTCTGGTTTAGTGTGATTTTTTAAAATGAATTTTTGTAATCCAACAATTATTAATTGTATCACCATGTATATTCATTACTTAAATTTTTCTCATTTTTTTGTTCTCCCTCTGTTATATCAAGAAATTTTATCCACACGTAACTCTATTTGAAATAATTAACATATTGAAAAATATATTTTCTTATTTACTTAGCATTTGAAACATATAAATATTCAAAACATACTAAGGGTCTAGTAATAGGTTGGTTCATAAAAAATACTAGTTTTTGTAGATGTGCGTTTCACATTTGCACCCATTAATTCATAAAATTTCTACAAGCTTAAGTGTGAAGACCTAGGGGTACCCCCATAGATGTTATATGATACATAGAACCCTAAAGAATTCCATACAAGACATTTAGCTCTCATTGCATGAGAAATAGAACAATCATAGTAAAACAAGATTTCAAAGTCCAAACATTTTATTAATTAAAAATAGAAGTCTAGACATCATGTCTCATCACGACGATCTAATCCAATAGAATAAAATTGGTCCTAGCCCATACATCATATCCCAAAGAAAAATACATGAAATAACCTTAATACAAAGAAACTCTGTACTCGAAGCTTTAGAACTTACCAAGCTTAGAAATCTTGAAAATTCAACAGTTAGCTACGAATTGATGACCCTGACAGTCGGGGAGATTCGGGGAATATGTAGCCAAGAGTATGCATTAGTACAAAAAAATGTACCAACTATGATATACGTGCATAAAAACATTTAAAATGAAATAAAAGGGACATTTCACTTCATGACATGCAATTAAGCAAACTAAAACGTAATATAAGAGGGTTCGAATACACACTTCATAAAACATGGCCAATGAAAGCTCACATCATCATTAAAAACTTTGAACGCATGTGTGATACTTTTTGAAGTAACATTAGTTCATCATTAATATGGGGAATTAGCCTTAAACAACACAGATACAATGTGAGCTATAACATGATACCCTGTTATCTCCCATACCCAAGACACCCAAAAGGGTTGTCCTACTTGCTCAAGTAGAACCATGAACTTCTAGCTTAAGTCGATCCAATAGATAACAAACCTATCGGGGCACATAGCTACGGGATAAGGAGATTGCTAATAGAAACCTGTCCTGTGCTCGAAAGAGCATTCATCTCAAGAGACTACTTCTAGAAACCCAACCTTTACCACGGGGGAGCTTCCATCTTACATCAATATCCACTCTTTACTAATTATAAATCCTACAGAATAGTTCAGATGTTTTGACTTATCATATCATAGACTAGCTCGTTATACCATACGTAAAAAATCTTCACTATCCATGATGTATTAATACTATATTTTAGCCATTGATTTAATTAGGTGAGAAAACCTCTCAACCTAATAACCCTTATTATGTGAGGATACATTCCACATAATGCTATATGTGTTTATGAGAATATCCTTTGAATAACACAACAACCACATCATCATCCGTTCATTACTCTCAAAGTACCCTTAAAACAAAAGCATAGACTTCTTAATAACATGCAATAGTCCATTATTTACCTCTTGAGGATCAAACCCCATTTTCAATCATCATTATTTAGAAAACATAGGTTAGATATGTATTTCATCAGAACTTCATGTAAAGCTAGCAATATATTCTAAATTTTCTAAAAATATCCTTTTACATCCAAAATCCCCCATCACATGATTCATAACTTGAAAACATGGGGGTATAAATTTTTTTGTGGGGATATAATCATAAAAGCATAGTAATTCATCAATTCATAATTAAATTGAACATAATTCAATCAGTTAAATATATTTTGAAGAGAAACCATGATAATTGAAGAAAACCCTAACAAATTGGGAATTTCTACCTTTTGAATTTGGAGAATTTGAGAACTCCATGGATGAAAACTATCATAACTTAGATTCAAAGCCAAAATAAATTGAAGTATGGAAGCCTTCTCTTGAACACTAGATTGACTCTCCTTCTTCTTCTTCTACTTCAAGATTATATACATAGAATTAATTTAGGGGAAGAACTTTTGGGGATTTGTTTTGGGTTTTGGAAATAATGATTTGAACATATGAGTTTTGGGGTTAATATAACTTAGGCAATAGTATTCATTACCCCCTGAACATGAACTTTTTTATTCAGTGTACACCTAAACTTTATTTCGTTTTAATTACCCCCATGAACTTGTTTATTCATCCAACATGTACACCTTTTCTGTCCACCTGGAATAGAAACTGAAATCACACTCTACAAGGCGCGTGAGAGAGTGATATTTTGCCACATCATAAAGCTTCAACGATAATATACATAAAAAATATGTTGTTCTTTAATGTTTGGCTTATTTTAAGGATTTTCTCTCTCTATTCTCTAACTATTTATTCTTCTTTATCCCTTCTCCCTTTTCAAACTTTAGATTTTTTTCTCACTTTTTTTGTTTTAATTGCTATTAATAAATTCATGAATTATAATAGTAGACTTGTTTGTTTATGTGTGGCTCCTCCAATTGTGAAAATTTCATGGACAAATGACAATACCGGATGTAGATTTCTCGATTATAGAAATTATGGGGTATGTATTGGTACTCATTTTTTTACTTTTAATTTGCCATGTTCTTATTATGAATTTTTTATTTTTTTCAACTTTGATTTTATGTAATGCAGTCCTCATTTCAAAATTCGTGTATGTTTTTTGATTTGTATGATCCTGAATTTCCGACCTAGGTGAATATTGTAATTTTGGGTTTCTTGAAGAAGACCAACAAACAAGAAAAACAACTGAAGTGTAAATGGATGTTGAAACTAATTTTGGGTATTAGTTTGATATGAAAGGTGATATTATTCTTTTATTTGGTGTTCTAGTGATATATGTTTTTCTGGTCAAATCTATCTATCTATCTATCTATCTATCTATCTATATATATATATATATATATATATATATATATATATATATATATATATATATATATATATATATATATATATATATGTGTGTGTGTGTGTGTGTGTGTGTGTGTGTGTGTGTGAGAGAGAGAGAGAGAGAGAGAGAGAGAGAGAGAGAGAGATAGAGAGAGAGACAGAGAGAGAGACAGAGAGAGAGAGAGAGACCGTGTGTGTCTTTGTATGTTCGATTGACTTGTCCTTTTTTATAAAACTACAACTACATGTAAGAGGTAATAGGCATAATATGATAACACGAAATAATAACATGAAGGATTTCTTGATCATCAAACAGAAACATCATAGTGTTTCATTGTTTCAACCAACAACCACAATAACTTAAGTTAAACACCAAAACATAAAACAGTTACTAATTTAAGGTTGCTTGAACAACCAAACAAGCACCAAAAACACAAAATAGTCACTACTTTATGTTTGGTTAAACAACCACACAAACACCAAAACACAAAACACATTATTTTAGTTTGGTTGAACAACCAAAAAAACACCAAATAAAAAAAGTCACTAATTTAAGTTTGGTTGTTACAACCACACAACCACACAACTAAGAAGTTTTCTTTGAGGGTGATTTTCCCTCGGCTTGTGCCCTTGTTTGAATGCCAGCAACTTTTGATCTAGTTTGAATACGATGCATAACACTTTGGAGTTGAAGTTCTCTTTGATTCATGGCTTTTTTGCCTTTCCACTTCAGTCCCTTGGTAGATTTAAAACAAATATCACCTGTGACATGTTTAGAACTCACCACACAAGTATTAACCCTCCTACTGCTAGACAATCCTTGCTACAATATTAACTACATAGTTATTTAGGAATCACATTTAAAAGGAAAATATAATTTTGATAGTTTTACAATACACTTACATTAATACACGTATAGCCAGCATCAGCAAGAAATATACCTTGGCCAACAACTTTTGGCCTCTTCTTGTAACCACTTCCTCCACCTCTTCTTGTACCTGTGTTATTGTTGCTTGTATCAGTCTTACTGGTGCTTGCTCTTTCATAATGACCGCTACCCCTCTTTTTCCAAGTGGTGGACTAATGTGAGTGGAAAAAGTATACAATAGTAGAATAAATTAATAAGTAACCTAACATAATTTATAAAAGCAAATCAATATGAATGTACCTCTTTAGTGGGTGTTGGTGTAGACTTAGATTTAGGATTTTTTGGAAAATTCCACTTGTTATGATTTGGTCCTTTGAAAATAGAACATGTCATTACTCTCCCCATTCTTGGCAACTTTCCAGCTTTTCTCACTTCACCAATTTTCTTCTTCTGTTCTTTGGTGGGCTACCAGGCATTTGTCTTGCCTTAGGTGGTTCAAGCAGTGGCTTTCTCCTTTTAGGCCACATTTCCATGTTTGGGACTGGTTGAATGAAATGAGAATATGTTTTTAGATATGTATTTTTTCTATACCATCTAGAAATTGCTTGTGATGCATCCATGTTCAAGTGGTTCATTGCTGTTATACCATGTGCATATCGGATACCTTTTAATTCCCATGATCCGCAACTACATTTCTGTTGACTAAAGTTCATAGTATGCTTGTATACCCCTTCTAACACTTCAAATCTAACATCAACATTCCATTCAATGTTGCACTGCATTGATTCTGTTACATTGAAATTGAATACCATCTTTTCCATTGGAGATATTCCATTTGTCCATGTTTCAGCAAATGCTCTTGACTTACTCAACCTAATCATCACCTTAACTCTAGTTTCATCCAACATAGTTACAATAGTCTTGTTCCTATCCAAGAATTGAAACTCTCTGTCATGTTGTTATCTATACTATCACACTTATAAAATGTTTGGAGAAAAGCTTTGCACCATGTCTCCTTGTTGTATTTGATAAGGGATTCAACAATACTTGTTCCTAACTTGGATAGGGCAATTATATTGTACTTAAATTGTGCCTCTAATGTTGATCTAGCACAAGACCAAAATTTCTTTCTTCTCTCTATGCCTCTAATGTTTTTTGACAAATTTTGTAACATGTGTCTAATACACATTCTGTGCTCACATTCTTGAAATAGTTCATCTAGATAAGCTATTACTCCCTATAGTTGCAAAGCAAAATAATAAGGGAAGATAGTTAAATTTTGATCAAATTAAATTAAAGATAAACAAAAGAAAGATATTCAATTACCTTTTGCATATCACTAATGACTGTGAGCGGGGAACCATTTCCTAGATTAACATCATCTTTGAGAGTAGTCATGAACCATTTCCATGTCAAATTGCTTTCAGTAACAATTACTGCCCATGCAATTGGATACATTTGGATGTTTGCATCCTTAGCAACAACTACCAAAAGTTGACCCTTACAAATTCCTTTTACAAAACACCCATCAAACCCTATAGATCTTCTGCCTCCTTGTTGGAAACCCTTTTTCATAGTATCGAAACATATATAAAAAGAGTGAAACTGTTTCATCCCATTTTCTGATTCTGAATTTTTAAGCTTCACAACACAAGTGCTACCAGGATTTGTTTGGAGTAACATATCCCTGTAGTCTAGGATTCTGTTAAATTATGCTACATGATCACCCGTAATTTTCTTTAAATTTTTTTTTAAATTGTTTTTTAAACAAATTGCCTGAACATTCAAATCTTTCCTCAACAATTCTTGTATTCCCCACCCTTTTATACTAGGTTGAGAAATAATCCTATCTTTCAAATACTTACATAAGAACTTTAAATTACACAAAATATTATTGGTGGTCCTGGTACATTTGTGCCTTGGGTTGAATTTCTTGATAGTAAAGTTCACACTCCCCTTCCTTTCTTGCATACAACATCCATGGACAACCACTTTTATACTTCACTCTTATTTAGTACTCTCATTCAAATATTTGTCTAACTCAAATCCTTTTTTATAGCATATTTTGTAACTGCCTCTCTAAATTACTTTACACTTTCAAATACCAAACCACAATGCCATATTAAAACATCACAAGAAGTTACTCTTCTTTCTCCCACTTAAACTCCTTCCTTCAAGTTTATCATCAGAAACATGTTCTTCTTCATTAGTGTGAAAACTATCACAGTCAAAACTGTCATAGTATGGCTCATCCTCTGTTAGCTTACCCATGAATTTTTTTCCCTTTTCCAATATCCTCATACCCTTCATCGAGTCCAACTTCATCTAAAAAAAACTTTTGGTTTTTCCTTCTTCTTTCTCCTTCTTCTTTCTCTAAGCTTTCTCACATCTTCCTTAACAATTCTCAACTCCTCATAGACATCACTTCCATAGTCAATAGACTTGTCTAAACAGACAGAATCACTGTCTATATCTTCCTCTGCATTTTCATGGGCACTTGGCTCAACTTCCTCTTGAATAGAAGGTTCAGTTCCTTGATGGACAGTTGGTTCAACTTCTTCTTCAGTACCAGTCCAATCTATTGAAGAATAATCATTATCACTTTCTTGTTTGACCCTTTCAACCCCATCATTCTCAACTCTTTAGGTAGCTGGAAAGGAAGAAGAGGAACCTAACCATAGATCGGGGTTTTCTGGCAGTGCAGTTAAAGATTCCCCATGTACATTAAAATACTCAACCAATTGAGTTAAAGATTGACTAATATGACCTTCACTGGGACCCACATCATCCATAAAAGTGCCATCACACAAATAAATATCTATTGTGTCTACATCATGCATATATAATGCCATTCTACAAATGTACATGTCATTTTTCAATTCCGCCAAATCACCCCCTAGAGATGGAGTTGCATATGTTTTTTCTAACTTACTAATACCAAAAGACTTAGCATAATATGAAAGCTTCGGAACTGATAAATTATCTTTATCCACATTTTGATAAATTATCTTTATCCACATTCTCTACATATTAAATCCTACCCCCACCATATACTGGAACTAGCTCACTCACAAATATACCCCCAAATTTGAACCTTAAATTGAGGTACTTAGTAGCCATAGTGTCAACCTATAACCATAATAAATTTATTGTACAATGCAAGCAACAAAACCAAAACATAGACAACAATACCAAAACAAAAGCAACAAAAAAATAATTGGTACTTAGTATACATATTACTCAACAACATACAATAGGCAGCACACACAATATACATAAGGAAATTACTAATTACCTCATCATTTAACAGTACCAGAAACCCTAATACTTAAATTCTTAAGTTTACTAAAAAACCTTAATTTTTAAGCTGATTACTAGAAACCTTAATACTCATTCATGAGGTGAACAACTTCATAATAATACAGTCATCAAGTGAAAATTCATAATGAAAACTATCAGACTCCTAATCAGAACCTCAATTGGAAACTATGGAGAAACCCTAGTCAAATCATGGCGAAACCTTAAACAAAAAAATAGGGCAAACTATGAATGAAAAAGAAAAGTAAACAACAATAACACATCAAGCCTTCACAAAATCGAGTGGATAATCACTTGGTAACAATTTCAGACAAGATCGAAAGAAAATAGACCAATCGACCAAACACTTCACGAAATCTAGCAAGCCTTTACTCTAGAAATGCAACTGACCCAAATCTACCCTCTACTCCGTCGATTACACTTGCCAAAAGTTTTGAACTTCCTCGTTTATTACACTTCTTAGAATCAGTGGGAGATTCATATCTAAGCAGAGAGGTTTAGAGCAAAGCTTCGTCGAGAAGTTTTAATTGATGTGAAGGTTTAAAATTTTGTCCTGAAGTTTCAATCCAGGTGGCTTATATTTATCTAGGTGGCAAAATATTTATCTAGGTGAAAAAATATGTATCTAGGTATCATACGCATGTAGAAACAATTGTAGTGATAAAAAAAGGTGTACACGTTGGATGAATAAACAAGTTAGGGGGGTAATTAAAACAAAATAAAGTGTCAGTTTACTCTGAGTAAAAAGGTTCAAGTTCAGGGGGTAATGAATAATTTTGATTATAACTTATACAGGGGTCATACACAAAGGAAAAACAACATGGCTTTGAACTAATTAAACCAAGAAAAGATCAATTAACCATTAACTTACAGTTCACTACCACTTGACCATGCTCGGCTACACGAGTCATGGTCCCCACAGAGATCCAAGGTTCTCGCGGTTGTTCTTGCAAAAATGGATACGGTGCCACCCCTTTCTGCCCCTATGACTAGCTTAGGATCATGACCCTTTCCACTAACTTGGTGCCCTTCACGAGCCGTCTTTAGTGATGGTCCTTGTTTGAAGCAGTCTATCATAGCTACTCCCTAGCGCTCCAAGAACATCACGATGACTCGTGGTCCTCACCATGAATCTTCATGGTGGTCGTGTGAGGTGAGGTAGTTCTTTGTGAAATCTGCCCAAGCTTCTTCCCTTTTTGGTTGTTGCCCTCTCACTTAGCCCTTGTTTAGCCTACTAGATTCTGAGGTGTTTCATTACCTCCCCCTTGGGAAAATTCATCCTCAGGAGATTTTAGACACTTTTCAAACGTAAATGACTCAAGAATAGCAACCAAACATGCATACAACTCATCAAAATGCACACAACCAAGAAGGAAACATTAACTCCAAGCTAAACTTACTCATTGTACTATAAGTGCAATACCTCTAAAACGACTTAGGTGTAACTAGAGCCTAACATGTTTGTCATGACAATTTAAGGTCAGTGTTTATAATGTTTTAATAAGGCATTTTATAATGTATTAGGTGAGTTGGAAGTTAAAAGTCAAGGGACGACTAAGACGTTCGACGACTAGTCACCTATGTGCCTCATGCGTCTTTTTATGTGTTTATGTGTGTGTCATGAGCTTATGAGGTACTTATATAATATATAATAGTGTTTATAGGTTGTGTGTCAAGTTTCATTAAGTTTGGAGGTCAAACTTCCATTAACGTCCATAACGTTCGAAAGGTTTTCCTTGAAACGACCTTGTGTATCTTAGCATGTTTCGTCGAGTTTTATGTGTTTGTTTTGGGTGAAATTGATAAGAGAGGTCCTAAACTTGTATACAATTATAATTGAGTTGGAACAGTCTGCGCAAAAGTCCCCAAGGGCCAACTGGTACTTGATGAAGGACCCTTTATTTGAGGACAAGGATGTCTAGGCCATCCCCAATCGTCTGAGGCAATCGACGGCCTGTAGGCTGTTCGACGCCCCATCGTTAGTGTCCATTGGTAAAGACTTATCCTATGGATCTTAATCTACCACAGGCAAGTCTCTTAACCAAACAGCGACCAGCCAGGACGGTCCATTTGTGGACAAACGGTCCGTCAATGGGCAGGCATCGATGGTCTATGTCAACAGCGCAGTTCACTGTTAATTTCAAGGGTGAATTGGTTAATTAACCCCACGTCCAAATAAGAGTTTAGGCGGTTACATAGGTATATTTTGGGTATTTTAAATAGCTTTATAAGTCTTAAACACTTAGATGAATTCATTCTTCAAAAATCAAAACCCAAATTCCTCAAAGAACTCTCTAGAACTCCATTGGAGCCAAAACTCAAGATAGAGCTTTGATTGAAGATTGTTGGTGATTTCTCCATAAATTCTTTGTCAAATTCGTGGTCTAGCATCGATCAAGGTATGGTTTTTTATTCTTGAAATTCTCTTCATCAAGGAGCCCAAAATTCAAAGAGATTTCTAAAGTTTTTTAAAGATGAATTTGTTCAACTTTGTGATCTATCCATTATTTCTTGCATTAAAGTTTTGGATCATTATATCTTTGATTATATTGTTGTTAATTAGATAATTTTAACACAATTAACCTATGAACCCATGCAATTCATGAACCCTATTTTCTGACTACTTTGTGGTTGACTTGATATTGTTTTAATGCTTATGAATTCTTGGGTAGTTTTCATTGGGATATTGAATGATGTAAGAATTGTATTCAATTGATGTATAGGTTGTCTTAGATTGATAAATCAACATTGAATTGACCTAGATTCATTGAGTATTATGATTTTTGTATTGAATTGATGATCATGGACATGGGTAACGACCTTTTTATATTGTAATGGATGATTTAGCTACGGCTTCAAGTGGTGAGAATGGATTGGTGGTACGCTGCCCTAATTCTCTTTGTTTTATGTAATGTAGGTCTTACATTATTTTGTGATGGTATGTTCCACTTATAGTGGCAGGGATATGTTCTTTACTTGTGAATGATGTGGCCTCGTCGGCGTTACTTTATGTATTATGATGATCATGGCCTTGTCAACAACTCCTTGATATACTCTGATAATTTGTGTAGTGATTTATGTGAAGTATGATCATATCTATCTACTTGTGATTAAGATGAAAGTATGTGCTCTTCTATTGACATTAAGTGTTCATGTTAGACTATGACTATGTCCTTAAGTGTGTAGTCTTAGAGTTGATGCATGATTCTTCCTACATAATTATATGAGTCTATTATGGTTATATTCATGATGTTATAGTAGTGTATAGGGTGACTTATAGACGACAATGGTTATTCCTATGTGCTTCTAGAATGATATGATATATGTGATAAAGTGAAGTTTTGGTATGTCTTGTGGTAGACTTATGTCCCTTACTTGATACATGGATGAATATGAATATGAGATGTCTTGACATAGGGTGATAAAACCTCTTATTGTTTTATGTATGAATGACACGTGACCTTGAATGTTACTAAGGTCCTTTATGTGGAACCTTCAACCTAGTGGTAAGGTTATGATCCTTGAAGTCGAAAGTCGTAATGGTATCCTTCTTGTACGAATGATGGACTTAAGGTTGGTTGGCTGGAACAACATGAAATCATTATTAGGAAAGTCATTAAGCTATCCTCTTCGCCATTGAAAGGCAACCCCAGGGCACCTCTTTGGTAGGGTAAATGTGATTGGGTTATGAATTAGATATGAAACCTCCTCATGTGATCCTTAATGTGAAATTACTCTATGAGAACAAAGGCTATCACCGAGAGAGTATGGTAAGGGAAGTATCTCAAGTTAAAGAATGAGGCTACAGTGCAAAGAAACTCTTCATATTCCTTAAACATGTGCCTACATGAGATGTTTCCAAGTTCTACCATTGGCAAGTACAACACCCTCCATCAGAGTAGGTTACAACTCTGGATTCCATGCCTAGCTACCATGGTGTATGTAGGTTATTGACTATTCTCATCATATGGGATACCCAATAGTATTGGAGAAGTTCTATGAAGTTAAGGTGGTGGTATGGGACGCTATCTAGACATTGCACAATAGAATTTGAAGATGTTAGTGAGTGAGTCCCTAGGTCTTCTCCAAGACCATTACTCGAATGTTCTTATGTTATGAATGTCTCTTAAATGAATTAATGAATGTAATTACTTAAGTTAGGAAGCATGTTAAATGAATAAGTACTTATCTATAGTAGTTAAGGGTTGTCCAGTTAAGGTGTGAAGGGGGCATAGGAATGATCACTTCGTATCATACCTAGATAAGTCATAAGAATGACTATACTTAGGAAAGTTGGTTGATTAAGTAGACAAGATTCAAACATAGGTAGTCTTAAGGATTATTTAGGTAATCTTGAAGAGGTCAAGTATGGACATTCTCTTCTTTATTTACTTAAGTAAGTCTTTTGAGAACCTTTGGGAGGAGAATGTCATATTATATATATGTTATTGTATAAGGTGAGAATGATCTTATCCTAGGTAATCTAAAGGATCTCTTAAGTGTGTGTGAAGGTATTGTGTAGGCGATCGCTTCAAATCTCACTCAAGTGAACCTTAGAATCACCTTTGGTAGGAGGATCTCATTTTCATGTGTTTGGTGTATTGTATGTGTGCATATGTCATTATAGGTGGTCTTAAGGATCATGTTCTCTCTTTTTCTTACTTAAATGAGTCTTAGGATTGCTTTTAGGGCGAAGATTTCATGCTAGAAAGGGGTCATTGTGAAGTTGAGGAACTTTACTGTAACAGTGAATCCATTTACTGTAACATTGACCTAGTTCACTGTAATGCCATTAAAAAGTGATAAAATGTTTATGTGTTATATTATGTGTTTCTAAGGTGTTAAATGTTGTTCTTATGCTTATACTAATTCCATACGTTTTGTAATATCTAAAAGTGTAGGTGGAAGGTGAGAAGGATCTTGAAGGAAAGCTTGGATTCTAATTATCGTTCAAGCAAAGTTGAAGTATTTCCTCACTTGACTCAAGGGAATAATTGTCTTACATGTCTTTTAATTTCAAGTATTGTAATAGATATTAGATTGTTATATTCATATTGTATGGGCCGTGTCCCAAGTATTCTTGAGTCTAAGAATGACATATGTTGAGACTTAGAGTTTTATATGATTTTTAATATGAAAAGATGTTTAAGATATTTCGTATGAAAAGTTTTAATTCCGCACTACTTTTGATACATGTACACGATGAATGATGTCAAAGGGCTAGTACAAGACCTCTGAGAGGTCAAGTACGCCGTGCCACAACCTAAGGAATGCCCTAACTTCTAGGGTATAGGTGAAGGTCGTGACAATAAGTAAATTAGGAACTATACCTTACAAACCAATATGTATGAAATTTTAAAATTCCTCATCTTCAAGGAGGAACTTCCTTCTCCAAGCTAGAAGCATGCTCAACACAATTACATGGAGCCTATATGCAATTCATACTCAAAAGCATAGCTAAAGCATGTTCATCATATCATCTTCTGGAGTCTATAGGTAACTCATACTCAATGCACAATAACATAAGGAAAATTAATCATGTAGAGTCATTTTCTTCAAAACACATGTTTTTCATGAACATGCATAACATAAGGAAATCATGGAAACATATAAAACACATGACTACAAAACATAGGACAAGCCAAGAGGAACTCATTACCTCAATCTCGAGTAGGAGTGGAAGGAAAAAGATATTGATATCCGGACATTATATATGCCTCGTCCTCAAAGTAGCACCCTCCATTATATGATTTTCTTTATAGCACTTTCACGGAGGTACCTTCTTGTTTATCAACTTCTAAACTTGTTGCTCTAAAATCTCAACCAGAACTTCCTCACATTAAGGGTTATTTTTTACCTCCAACCCATGACTTAGAGTTGTTTGTCGAACTATTGTTTTGACAATATGGCATCATTTTATTTATATTGTTCATATAGATGTATTCACTGATCCTAAGTCTTCAGTATGTATTTACTCAAAAAGAGCTCAATCTTACACAAAGGAGGTGGTTAGAATTACTCAAAGATTAGGACATGAGCATTCTTTACCACACAAGTAACATTAATGTTGTTTTTGATTCCTTGAGTCGGTTATCAATGGTAGTACCGCCCACTTTGAGAAAAATAAGAAAGAACCAGGAAAAGATGTGCATAGACTTGCACGCTTGGGAGTTCGCTTATTTGATTCCATGGAAGGAGGAGTAGATGTGATGAATCGTGATAGATCTTCATTAGTGTGAGAAGTAAAAGAGAAGTAGGATCAATACCTAATGTTGCTTTAATTATACGTAAATGTTCATAAGAAAAATGTAATAGCTTTTGAATAAGGGAGAAATGTCGTATTGAGGTATCAAGTTAGATTATGTGTACCAAGAGTGGATGAACTAGAAGAGTGCATCATAAAAGAAGCTCATAACTCCAGATATTTCATTCATCCGGGTTCCACAAAGATGTATCACGATTTGAGAGAAGTCTATTAGTGGAGTAGTATGAAGGGAATTTAAGAATTTGTGTCTAAGTGACCGAATTGCCAACAAGTTGAAGTAGAGCACCAAAGGCCCTGTGGTAAGTCCTAGAATATGGAACTTATGAAATGGAAGTGGGATATTTTTAATATAGATATCATCCTTGGTTTACAAAGGTCTCGCAGGCAACGTCTATCACGACCGAAATCTAGACCCCAGACGAGACCGGCATTGTTGACCTCTCAGAGGTCGCAGACAAGCCTACATACGTCATCGTTACTTTATTTAGGTTAATTTAGCGGAAAATTTGAACTTTATTTTGTTCCTTAACATGCATGTACATCATTCTACTTAAATTCATATACGTTCACAATAAACCATCTAACATTAAGATCATCAACTGAAAGAAATAGTTCAATACCGCATTAAGTGTATACTTGCCAAAATGGCACCAATACAATGTCTGAAATAAAACGGGAAAGAAACACTAGTGGAACATGCTCCACTAGCTAAGGCCTACATCTAGGCTAGATAATAACAGTAGACATCCTCGAAAGCATGAGGGCCTACCAAATCCGGATGAAAGCTCCACGTCCAGATAGTTGCAATGTCGTACCGTGAGCTCTAACGTCCACCTATGCCTGCACCTAAAAATATAGAGTTGTATGGGATTAGTACACATTTATACTAAGTATGGGTATATGCAAGCACACACCAAGGACATGCATGAGTAAGAGTGGCTCTTTCCTAACGACATGATTTATGGAAAGTCAAGTCAGTAGACTTGCCAAATTTGGATTAGGAAAGTTAGTGGACCTGCCAAATTTGGATTAGAAAAGTCAGTGGACTTGCCAAATTGGATTAGGAAAGTCATGCCATGAGAGTAACATGCATCATCATACGTATCATATTGCACACAACACATAACATCCTATACATAGCACATAACATATTACATATAGCACATAACATCTTTCATATCATTCGTTCATATGCCATGAGACCTCGGAATCATGGACTTAACTTTAAGACTTCCCAAAATGAGCGCTCAACATATGGGACCTCAATTAGGGAGCCTTCTTTAGTAAACACAGAGTCTGCTTCATTCATTCATACGTACTTCATTTCATTCATTCATAAGCTTGTGTAAACACCTGCTATACCTAGGATATAGTTTAAGACTCTCATCGAGTTTGCTGTGCAATGATCAAGAATAACCTAGTGTTATTACTTGAGTCTAGCTCACCTCTTGATTATCCTATCCTAACACCTTTTGTATCGTTCATTTCATTATGTGTATCATTTGAGGCTGGCCTCATTCATTCATTGGGAACTTTAACTTTAACCGACATAGATCATATGAGCATCATGAAATCCAGTGTCTCCCCCACACCGAAAGGAGGTGGAATCACCGGCCAAAGTGACCCAAAACATGGTAGCGTACATGGGAATTGAACCCCGCCAAATCCCTATAATAGCTGTATTGGTTCGAAGACTAGGAGATATAAGGAGACCCGTACCCGGCTTGCCGGACAGTCTCATCTCATGAGAGTTACGTGAACCTCCGCCCTTCCAGAAAGAAGGCATCACCGCTCATAGCTAGCCTATTGGTGCTCAGTATAAAGTTCCATTACATTCAACTTATACGTCATGGAAGCTGTCTTCTAGTATGAGGACATCATAGCTCAATAGATGATTGCTCATCTCAACATTAGTATAAAGTATACATTATTCTCAATACTTTCATTAGAGTGTTCATAGAGATTGGTCTCTTCATTAACCACTCTCATAGGTGAGTACGTTTTGGTAACATTTACTTAGGCTCATTTGAGATTGCTCTCACCTTTCACATTAGTCTCTTATCATGTTGTCACCACGTTCATTAACATTAGCACATTTGCTCTTCATAATTACTCACCCCATTTTACGTGAATGTTCATTTCATCATATGCCAATGCACTTGGACATTTACTGTGTTTCACACTCTTTCTTAACCCTTCTAGGGTCTTATCATTCATTGTTCATCTCATCATTTCATTACATACATCTTAGGTTCACTTACTTCTAACGTATGCTAGACTTATGGGTCTATACATACAAGCCATGAGGCTTCATTCATAGTTCGTTTAAGTGATTCATATCTTCCTAAGATTATGTGGTACAAGACTTATGCATCTTGTAAGTATGCCAAGATCTTGATTTCGATCTATGTAGGCAACATTATTTTTGAACATTTATTCACGTATGACTTACATATCAATACGGAATTTGGGCAAGGGAACCCGATTTCGACTCCCTTGGACAACACTTACATTTTTTTTATTTTGGTTTGATCCATAGGGCTTGGGGACCCAAGATCGAGCCCCAACACCTTCATTTCCTTTTAATTTCTCTTCTGTAAACTCTCTCTTTCTTGGCCGAGGGGTTGTGGGATCGAACCCCCACAACCCCTTTTATTTTAATTTCTTTTTTTCCTTGACTTTTTTCGAGTTGACCATGAGGGTGTGGGATCGAATCCCCACAGCCTCACTTTATTATTCTGTTTAATTCCCTTAATCAGCCTAGAGGTCGTGGGTTTGATTCCTACACGCCTCAACATTTATTTTCTTTTAATTTTCTTCAGTCTGACTGAGAGGTTGTGGGTTCGAATCCCACTGCTCTCATTTCTTAATTTCATAATTTCATTTTACAGCCAAGATCACGGTTCGAATCCCCCTCACCACATTATTTTAACTTACTTATTTTCATGATTTTTAACATAGTGAGGTCATGGGTTCGATCCTCCATGACCTCACTTGTTTTAGTTCATTTTTATACAGCATTTTGAACTACTTCAACTTGACCGAAATTCATCAACTTGTAGCTAGAAATTTTGTAGTTTTTCAGCATCTTTTTCATCAAGTTACACGTTAGTTCTTAGGGAAATTTCATGGTTCATTTATAACGTCTTTAGGTGCATTTTTCATGTATTCATTTATCCAAGAGTTTATCCCTCAAATCTGCCATATTACACTTCATACGAACATCACGATTTACCCAAGTTTGTGCACGTAAGAATACAACCATAACATTACCTTTTTTAGCCTTAAACCCGAGAGTAACAAGTCACGGCTAACATTGCACGCACATACACATATTTTTGGAAAACATAGGTTATCATTCATACGATTCAAAACACACATTCATGAATATATTCATCCCGAAAACACATTACATGCCTAATATCTACCAGCAAACATACCCAACCAACGAATCAATGGTAGCTAGTGACAGGGACATGCAACGGGGAACAATCCTAGTTTTCGGATTAGAATTGCTTGAATATTAAGGGTGTCTTGGGAAAGGGACCAAGAGTAAGAAAACCCATACCTTTTTGTCATTTAAACCTTTACCTGCTGCCCAAAGTTTCTCCTCCAAACTCACGTCCAACACCGAAAACCTCAACACCAATTCGACGGAGCAACACTCTCCTTGCCTAACGTGTTTGATTAGTTGTTTGTTTATAATTTTCGTTGTGAGTTCTTCAAGTGTGAAGAAATTTAGTAAATTTTCTGTTCTTCTAGTTGTTTAGGCAGAGAGAACGTGAAAGAGAAGAGAGAATGATCGTGAAGTGAGATAGACGTGAGAGAGTGAAACGTGAAAGTAGTTTAGGCTTAGGTAAGGACTTAGTCAAACTAGGACTCTTTATTAATTTAATTAAAAATCTGATTTTCCTTTTATCTTAAATCAGCTAATAATTATTAATTAACTAAATAAATTTACCAATTTAAATAAAAACAATTTAAATCATTGCTTCCACCTAGGTTCGAACCCGGGTGGAGCAAGACTTCACTTAAAAAGTCAATTTTTGGCCCTCTCTCCCCAAAATACCCCTCCACCTTATTAATTAAATAATTAATTACATATTTAGGTTAATTACAATAATACCCTTATCCTCGTAAAAGACCATTTACTCCTAGACCCTCCAAACCTAAGTTTTTCCCTTTTTAAGTCTGGTAAAGACTCATTCGGGTAAATCTTCGTATTCGAGAGCCCTACATGGCTGGACCCAACCTTTCCTAGCTCAAATAACTCCCCAAGTAGTTGGCTTGGCTGTATCAAGGGTTCAGAGGTCTGGTTCTACGCGCATCAATCCGTGTGAACCCGGTTTAATCGTAGGCTTCTAGACACATTAAACATTACTTATCATATCCATTTTTAGGGTTGTTACATTATCCCCCCCTTAGGAATATTCGTCCCCGAATGACACTAATAACTACATAGCACAATGCCAGTCATAACATAACATAATCACTATGCACAGTCAAGCAATAGCAACAAAGAATGGAGATATAAGGAAACTTCGACTTAAGAGTAGGAAGTCTAACCTCAAGAGCTGAAAAGATGAGGGTAGCGGGATCTCATATCAGCCTCGGTCTCCCACATATCACCCTCAACAAGATGATTCCTCCATAATACCTTCATTGTGGCAATCTTCTTGTTTCTCAGCCACTTGACTTGTCTGTCTAAGATCTCAACAGGCACCTCATCATAGGACAAGTCTTCATCAACCCCCATACCTTCCACATGTAGAATCGATGTTGGATCACCTAGGCACTTCTTTAACATGGATACATCAATGACTGGATGGACAAAATCTAGCTCCGCAGGCAATGCCAACTCATAGGCCACCTCACCCACACGCTGTAGGATCTCATATGGCCCAACATACCTCGTACTCAACTTCCCCTTCCTGCCAAACCTCATCACCCCCTTCACAGGTGATATCTTCAAATAGACCTGGTCACCAACATAAAACTCTAAGGGCCATTTTCTGTTATCTGCATATGACTTCTGCCGACTGTAAGCAGTAGCCAACCTGTCCCTAATCACCCTGACCTTCTCTAAGGCCTCATGAATGATATCTGGACCCAAAATAGATGACTCTCCAATCTCGAACCACCCAACTGGAGATCTACACCTCCTACCATACAGTGCCTCAAACGGTGCCATCCCAATGCTTGAGTGATAGATATTATTATACGAGAACTCTATCAAAGGCAGATGGTCATCCCAGCTACCCCTAAAGTCAATCACACACGCTCTCAACATGTCCTACAATGTCTGAATGGTGCGCTCTGCCTGCCCATCAATTTGTGGATGAAAGGCAGTACTAAGCTTTACCTGCGTGCCTAAGCTCTTGTGGAAGGATCTCCAGAAATGTGAAGTGAACTGAGCTCCTCTTGATACATCTTGGTGGAACCTGGATGTATGGAATATCTGGAACCATGGGCCTCTGCAACAATCATGGTCCTCAAATCATCCATATCTGTACACACAGCCTGTCCTGGTACCTAAGTACGCCGTCACCTCCCAAAGCAAAAGACTCATTCATCTTTATCAACACTTAGTCCTTCAGCTCCATCAACACAGGATCGAGATGCTGACCCTCCTTGACTTTAACTACCAAGGATAATTTAGAACTAGGATCAACTGAAACACCCCCACTAGTAGAGTCTGTAACAACCCTAAAATGACTATGCTAAGTAATGTCTAACGTATCTAGAATGCCTAAATTAGATCAGGTTCACACAAATTGATACGCGTAGAACCAATCATCTGAACCTCTGCAACAACCATGCCAACTAACTTGGTGAGTTAGTTGAGCTAGGAAAGGTTGGGTCCAGCCATATAGGGCACCCGAATATGAAGATTTACCCGAATGAGTCTTAACCAGACTTAAAAAGGGGTAATCTTAAGTTTGGAGGGTCTAGGGCTAAAACGGTCTTTTTCAGGCTAAGGGTAGTATTGTAATTACGCTAAATATTTAATTAATTAATTAATTAATATGGTGGAGGTGCAATTCGGGTAGAGGTTGCCGAATTTGACCCTTTAAGCAAAATCTAGCTTCACCCGGGTTCGAGCCTTGGTGAAAGCAAGGATTAAATTGATTTAATTTTATTAAGTGAATTAGTTGAATTAATTAATATTTAAAAAAGCTGATTAAGTAAGGGAAAAATCAGATTTTTAATAAAAAATTAATAATAATAAAATTAATAAATAATGAGGAGTCCTAGTTTGACTTAGTCTTCACCTAACTCTCCTAATCCTTATCATAATTCTAATCCTCTCATTCTCACATCTCTCACTCTCATTCTCACGTTTTTATCATTAAAATAACTGAAAATAATGGAGAAAAATAAATGTGGAGAGTGGGGATTGAACCCACAACCTCTTGAATGGATGAGAGAGTTAGGAGAAAAATAAAGGAGAAAAATAAATGTGGAGAGTGGGGATTGAACCCCCAACCTCTTGAATGGATGAGAGAGTTAGGAGAAAAATAATGGAGAAAAATAAATGTGGAGAGTGGGGATTGAACCCCCAACGTCTTGAATGGATGAGAGAGTTAGGAGAAAAATAAATGTGGAGAGTGGGGATTGAACCCCCAACCTCTTGAAAAGGTGAGAGAGTTAGGAGAAAAAAAGAAAGGAAATATTATGGGGCTGATGGGGATAGAACTAGGGTCCCTCAAATCTGAAAAAAATGCAATCACCAAGTTTAAAGTAAGATTAAGTGTTGCCCACGGGGTTCGAAATCGGATCCCCTTGCCCAATTCCGTATTTATACATAAGTCATACGTAAACAATTATTTAATGAATGTTGCCGCTAAAGATCGAAATCAATATCTTGGCATACCTAAAACATGCATAAGTCTTGTACCACATAATCTGGGGTAAATATGAATCACTTAGATACACTATGAATGAAGCCTCATGGCTTTTATGTGTGGACTCATAAGTCTAGCATACATTTAAAAAGTAAGTGAACCTAAGATATTATGTGATGAGATAATGAAACCCCAGAGGAATCAAGTAAGAGTGTGACACACACTAAAGAGCCAAGTGCATTGGCATACGATGAAATGAACATTCACGTAAAGTGGTGAGTAATTATGAAGAGTAAATGTGCTAAAGTTAAAGAATGTGGTGACAACATGATAAGAGTCAATCTCAAATGAGCCTAAGTAAATGTTACCAAAACATACTCACCGATTAGAGTGTAAACTTAATGAAGAGACCAGTCTCTATGAACACTCTAATGAAAGTATTGAAGTTATTACATACTTAATACTAATGATGAGATGAGAAATCATCTAACGAGCTATGATGTCCTCATGCTAGAAGCCAACTTCCATGATGTATGAGTTGAATGTAATGGAACTTTATACTGAGCACCGATAAGCTAGCTATGAGTGGTAATGCCTTCCTTCGGGAAGGGCGGAGGTTCACGTAACTCTCATGAGATGAGACTGTCCGGCATGCCGGGTATGGGTCTCCTTATATCTCCTAGTCTTTGAGCCTATACTTCCAATATAGGGATCTAGTAGGGTTCGATTCCCTATATACGCTAGCATGTTTTGGTTAACTTTGGCCGGTGATTCCACCTCTTTTTGGTGTGGGGATCACACACTGGATTTCATGATACTCACATGATCTTTGTCGGTTAAGGTTAAAGTTGCCAAAGAAAGAATGAGGTCAGCCTCAAATGATGCACATAATGAAATGAACGATACTAAAGGTGTTAGGATAAGATAATCAAGAGGTGAGCTAAACTTATGTAATGACACTAGGTTATTCTTGGTCATTGCACAGCAAACCCGAGAGAGTCTTAAACTACATCCTAGGTATGACTAGTGATTGCACTAGTATATGAATGAATGAAAATGAAGTAAGTATGAATGAATGAAGCAGACTCTGTGTTTCCAAAAGAAGGCTCCCTAGTTGAGGTCCCATATGTTGAACCCTCATTTTGGGAAGTCCTAATGTCAAGTCCATGATTCCAAGGTGTCATGGCATATGAATGAATGATGTGAACTACGTGATATGATATGTGCAATACGTTATGTGCTGCTTGCAAAATGATAAGTATGATGATGCATGTTACTCTCATAGAATGACTTTCCTAATCCAAATTTGGTAAGTCCATTGACTTTCCTAATCTAAATTTGGCAACTACACTGACTTTCCTAATCCAAATTTGGCAAGTCCAATGACTTGACTTTCCATAAATCATGTTGTTAGGAAAGAGCTATTCTTACTCATGCATGTCCTTGGTGTGTGCTTGCATATACCCATGCTTAGTACAAGTGTGTACTAATCCCATACAACTCTACATTTTTAGGTGCAGGCACAGGTGGACGTTAGAGCATACAGTTGACGCTGAAGCTATCCGAACGTGGAGAATTCATCCGGACTTGGTAGGCCCTCATGCTTTCCAGGTTGCTTGCCCATTATATTCTATCTTAGATATAGGTTTTGAGTTAGTGGAGTATGTTCCACTAACGTTTCTTTCTAATCTTATTTGAGACATTGTATTGGTGCCATTTTGGCAAGTTTACACTTAATGCAATATTGAACTATTTCTTTCATTTGATGATCTTAATATTAGATGATTGATTGTAAACGTTTATGAGTTTAAGTAGAATGTCTTATAGGAATGTTAAGTAACAAAAAGTTCAAATTTTCCGCTAAAATTAACCTTAATGAAGTAATGATGACGTATGTAGGCTTGTCTGTGACCTCTGAGAGGTCACTGACGCCGGTCTCATCTGGGGTCTAAACTCCGGTCGTGACAAAGTTGGTATCAGAGCCCTAGGTTAAATTCCGAGTATAATAAGTTCACATCAACCACATTGAGTAGTTTTTAAGTCATGGTAGTGAAGTGCGCCACTATCCTGAATTAGAGACTGCATGATGCATAGGAAAAATTCCCTTCCTCTGATCATATCGTGCCTTCTCTAATATCTGTTTCTTGGTGTTAAGAGCGTATCTATCATCAACTCTTGAGATTCAAAAGATGAATACGAGGAGAAATGAAGGCGGATCAACAATGTGTTCGAAGAAAGAACCCACATGCCAGCACCATGTCTAGCAGGTTAAGGGACTTCACGAGGATGAATCCTCCCGTTTACACTGGATCTAAGATTGCTGAGAATCTCGAGGAGGAGTGTAGGGCAGCTATGCTGCATGCCAGCATGGGCCTTTCCAGGCTTATGGTCCATGTCTAACAAGTGGAGGAATGCAGGAAGAGGAAGCATACTAGGGCAGGGAACAGGTCAAGGCAAGCTGAGAAGAATTTTTCAAGGAAGAGCAGTATTGAAATCAGGATAAGCCCAGGTTTAAGAAGGGACTCTCCCACCAAGGGGAGTCAATTTCATCCAAGGGTCGCTATGAAAGGGATTTCGAGCCCAGAGTTAAGAGAAACAGTGAAGTAGATACACCTCAGGAGAGGCCACCTTGTAGGAAGTGTGGCAAACTTCATGGAGGAGAGTGTAAGAGGGGCTCTAACGCTTGTTACAATTGTGGAAAACCGGGTCATATGATGAAGGATTGTCTGTATATGAGAGGTCGAGAAAAAGGGAAGGAGAAAGTTCAGCCGAATGGTCCAAGTGAAGAGGCTCTAAGGAGGCAATGATTCTTCGCACTCAACTCTAGGGGTTTAGAGGAAGACACCTCTGGTGATGTCTCGAGTGTGTAGCCTAAATTAGTTTTTCATGTGTATGGTTTTATGCACTAGTATGGAGTTAATATGTTGGAGTCATCATGTTGGTTGCTGACCTTGGTGACTTATGTGTTTATTTATGTTGTATGCTTTGATGAGACTAGTTTAGGAAGGAATTCCTTAGTCTATTAATGTGAAGCTGCTAGTAGGTTTCAAGGATGTGCACCAACCTACAAATATGTGAATCAGATATTCACCAATAAAAAGCATTGAATAGCTTAGGTATGGATTTTCTCCATAAGTGTTATGCTACCATAGACTATCAAACCAGGGTAGTGAGGTTTCAGTTGCCAAATGAGATAGGGTATAAATGGGTAGGGCGTGGATTAATCCAACAAAGCCATATAATTTCAAATCTTAAGGCCAACAAGATGTTATCTAAGGGGTTAGATATACTCCTCCTAAGGCTGGTTTTGTTTAAGAAACTCTAAGTTTTAGTGCAATAGTCGACTTGGTGTTGTAAGTCCATAATCGTATGAGTAATAATTGCACTATGTGAGTTAAAATGAATTCATGTTTGCATGTCATGTTGCTGTTTTTGTATAGCGTGGACATGATTTTTAGGTTGCATGAGTTGTGAGGTGCATCAAGTTAAGTGCGATTGAGAAGGAAGTTCCTCAATCTCAAATATGAAGCTTCAGATAAGCTTGAGTAATATGCATTATCCAGAGTAAGTGTGAAACAGAAATTCACAAAGCGTAAAGTCTCAAGTATGTCAAAATATCTTCGAAAATAACCCTCTTTATTTTAAAATGATGTGTAGTGTCATTCGGGGACGAATGTTCCTAAGGGGAAGATAATGTAACAACCCTAAAAATAACTATGCTAAGTAATGTCTAACGTATCTAGAATGCCTAGATTAGATCGGGTTCACACGAATTGATGCGCGTAGAACCAGACCTCTGAACCTCTGCAACAACCAAGCCAACTAACTTGGTGAGTTAGTTGAGCTAGGAAAGGTTGGGTCCAGCCATGTAGGGCACCCGAATATGAAGATTTACCTGAATGAGTCATAACCTGACTTAAAAAGGGGTAATCATAAGTTTGGAGGGTCTAGGGGTAAAATAGTATTTTCCAGGCTAAGGGTAGTATTGTAATTACCCTAAATATTTAATTAATTAATTAATCAATATGGTGGAGGGTCAATTCGGGTAGAGGTTGCCGAATTTGACCCTTTAAGCAAAATCTAGCTTCACCCGGGTTCGAGCCTTGGTGGAAGCAAGGATTAAATTGATTTAATTTTATTAAGTGAATTAGTTGAATTAATTAATATTTAAAAAAGCTGATTAAGTAAGGGAAAAATCAGATTTTTAATAAAAAATTAATAATAATAAAATTAATAAATAATGAGGAGTCCTAGTTTGACTTAGTCTTCACCTAACTCTCCTAATCCTTATCATAATTCTAATCCTCTCATTCTCACGTCTCTCACTCTCATTCTCACGTTCTTATCATTAAATAACTGAAAATAATGGAGAAAAATAAATGTGGAGAGTGGGGATTGAACCCACAACCTCTTGAATGGATGAGAGAGTTAGGAGAAAAATAAAGGAGAAAAATAAATGTGGAGAGTGGGGATTGAACCCCCAACCTCTTGAATGGATGAGAGAGTTAGGAGAAAAATAATGGAGAAAAATAAATGTGGAGAGTGGGGATTGAACCCCCAATGTCTTGAATGGATGAAAGAGTTAGGAGAAAAATGAAGGAGAAAAATAAATGTGGAGAGTGGGGATTGAACCCCCAACCTCTTGAATAGATGAGAGAGTTAGGAGAAAAAAAGAACGGAAATATTATGGGGCTGATGGGTATCGAACTAGGGTCCCTCAAATCTGAAAAAAATGCAATCACCAAGTTGAAAGTAAGATTAAGTGTTGCCCAAGGGTTTCAAAATCGGGTCCCCTTGCCCAATTCCGTATTGATACATAAGTGATACGTAAACAATTATTTAATTAATGCTGCCTCTAAAGATCGAAATCAATATCTTGGCATACCTACAAGATGCATAAGTCTTGTACCACATAATCTGGGGTAAATATGAATCACTTAGATACACTATGAATGAAGCCTCATGGCTTGTATGTGTGGACTCATAAGTCTAGCATACATTTAAAAAGTAAGTGAACCTAAGATATTATGTGATGAGATAATGAAACCTAGAGGGGTCAAGTAAGAGTGTGACACACACTAAAGAGATAAGTGCATTGGCATACGATGAAATGAACATTCACGTAAAGTGGTGAGTAATTATGAAGAGTAAATGTGCTAAAGTTAAAGAATCTCAAATGAGCCTAAGTAAATGTTACCAAAACGTATTCACCTATGAAAGTGTAAAGTTAATGAAGAGACCAGTCTCTATGAACACTCTAATGAAAGTGTTGAAGTTAATGCATACTTAATACTAATGATGAGATGAGAAATCATCTAATGAGCTATGATGTCCTCATGCTAGAAGCCAGCTTCCATGATGTATGAGTTGACTGTAATGGAACTTTATACTGAGCACTAATAGGCTAGTTATGAGCGGTGATGCCTTCCTTTGGGAAGGGCAGAGGTTCACGTAACTCTCATGAGATGAGACTGTCCGGCATGCCGGGTATGGGTCTCCTTATATCTCCTAGTCTTTGAACCTATACTGCCAATATAGGGATCTAGCAGGGTTCGACTCCCTATATACGCTATCATGTTTTGGTTCACTTTGGCCGGTGATTCCACCTCTATTCGGTGTGGGGATCACACACTGGATTTCATGATGCTCACATGATCTATGTTGGTTAAGGTTAAAGTTCCCAAAGAAAGAATGAGGCCAGTCTCAAATGATGCACATAATGAAATGAACGATACCAAAGGTGTTAGGATAGGATAATCTAGAGGTGAGCTAGACTTAAGTAATGACACTAGGTTATTATTGGTCATTGCACAGCAAATCCGATGAGAGTCTTAAACTACATCCTAGGTATGACTAGTGATTGCACTAGTATATGAATGAATGCAAATGAAGTACGTATGAATGAAAGAAGCAGACTCTGTGTTTGCTAAAGAAGGCTCCCTAGTTGAGGTCCCATATGTTGAGCCCTCATTTGTGGAAGTCCTAATGTCAAGTCCATGATTCCAAGGTCTCATGGCATATGAAAGAATGATGTGAACTACGTGATATGATATGTGCAATACGTTATGTGCTGCTTGCAAAATGATAAGTATGATTATGCATGTTACTCTCATGGAATGACTTTTCTAATCCAAATTTGGCAAGTCCACTGACTTTCCTAATCCAAATTTGGCAAGTCCACTAAATTTCCTAATCAAAATTTGGCAAGTCCACTGACTTGACTTTCCATAAATCATGTTGTTAGGAAAGAGCTATTCTTAGTCATGCATGTCCTTGGTGTGTGCTTGCATATACCCATACTTAGTACAAGTGTGTACTAATCCCATACAACTCTACATTTTTAGGTGCAGGCACAGTTGGACGTTAGAGCTTACAGGTCGACGCTGAAGCTATCCGGACGTGGAGCATTCATCCGAACATGGTAGGCCCTCATGCTTTGGAGGACGCTTGCCCATTATATTCTATCTTAGATATAGGTTTTGAGTTAGTGGAGTATGTTCCACTAGCATTTCTTTCTCATCTTATTTCAGACATTGTATTGGTGCCATTTTGGCAAGTATACACTTAATGCAATATTGAACTATTTCTTTCATTTGATGATCTTAATATTAGATGGTTGATTGTGAACATTTATGAGTTTAAGTAGAATGTCTTATAGGAATGTTAAGTAACAAAAAGTTCAAATTTTTCGCTAAAATTAACCTAGATGAAGTAATGATGAGGTATGTAGGCTTGTCTATGACCTCTGAGAGGTCAATGACGCCGGTCTCGTCTGGGGTCTAAACTCCGGTCGTGACAGAGTCAACCAACTGCACACCCAGTCTGGCCAGTCTGTGTACATCTTTCACCAACTCCTTCTTCTCATCCTCAACATGGGCTGTACTTCTCATGCTCATCCTGCTCAAAGCATCAGCTACAACATTAGCCTTACCTGGATGGTAGTGGACATTCATATCATATTCCTTCAACGGCTCCATCCATCTCCGCTGACGTAGATTCAACTTTCTCTGCGTGAACACGTACTAGAGACTCTTGTGGTCTGTGAACACATCCACATGCACTACATATAAGTAGTGCCTCTACAGCTTCAGTGCAAACACCACAGCTGCCAACTCCAGGTCATGAGTGGGATAATTCTCTCATGAACCTTGAGCTGTCTGGACGCATAAGCTATCACCTTACTAACCTGCATAAGAACACAACCCAATCCAACCCTAGATGCATCATAATAAATAGTGTAATTCTCACCACACTTAGGCAAAGTAAGCACCGGGGCTGAAGTGAGTCTGTCTTTGAGCTCCTGGAAACTCTTCTAACAAGTCTCCGTCCACTCGAACTTGGACTTCTTCTTAGTCAAAGCTGTCAATGGGGAAGCAATGGAAGAAAAACCCTCCACGAACCTGTGGTAGTAACCAGCCAATCCCAAAAAGCTACGGATATCGGTGGGAGTAAGAGGTTTTGGCCAATTCTTCACAGCCTCAGTCTTCCTGGGGTCCACCTCCACACCCTGATCGGACACAACATGACCCAGGAAGGTTACTGATCTAAGCCAGAATTCACACTTGCTGAATCTGGCATACAACTGATGTTGTCTAAGTACCTGCATGGTTAGTCTCAAATGATGTTCATGCTCTTCCTTGTTCCTAGAGTAGATGAGGATGTCATCAATGAATACTATGACGAAAGAATCAAGGTACTCACGGAAGACTCAGTTCATGAGGTCCATAAATGCAGCTGGTGTATTAGTGAGACCAAATGACATGACTAAGAACTCATAATGACCATAACGGGTAAGAAAGGCTGTCTTTGGGATATCTCCCTCCCTAACCCTAAGCAGATGATACTCTGAACGAAGGTCAATCTTAGAGACGAAACTAGACCCTTGGATCTGATCGAATAAGTCATCTAATCTGGGAAGTGGATACTTATTCTTTATAGTGACTTTGTTGAGCTGCCGATAATCGATACACATTCTAAGGGTTCCATCTTTCTTTTTCACAAACAACACTGGAGCGCCCAAAGGGGATATGCTCGGCTGAATGAAACACTTATCAGTGAGATATTTTAACTGCAGCTTCAACTCTTTGAGTTAAGCTGGAGCCATTCTGTAAGGAGGAATTGAAATTGGTTTAGTATCGGGTTCTAAGTCGATACCAAAGTCAATCTCTCGAGGGGGAGGGACTCCAGGCAAATCATCAGGAAATACATCTTGGAACTCATTCACTACAGGCACTGAATCTATGGAAGGAATGTCATGATCTAAATCATTAACACACACAAGATGACACAATAACCCCTTGGACATCATTTTATTGACCTTAAGGTTCGAAATCAAGGGATAAGGAGGACTCGAGTTGTACCCCTCCCAGACCAGCTCTATCTAATTAGGTAAACAAAATCTCACAACCCTAGTACGGAAATCCATACAAGCATAACAATTATGAAGCCAGTCCATACCAATAATGATGTCAAAATCGTTCATAGGTAACTCAACCAAGTCTGCACACGTAGTCCTACCACATACAACTATTGGGCAATCCTTGTACACTCTATCAGCTCTTACATTTTCTCCTAAGGGTGTACTAACAACTATAGGATCATGCAAAACTTCAGGAAATATCTCAAAAGTGAGAGCAAGCAAAGGAGTTACAAAGGAAAACGTAGACCCTGGATCAATTAAAGCATAAACAAAAGTTGAGAATACTTGCAGGATACCAGTGACCACATCAGCGGACTTCTCCTGCTCCTCCCTGCCCATCAGGGCGTAGAATCTGTTCCTCTTAGGAGGCTCGGCTGCTGCTGCACCCTGTGGATTAGGCCTAGGCTGAGCATTACCTCCAGCCTGACCCCTGTTCTGTGGGCAGTCCTTAACCATATGCCCGCTCTTACCACAACCGAAGCAGGCATTAGTGCCCTGTCTGCACTGTCCACTGTGAGAACGGCCACACATAGCACATTCCTTTCTGGGATGCTGCATCTCACCTCCATTGCCCTTCTTGGACTCGGGTCTGCCTCCTCTAGGTGATGTACTCCTCTGAAAGTTCGAGTTCCCTGAACTCTGTTGCCTCTTTTTGAACCTGGGCTGCTCACGGACACCAAAATTGTTCCTGTTGCCTCCATTGTTAGGACCTGCCTGATCATGAGGCTTAGACCTCCTAGCATCACGGACGCCTCTCTTCTTCCTGCTGTTCTCCACCTGCTGGACATGCACTATCAACCTGGAGAGGTCCATGTTTGCAGCCCGACACTCCTTCTCCAGATATCCTGTGATTCCTTTGAGGAACCTACTCATCTCATCCCTGCTATTAGATACAAGGGAAGTAGCATACCTGGATTGTTTAACAAACTTCAGTACTCATCTCATCCCTGTTGTTAGATACAAGGGAAGTAGCATGCATGGATAATTTAACAAACTTCAGGGAATACTCCCTGACTGTCATTGATCCCTGCTTAAGGTTGATAAACTCCTCAACCTTGGCCTCTCTCATCTCCCTGGGGAAGAATCTATCCAGGAAGGCTGTCTTAAACAGCTCCCAAGTGATCGGAACTCCGCCCAAAGCTCGGCTATCCTGCCACATCTTGTACCAAGTCTATGCAAAATACTTGAGCTGATAGGAAGCCAGCTCAGCCTTCTCAGTATCTGTGGCCCCCATGGCCACCAAAATCTTGTGTACCTCATCCATGAACTCGTGGGTATCCTCTGAAGTCTTAGACCCTGTGAAAATAGGAGGATTCATCCTCCTAAAATCTCGCATCCTGTCAGCCATGCTACGTACCGGTGGGTTCTTCCTTTGAACATTCTGCCGGTTGACCTGGGCCTGCATAGTGATGGCCTGTGCCATCTGGGCCACAGATGCCCGCACCTCCGCATCAGTCAACCCAGCTGGGTTAACCATCATAGCCACTCCTTCAGCTGGAGCTTGGGGTGGAACCTGATTGCCTCCAGCAGCTGCTCCTCCTCTCCTCTGACAAATGTTCCTCCTAGTATTTGTTCTCTGAAAACAATAAGAATTGATGTTAGACACGCTCATAACACCAAGAAATTATATATTAGGAAAAGCACGATAAGATCAGAAGAAGGGAAATTTTCCTACGCATCATGCAGTCTCTAATTCAGGATAGTGGTACACTTCACTAACATGACTTAGAAACTACTCAATGTGGTTGATGTGATCTTATTATTCTAGAAGTTTAACCTAGTGCTCTGATACCAACTTTGTCACGACCAGAATCTAGACCCCAGATGAGATCGACGTCGTTGACCTCTCAGAGGTCGCTTACAAGCCTACATACGTAATCGTTACTTCATTTAGGTTAATTTTAGCGGAAAGTTTGAATTTTTTTTTTGTTCCTTAACATGCATGTACATCATTCTACTTAAATTCATATATGTTCACATCAACCATCTAACATTAAGCTCATCAACTGAAAGAAATAGTTCAATACCGCATTAAGTGTATACTTGCCAAAATGGCACCAATACAATGTCTGAAATAAAACGGGAAAGAAACACTAGTGGAACATGCTCCACTAGCTAAAGCCTACATCTAATCTAGATAATAACAGTAGACATCCTCGAAAGCACGAGGGCCTACCAAATCCAGATGAAAGCTCCACGTCCAGATAGCTGCAATGTCGTACCGTGAGCTCTAACGTCCACCTGTGCCTGCACCTAAAAATGTAGAGTTGTATGGGTTTAGTACACACTTGTAATAAGTACGAGTATATGCAAGCACACACCAAGGACATGCATGAGTAAGAATAGCTCTTTCCTAACAATATGATTTATGGAAAGTCAAGTTAGTAGACTTGCCAAATTTGGATTAGGAAAGTTAGTGGACCTGCCAAATTTGGATTAGGAAAGTCAGTGGACTTGCCAAATTGGATTAGGAAAGTCATGCCATGAGAGTAAAATGCATCATCATACGTATCATATTGCACACATCACATAACATCCTACACATAGCACATAACATATTATATATAGCACATAACATCTTTCATATCATTCGTTCATATGCCATGAGACCTCGGGATCATGGACTTAACTTTAAGACTTCCCAAAATGAGGGCTCAACATATGGGACCTCAACTAGGGAGCCTTCTTTAGCAAACACAAAGTCTGATTCATTCATTCATACGTACTACATTTCATTCATTCATAAGCTAGTGTAAACACCAGCTATATCTAGGATGTAGTTTAAGACTCTCATCGGGTTTGCTGTGCAATGATCAAGAATAACCTAGTGTTATTACTTGAGTCTAGCTCACCTCTTGATTATCCTATCCTAACACCTTTGGTATCGTTCATTTCATTATGTGTATCATTTGAGGCTGGCCTCATTAATTCATTGGAAACTTTAACTTTAACCGACATAGATCATGTGAGCATCATGAAATCCAGTGTCTCCCCCACACCAAAAAGAGGAGGAATCACCGGCCAAAGTGACTCAAAACATGCTAGCGTACATCAGAATTGAACCCCGTCAGATCCCTATATTGGCAGTATAGGTTCGAAGACTAGGAGATATAAGGAGAACCATACCCGGCATGCCGAACAGTCTCATCTCATGAGAGTTACGTGAACCTCCGCCCTTCTCAAAATAAGGCATTACCGCTCATAGCTAGCCTATCGGTGCTCAGTATAAAGTTTCATTACATTCAACTCATACGTCATGAAAGCTGGCTTCTAGTATGAGGACATCATAGCTCAATAGATGATTGCTCATCTCATCATTAGTATTAAGTATACATTATTCTCAATACTTTCATTAGAGTGTTCATAGAGACTGGTCTCTTCATTAACTTTACACTCTCAAAGGTGAGTATGTTTTGATAAAATTTACTTAGGCTCATTTGAGATTGATCTCACCTTTTACATTATCCTCTTATAATGTTGTCACCACGTTCATTTACATTAGCACATTTGCTCTTCATAATTACTGACCCCATTTTACTTGAATGTTCACTTCATCATATGCAAATGCACTTGGCCATTTAGTGTGTTTCACACTCTTTCTTAACCCTTCTAGGGTCTTATCATTCATTGTTCATCTCATCATTTCATTACATACATCTTAGGTTCACTTACTTCTAAACGTATGCTAGACTTATGGGTCTATACATACAAGCCATGAGGCTTCATTCATAGTTTGTTTAAGTGATTCATATCTTCCTAAGATTATGTGGTACAAGACTTATGCATCTTTTAAGTATGCCTTGATATTGATTTTGATCTATGTAGGCAACACTATTTTTGAACATTAATTCACGTATACTTATGTATCAATACGGAATTTGGGCAAGGGAACCTGATTTCGAATCCCTTGGACAACACTTACATTTGTTTTTTATTTTGGTTTAATCCATACGGCTTGGGGACCCAAGATCGAGCCCCAACACCTTCATTTCCTTTTAATTTCTCTTCTTTAAACTCTCTCTTTCTTGGCCGAGGGGTTGTGGGATCGAACCCCCACAGCCCCTATTATTTTAATATCTTTTTTTCCTTGACTTTTTCCGAGTTGACCATGAGGGTGTGGGATCGAATCCCCACAACCTCACTTTATTATTCTCTTTAATTCCCTTAATCAGCCTAGAGGTTGTGGGTTCGATTCCCACACGCCTCAATATTTATTTTCTTTTAATTTCCTTAAGTCTGACTGAGAGGTTGTGGGTTGAATCCGACTCCTCTCATTTCTTATTTTCATAATTTCATTTTCCAGCCAAGATCACGGTTCGAATCCCCCTCACCACATTATTTTAACTTACTTATTTTCATGATTTTTAACATAGTGAGGTCATGGGTTCGATCCTCCATGACCTCAATTGTTTTAATTCATTTTGAACTACTTCAACTTGACCGAAATTCATCAACTTGTAGCTGGAAATTTTGTAGTTTTTCAGCATCTTTTTCATCAAGTTACACGTTAGTTCTTTGGGAAATTTCATGGTTCGTTTAGAACGTCTTTAGGTGCATTTTTCATGGATTCATTTAGCCAAGAGTTTATACCTCAAATCCGTCATATTACACTTCATATGAACATCACGATTTACACAAGTTTGTGCACGTAAGAATACAACCATAACATTACATTTTTTAGCCTTAAACCCGAGAGTAACAAGTCACGGCTAACATTGCACACACATACACATATTTTCGAAAAACATAGGTTATCATTCATACGATTCCAAACACACATTCATGAATATATTCATCACGAAAACATATTACATGCCTAATATCTACCAGCAAACATACCCAACCTACGAATCAATGGTAGCTAGTGACAGGGACATGCAACGGGGAACAATCCTAGTTTTCGGATTAGAATTGACTGAATCTTAAGGGTCTCTTAGGAAAGAGACCAAGAGTAAGAAAACCCATACCTTTTGACGTTAAAACCTTTACCTGCTGCCCAAAGTTTCTCCTCCAAACTCACGTCCAACACCGAGAACCTCAATACCAATTCGACGGAGCAACACTCTCTTTGCCTAACGTGTTTGATTAGTTGTTTGTTTATAATTTTCGTTGTGAGTTCCTCAAGTATGAAGAACTTTAGTCAATTTTCTGTTCTTGTAGTTGTTTAGGCAGAGAGAACGTGAAAGAGAAGAGAGAATGATCGTGAAGTGAGATAGACGTGAGAGAGTGAAACGTGAAAGTAGTTTAGGCTTAGGTAAGGACTTAGTCAAGCTAGGACTCTTTATTAATTTAATTAAAAATCTGATTTTCCTTTTTTCTTAAATCAGCTAATAATTATTAATTAACTAAATTAATTTACCAATTTAAATAAAAACAATTTAAATCATTGCTTCCACCTAGGTTCGAACCCGGGTGGAGCAAGACTTCACTCAAGAAGACAATTTTCGGCCCTCTCTCCCCAAAATACCCCTCCACCTTATTAATTAAATAATTAATTACATATTTAGGATAATTACGATACTACCCTTAGCCTGGTAAAAGACCATTTTACCCCTAGACCCTCTAATCCTAAGATTTTCCCTTCTTAAGTCCGGTAAAGACTCATTTGAGTAAATCTTCGTATTCGAGAGCCCTACATGGCTGGACCCAACCTTTCCTAGATGAACTAACTCCCCAAGTTAGTTGGCTTGGCTGTAGCAAAGGTTCAGAGATCTGGTTCTACGCGCATCAATCTGTGTGAACCCGGTCTAATCGTAGTCATTCTAGACACATTAAGCATTACTTATCATATCCATTTTTAGGGTTGTTACAATGTGAATCTATTTGGGTGATTCTTGATGGAATGAAAAAATTAACCCACTTTTTGCAGGTAAAGACTACCCATTCAGTAAAGGACTATGCAAAGTTGTATCTTCAAGAAGTGTTTAGAATTCATGTGGTTTTTATGTCACAACCGGGGATCACCCTGTAGAAGTAATTGACATCATCGTCCTCAGAGAGGATTTAGACTAGCACCTTAACATTCGTCATAACTATCATATGTCAAAAAATGCGAAAAATTAAAATTTTTTACATATTGAGGTATACATAGACCTCTCACATATAATATATGGAGTTTACTTAGACTCCTCGCATATGAAACTTACATAGGCTTCTCATCTAGTTAACATAACCATTACGTAAGGATTTAGTCTAATAAAATTGTCTCAGATTAAACCATGTAAAGCAAAGTAGAACATTCGGGCATAGATCTTATACAAACTCATATTTTCCACATAGGGCATCCAACAAATGTCTTCAAGAATAGGAAACAAATAAACGTCTATAGACAATAGCAATACTACTAAGGTAGAACACGTGGCACCATCCCCGAACTACATGATCTACCAAAACTTGGGGAAAGTTCCAAGTCTTCTTGCAAAGCGACTTTGATACTTCAATGGCCCGAACCTACATTGTTTGGGAAAAGGAAAAGAATATGGGTTAGTACAACCACATGTACTAAGTATGGAAACATATGCAAGTAAAACCATTTAAATCATGCTTAAAAAGACATTTAGTTCAAAACCATGCTAGGTCACTCTTAAAAGACTTTATGCACAATTAAGAACATATACAAGCCATTAGACCTAACATTACTCAAGACAAGTCGATATTCAACACAAGACCAATATCATCATAAAATCAAGTCAACATGGATATTATTAACATAAGGTCATATAAACATGAATGGCATCATATAAAGATCATATAAGCAAACAAACTCCAACATAATGTCATATCAACAATTTATGTATAAGAGTTCATAACATCACATCACACAAGACCATTACTCACAACCCCTTCCCAAGTTTACAAGTGCAATGCTTATGTGAATCCCCATAACCCCACATAGTCAAGTAAACCAAACAAAGGATCACAAGCAATGTCAAAATTTCATATATCTTCATATCATATATGTTCTTCATCATATATATCAATTTAGATCAATAGTATGTTCATAAATGAAACTAACATCATATAGGATCATTAACATGTAAAATCACCATATACATTTCATCCATATTATAAGTACATAAGAACAACCTACTAGGACTTCCCTCAAGGTCAACTTATTCCTTGTATAAGTAAAGTCTCATACCACTACCTACACTAAGTATAACCCCTTAAGTCACCTTGTTAGTGTCACTTCATTTTGTTTCATTTTACTTTCGGTAATAATTGACTTACCGACAATTGACCATGTGATCTAAACATGGAATCCGGTGTCATGAAATCCTACAGCGAACGAAGGTGGTCTACTTGCCAAGGTAGGATAAAGACATGAACATAGCAGTTTAGGTGGATCCACTAGCTAGTATTCCTACGAAGGCAACATAGTTAAGGAACTAGGAAATATGTCTTGAACCCTCTACACGTCCATTAAAAAATGGATCCTTCATCTCATGAGAACATTTCATGAGTTTCCCTTCTTTAGGGAGTCAACAGTTCTCATTGTCAAGTTTACTCGGTGCTAAGCTAAAGTCCCTTTTTAAAATGTATTTAAGTCATTATTAATCATCATAGCTTAATATAGGCCATATGATACTAACCCCTTATATATCATATCATTAACTCATTAGATACTGTATGAGAATTTCCTTTCATAACAACCCTTTATTTGTGAGATCAACACTTCATAATCGTATCATAGTAAGGCACACAAATGATTCACATTGACCCTTGTATCAACATTCCTTTAACATGATCTCACAATTCACGCAGTCAAGACATTTCATCAAAATCATCATATCATCATCTTATGAATCTAATCAGATATAATACTTCAATTGAATACCATTATCAAGCTTCAACCATCATCATTGAAGTAAAGATCTCAAGATCACAAAGTCTTACCAATTCACCTTCATAAGACTCCTACAATATCTTACCATCAATACAACCATATTCATCCATCCATACACTCAATAACATCATATAATAGTAATCTATACAGGAACTAAGTCAAATGTACCATCACTAATCAATTCAACCTCAAATTTTAACCTAGGGTAAGGGGAAAAGGGTCAAATCATGAATTCTTCCATAGAAATAGGTCAAAGACTAAGAATTACAACAATTAAACAATATATAATCACAATCTATCGATAATAATAAAAAAATGTCCAATATCAAATCAATTTGAAAGATCAATTTCGGAATTGGAAGAAAACCCAACTTTTTGATATTATTGGAAATCAATTTTGAAGAGCCTTTTGGGGAAAGAGATCCCAAACGTAAATAGATTCCATACCTTAGGATTCCTTAGATTTTGATGGATAAAATATGAAGTCTTGAATCCCTATTTCACCTTGAATCTTTGCCTTCAATGGGCCTTTAAGAGACAGAGAAAGTATAGAGAATTTGGAGAGAATTTGGGTTTGGGGAATATGGGGTGTTAGGTTAGTTTAATGAGGTTTAAGTCTTATATAGTCCCTCAAATAACTTAATTAAGCCTCCCTTAACCCATAACTTATCACCTAACTAGTTAATTAATTAAGTCACTTAACTTAAAAACTTGTTATTCCGCTAGGTTTCAATCGACGAAACACCGGACAACAGTCTATAGTCTTGTCGACGAACCGTCCTGCACGAGCGTCGTTTGGGATAGAGACTGATCTTTTGGATCATCCTGGCCAATTGAATAAGTTTTAACCTACGAATCCATTGACGGAGCGTCGATCAAACGACGGCTCATTGTTTGGCCCGTGGATGCATACTGTCAAATTGATAGTTTTCGGTCCAAATGGAAGGGTCCTCTCCAAGGACCCTTAGGGTGGTACTTGGGGAGTCGTACCAAGATATATCGACCCTAAACACACTCTTTTATCTATTTAACACATTTTTAAAATTTTTTATTAAATTACGACTCTTAAAACCTCATGAAACATGCCAAGGCACACTAACACACATTTCATAATTTCCACACATCATGGTCGTTCCTTAATGTCTTGACTCTAAGACTTCCTAATTAGTTTAAATACATTATTTCACGCCTAGAAACATTGTTTCAAGTGTTAGTTCATCATGTGAGGCTCTATACTAAGTCATGGACTTTTGAGTTTTTCATTATGCCCCCCCCCCTTTAGGAACATTCGTCTCCGAATGACACTAAAATCTTTTTTATAGGAAAGGATAGACTCAATACTAGCAGATCATCCAAAAACATATAATCAACATGAGTTACATCTCAAAGGAGTTATTCAAACCCATTAATCATATAAACATGACATTTACACATAGCAACTCGAATCACAATTTACCACATATAAGATCATCATCATCACAACATGAGGAACTACCTTCTCAATATCAACATGAGCTCAACATAAACTTCAAGAGCCACCTATGCAAATTTAAAAACACACTAACATGCTCAATACCTTTTCACAAAGATAACTATACACATAATCACAAATAAGTGTATTTTAAGCAAAAGAGCATTTTTACTTGATAACTCATTTTAGCATCAACCTTTTACCATAAATATGCATATCTTAGCAAAGCAAGCCAAATTAAAATTATTAATTATTTTTAAGAGGATTATTACTAACCTCAACTTTGGCTCGAATTTTGAAGAAAAAAATGAGTATAACTGGATTGCATGTCGACCTCGTCCTCCCATGGTGCTCCCTCAACTAGGTGGTTTCTCCATAGAACTTTTACGAAGGCCACCTCTTTGTTCCTCAACTTCTTGATTTGGCGAGCTAGAGTTTCCACATAAACCTCTTCATAGGAAAGGTAATCCTTCAATAGGGAGAATGGATACGGGGTCGCCAATACACTTCTTAAGCATGGAGACATGAAATACTGGATGAACCAAAGTTAGTTTACTAGGTAATTTCAACTCATATCAACTTTTCCGACCCGTTGAAAAATCTCATAGGGATCCACATACCAGGGACTTAGCTTCCCCTTTTAGGCGAATCTCATCACCCCGTTCATAAGTGAAATCTTCAAATACACCATATCACCTACTTCAAATTCAAGGTCTCTTCTTCTATTGTCGGCATAGGATTTTTTGCCGACTATAGGCTGCTTGTAACCTATCTCTTACTACCGAACCCTCTCCAAAGCTTCATCGATTATTTAGGGACCAAAGAGTGAATACTCACAAACCTCAAACCACCTAACCGTATACCTACATTGCATAGAGTGCTTCAAAATATGCCTTGGAAATATTCGAATGATAGCTATTATTATAGGAGAACTCAATCAACCGTAGGTGATTGTCCCAATTACCTTTAAAATCTATCACGGAAGCTCTTAACATGTCTTCTAGGGTTTGAATAGTATGCCCCACTTGACGATCCTCTTGGGGATGAAAAGCGGTGTTAAGCTTCACTTGAGTACCCAATCCTTTTTTGAAAAGATCTCTAAAAACAAGAAATATATTGAGCACCTCTATCCGGTATGATGGACAAAGGTATCCCATGAAAGCTCACTATTGTATCAATGTTTATTCTTGCATCATCCTCCGCCGAATAAGTAGACTTGAAGGGGATAAACTGAGCGGATTTTTTCAATCTATCCACTAACCCAAATTGAGTTATTTTGCCTCCGGGTTCGAGGAAACCCAACAACAAAGTCCATACTAATTTTTTCACACGTACAAGTAGGAACTTCCAGTAATTGAGTCAAACAACTCGCTTTAGATGCTCAGCTTTAACTTGTTGGAAATTTGGACAGTTAGCTACAAACTCCTCTATGTCCCTTTTCAAGCTATCCCACCAATATACCTCTCTAAGGTCGCGATACATTTTGGTTGCACCCAAATGAATAGAATATTGGGAACCATAAGCTTTTCTGAAAATCTTTCCCCTCAAATCATCAACATTTGATACACACAATCTATATTGGTACCTAAGCGCACCATCCCCCCTTGGGAGAATGACTCATTGAACTTTCTAAGTACGATTTCTTCAACTACATCAATAGCGGATCAAGAAGTTGCTTATACTTCAACTCAACCACTAAAGATTACTCGGAGTTATTATGAACCATAAAACAACCATTTGGAGAGTCTTCCAACCGAACACCCAACCGAGCCAATCTATGGACATCATTCACTAGGTCTTTATTAGCTTCTTCCACATAAGAGACAGTACCCATGGTCATACTAATTATAGCATCCGTAAGCACATTGACTTTGCCGGGGTAGTAGAGAACACTTATTTCGCAATCTTTCAATAATTCCAAATGTCTTGTTTGTTGGAGATTCAACTCCTTTTGAGTGAAAACATATTGAAGACCCTTATGGTCGGTATGCACATCCACATGAACACCATACAAGTAGTGCCTCCATATTTTGAAAGAAAACACTACGACCGCCAATTCAAGATCATGAGTTGGATAATTCTTCTCATACACCTTGAGTTGTCTAGAGGCATAAGCTACTACATTCCCATGTTGCATAAGGACAAAATACAATCCCACCCGGGAAGCATCATAATATACCACAAAACCCTTGTTACCCTTCGGTATAGTCAACACCGGAGCGGAGGTAAGCCTATCTTTCAATACTTGGAATCTTCTTTCACATGCCTCTGACCACTCAAATTTAACACTCTTTTGGGTCAAGGTAGTCAAAGGAGAAGCAATGGATGCGAACCCACCCACAAACCTCCTATAGTACCCGGCTATACCCAGGAAACTTCTAATGTCGATTTGAGTCAATGTTCTAGGCCTATTCTTAACCGCTTTGGTTTTCTTCGGATCGACCTCTATACCCTCACTTGAGATAATATGAACAAGAAACGCCACTGATCTCAACCAAAACTCAAACTTACTATACTTTGCTAATAGTTGGTTTTCCTTAAGGACTTGCAATACCACCCTTAAATGGTCCATATGTTCATCTTTGTTCTTCGAATATACAAATATATCATCAATGAAGACAATCACAAAGGAATCAAGGTAATTCAGGAAGATTATATTCATAAGGTCCATAAAAGTGGCCAGGGCATTACTCAGACTAAAATACATCACTAGGAACTCATAATGACCATACCTAGTTCGGAAAGCTATTATAGGTATATCCTGACCTCTTACCTTATGTTGGTGATAACCCGACCTCAAATCAATTTTTGAAAAGTAGCTTGCCCCCTTGGAGTTGATCAAACAAGTTGTCAATCCGAGGGAGAGGATAGTTTTTCTTAATGGAGACCTTATTAAGTTGACGATAATCGATTCACATCCGAAGAGACCCATCCTTCTTCTTTACAAATAATACCAGAGCACCCTATGGAGAAATACTAGGTTGAATGAATTCTTTATCTAGTAAATCCTTGAGTTGATCCTTCAACTATTTCAATTCGGCTGGAGCTATCCGATAATGATGAATTGAAATGGGATTTTTATCAAGTAGTAAGTCAATACCAAAGTGTATTTCCCGATCGGGAGGAATTTCGGGCAAGTCATCAGAAAAAACTTCTAGAAATTCCTTCACTACGTGTACCCACTCTGAAGGAGGAACGTCGGACTCAAGATCTTTAACCCTCACAATATGGTAAAAAAAAACCTTAGAGATCATTTTACAAGTTTTTACGAGAAATGATACGACCTCTAGGAATTGCGTTACCCCCCTTCAACTCTAAGATAGGTTCATCACAAAAATTGAACTTAACCACTTTTGTTCGACAGTCAATTGAATCAAAACAAGCATGCAACCAATGTATTCCCAAAATGACATCAAAATCAACCATATCTAGTTCTACCAAATCCACCAATGTAACTCTATTGGGCAAAGATATAGGACAACTCCTAAATACTCTTCTAGCCACAACGGAGTCACACACTGGTGTAGTGAACGAAAAAGGTTCAATCAACACATTGGAGAACATCAAAATTTCTAGCTACTTGATGAGTTACAAACGATAAAGTAGCACCAGGATCTAGTAAATCATAAACATGAATAGATATGACTTGTAACATACTGTTGACCACAACGGGAGATTCCTCTTACTCACCCCTAGAGCGGAGAGCATAGAAGCGGTTCCTCTTAGGATCATCGTAACTAGGTACGCTTGCTTGTTATTGAATACTCCCTTTCTCTTGACTCCTAACATTAGGAAAATCCTTAACCTTATGTCCCTCTTTTCCATAACCAAAGCAATTTCCCGTTCCCACCAAGCATTCACCCATATGCTTCTTACCACACTTGGCACAAGTAGGTTTCTAACAAGGTTAATTTCTACCTCTTCCATCTTAGGATATAGGGTTAGACACCCTATCCTTGTTAGTCATAGGGAAATTGGAAGGAAATTTGTTGGAAACCCACTTCTTGAACCTAGGCTTGTCTTGAATTTCAAGACTCCCCTTTTAAGTACCTTCCTCAAAAGACTTGCCCCTCTTAAACTCCATATTCTTCCTCTTGAGTCTAGTCTCTTGAACTTGTTTAGCATGAACTAGCAAACAAGAAATATCCATATTATCATGAAGCATCGCCGAATGACACTCCTCAACTATATAATCGGACACTACCATCACAAAGCGACTCATCTCGTCCCTAGGATTGGATACCAAGGAAGAAGTACACTTGGACAATTTAGTGAACTTCAAGGAGTACTCTTGCAGACTCATACCTCCTTGACGATGTTGATAAATTCTTCCACTTTACCCTTTCTTTTCTCTCTTGGAAAGAACCTATCAAGGAAAGCCCTTCTAAACACCTCGGAAGTTATAAGACCCGCTCTCAAATCCCATTATCTCTCCATTGGGTATACCAAGTTTGAGCTACATCCTTGAGTTGATAGAAGGCTAGCTCGGCCTTCTCATTAGAACTCACTCCCATAGCATAGAGGATCTTGTAGATCTCATCAAGAAAGTCTTGGGGATCTTCATTAACATTAGACCGAAAGAACATAGAAGGGTTCATCCTTGTGAAGTCCCTCAAGCGAGAAGCCATGACACTAGCATTTCATTTAACACGGGGTTAATTCCCCGGTTTGCTTGAGCCGTCAAGGATTGAGCTTTAGTAGCTATCGCTTGGGCTTGGGTAGTCATATCTTGGGCAAAACTTAGAAATGCCGACCTTATTTCTCCATTTGTCATAGGTGGAGGAATTACCGGAGCTTGGCCTTGCGGAGGAACTTTATTGCCTTGCGGAGGATCTTGGTTCTCTTGGGGGAGGAACTCCTGAATTAGCCAAATATTCCTCCACTTTCATTGTGGTGGTCCTCTTCGTATTCATCTCCTATATTCACAAGAAAATGATTAGAAGAAAAGAACACATAAAGTTACCACTATTAAGGCATGAATTTCAAGATTACAAATAAGTGAGAATTCTTAAGCGTCACATAACATCTAATTCATAATTGTGGAGTGCTTCACACCCATGAATAAGACTCTACGTAGACACGGTTTAGTGAGAACTTAATCCTAAGATTATTTAAACGTCAGGCTCTGATACCAAGTTTGTCATGATCGGGAAACACTCAAGATGTAACCAGCGTCGTCATCCTCGGATATGACTTAGACTAACCCTTAGCGTTCGTCATAACATATAATAGGTATGAATGCGGAGAATAAAAGCTTTTTACATATTGAGGTATACATAGACCTCTCACATATAATACATAGAGTTTACTTAGAATCATCGCATATAAAGCTTACGTAGTCTTCTCCTCTAGTCAACATAACCAATACAAAAGGATTTAGTCTAATAAATATGTCCCAAATTAAACCATCTAAAGCTAAGTAGAACATATTTTCCACATAGGGCTTGCAACAAATATCTTGAAGAATAGGAAAGAAATGAATATCTTTAGACAACAGCAATACTACTAAGTTAGAACACGTGGTACCATCCTCAAACTAGAGGACCTATCAAAAGATGGAGAAAAGTCCAAGTCCTCTTGCAAATCGACCTTGATTTTTTGGGAAAAGAGAAAGAATATGGGTTAGTACAACCACATGTACTAAATATGGAAACGTATGCAAGTAAAACCATTTAAATCAAGCTTAAAAGGACATTTAGTTCAAAACCATGTGAGTCACTTTTAAAAGCATTTATGCACAATTACGAACATATACAAGCCATTAGACCTAACATTACTCAAGACAAGTCCATATTCAACACAATACCAGTATCATCATAATGTCAAGTAAACATAGATATTATCAACATAAGGTCATATCAACATGAATGACATCATATTAAGATCATATAAGCATAACAACTCAAACGTAATGTCATAGCAACAATTCATGTACAAGAGTTCATAACATCACATCACACAGGACCTTTACTCAAAACCCTTCACAAGCTTACAAGTCCAATGCTTATGTGAAGACCCATAACCCCACATAATCATGTAAACAAAACAAATGATCAAAAGAAATTTCAACATTTCACATATCTTCATATTATGCATGTTATTCATCGTATATATAAATTTAGACCAATAACATGTTCATCAATGAAACTAACATCATATAGGATCATCCACTGTAAAGTTATCATATACATTTCATTCATATATAAGTACAGAAGAAAAACCTTCTAGGACTTCCCTCAAGGTCAACTTGTGCCTTGTATAAGTAAAGTCCCATACCACTACCTACACTAAGTATAACCCCATAAGTCACCTTGGTTAGTGTTCACTTTGTTACTTTATTTTACTTTCCCGAACAATTGCCAAGGTAGTCTACTTGCCAAGGTAGGACAAAAATATGAACATAACATTCTAGGTGGATCCACTAGCTAGTATTCTAATGGAGGCAACATAGTTAAGGAACTAGGAGATATGTTTTGAACCCTCTACATGAACGTTATCAATTGGATCCTTTATCTCATGAGAACATTTGGTGAATCTCCATTCTATAGGGATTCAACACCTCTCATTGTCAAGTTCACTCGCTTCTAAGCTAACGTCCCTTTTTGAAATGTCTTTACTTATTCTTAATAATCATAGCTTAATATAGTCCATATGATAGTAACCCCTTGTATATCATATCATTATGTCATTAGGTATTGAATGAGAATGTCCTTTCATAACAACCCTTTATTTGAGAGATCAACACTTCATAATCATCTCATAGTAAGGCTCATAAGTGATTCACAATCAACTATGTATCAATATACCCTGAATAATTGTTGTATTATATCTTATTGATCTAATCATGTATAATAATTCAATTGAATGCCATTATAAAGCATAAACCATCATCATTGAAGTAAAGAACTTAAGATCACAAAGTCTTACCAATTCACCTTTATAAGCCTCCTTCAAGATCTTACAATCAATACAACCATAATCATCCATGAATCCACTCATTCAAATCATATAATGGTAATCTATACAATAACTAAGTCAATTTTACCATCACTAATCAATTAAACCTCAATTCATAACCTAGGATTAGTGGAAAAGGGTCAAATCATGAATTCATCCATAGAACTAGGTCAAAGACTAATAACTACAACAATTAACCAATATAATATAATAATATATCTATTGTAATCAAAAGAAACCAATATGAATCGAATTTTATAAGTAAATTTTGGAATTGTAAGATAATCCAAGTTTTAGACATTATTGGAAATCAATTTTGAAGAGCCCCTTGGGACTGAGATACCAATAGTGAATATCTTCCATACCTTAGGATTCCTTAGAGTTTTATGGAGAAAAGATGAACTCTTGAAGCACTATTTCACCTTGAAGCTTGGTCTTCAATGGGGTCTTGAATAGAGAGAGAAAGTAGAGATAAGTTTGAGAGTATTTGGGTTTGAGAAATATGGGGTGTTAGGTTAGTTTAATGAGTTTTAAATCGTATATAGTAACTCAAATAACTTAATTAACCCTAACATAACCCTTAACTAATAACCTAACTAATTAATTAAGTAACTTCACTAGAAAATTTGGCAACTCACTAGGTGCCAATCGACGAGACCTCGACCAATGGTCCGTAGTCCCATCGACGGCCCGTCATGCATGAGCGTCATTTGGGACAGAGTCTTGTATTTTGGACAATCCTAGCTAATTGAATAAGTGTCAACCTACGAATCCATCGATGCAGGAGTTATCAAATGATGGCTCGTCGTTTGGCTCGTGGATGCACACTCTCAAATTCACAATTTTAGATCCAAATGGAAGGGTTCTCTCCATGGACCCTTAGGGTGTTCCTTGGGTAGTCATACCCATAGGTTTTGACTCTAAAAACACTCTTCTATATATTTAACACATTTTTACCAATTTTTATTAAATTCTAATCCTTGAAACCCCATGAAACATTCCAAGGCACACTAGCACACATTTCACAATTCTCCGGACTTCATGGTTGATCCTTAACGTCTTGAATCTAAGACTTCCTAATTAGTTTTAATACATTATTTCAGGCCTAGAAACAGTGTCTCAAGTCTTAGTTCATCATGTGAGGCTCTAGACTAAGTCATGGACTTTCGGAGTGTTATATTTTATTACCGTTATTTCACACAAAGATGTGCAATAGACTGCACAATTTTGGAAGTTATTCCAAAAGGTCTTAGGTTCAAAGGTTAACTTAAGTACTGCCTTTCATCATCAGACAAATGGTCAAGTAGAGCGCACTATTAAGACCTTAGAGGATTAGTTGATGAATTATGGGATTTATTTCAAAGGTAGGTTGGATGATCACGTACCTCTTATTGAATTTTCTTACAACAATAGTTACCACTCTAGCATACAAATGATTCCTTATGAAGCTCTTTATGGAGATATATAAATATCTTATTATATGGTTTGATGTTGGTGAATCAGGGTTGATATGAGCATATTTAAATCATCAATTTATGAAGATGGTGAAAGTGATTCAAAAGAGGTTGAAAATGGCACAAAGACGTCAGAAATCCTTCACCTGTTTTACAGTTATGGAGTTAGAGTTTGAAACAGATGATTGGGTATACTTTAAAGTTTCAACCATGAAAGGTGCTATGAGATTTTGTAAGAAAGAGAAGCTTAGTACACAATATATATCGGCCCTTGCAGAATATCAAAAAGGGTAGGTAATGTATCTTATGAGTTGGAGCTACAACAAGTGTTAGCTGCAGTTCATCCGCTATTTCACATCACCATGCTGAAGAAGTTCATTGGCAATCCTTCATTAATCATATGAATTAAAGATATTGGGATCAATAATAACTTATCTTATGAGGAGATTATTGTCTAGATTCTAGATCGACACCTTTGAAAGTTGAGGATTAAGGAAGTAGCATTAGTCAATGTTCTTTGGAGAAACCAATTTTTTGAGTAACCCACTTGGCAAGCAGAGGAAGATATGAAGAAGGAATATCCACATCTCTTTGAAGCCAGAGAATTTCCGGATCAAGTTACTAATTTTCTTTTTAATACTCTATGATGTATATACTTGATGTGTTATATTTTCTTATTGGGTGTTTGAACGGAATGATTTATGTTACACCTTTAGCCTTATAAAAATAATCTAATTCGAGGATGAATGTTTTCAGGGGGAGAGTAACATCTCATAAATTGAAATAACCAGGAAGAAGTTAAAAATAGAAATAGTAATTTTTTGAAAGTACATAAAAATCCGGAAAATTTGTTAAATATGTTATATTGAGTTTTTGGCTAACTTCAAACGACAATAACTCCTAGCTCAGGATGATTTAAATGTGTTTCAAAATATCATAGGAAAGATCTTGGAATAATCTTATTAACACAACCGAATTTGCACGATTATGAGTTCGTATGAGTGAGATATGCCCAATTGAATTGGTCTATTCCAATAATGAAAGTCTAACCTAGATTTTAAAGGGTATTTTAGTCTTCTCCTTACCAAATTGTTTTAATTCGTTTTTAAGAGTTTAATTGGGGTCAAATAAGATTTTAGTCAATTTAGAAAATTTTATGTTCATTCTAGGGCGTGGAGAAAAGAGAAAATAAGAGAAAGAAGAAGAAAAACAATCAAGATTCGTCAAAAACGTTGGAGTTTGGTAGTGGATTATGCCAATGAATCAATCCTACAAGGTATGTGATATCACATAGCATTGGGTTAGTTCACCCATGTCCCAATCATTATTCAATTAAGTGAAGTATAAGATTTGAAAGTAAATCCTTTGAGTTCTTGATGAAATTCTTTTGAATTATTGTGGGTTGTGTTGTTGAAATTCTCTTGATATTTGATGCATGTTTATGTGTGAAATTTTTTGCTGAATCTAGTTTTTATTGATGGTATAACCCATTCTAAGCTTTTTGGGGAAGGAACCAAGTGTAATTAGAGTGTTTCGAGTTGAAAAACGAAGAAGCAATGTCGGGGAGCACCTTGGGAGAATCTTGGAGAGTCATCTCTCCTAGATACCCAAAAAGGGGTCTCTGAATGTTTGTCTTTGGGGATACGCGCCAGCCTGAGCGCCCCTGCCCTACCTCTGAATTTGAAGAGTTTGCATCCCGCGCCTCTCAGAGCGCGAGCGGAGACAGTTCTTACAATTCTTCCTCTATCTTTCTATACTACTTCCGTAATATCATGCTTATGTTTTCTAGTAGATTCCAACATTCTAAGGTACATCTTAAGATCATGAAATCATCAATAAACATGATATCATGAACATTTAATCTATGATTAAATTCAAGGGAAGTTAAGAGTCTAGTTTAGTAGGTAAGAAGCAAGTCAAGAGAAGTTCATAAAGTTTTCAAAAGACTTCTTCAAACGTTTTAAACCTTGCCTTAAAACTGAAGTTTCGAGTTGACTAATGAGTAAAGTTCATTTCTTCAAAGATTATACAGGAACTAAGTATTACCAAAAGTTAGAAATGTTTTCACATTTGAGAAAGACAAGGAACATCAATTCGAAGAGAGATTTTAAGCTAAGTTTTTGGTAATTATCTTAAACCAAAGAAAGAAGTTTTATTTTAAAAACATATCAGCTAAGTACATTTGGGGAGTAGTATTGAGCACCGATATGGGGGCGCGATTTCATAGTAAATCAAGTCTCCATAAACCATGTAACCATCATGGGTAGTAAAGTGTCATATTTATTAGATGAATCCTTAGTAATTTTTAGCATAGACTAGTGGATCAATTTAGTTAAGGCGTCCTATATGACAGAAAACTATAGGATGATTCTGAAAGTGTGGGCAAGACGTTGTATCATAACTTAGGCTCATAGTGGTCTTTGTCGGTTTGAGAAACTCCCATAGAAACTATATTAGTTTATTACATGAGTAAAGTTTAATTTGTTATTGAATTTTTTAATTAACTTAGTTTCTTTCTACTATTATTAATGCTTTCTATATATTACATGTGTTTTATTGCTTCTTATTGAGTTAAGTTATTCATAAGTTAAGTAAAGCCAAGGTAAGTGTTTCTTTCAGATTCCTTTCAAGCTTATGTTATGTTTTGTATTCCCCTTGCATACTCGTACATTCAATGTAATGATGCCATTTTGTATGCATCATTTTATGATGTAGACAAAGTTAATCACGATCAACATCCATGGGTCCTTTGATCCAGTTGAGCACTCAGAGTCAATAGGTGGGTCTCATTCATTTTTGGAGGGCTCCTTTTATCATTTTCTTTTAGTGTTTCAGTTGTTAGGACAATCGGGGGTCTTGTCACGACATCCTACTTTGTTTTAGAGACTTCATAATCGATAGTTATAGTTCTTTGGTCTTTTCATTTTCATTATCTTATGCTGAAACTTGAGTTTGCCTAATTTGCTAGTTGATTTTTTTTCTTTATAACATTCTATGTTTTATATGAGTTATATTTTATAAGTTAAATCTTCCACCGAGTAAGAAAGTCAGGCCAAGGGTTTCCTTAGGGTCAGCAATGATTCTCGAGTGTCATCCCCTAGGGTGTATGCTCGGGATGTGATAACTCTAAAATCATTTGGCTGTGAAGTTTGCTATCAGAATTGTGCATCTAAATGAAAGGATCAACCACATTGTATGGTGTCAACACTAGTGTAGTAACAATAGCAACAAACGACGTTCATCATGAATACACCAAGTACAAAGATTCACACAGTCAGTACATTACAAAACTTGGTGAATATTGGATTATTAGCCTAAAGTATATATCGTCTAAAGATCAACTAGCTGATTTATTTACAAATGCCACGTCAACAACTATGCACAAATATTTCTTGTCCAAAATCATGCTTTGAGATACGCAACGTTAGTTTAAGGGAGGGTGTTGAATATATCTTATTTATCAACACCAAGTTAGGAATATCTCATTATGAATGACGGTCATTAGCTTAAAATTAGTTTATAATTAGGACTCTAGTTACTTCAATAAACATCTTGTAAATCCTATAGTTTTATAATTAATAAAACAAATCACAATTTTTTTATACCTAATTGGTTTGGGTCTCTATCGTTATTGAACTTTGTCGAGATTCCTTATCTAAATATAGAAGTGGCAAAGGATGGTTACTACTTGAAAAGATATCAACAACTCACCTTATTAAAAGAGGTATAATGGGATTTGGCAAAATCATTAAAGTGGTCTATTGATGATTAACTATACCACAATAACCTTGATTCCAAAGGTTCAAAATCATATTAATGTCAAAGTATATTGGTTTATTGCTTCCTGAACAACCTTGTACAAATTATTTGGAAATTAATAACGACTAGACTCAAGAATGTGGTTGAAAAATTGGTTGGAGAATCTCAGGTAGGCTTCATTTAAGGTAGGAGTATATTAGACAATTTCATAGTAGCACATTAATTGGTTAAAGGCTATTCCCAAAAAGGACTCTCCCCTAGATGCCTTATTAAAATTGACATCAGGGAAGCCTATGAATCATTAAACTGGAATTTATTTAAAATTGTGTTGCTGGAGTTGGTTTCCCGATAAAAAATTTTAATTTCTAAATGGAGTGTGTTACGACTGTAACCTACTCTTTATTGATGAATGGAAGGCTCACTCCCAAATTCCGAAGAAATAATGGTCTATGGCAAGGTGACCCCATGTCCCCGGACATATTCTTATCAGCAATGGAATATCTTAACAGATTCCTCAAACAACTCCAATTGAACCCAAACTTTAATCTCCATCCTAACTAAAGAAGAACTAATCTTGTACATATTTGTTTTGCCACTTATCTTCTAATATTCAATAGAGATGTTAAAACCTCTTTCCAACTACTACTACTACAAGCTTTCAATCAATTTTTGGAGGTTTTGGGGTTGCAATACAATCTACACAAAAGCTCAATATATATCACTTTAGTAACGAAGAACTGAAAAATTAACGATTATATGAAATGCACTTTAGACTTGGAGAAATTTCCTTAAAATACCTTGAGTTCCCTTGTGCTCAAGGAATATCACTATATAGAAATGCATACCACTAGTGGAGAGAAGACCACTGTAACATCTCCTAGCTCGAAATAGCTATGAATAATCTAGGAAACTAAAAATATTCGTTTGGGAAAGAAAAGGAGAAATCTGGAAATTTGTCTAAGTTAAGAGATTGAATTTTTGTCATTTTCAAAGAAATAACTCCTAGCTCAGGATGATTTAGAGGTAGTTCTTGATATAGTTGTAAAGCCCTTGGGGAAATCTTTCCAACGCCGACGAGTCTGCGCATTTTCAATATCGTATGAGGGAGATATGCCTAGAGGAAGTTGGGTTGCTTAAATGAGGAAAGTCCAATTCCGGATTTAAGGAAGGGAATACTAGTATTTTCACCACTTATTTTCCTAATTCATTTTAAGGGATTGTTATAGGTAAAAATAAGCCTTAAGTCACTTTTTGTAAATCAAAATGATGCGTACGGCTTGGACAAGAGAGAAAAAAAAGAAGAAAAAAGAGAAAGAGTCAAGAATTTATCAGGAACGTCAAGAACTTCAAGTGTATTTCGTCGGGGGTGATCCCTATCAATGTATGTGAGATATTTTTTGTTGGCTTAGTTAACCCACACACCAATTAGTTTCGATTTTGCGATTAATGAGGTTTTTACATGTTTAAAGGTAATGTTCTTGAAGAAAAATGTAAAATTCTCGTTGAGAGAATTGTTGGACGCCTATTATTGTTTGATTTTTGTATCTCTAGGTCGTTTTAGGATTGAATCCAGTGAGTATTGAGGGTACCAATGGTCCCAAGTGTTTGGTGAAATAGTTAGGGAGGCTTAGAGGGTTTGGATAAGAAAAATGAGTAGAAAAGTTCGTCAAATGCACTTGGGAAAGGCTAGGCACGTCGCCCCTGCAGCACACCAGAAACTCGCCTTTATCACTTGGATCCTGCTGTGGCGCGCCACTAGTGGTCCAGAACAAGGACTTAATCAATTCAGGCTGGTGTGGCGCGCCCCGCACGCGCCCGAATCAGCTTTTTTTGCCTAGTTTTCGTAGTTTAATCTTTTTAAATCCTTCCAATGTACATTAATGCTTCTACTGTTTTCTAAAGACCTAGAAATCATCAAAGAGCTGAAATCATAACCTTGAATCCATAATCCAATTCAAGGAAAGTTAAGATCAAAATTAAGAAGTTAAAAGTCTCTAAAGTCAAGAAGCTAGTCCAAAGCGAAGTTCTAAAAGGTTTTCAAGAGTCTTTATAAAATTTTATAACATTGTTTTAAGAATCATGTTTCAATTTAAAGTAAATAGCAAGAGGTTGAAGTCTCTCCCTTAAAAGAAATATAAAGGAACTAAGTATTCCCTAAGAGTTGGTTAAGACTAAAGTTTTCAAGATAAGCAAAGAGTAAAGAGTTGAGTTTATTTATCAAAAATTACAAGGGAACTAAGTATTCCCTAAAAGTTTATAAATGTTTTCACATTTAATCTTAAGAGGAAACTATTTTTCCCAACAAAGTTTGATGTGGAAAAGGAAACATTGATTCCAAGAGAGCTTTTTAAAGCTAAGTGTTGAGCAATTATCTCAACCCAAAGATAGAAAGTTGTTTTTTAAAAGCATGATCTAAAGTATATTTTGGGAGTAGTATAGAGCACCGATGTGGGAATGTGAGTTAATATTAACTCAAGTCTCCATGAAAACCATGTAGCCATCATGGTATTAACAGGTCATATGTTTTACATTATCACATAAGTTAAGCTAGTGGATCCACTAAATTAAGGAATTCTATGGGGTGGAAAAGTATAGGATAGTTCTAGAAGCGTGGGTAAGACGTTGTATCACCACTTAGGCTCATAGTGTTGTTTGTGGGTTAGAGAATCTCCAACAGAAATTATATTACTTCATATATAAGTAAAGATAAGTTTCTTATTGCATTTTCTTTAACGAACTAAGTGTTTACATTGCTTTACAAGGTTTTATATATTAATTCATGTGTCTTAATTTCTTTATATTTAGCCAAGTTATTCATGAGTTTAGCAGAGCCAAGGTAAGTGTTTCTTCTTAATCTCTTCAAGCTTATGTTTTCTTAGCATTCCAACTCACATATTCGTACATTTTGTGTATTGATGCAAGTTGCCCTGCATAGTATCATGATGCAGACACAGGTAACCAGGATTAGCCTCATCCAGCGCCTCATTGATCCATCTAACATCAATCTTATTATTATAGAGGTTTCAAAGACAGTTTGAAATTTTAGTTTGAGTCTCTCTTTGTTGTCATTTCAGATATTTTATTGTGAAACTTAAGTGCCATTTTGGCCAAGACACTTATTTTAAGTTATCTTCGTGAGAATGTTTCTTTATTTTGAGCTAAGTTTTACAATGAGTGAAGTAAGCCAGACCAAGGGTCCGCTCAAGGCCAACAATGGTCATTGGGTGCCGGCCACGTCCATGGTGTAGGTTGGGGGCATGCCTATCTTTGTATCAGAGCACAGATTTTAAGAGTCCTGGATAGTCTATGAAGTCATGTCAGTAGAGTCCTAGTTATTGGTGTGAAGCACGCAACATCTATAATCAGGAGGCTGCAACATTTAGGAATTTCTCATTTCTTTCATACTACTTTTCGTGCGATAATTCCTGCTTGCATGTATTTTAGAGCATAATCCCTTCACGAAGAGCAGAGAAAGGTCGTCCGGCTAGAAGGAATGTTCAGGAGCCACATGTGCCTAATGCTCCAAACATGCAACCTCAAGGAGAATTAACTAATGCTGAATTGCGAGAGGCTATCCAGATGTTATCTCAAGAGGTGACTAACAAAGTAGGGCAACAGGGACAAGCTCAATTAGAAGAGGCTGACACCACGAGTATTCATGAATTCCTAAGAATGAATCCTCCCAGTTTCATCGATTTGAGCACTACGGAGGATTAGGAAATTTTTGTGGAAATGTTGAATAAGGTTTTTGGTGTGATGCATGAAACGATTGAGCTGGTTGCTTATAAACTGAAGAATGTGGCTAGGACTTTGTTCGATCTGTGGAAGGAGGGTAGGGATGAGGATGCACAACGTCCGAGTTGGTCCTTATTTGAATAAGCGCTTTTGGGGCATTTCTTTCCCCGAGAACTGAAAGATGCTAAGGTATGAGAGTTCCTTATACTTAAAAATGACTACTTGAGTGTACATGTGTATGGGTTGAAGTTCACCCAGTTGTCCCACTATGCTTTTGAAATGGTGAAGAAAATGAGGAGCATAATGAGTTTTTTGTAGTCGGATTGGGTTGTGCATCAATCAAGGAGAGCAGAGCTACGATGCTGATAGCTGACATGGACATATCCATGTTGATGGTTTATGTGCAATAGGCCAAAGAGGAGAAGTTGAGAAAAAGAGTATAGAAACAAGCAAGCTAACACTAGGAAGGAGCTTGTGCAGCAGAAAGGTGGTTCAAATATGCCACAGTTTCATAAAGAAAAGGGGCCTACACCATTATCTGCTAGTGCTCCTGCACCCAGAAACAAAGGTGAGTATCACGGCCAGAATTCGCAGAAATTCAGAGCTAGACTAATACAGTCTCAAGGAAGTGTGGCACAGGGACGTAGTTGGGCTCCTGCATTTGGTATGTGTGGTAGAACACACCAATATAAATGTCTTAATGGACATACAGGTTGCTTCAAGTGTGGTCAAGAGGGTCACCTCATGAGAGAGTGACCAAAGAGCACGAAGGGTACTGAAAATCCAATCAACAGAGCCCAAACTTCATCAGTTGCTCCACCAGACAGGACTTCATCCAGAGGAACAACTTTTGGTACTAGCGGTGAGGCAAACCGCCAATATCTAATCTCTAGCTGTCAAGAGTAAGACAACTCTCTAGATGTTGTCACATGTATGATCAAAGTCTTTACTTTTGATGTTTATGCTTTTTTAGACCCAAGAGCAAGTTTATCTTTTGTAACTCCTTATGTTGAAAATAAGTTTGAGATTCTTCCTGAGAAAGTTTGTGAACCTTTCTATGTTTCTACACTTGTTGGAGAGTTTATTTTAGTCGAAAGAGTCTATCGTGATTATCCTATTTCTATGAATCACAAGAACACCATGGCTGACTTAGTGGAGTTAGACATGATAGTTTTGATGCCATTCTAGATATGGACTGACTTCATGCCTATTATGCACCAATAGATAGTACAACTCGAGTTGTCAAGTTTCAGATTCCTATTAAGCCAGTATTTGAGTGGAGTAGTAGTTCGGCAGTGCCTAAGGAACATTTAATTTCGTACCTTAGGGCGGAAAGTTAGTTTCAAAGGGGTGTATCTATTACTAAGTCCGAGTTAATGACTCAAGTGCTGAGGTACCTTCCCTTCAATGAGTTTCCATAGTAAAGGAGTTTCCCGAAGTCTTTCTTGATGATCTACCCGGAGTCCTTCCAGAAAGAGAAATAGACTTTTGCATAGATATAATTCCAGATACTAGTCCTATCGCGTTTTCGCCATATAAAATGGCACCAGCATAGTTAATGGAGTTGAAATATAGGTTAGATAAAGGTTTCATTTGACCATGTGTCTCACCTTGGGGTGCTCCAATCTTTTTTGTAATAAAGAAAGATGGTTCCCTTAGGATGTGTATAGACTAGGTTACCAATAACTATCTTCTTCCAAGGATAGATGATCTTTTTGATCAACTTTATTCTGCCACATATTTATCAAAATTTGATCTCAGATCTGCTACCATCAGTTTAAATTAGTGAATGTGACTTTCCAAAAAAAGATTTTAGAACCAGATATGGGCATTATGAGTTTTTGGTCATGTCTTTTGTGTTAACCAATGCACCAGTAGCATTCATGGATCTTATGAAGAGACTTCAAGCCTTATTTAGATATGTTTGTTATCATCTTCATTCATGACATACTAATCTATTCAAGGAATGAAGAAGATCATTCTAGTTACCTTAGGATAGTCCTTAAGACTTTGAAAAATAAAATTTTTTATGCCAAGTTCTCCAAGTGTGAGTTTTGACTTAAGTTTGTGGCATTCTTGGGCCACATAGTTCTGGTGATGGAATTAAAGGGAACACCCAAAAGATAGAAGCAATTTAGAGTTTGTTTAGACCCACGTCTTCAACTGATATAAGGAGTTTCTTGAGTTTGGCTGGCTACTATAGAAGTTTTGTTGAGGGTTTTTTATCTATTTCGTCTCCTTTGAGCAAGGTGACTTAGAAGAAAGTTAAAATTCAATGGTCTTTAGCTTATGAGATAAGCTTTCAGTAATTGAAAAAGAGGTTGACTACTGCACCAGTTTTGACCTCACAAGAGGGTACTCAAGTTTTTTTAGTGTATTGTGATCCATCTAGAGTTGGGTTACATTGTGTGTCAATGCAAAATGCCAAAGTTATAGCTTATGCCTCCAGAAAGTTGACTGTTCATGAGAGTAATTACGCATCCTATGACTTTGAGTTTGATGATGCAGTATTTACCTTGAAGATATGGCGTCACTACTTGTATGACGTTCATGTTAATATATTGAACGATCAGAAGAGCCTATAATATGTGTTCACCCAAAAAGAGTTAAACTTGAGAAAGAGGAGGTGATTACATTTACTGAAGTATTATTACATGGGTATTCCTTACCACCGAGGTTAGGCTAATGTGGATGTTGTTTATTTGAGAAGGTCATCCATCGGAGTACCGACAATGTTGAGGAAGAAAAAAGGGAGTTAGCCAAAGATGTACACAGACTTGCACAATTCAGATTTAAACTTATGGATTCCACAGAAGGAGGAATAATAGTGACCAATAGGGCTAAATCATCACTAGTGTCAGAGCTAAAAAAAAGCAATACCAAGACCCCATTTTCTTGATTTGAAGGCAAATGTTCATAAGCAAAGAGTATTAACTTTTGAGCAATTGGGAGATGGTGTGCTGAAGTATCAAGTTAGATTGTGTGTACCTATGGTGGGTAGACTACAAGAGAGGATCACGGAAGAGGCTCATAGATCCAGATATTCCATTCATCCGGGTTCCACAAAGATTTACCGCGACTTAAGAGAGGTATATTGGTGGGAAAGTATGAAGAAGGACATTGCAAATTTTTTCTCAAGTGCCCAAATTGCAGTAAGTGAAAGTAGAATAACGAAGGACTAGATGGTTGACTCAAAATATAGATCTTCCGGAATTGAAGTGGGAGATAATTAATATGGACTTCCTCACAGGCTTGTCAAGACCTCGTGACAACATGATTTAATTTGGATAATTATTGATAAAAAGTCAAAATCAGCCCACTTTTTGTCGGTAAAGACCACTTATTCAACAGAGGATTATGAAAATTTATACATGGAGGAGGTGGTGAGATTTCATAGAGTCCTAGTTTCAATTATTTTAGATAGAGGTGCATAAATTACTCCTCAGTTCTTGAAGTATTTCCAAAACGTTTTGGGTTCGAAGGTGAACGTAAGCACTACTTTTCATCTACAGACGGATGGGCAAGCGGAGCGTACTATCTAAACCTTAGAACATATGTTGAGGGATTGTACAATTGATTTAAAAGGTAATTGGGATGATAACCTACCTCTCATTGAGTTCTCTTACAACAACAATTATCATTTGAGCATCCAAATTGCTCCATATGAATCTATTTATGCGAGAAGATGCAGATCTCCTATTCGGTGGTTCAAAGTTGGTGAAGCAGGGTTGATAGGAAAATATCTACTTCACCAAGCCATGGAGAAGGTGAAAGTGATTCAAGAAAGACTGAAAATGGCACAGAGTCATCATAAAGTCCTACACAGATGTTCAGTAAAGGCTGTTGGAGTTTGAAATGGATGATAGGGTAGATTTTAAATTTTTACCCATGAAGGGTGTTACGAGGTTTTGTAAGAAGGGAAAATATAGTCCCTGTTATATTGGTCATTACAGAATATCCAGGAGAATTCGCAATGTAGCTTATGAGTTTGAGCTACCACAATATTTACCGACGGTTCATCCAGTATTTCATATCTCCATGTTGAAAATGTGCATGGGTGCTCCTTCACTGATTTTACCAAAGGAAAATGTTGGTATTAAGAATAGCTTATCATATGAAGAGATTCTGGTTCAAATTTTACATTGCCAAGTTTGCAAGTTTAGAACAAAGGAGGATGCGTCGGTCAAGGTACTTTGGAGGAACCAATTTGTTGAAAAAGCAACTTGGGAAGATAAAGAGGATATGAAGAAGAGATATCTACATCTCTTTGAATTCATAGAGAAAACATATCAAGGTATTAATTCTCTTCTTAGTAGTTATTAAACTATGAGTAAGCATGTTGTTACTTGATTTTGATTGATGAGTGTTAAACATTAGGTTACTATTATGAGCTTATTGAAAGATATCTCATTCGAGGATAAATGTTCCCAAGGGGGAGATATTTTAACATCTCAGAACTCGAAATAGTTAATATTAAGCTATGAATCTATATATAATTGGTTTTGAATGAAAAAGAGAAAGTTGGTAATTTGTCTAAGTTAAGAAAGTGATTTTTGGTTATTTTCAAACGATCCTAAATCCTAGCTCAGGATGAGTTAGAGGTAATTCTTGATATGGTTGGAAAACCCTAGGAGAGATCTTTCTAACCCCTCCTAGTTTGCACTTTTTAAATATCGTATGAGGGAGACATACCTATCAGAAGTTGGGTTGTTTAATTGAGCAAAGTCCAAATCAGGATTCAAGGAACGACAAACTAGTCTTTTCACCACTTATTTTCTTAATTCATTTAAAGGGTTTATGACGGGTAAAATAAGCCTTAAGTCAGTTTTGGAAAATCAAATTCACGCTTAGGGCATGGAGAAGAGAGAAAAAAAAGAAGAGAAGGGAGAAAAAGTCAAGAATTCGCAAACAACGTCAAGAACTTTGAGTTGATTTCGTTGATACGCTCAAACTAACTTCTCAATTAAGAAGTAAAAACGGTCGTATAAAGTAAAGAACCCAACTAATTAGGTTAGGGTCGATCCCACGTGGAAAATGGTCAGACTTAACTTTATTCTATTATTACTACTATTTAGTCAACTATTTTCCGAGAAAATAAATAACTAAAAGGGGGGTTTTATTTTAAATTAATGAAAATGATTAACTAAATTAAAATAAACAACTAACAGATTCAAATCTCGGAGTTTAATCAATTAATAAAAGTAACTAGGGATTAAGTGTTCCCCACACGTTCCCAACTTGATAACTCTAACTATAACAATTCTTTCCTTGTATCTTGTATGTAAAGTGATAAGTTATGTATCTCTAAATCCTTGGTCCGGCATCTAGAAAATTTCACTCCGCACCTTGGTCCGGCTACGTGTGTTGCTATATTAACCCTTATCTTTACCTCATATTAAGCATTGTATTCGGTATTTGACTAAGTTATTACCTCGTACCAACCAATAATAGCCTATTAGATAGTCTACACTAAATCTATGTTGATAATTCTTTTCCTATTATCTACCTCCTTGGTCCGGCAAGTAGCATTAAGGTGAGTTCTAACGTTGGTCATCTGTTCAAAAGACTTCTACACGAAAGAATTATCAATACATGCAAGACACCATTCTAGAATTGTTATATTAGTTAGATTTTACCTTGTTATTCACCCATGGTTCCCACAACCCTAGCTATGGAGTTTAGTTACCCATGGTCATAATTACACAATTCATATTTTTAATGGAAGAATTCATGCACTTACTTTAATGAGAACGAATAAAATCCAGAATTTAACTTGATTAATCAACAAGAACACCAACATTCAATTCCGGAAAAAGTATATCAATTCTCAAAATCAAGAGTTCAATACTATAACAAGAGAACTAACAGTAGTCAATAGTCTAACCCCAGAAACGAGATTTTTCAAACTATTTATAATAAAAACAAAACCTAATAAAAGAAGGTTTCAATTAATGAAAATCTGTCCAAACGCGTCTGAGTCGAGGGACCTCGTGACGGACCGTCATGGCCTCCGTCGTCCCATACTTCACAAATTCTGCTGGTGCTTTCTTCATTACCCTCGACGGATATGTATGACAAACCGTTACAAGCACGACGGTCCGTCGAAGGGCTCCGTTCCATAATACTTAAACTTCTTGGAATTTGGGTACTGGACTACTCTCTGATCAATATGACGAACCAGCAGGACGAACCGTCGTGGCTATGACAGTCCGTCATGAACTTTCATAGTCCCACACTTGGTCAGACTTCCCCATCTTCCTTCAGCAGCTTCTCTCCTCACTACGATGCCACCTACGGACCGTCACAGCCTCGATGGACTGTCATAAGCAACGTAGGTGGTCTCTTCTGCATTTCTTGCTCAAACCTCCCGCGTTTATCTTTGGACAGATTTCCTGCAAATAAAGAGAAACTTACATAAAAAATCAATACAAAAAGGCTTTAGACACACACTAAACATAAGGAAAAAGCATTAAAAGTACCGTGAAACCACGGTACATCAACACCCTCAACTTAAATTCGTTGTTTGTCCTTAAGCGACGCACTATGACTCACTACAAAATCTTTGTACAAGAGTATCCACATTTGAGCTTTCGCAATCACTTGGCTATCAATCCCGATCATTCTCATTACGTTCATGCATGTTATCACTATTAGGCTTGAATCATGCGGAACCAGACCATGACACAGACTCACTACGCATTGACACCTATCCTCTTTAATTTCTCACCGAGGTGCTAATATTTTTGGTATTGCAACTAGTGTCCAATCTTCAAAACACATCCTCATTTTTCACACAATGATTTCAGTTTGAGTATAAGGATTACTTTTCAACACTCACTCTTAGAACAGATTCACAACTCATATATACATATTGCCATAAGCTTGCCCTTATTTTCACTGCTTTAAGTTTGCCATACAACTCTTAGGATCACAACAGGACTTTCTTAGCTTGTAACATAGGCTCAAGATCAGGTAGGGTATATTTAGGTATACTTTAGTGACTTGTTGCCCTCCTTGACATATCGGCTAAGCGTACCACCTTTTTATCATTTTATTTTGACCTATTTCTCAATTTTGTTTTCACCTTGCTGCTTTCCCTTTCTTATCCTTATGTGTAAGTAACTTTTCTCTTTTCTTGTGTTTATTTTGCTTCATATGTATGCTTTTTTCATAATTTTTTTTAGTCACTTTTGTTTTGTTCTTTCTTTCTCTTCATTCTTTCAACCCCACTTTCCGGGGTTTTCCATATAACAACCAGCCTCAACTCATGATTTTGCCATGAGTGAAGGTTCACAATACCCATGGCTGGGTCAGGGCCAAAACAAGGTTGCTTTCTGCATTAGCCACCCTCAACTTATGCTTTTGGCATAAACTGAGGTGAACATGTCCAAGGAGGGACAAGGGCCAACACGTTCCCAAAGAAGATCATTTGGGGTGAAAAATAAAGATCTATTTTAAGCTCAATTCATTTCGATAAAAAAGGGATTAACTTCATTTGGTTTTCTGTTATTTTAAGGCTCAAGATTGACTATTTCGAACAAGGGCCTATGATCCTTTCCTAATTGTTTATTTCTGCTTACTTTAAGCAAGACTAACCAGGCAAGTTCTAGATCAGTATCAATGGTGGATCATTCGAATTTTCCTCACACTCACTTTACATCTCGTTACACTACCAGATTATCAGACACCTAATTCGAGTCTTAGATTCAGGGTCATGCAGTAGTGTATCTCTATGTCATGCTTAGGGCCACACATTTATCAATTGCTATGCCTAGTAATTGCATCATATTCAGTACATCGGGATATCATTTCAGTTTTAGCCACACAAGATATAAACATGTCGGTTCAACAATAAAAGTAATCAGTCTCTTGGAGAAAAAGAACACATGCAAGAAAACCCCAAGAGAGGATCGTGAATTGGGCTACTCAGACTTCACCCTAACATTCACTTTCCATTTACCCCACCCCCAACAAAAAAGATATGCAATTGTCCCCAATGCATAAAAAAAAACTAAAGTACGTGAATGGTCGGTGAAGCAAACCTGAGGCGCAAAGCAGCGGCGATCAACAATCTGGTGGGTCCGATTCCCCGGAACCCACTCCATCCGTAGTTTGGACACCCTCAGTAGTGTCCTCAGCAGCAACAGCACTATCAGTAGTGCCTCTCACTGTATCCACAACTCTGGAGCTAGACGCCCCAGCAACTAACTCTACAGCCCTCAACGTACGGGCCTCCTCGTCAGCAATCGAGGCTCTCCTCGCAGCCTCCATCTCATGGCGCTCCTTCTTCCTCGCCCTAGCCTCATCCTCCTCTCGACCCCTACGCCTCTTGGCATGCTCTCATGGGGGAGGTGGTGGAACATCAGAAGTGGCAAATAGAGCAGCCATCACTGTGTCCTCAGCAGGCTCTACAGAAGGGGCCTCAGACTCTGGCACCCTAGCCTCTAAGATCGTATCAAGATCAGCCCGCAAACTCTCAACCGCAGCCTAGTCATTGCATAATGTCCACCGGAGGTGCTGGTCGGGCTAGCACCCGCAACTCAAAAGCGTCTAAGCGCTCATGAACCTCTGCGATCTTCCTCTCTGTGTGCTGTGCCATCTTGCGCTCCATGCGCTCCTCTGCCTTAGCAATAGACCTCTACATCCAAGGCTGGATGTGATGCAGAAGTGTGGCCATCTGCGCCTCGAGTTTTTGGACCCTAGAAAGTGGGACCAAAGTGGCGGAAGGAGCCGAGCGAGAGGAGCTCGGGGAAGTGCTACTACCCGGGATAGACTCGACCGGGGTAGTGTCAGTGGGTGCAGAAGCAGCCTGGGAAGCCGCTTGAGCATGCTCTATAGTATCTGCCAGGTTCTCACCAAGTGAGGCCACCTCCGGGCGGGGCCCTCTGCGTGGAGCCAACTCATTGGCCTTATCCCTGATGAGGCCGATGTCAACATTGCCCTGCGGGGTCTTGAGCTGATCAATGTGCCAGATGGGCACACCTGCGGACCTGCATAAAGAGAAAACCATGCACATAAAAGGGTATGTAGTGGTGACCTTGAAGGCCCTCTCGTGCATGACCGCCTGTAGAAGCCAAGCGAAGTCAACCTCAAACCCTGCCATCATCGTTGCTATCATAACAATGCGATCCCATGTAACTATATTATCAGCCGCAGTGTGGGAGAGGCAGTGGCGGACAATCAACCATAGAAACTTGGCCGTGAAGGTCAAGTTAGCCTTCCTGATGGCTACCTTCGGCTCCATGACCCAGTCAGCAGCCTCTCCATCAATGGATAAGTGCTGGGCCATCCACCTCTTGGTGGTCTCTCTCAGCGATGGCTCACGCAAGAATTGGACCTATTTAACAATTTTCCACCGGTAGTCGAACTCGGCGGTGAGAGGGGTCCTGGTGGAGTCAACATCCTCGTCGTACAGATACCGGCGGATGGATGGCAGGGATATATCGACCTGTATGCCGCGTACTCTGACGTGATCAAGTGGGACCTGTTTGGCGGGGGTAGCCCGCCTATCGATTTGTGATCGAAGAGTAGCCACATAGGAGGCGTAAAACTCTCGGACCAACTCCTCACTGTACCGACCCAAAGCATGAGCCGTCCACTCTAGTCGGTGTCTGGTGAAGAGAGTGTGGATATCTGGCATGGTGGGAAGACTACCCGTAAGGACCCGCCTCTCCAATGTAATGGTCCGTGTCATAATGCCCTTATCATTTAGCAGCTTGGAGTCTGAATACACTTGGTATTGCCCGTCGACACACCACCGGTTGGGATGGTCGGCAACCGGGGCAGGAACTCCATTCGGTGAGCCTGGAGTGGAATCAGTACTGTCATCCTCATCCGCCGAGGTAGACTGTGCAGCTGTGGCGTGTGTAGAGGCTTCTGCTAACCCGGAGGCTTCCTTTGATTAAGAAACTCCTAAGGAGCAAGACGCTCCTTCATCTTGTGCAGCTCACCCAGAAGGTGTGCCGGTCAGTGTGCGCTCCTCATCAGACTGGGAGGTAGTGACTACGCCGGATGACACATTCTTGGGCGTGGTTCTGGTAGCACGTGCAGCACGGGCTGGAGTGGCAGTGCCTGGGGGCACATACTCAGGATCATGCTCATCATCAGAGCCTATAACCATGCGGGCAGACGGGGCGACAGACTTGGAACGCCCTCGTATGTAAACGCGATCTTGTTTCGGTGCCATGAGAGGTAGTACCTGTAAAGAATCATTATTAGTGCTAGAAGGGGCAAACAAGACAAGCAAAAAGAAAACAAAAGACACAAAAGATGAAAGTTGTAAGGACATCTCTTGTAGTAGCAGTAAAACACGACGGACCAGGTGACGGCCCGTCGTGAGTATGACGGACCATCATGGGGTCCGTCATGTCTTACTTGAACAATGATTAGTTGGAGACCCTCAAAAGGAAAGTCTCTGACAGTTATGACGGATAAGTAGGACGGACCGTCGTGATCATGACGATCCGTCGTCAATATCCATCATGGGCCACTTAGAAAAAGTATAGAGACCTTTAGGAGAGGGATCTCTGACCGTCATGATGGTTGTGCAGGACAGACCGTCGTAGGTACGACGGTCCGTCGTATATTTCCATCAGTATACACTTAGACAAATTTTTGAGACCCTTAGAACTGGGGTCTCTGACAACCATGATGGTTGTGCAGGACGGACCGTCGTGGGTACGACGGTCCATCGCATAAGACCGTCAGTGGACACTTTGAAAAATTTTGAGACTCTTAGAACTGGGGTCTCTGAAAACCATGACGGTTGTGCAGGACGGACCATCGTGGGTACGACGGTCCGTTACATATGTCCGTTGGTGGACACTTTAAAAATTTTTGAGACCCTTAGAACTGGGGTCTCTGACAACCATGACGGTTGTGCAGGACGTACCGTCGTGGGCATGACGGTCCGTCGCATATGTCCGTTGATGGACACTTAGAGAAAAAACATCGTGGGGTGTTGGGACAGACCCTATGACGGTCCGTCGTGGTAACGACGGTCCGTCAGCGGGGTCTCGTTCTGTCAGTCAGAGACAGAACTGGGGATGCCATACTCATGCTATGTGATTCAAACCAAAGACTCGATATTAACCTACATCTTTCTAACCCAACTACCTAGCAAACTTACAATGCTAAAGCACCAATTTCTCGAGTTTTAACAAGGCAATTTGTGGGACTAAGAACCTAGGTCAGACAAGATTGGATCAAAGATCAAAGACCCACCAAAAAGAAATAGGCATATAGTAAATTAAAAACAATAATGTAGTGTAAATGGGTAGAGGTCAGAAACACATACCTGAGAAGAAGAGAAAACAAGCAAGTGAGGCACTCAGCTATGAAGAGCAGCAGACTCCGACCAACAAAAAGGAGATTTGGGGAGGGGGAAAATGAGAATGTGGGGATTTTGGGGAAATTATGTGGATAAGTTGATAGGGAAGAGGATGATAATGGAAGGAAGTTGAAAAGGGAGGAAATGGGAGAAAGAGGGAAAGAAACGGTTGAAATGAAGGGGTGGGGAGTTTAAAAAGGTTTAAAACTTTTAAAATTCCCCAGCCGGGTCGGGTCGGGTCGCTGGATAATGAAGCGACGAGTCCCTGACGACGGTCCGTCACACCTGTGACGGTCCGTCGTGGGTTCCGTCATGGGTGCCCTAATTTTTTAAAAAAGTAGACAAACTTACCTGGCACGACGGATTCTTGTGACAATCCGTTGCAAGCGTGACGGTCCGTCTATGGATCCGTCATTGAGTGTTTCAGACCAATTTCTGCAGATTTTTCTGGTGATGTGCTACCTGCAAAGTTAACACCCATTAAGCTATTCGTTATGTGGTTGACTGGAGACTTAGTGGACATGGACCCTAAACTACGCTCTATCCAACACTTCTAACAAAACGAAAAACAAAGAAAATGCGACTATTACTAGAGGATACATATTGGGTTGCCTCCCAACCAGCGCTTGATTTAACGTCGTGGCACGACGGAGGATACTCGATTACTCAGACTTCATCAAGATGATATGCCTCGATCACATCATTCGCCGATTCAGCATGCCCCAAATAGATTTTTATTCATTGTGTGTTCACCTTAAATCGCACACCATCCTTGTTTTCCAACTCAACTGCTCCATGAGGCAATAGTTGGGTGATCAAGTAAGGGCCAGTCCATTTGGACTTGAGCTTGCTCGAAAATAAACGCAACCTAGAATTGAATAAAAGCACCAAATCTCCAACTATTAAATCGCGTTTCTCAATCTTCTGGTCATGGTATTTCTTCATCTTTTCTTTGTAGAGGGCTGAACTTTGATAAGCTTTTAGGCGAAATTCATCGAGTTCATTCAACCCATTTAACCTCTGTTCTACAGCTTCATTCCAATCCATTTTCAACTTCTTCATAGCCCACATGGCTTTATGCTCTAATTCAACCGGAAGATGACAAGCTTTCCCATGTACAAGTTGGTATGGGGACATACAAATGGGAGTCTTATACGCTGTCCGGTAGGCCCAAAGAGAATCATCGAGCCTCCTTGACCAATCCGTTCTACTAGCGTTCACTGTTTTGACAAAATCTGTTTGATCTCCCTATTTGACACCTCAACTTGCCCACTAGTTTGAGGATGTTAAGGAGTGGCCACAATATGGCGAACCCCGTATTTCTCCAATAATCCCTTAAACAATTTGTTGCAAAAGTGGGATCCCCTATCACTAATAATTGCCCTTGGGGTACCAAATCGAGAGAATATATTCTTTTTCAAAAATGCAGTGACACTCTTCCCTTCATTGTTTGCGAGGGAGATAGCTTCCACCCATTTAGATAGATAATCAACCGCTACTAAAATATACTTCATTCCATGAGATCTCACAAAGGACCCATAAATTAAATACCCCAAACATCAAATAATTCAATCACAAGAATGGGGTTTAGAGGGAGGTCTTGCTTTATTGATATGCCGCCATCCCTTTGGCATCTATCACATGCTTTGCCAAACTCATGAGCATCTTGATGAATAGTTGGCCAATAGTAGTCACATTGTAAGATCTTATGAGCGGTCCGGATACCACTATGATGTCCACCAACGGGTGAGGAATGTCATGCCTCTAAAACACTCAACATCTCAACTTCTGGCACACAACGCCGAATAAGCCCATCGGCACAGCTCCTATATAAGTATGGTTCATCCCAAAAGAACTTCTTCACATCGTACATGAACTTTTTCCTTTTATGAAAGGACAAGTACGATGGAACAATATCGCTAGCCAGATAGTTCGCAAAATCTGCGAACCATGGAATCAAGTCTTGTGAGGCAGCCAATACATGCTCATCGGGGAAAATATCATCAATATCAGTCTTATCCCCTAACTCTCTCATAGATTCATCTTCTAAATGGGACAATTGATCAACGACTTGATTTTCGGTCCCTTTTCTATCCCTTACCTCAAAGTCAAATTCCTGCAGTAGTAAAACCCAACGAGTCAACCTCGGTTTCGCATCTTTCTTTGCCATCAAATATCTCAACGCTGAATGGTAAGTATGCACTATAACTCTAGTACCTAGCAAATAGGATCAAAAATTTTCAAAAGCAAAGACTACTGCAAGGAGATCTTGCTCAGTCACTGTGTAGTTCTTCTGGGCTTCATTGAGGGCTTTACTAGCATAGTAAATGGGATGAAGAATTTTGTCCCTTCTTTGTCCCAATACCACACCTAGAGCAACCCCACTAGCATCGCACATCACCTCAAATGGACTGCTCCAATCCGGAGAAATAATGATAGGTGCAGACACCAACTTTTCTTTTAACTCAACGAATGCTTTAAGACAGGATTCATCAAAATAAAATTTACACTCTTTCTCCAGCAATTTGCACAACTGATGCGTAATTTTTAAAAATCTTTGATGAATCTCCGATAAAAACCTGCATGCCCAAGAAAGCTTCTCACACCTTTTACAGAGATAGGTGGGGGAAGTTTCTCTATTACCTCGACTTTAGCTCGATCAACCTCTATACCCTTCTCTGAAATGCGATGACCCAAAACAATACCTTCTTTCACCATGAAGTGACATTTTTCCCAATTTAATACTAGATTGCAGTCTTCACACCTCTTAAGGACCTCAGATAAATGACTCAAACACCGCTCAAAGAAGTCACCAACCACAAAAAAATCATCCATAAACACCTCAATAGTGTCCTCCAACATATCGGAGAATATCGACATCATACATCTCTGAAATGTGGCAGGTGCATTGCACAACCCAAACGACATTCTCTTGAAAGCAAAGGTCCCATATGGGCAAGTGAAGGTGGTTTTCTCTTGATCTTCCGGTGCAATAGAAATCTGATTATACCCTGAATAATCATCAAGAAAACAGTACCACCCTTTTCCGGCAAGTCTATCAAACATCTGATCCATGAAGGGCATAGGAAAATGGTCTTTTTCGGTCCATGCATTTAATTTTCGGTAATCCATACACACCCTCCATCCAGTAACTAGTCTCATTGGAAAAAGTTCATTTTTTTCATTGGGGACCACAGTCATTCCCCCTTTCTTAGGTACACACTGAGTAGGGCATACCCAACTACTATCAGCGATTGGATATATTACTCCGGCATCTAACCACTTAATAATTTCCTTCTTCACTACCTCTTGCATAGGTGGATTTAAGCGTCTCTGATGCTCAATACTTGGCTTATGATCAGGCATGAGTTGGATTTTATGAGAACAAATACCGAGAGGGATCCCAATAATATCCGCAATAGTCCACACAATTGCTCTTTTGAACCTTTTTAGCACATTCACCAAACTCTCAATTTGTTGTTCATTCAGGTCTGATGCAATGATTACCGGCAAAGTGTCACCATTCCCTAAGAATTCATACCTGAGATGAGGTGGGAGAGCTTTTAGTTCTAACTTTGGAGCCTCCTCTATAAATGGTTTCGCGGGTGGAGACTCGCGATTCTTCATATCTAACTCATATAGCTTCGATTTAAACCGAACATCACTACGATCGAGAGCCGCGACTAATGACCCATACTCTTTAATGCAATCGCTATCAAAATTCATTATCACTGCCGCTAGTGCTTCTACACCTAGACGTTCTTCTATTTTGTTTCTCGGATGACTTATCAACTTTGTAGGATATAGCAGATACCGATTGGAGCTCACCACTCTGCCTCATGGACCTACAAATGTTGAAGGTCACTTCTTCATTGTTCAACCAAAATTTCATCTACCCCTTTTCCATATCAACTAAGGCTCTACCCATAGCAAGGAATGGCCTCCCAAGAATAATAGGAACCTCAAAATCGACTTCACAATCAAGAATAACAAAATTGGCCGGAAATATGAATGACTCCACTTTTACTAGCACATCGTGGAGTATCCCAATAGGCCTTTTTACTGTTCGATCGGCCATCAGTAGCCGCATCACAGTGGGCTTTGGGTTACCCAAACCCAACTTTTTGTAAATCGAGAGGGGCATAAGATTTATGTTTGCCCCAAGATCACATAATGCTTTCGCAAAATGTAATAACCCGATTGTATAAGGAATAGTGAAAGCACCCGGATCTTCCTTCTTTTGCACTAGAGATCTTGTAGCAATAGCACTACAATGCTGCATTCTATCATCCTCCTCAAAAGTGACCGATCTTTTCTTCGTAACCAGATCTTTCATAAACTTGGCATAACCGGGCATTTGTTCCAGAGCTTCTACCAAAGGGGCATTGATGGAAAGCTGTTTCAACATTGTTATAAAACGCCGATATTTACCATCCTCGTTCTTTTTCACTAATCTTTAAGGAAATGGGGGTGGTGGTCTAGGCATGGGAGTCATCTTTTTGGGCACTTCAGCATCTTTTCCCATTTTATCTTCTAACTCACCACTAAGTTCCTCTACTTTATCATTATCTCTTATCACCTTTTCTGCATCAGACGGCATAGGTGGGTCAATGGTTTGCTTACCACCCCGAGTAGTGATTGCCATACAGTGTCCATCATTTTTCGGATTTTGGACAGTGTTGCTAGGGGAGTGCTCGGTTTCCGTGTATTCACCGTCACAGATAATTGGGCCATTTGCAACTCAAGCTGCTTAATCGATGTGTATCGACTTTCTGCCCAATACCCGCTAAATCAGTCCTTAACTCTTTAGTGTGCTCATCACTAGCATCGAACCTCCTCCTCATTTTGTGCAACATATCCTCAACTCGCGCCATACTACCTCCACCATCCCTAGGAGCAACTTCACGATTTTGAGGAGGAACATAGGGCCCACTCCTATAATTTCTGTTACCATAGTTACCCCTGTTAAAGTTGTTGTCACGGTTGTAATTTCCATCTCGGACATAATTACCCTCACGGTTATAATTACCATAGTTCCGACCTTGGTTTTCTTGACCTTGGCGCCAATTTTCCTGATTGGAGCCTTGGGCATTCGGCCGGAAACCCCCCGTCTGCTCATTCACCGCATAGGTGTCCTCCTCATAATAATATTCATCATTTGGTGGTGGTGGTTTAGACAAGTAGTTCACTGCATTTATCTTTTCTGCACCCCCAGTGACATGTTTTAATACAAACCCAAGCTCAGTTCTCATCTGAGTCATCTCTTCACGAATCTCATCTGTGGCTGGGTTGTGTGTGGATTGCACTACAAAGGTATTTCTTCCAGTATCTGACTTCTTAGTACTCCAAGCTTTATTATTCTGAGAGATTTTCTCTAACTTTTCAGCAATCTCGGCATAAGGACAGTCCCCATAAGAACCACCCGCTATGGTGTCCAATACCGCTTTATTATTATCATCATGTCCCCGGTAGTAGTATTCTTTCAGTGACTCATCATCAATGCGGTGATTGGGGACACTCCTCAAAAATGAAGTGAACCTATCCCAAGAACTGCTAACTGACTCTCCTGGTAGTGCCACAAAGTTGTTCACTCTGTCTTTGTGATTTAGTTTCTTGGAGACCGGGTAGTAACGTGCTAAGAAAACATCCCTTAGTTGGTTCCAAGTGAAAATTGAGTTATAGGGGAGCTCAGTGAACCAAATAGCAGCCTCTCCCGTTAGTGAGAGAGGAAATACTCTTAGCCCTATTACATCCAAATTCAAATCAGGCCTCCCTACAGAGCTTTTACACACTGCCCTCACCTTAGCTATATGGGTATGTGGGTCCTCAGAAGGTAGCCCTGAAAACAAAGCTCTAGCAGTGAGCATTTGCATTAGACTACTAGTTACCACAAACGTGTGGCCTTCTGGTAGAGGGGACAAGACAAGTGGCCCATCAGAGTCTGCCATATTATCATATCCTCTGTAGTATTCTTGAGGACGTGGAGCGGGATTCTGTCCCCTTTGTGCATCTTGACCAGGATTATCAGGTAATAATCGACCATGAGTATCAACTGGAGCTGGGATGTTCTGGTTTGGATCATCATCGTAATACCCAAGTTTCGATTCATATTGCGTAGTGTACGCTCTAATTCGTGGTCGTACGGAAACAAGGGTTCTCTTCCTCTCCGCGTATTTGGCATACAAGGAAGTTAGTTCTGCAAAAATAAAAAACAACAGAAAAAGTAAAATCAGGAAAATATTGACTAAACTTTAGTAATAAGTTTTAAGTTAATCTCAAAGCCACTTTCCCCGGCTGCGGCGCCAAAATTTGATACGCTCAAACTTACTTCTCAATTAAGAAGTAAAAACGGTCGTATCAAGTAAAGAACCCAACTAATGAGGTTAGGGTCGATCCCACGAGGAAAATGGTTCAGACTTAACTTTATTCTATTATTACTACTATTTAGTCAACTATTTTCCGAGAAAACAAATAACTAAAAGGGAGGTTTTATTTTAAATTAATAAAAATGATTAACTAAATTAAAATAAACAACTAACAGATTCAAATCTCAGAGTTTAATCAATTAATAAAAGTAACTAGGGCTTAAGTGTTCCCCACAGGTTCCCAACTTGATAACTCTAACTACAACAATTATTTCCTAGTATCTTGCATGTAAAGTGATAAGTTATGTATCTCTAAATCCTTGGTCCGGCATCTAGAAAATTTCACCTCGCACCTTGGTCCGGCTACATGTGTTGCTATATTAACCCTTATCTTTACCTCATATTAAGAATTGTATACGGTATTTGACTAAGTTATTACCTCGTACCAACCAATACTAGCCTATTAGATAGTCTACACTAAATCTATATTGATAATTCTTTTCCTCTTATCTACCTCCTTGGTCCGGAAAGTAGCATTAAGGCGAGTTCTAACGTTGGCCATCCGTTAAAAAGACTTCTACACGAAAGAATTATCACTACACCATTCTAGAATTGTTATTTTAGTTAGATTTTACCTTGTTATTCACCCATGGTTCCCATAACCCTAGCTATGGAGTTTAGTTACCCATTGTCATAATTAAACAATTCATATTTTTAAGGGAAGAATTCATGCACTTACTTTAATGGGAACGAATAAATTCCAGAATTTAACTTGATTAATCAACAAGAACACCAACAATCAATTCAGGAAAAAGTATATCAATTCCAAAAATCAAGAGTTTAATACTATAAAGAGAACTAACAATAGTCAAGAGTCTAACCCTAAAAACGAGGTTTTTCGAACTATTTATAATAAAAACAAAACCTAATAAAAGAAGGTTTCTAATTAATGAAAATCTGTCCAAACGCGTCTGAGTCGACGGACCTCGTGACGGACCGTTGTAGGCACGACGGACCATCATGGCCTCCGTCGTCCCATACTTCACAAATTCTGCTGCTGCTTTCTTCATTACCCTCGACGGACATGTATGACAAACCGTTGCAAGCACGATGGTCCGTTGAAGGGCTCCATTCCATAATACTTAAACTTCTTGGAATTTGGGTACTAGACTACTCTCTGATCATTATGACAAACCAGCAGGACGGACCGTCGTGGCTATGACGGTCCGTCATGAACTTCCCTAGTCCCACACTTGGTAAGACTTCCCCATCTTCCTTCAGCAGCTTCTCTCCTCACTACGATGCCACCTACGGACCATCACAGCCTCGACGGACCGTCATAAGCTCCGTAGGTGGTCTCTTCTGCATTTCTTGCTCAAAACTCCCGCGTTCATCTTTGGACAGATTTCCTGCAAATAAAGAGAAACTTACATAAAAAATCAATACAAAAAGGCTTTAGACACACACTAAACCTAAGGAAAAAGCATTATCATCCCGGCAAGGCCAATTTGGTGGCGGATGCTTTAAGCCGTATGATTATGGGTAGTGTGTCTCATGTAGAAAGAGACAAGAAAGATCTAGTGAAGGATGTTCATGATTTGGCTAGATTAGGGGTGCGGTTGGAGAGTTCTCTAAATGGAGGTGCCACGATTCATCATAGCTCTGAATCATCATTGGTGGTTGAGGTAAAGTCCAAACAACACCTTGATCAACTATTGATGGAGTTCAAGGAATCTGTTCTTGGTAAGATGAATGAGTCCTTCTCCTTAGGAGGAGATGGTGTGTTGAGTTACCGAGGGAGGTTATGTGTTCCTTATGTTGAAGGATTGAGGGATCGGATCCTTGATGAAGCCCATGGATCCCACTATTCCATCCATCCGGGTTCTACTAAGATGTATCATGACCTTCGAGAAATATATTGGTGGGAAGGTTTGAATAAGGACATAGCGGAGTTTGTTGCTAAGTGTCCGAATTGCCAACAAGTGAAGGCGGAACATCAAAAGCCGGGTGGCTTACTACAAGAGATCCAAATTCCTACTTGGAAGTGGGAAGACATTAATATGGACTTTGTGGTAGGGTTGCCTCGGACTCAAAAGTCATATGATTCTATATGGGTGATTGTTGATAGATTGAATAAGTCCGAACATTTTATTCCCGTCAAATCTACGTATTCGGCGGAGGATTATGCGAAGACCTTCATAGATGAGATTGTGTGTCGCCATGGTATTCCATTATCCATCATTTCGGATCGGGGTGCACAATTCACTTCTAGGTTTTGGAAGTCTTTCCAAAAAGGTTTGGGTACTAAGGTGAAATTAAGTACCGCCTTTCATCCTCAAACGGATGGCCAAGCGGAACGAACAATTCAAACTCTTGAGGATATGCTTAGAGCTTGCATTATTGATTTTAAAGGGAGTTGGGATAAGCACTTGCCGTTCGTAGAGTTTGCATACAATAATAGTTTTCATTCGTCCATCTCCATGGCTCCCTATGAGGCCTTGTATGGTAGGAGGTGTAGGTCTCCTATAGGATGGTTTGAAGTTGGTGAACCATCGATCTTTGGTCACGACTTGATTTATAAGACACTGGAGAATGTTCATATCATTAGAAATAGGTTACAAACAGCCTATAGTCGACAAAAGTCCTATGCCGATAATAGAAGAAGAGATTTGGAGTTTGAAGAGGGTGACAAGGTATATTTAAAAATCTCACCTATGAAAGGGGTGGTAAGATTTGGCAAGAAAGGGAAGTTGAGCCCTCGTTACGTGGGTCCTTATGAGATTTTTGAAAGGGTTGGTAAAGTTGCCTATTGCTTGAAACTACCTAACGATTTAGCTTGGGTGCATCCGGTTTTCCATGTCTCGATGTTGAAGAAGTGTGTCGGGGATCCCGAGACTATTCTCCCTATTGAAGGTCTTGGAGTCAAGGATAACCTCTCTTATGAGGAGGTTCCTATCCAAATCCTTGATAGGCAAGTGAAAAGGTTGAGGAACAAGGAGGTGGTTTCCGTAAAAGTGTTATGGAAGAACCACCTAATTGAGGGTGCAACATGGGAAGCCGAGGCCGACATGAAAACCCGCTATACTCATCTTTTTGATGATTAAGGTTAGTTATTCTTTCTAATGATATAATTATGCTAGATATTGTGAATCCTTGATGTTTTTGTGAATTTCTTCAAAAATCCTAGTTTTGAGATTTCACAATGAAGTCACTGTAAGGTGAGCTTAAATAAATTTGAAATTTGTCTTGTTTCTTGCATATTTGAGTCAAGTCGTGTATGTGATATAGGGAATCCTTGTGGATGTTATATTAAACATATTGATAAGATGAACTTTGTGATAAGTGACTTGTATATCAACTGATTGAGCTTATATGAGTTGTGAGTAGAAAGTATCTCATGAGGAAACTTTGAGCTTATGTATGATAAATTGATGTTTTGAAGTGTTTTATTGAAATGATATGATTCATGTTAATTGAATATTATGAATTGGTTGAGCTGCTAGTCTTGAGTCTATTCCCTCGTTTAAAGAGTGTTTAGTGTCATTCGGGGATGAATGTTCCTAAGGGGGGGATAATGTAACATTTCGAAATTTCAAAGTCATGTGATAAGACTTAAACAGGCTCCTTAAGGTCTAAACCATTGTTTCTATCCAAATTAGGCGTAGATGGAGTCATTGAAGTGCTTTGGAACCAAAACGTCCATAACATCCGGTAAGTTGGTTCATAAGAGGGCTAGAGTGTCCTTTTAGTTTAACCAAGTAAAAGAGTCGGAATTTAGTAAAAGTTTGTAACAATAGGTGTAACACATAGTGTGGGATTGTTTCATGTTGGAAAAGTCAGGGTACGACTCCCCGAGGATCAACCAAGGGCCCTCGAGGAGGACAGTTGAGACAGTGTGCCACGACGTATCCCATGACGGGGTGTTACAGGAGCGACGGGGCGTCGAGGCCACCGTCGTGCCAGCCTTACTTTCTGGGAAGAAACCCTCGCCTGCACAGTCTCTGACCAACGCGACGGACGTGCAGGATGGAGGGGGGTCCAGTCCGTCACACCCACGATGGCCCATCGTCGGGGAGCCGTCGGGGAGGGCCTGTGATATTTTCAAGGATTCAAGTTTTAGTTAATTATCTTATTAAGTGGCTTAGTGGTAATTAGGGGATTAAGGGAAGACTAATTAAGTGACTTAAGACCCCACTATAAATACCCAACCTTCATTAACCTAATCACAATTCTCCAAACAAAAACTCTCTTCCTTCTCTCGACTTTCTCTCTCTATTGGAAGACTCCATTGGAGAACAACTTGGGGAGATCATTGGGGGCTGATTTAGCACGAAATTCACGATCAAAATGTCATCAAACCTTAAGGTATGGGATCTAATTCACCTTTGAGACTTCTTTCCTCAAAGGGCTCCTTCAAAGATTTTCCAAAAGTTGAGTTTCATATGGGTTTCATCCAATTTCGAGTTTGTTGTTATGAATTAAGTTTTTATGTATTCTTTGGGTTATAATGAATAGATTATCATGTATTGTAGCTTGATTATGAATTGATGTGGTTTGGTCTAGATTGTGGGAGATGACCCTAACCCTTAACCCTAGGTATTGGGATTTATATGAATTTGGGTTGGATTGATGTAATTGATCTAATTATTGTTTAAATCATCTTTAATGGTTGTTATTGCATTGATCATGAGTATATTGTAATGAATGGAAGTTTTTTATGCCTATTTCTTGAGTATTGAATATAGGGTAAGAAGATAGACTTTGATATCATGTTACCAAGCTTTGATTTAGTATTGCCTTGTGGTATAATGTTTTCGCTTAAATTAGTTCTTATGTTGACTATTGAATTACATTTGTATGATGACCCAAATTGGGTTGGTCTATGGGTTGATGGTAAGGCCCTTATTGTTGAACTATGGAAAAGTATTGGTAAGTCTTGATTATCCTAATCCTTACTTCAAATTGTGAATTATTTGTCATCAAGTGATAAGGTTGTGTTGAAGTATACCTTGTTTAAGGTGATAGGTTGGTATTATGATTGAATTGAAATGCTTAGGTTGGTTGTGAGGTTGCCTAAGTACATGATATAGGGAAGTTGTTATGTAAAGATGTGCCCTAATGTGATGAGATATGTAAGGGCTAACTTTACCTATATGAATTGTTAATGGAAGGGTTATTTCTCATACAATTCTTATTGAGCTATGATGATGAATATACAAGGGTTTGACTCTACTATCTAACTAGGTTGAGATGGTTAATAAAGTTAGAGATTTTGATATTAAGGGAACTTAGCCTAGCACCGAGTGAACTTGACATTGAGAGGTGTTGACTTTCCATGGAGGAATATTCACTATTTGTTCCTTATAGAGTGTTGATTTCCCTTAGAGGAATACTCACCTATGGACCCACGTGAAGTGTTGACTTTCCTTGAGGAATATTCACTCACGAATTCTCATGAGGTGAGGCCCCATTACCAAATGGTATATAGAGGGAATACCTATCTCTTAGTTCTTGAACTATGTTGCCACCATAGGATACTAGCTAGTGGATCCACCTAGATAGCTACGTTTACGTTAGGTTCTACTTTGGCCGGTAGACCACCTTCCATCGATGTAAGGTTTCATGACACCGGATTCCACATTTGCTCATGTGGTCTATGTCGGTTAAGGCAAGGTTTCCCTAAACTAAAATGAATGAATAAGATATAGACTAATTGAGGTAACATGAAAGGGTTTGGCTATAGCTTATGTAGGGGTATGGGACTCTACTTAAGCCTTGCACTAGTTGGCCTTGATGGGAGCTTTGAGAGGTCAATATTATGTATGTAAAGTAGTGATGTAATGTAAATGACTTTGTACATTGAATAATATGCTTGTGAGTATAAGGTTGTTGCTTTTGATTAAAGAAGAATGTTTTCATGAAATGGAAGAGTATGTTAGGTAAGGTTGATTCCTAATTGTAGTCTTGATAGGTTACTTGATTAAGTAAGAGTTATGGGAATTTACTTGATCATTGCACTTGTGACTTTATGAAGGGTATATTTAGTATGTTTTGCTTTACTATGCTTCACTCGTATATATGTTTTATAATGATTTTCGTAAATGTCCTTTTGTAAGTATATTTGATTGGTAATAGTATATGTGGTTCCATACTTAGTACATGTGGAGTACTAACCCCATTTCTTTCCCTTTTCCCAAACATTTTAGGTTCGGGTCGTTGATATTGCTCCGAATTGCTGGAAAAAAAGACTTGCATCTCTAACCATCCAAGTGGTAGGTCCTCATTCTCCTGAGGGCGTTACCGACATCTTACTCCTATGCTACTTAGTTACTATAATTCTGTTTTGACTCATATACTCATTTGAGACGATGTTGTATATGGCCTATATGTGGCTTCTTGTATTGATGTAGGGCTAGGCCAAAGATTTATTGTCTTTGATAGATGGTTTATGAGATGAGACGGCTTTTATGACTATTACTTCTCTATTTATAAATGTGTGAAATAAAAGTAGAAGACTATGTAATCTTCGTATATGAACAAGTATATGTATACTTGATATAAATATGATTACGTGTATGTAGAGGTCTATGTAAACCTCCGAGTAGTTATAGATAAAAAGTTTTAAATTCCTTCACATTTTTAATCGATGAATGCTATGACGAGGCTAAGAGGCTTGTCTTAGTCCTCAAAGAGTACGCCGACGCCGGTTACGTCTAGGGGGTAAACCCGGATGTGACATGTATGTGATATCTATTGTGTTGGGTTAGTTCACCCAAACACAAATTTTTTTCGATTCAGTGATTTATGAGTTGTTAACATGTTAAAAGTTGAAGTTCTTGAAGAAAAATGTTGAATTCTCATTGATTGAAGTTGGATGCTTGTTTCTCCAGGTTATTTTTGACTTGAATCCAATGGGTATGAGGGTACCAACGGTCCTAATTGTTAGGTGAAAGATTTACAGAGTTTGGGAGAAGAAAAATGAGTAGAAAAATTCGTTAGACCCACCAAGGCAAGGCAAGGCGCGCCTACAACGCTCCAGAAACTAGACTTAGTCACTTACGGCCTAGCGTGGCGCGCCACCAGTGCACCAGAACCAAGCCTGAGTCAATTGAATCTTGCGCGGCGAGCCCTTAGCGGGCCCGAATCAACGTTTTTTTGCCAAGTTTTCATAGTTTAGCCTTTTTAAGTCCTTCCAAGGTACATTAACACCTTGTAGTGATTCTAATTACTTTAAATGATTTCTAAACACCTAGAAATCATCAACGAACTCAAATAATTACCTTGAATCCCAATCAAATTCAAGGAAATTTAAGATGAATGTTAAAAGGTTAAGAGTCTAGTCTAAAGTCAGGAAGCTAGTTCAAAGAAAAGTTCTAAAAGGTTTTCAAGAGTCTTTATTACATATTTTAACCTCGTTTTAAGGCTCACGTTTCAAGCTAAAGTAAAGAATAACAAGTTGAAGTGTTTCCTTCAAAAGAAAAATAAGGGAACTATGTATTTCCTAAGAGTTGATTAAGACTAAAGTTTTCAAGTTAAGCAAACAGTAAAGAGTTGAGGTCATTTCTCAAAAGTTATAAGAGGGACTAAGGGTTCCCTTAAAGTTTATAAATGTTTTTGCATTTAAGTTAAGAGGAAACTAAGTTTTCTATAAGAGATTTGAACAAGAAAACGGAACATTGATTCCAAGATATCTTTTTAATGCTAAGTGTTGATAAATTATCTCAACCCAATGAAAGGAAATTGTTTTTAAAAGCATGAGCTAAAGTATATTTCGAGAGTATTATTGACCAGCGATGTGGGGATGAGAGTTCATATTAACTCAACTCTCAATGAAAACCATGTTGCCATCATGGATATTATCGCGTCATACTTTAAGATGATCACGTAAGTTAAGCTAATGGATCCACTAAGATAAGGAGTTCTATGCGACGACAATGTATAGGACAGTTGTGGTAGCGTGGGCAAGACGATATATAACCACTTAGGCTCATCGTGGTGGTTGTCGGTTAGAGAATCTCCCACAGAAATTATATTACTTCATATATAAGTAAATTTGAGTTTGTTATTGCATTTTCTTTAACAAACTAAGTGTTTACATTGTGTTACAAGGTTTTATATATGTATTGCATGTGTCTTAATTGCTTTATATTTAGTCAAGCTATTCATGAGTTGAGTAGAGCCAAGGTAAGTGGTTTTTCTTACTCTCTTCAAGCTTAAGTTTTGTTAGCATTACAACTCGCATACTTCTACATTAAATGTAATGATGCCAATTGGTATGCATCGTATCATGATGCAGACGCCGGTACCTAGGATCAGCACCAACAAGTGCCTCGTTGTTTCAGCTAAGCACTCAAAGTCAATGTTGAGCCTTCTTGCATTCATTCTTGATGACACATTTACATGCATTTCAACTATTCTTTCTAGTTTGTACGGGATATTTATAGGTTGTGGAAAGAGTGGTTACATGAAGAGGGATTCTCCTATGATGAAGGCTCAAGGGATAGAAAAAGATCAAGCACAAGCAAGTGATCCCAATCCCGATGCTCCTAAGAAGAATCACTTTTATGCTATCCGCTCTAGAGGTGAGCAAGAGGAGTCTCCCAATTTGGTAACCGGTATGTTACATGTCTTCTCTATTGATTTTATGCCTTATTTGATTCTGGTACTACATTATCATTTCTAACTCCTCTTGTAGCTAAAAAGTTTGATGTTCTACCCGATATTTTGAGTGAACCATTTTCGGTTACAACCTCGGTGGCTGACTCCATTATGGCTAGAAGAGTATTTAGGAGTTGTCCTATATCTTTTTTCAATGGAATTACATGGGTGGATTTGTTAGAACTTGATATAATTGATTTTGACATTATATTGGGGATGGATTGGTTGCATGTTTGTTTTGTTTCCATAGATTGTATAACAAGAATGGTTTGGTTCAAATTTCCTAAAGAACCCGTCTTAGAGTTGAAGAGGGTCAATTGAATTCATAAAGGTCGTATCATTTCTTGTTTAAAAGATTGTATAATGATCTCTAAAGGTTTTTTTTACCATATTGTAAGAGGTAATGATCTTGAAACCAACATTCCTCCTATTGAGTCGGTCCCCGTAGTGAGGGAACTTCCAGAAGTCTTTCCGGATAACTTGCCCAGAATTTCTCTCCAACGGGAAATTGATTTTGGTATTGACTTATTACAGGATACAAACACCATTTCAATTCCTTTCTATCGGATGGCTCCGACTGAATTGAAAGATTTGAAGGCCCAACTAAAAGATTTACCAGATAAAGGTTTTATTCAACCTAGTATTTCACCATGGGGAGCTACGGTATTGTTTTTTTAGAAGAAGGATGGGTCCCTTAGGATGTGCATTGATTATCGCCAACTCAATAAAGTCACTTTTAAGAACATGTATTCTCTCTCTCAGATTTATGACTTTTTTTATTAACTCCAAGAGGCAAGCTACTTTTCTAAGATTGACTTGAGGTAGGGGTACTACCAACTTAGGGCGAGAGGTGAGGATGTACCTAAAACGACATTTCGAACTAGATATGATCACTATGAGTTCCTAGTAATGTCCTTTGGTCTTACTAATGATGGACCTAATGAATAGGGTGTTTCAAAATTACCTAGATTCATTTTTCATTGTCTTCATTGATGACATCTTCATATATTCGAAGAATGAGGGTGAACACATGGGTCATTTGAGGCTGGTTTTGGAAATCCTTAAGGAACACCAACTATTTTCCAAGTATAACAAGTGTGAGTTTTGGTTGAGATTGGTGGGGTTTCATGGTCATATTATCTCAAGTTATGGTATAGAGGTTGATCCAAATAAAACCGAAGTGGTTAAGAATTGGCATAACCAATTGACTCCAACTGACATTACGAATTTCTTGTGTTTAGCCGGGTACTATAGGAGGTTTGTGGATGGTTTTTCGTCCATTGCTTCTCCTTTGAGTACCTTGACCCAAAAGAGTGTGAAATTTGAGTGGTCGGGGGCATGTGAAAGAAGCTTCCAAATTTTGAAAGATAGGCTTAACTTAGCTCCGGTATTGCCTCTACTAGAGGGTACCAAAGGTTTCGCTGTATATTGTGATGCATCCCGAGTGTGTTTGGGGTGTGTTCTTATGCAACATAGGAAGGTAGTAGTAGCCTATGCCTCTAGACAACTCAAGTTACATGAAAAGAATTATCCAACTCTTGATCTTTAATTAGCGGTCGTAGTATTTTCTTTAAAAATATGGAGGCATTACTTGTATGGTGTTCATGTGGATGTGTATACCGACCATAAGTGTCTTCAATATGTGTTTACTCAAAAAGAGTTAAATCTCCGATAAAGAAGATGGTTGGAATTTTTCAAAGACTACGACATGAGTGCTCTATACCACCCCGACAAAGCTAATGTAGTGGCGGATGCTTTAAGTCTCATGACCATGGGTAGTGTGTCTCATGTAGAAGAAGGCTAGAAAGACCTAGTGAAAGATGTTCATAGGTTGGCTAGATTGGGTATTCGGTTGGAAGATTCTCCAAATGGTTATTTTGTGGTCCATCATATCTCCGAATCGTCTTTAGTGGTCGAGGTGAAGTCTAAGAAACATGTTGATCCTCTATTGATGGAGTTAATGGAATCGGTACGTGGCAAGATTAATGAGTCATTCTCCCGAGGGGGGGATGGTGTACTTAGGTACCAAAGTAGATTGTATGTACTGGATGTTGACAATTTGAGGGGGAAAATCTTATAAGACGCTCATGGGTCCCGGTATTGTATCCATCCGGGTGCCACCAAAATGTATCGTGATCTTTAAGAAGTCTATTGGTGCGAAGGATTGAAGAGGGACATAGCGGATTTTATGGCTAGATGTCCCAATTGCTAACAAGTAAAGGTCGAGCATCAAAATCCAAGTGGTTTGACTCAAGTAATGAATGTTCCTACTTGGAAGTGGAAATACATTAATATGGACTTCGTAGTTGATTTGCCTAGGACAGGAAGGCAAAATGACTCCATATGCGTTTTTGTGTATATATTTACAAAATCCGCTCATTTTATTCCCGCTATATCTACTTATTCGGTGGAAGAGTATGCAAAATTGTATCTTTACGAAAATGTGAGTTTTCATGGCATTCTTTTGTCTATCATATAGGATAGAGGATATCAATTCACATCTCGTTTTTGGAAATCTTTCCAAATTTGGAAATCTTTCCAAAAAGGATTGGGTACAGAAGTGAAACTTAGCACCACTTTCCATGCCCAAATGGATTGTCAAGCGAAGCGTACTATCAAAACTCTTGAGGATATGGTAAGAGCTTGCATGATAGATTTCAAAGGAAATTGGGACGATCACCTACCGTTGAATGAGTTCTCCTATAACAATAGCTACCATTCGAGTATTTATATGTTTCCTTCTGAAGTACTCTATGGTAGGAGGTTTCGGTCACTGGTTGGGTGGTTTGAGGTAAGGGAGTTGATACGCTCAAATTATACTTCCCTAAAGAAGTATAAGCGGTCGTATCAATTAAAGAACCCAATTGTTAGGTTAGGGTCGATCCCACGAGGAAAATGATTTAGACTTAACTTTAATCTACTATTACGTCTATTTAGTCAAGTCCTTTCCAAAAATAGTTAAATAAAAGGGGGTTTTTGTGTAACAAAAATGTTCAATTATTTCTAAGTAAACAAGTAGCAAGATTAAAACTTTGGTCTTTATCAAGTGATGAGAGAAACTAGGGCGTAAGTGTTACCCATAGGTTCATAACGCGATAATCCTAGCTATAACAACTCTTTCCTAGTGTATTGCATGCAAAGTGGTAAGTTATGTATCTCTAATTCCTTGGTCCGGCAACTACAACATTTCACCCCATACCTTGGTCCGGCTACGTGTGTTGAATTACTAACCCTTACCTTTACCTCATATTAAGCATCATATTCAATGTATGGCTAAGTTACTACTTCGCACCAATTGAGACTAGCCTATTAGATAGTCTATACTAAATCCATGTTGATAATTCATTTCCTATTCACTACCTCATTTGTCCGGAAAGTAAAAATAGGTCAAGTTCTAACGCGTGCACTCGTTAAAAAGAATTCTAAACGAAAAAATTATCAATACATGCAAGAACCTATTCTAGAATTGTTATTTAGCTAGTTTTATCTTGTTAATTACCCATGGTTCCCACAACCCTAGTTGTGGATTTAGTTACCCATGCTTAGAATTACACAATTCATGGTTGTTAAACAAGAATTCATGTACTTACTTTGACAAGTTTGAAGAAATCCAGAAATATCACTTGAATTAACAAAAATATTGTAAGAATTGATTCCGGAAACTAGAAGTAATTCCCAAAATCCAAAGTTCAACTTCCAATAACAAGAGTATGAAAAATAATAAAAAGTCTAACCCCAAAAATGAGGTTTTTAACCCTATTTATAATATAAAGTCCTAAATCAAAGGAAGTTCTAAATAAGGAAAATCTGTCCCAAAACGCGTCTTCAGTCAACGACCAAACTGAAGGTCCGTCGATGGAACGACGGACCGTCGACTGCCTCCATCGGTCCACACTTAACTTTTTCTTCAGCCTTCACTTTTGCATCCTTTCTGTTACAATCGACGGACCAACAGCATGGTCCGTCGTGTCACTTACGGTCCGTCTATGCCTCCGTCCTTCCATACTTAGTGATTTCTATAAGTCGGGTAATGGGACTACTCTCTGTTAGAAACGATGGTTTGCCAGGACGGTCCGTCGATCAGTCGACGGACCGTCGATCATTCCATAGACCCACAATTGGTCAGATTTCCCCGAGTTGCTTCCAAATGCTTAAACCTCCAGTCGAAGATCACCACTTACGGACCGTCAATGGGTCAACGGACCGTCGATGGCTTCTTAGGTCATCACTTCTGCACTGATTTAAGCACAGTCTTATGTATTTCCATTTTGGACAGCTTTCCTACAAACACAGATAAAAATATATTAGAATTACTAAAAAAAGGCCATAGACACACACTAAACTTAAGGAAAAACATTGAAAGTACCGTGAAACCACGGTACATCAACACCCTCCACTTAAATTTTGTTGTTTGTCCTCAAGCGATGCACTATGACTCACCACAACACCTTTGTACAAACGTATACTCTTTTAAGCTTTCGCAATCATATGGCTATCAATCCCAACTATTTTCATTGCTTTGATGCATGATATCACTCTTAGTCTCACTAGGATCATTCATGTGGATCAGACCATGACAAAGACTCACCACGCCGACACCTCTATTCTTTTATCTCTCACAAAGGCACCAAGTTTACAATACTGCAACTAGTGTTCTCAGTTCAAAAGATATCCTCCTTTTTCGCTCAGTGATTTCAAATTTGGGTATAAGGATCATTAGTCAACACTCACGCTCAAAACAACTTCACACCTAGTTGGTACTTGTCGCCATAGGCTTGCCCTTATTTTCACTACTTAAGTTCACGATATGTATGGTACATATGTATACATTTTAGTGACTTGTTGCCCTCCTTGACATTACAGCTAAGAATCCTACATTGACTATTATGCCCTACTCTTCCTTTTCTTGTAATCTTTGCCTTGTTTTCTCCTTTCTTTCTCCTTTTGTGCAAATGACTCTTCTTTTAAACACTTCTTTTCTTTTCTTTTTATTTTTATTTTTATTTTTATTATTATTATTATTTTTCACTTGCTTTGTACATTGATTGAGTCACTTTTCTTCTTCACTATTTATATTTTTCCTTTCACATTAATCCTTTCAACCTCCCTTTTCGGACCATTACTCATAGTAGCCACCCTCAACTCATGGCTTTGCCATGAGTTGAGGTACACAATACCTAAGGTTGGGTCAGGGCCAAGAGGAGATCAGTTTCTGCATTAGCCACCCTCAACTTATTCTTTTGGCCTATGTTGAGGTGCACATGTCCAAGGAGGGACCAGGGCCAACACATTATAACCAGAAAAGATTTTTTGGGGTAGAAAAGAAAGGTTCTTTGTAAGCTCAAGATATTTGGATCAAATAGGGATTAATTTCATTTGGTTTTCTTTCATTTAGGCTAAAAAATGGCTAATTTGAAAAAGGGCCTATGATCCTTTCCTAATTGACTAACACAGATTACTTTTGCAGGACTAACCGGGCAAGTTCTAGCTCGGTACGAATAGTGGACTATTGAACTTTCCTCACACTCTCTTAACAGCTCATTACCCTACCAGATTATCGGACACCTAGTTCGTGTGTTAGATTGAGGGTCATGCCATGGTGTATCTCTATGTCATGCTTAGAGACAACAAATTTAGCATTCACTTTGCCTAATTATGCAAGCATTCTCTTTAGAATGGGATATCATTGTATTTAGCCATTATGCTTCAGATTTCACATTCATACTTTCTACAAGATAGTAAACATGCCGGTTCAATAGTAAAATAATCAGTCTCTTGGGGCAAAACAACAAAGGCAAGAAAACCCCAAGATAGGATCGTGAGTTGGGCTACTCAGACTCACCCTAACACTCACTTTCCATTTACCCCACCCCCAACAAGAAAGCATGCAATTGTCCCCAATGCATAAGATATATAATAATAAGGTGGTAGGTGAAGCAAACCTGAGGCGCATAGCGCCGAATATCAACAAGCAGGCGGGTCCGGTTGCCCAGAACCCGCTCCACCAGTAGTAGGGACACCATCAGTAGTGTACGCAGCAATGTCTACACCCTCAGTAGTTCTCCTCTCAACATCCTCAAGCCTGGAGCTAGATGCCCCAGCATCCAACTCACGAGCCCTAAACTGCCGGGCCACCTCATCTACCAAAGAAACTCTCCTCGCAGCCTCTATCTCAGTGCGCTCCTTCTTCCTAGACCGAGCCTCCTAACTGTCTCTTGACCGGTGCCTCTTGTCACGCTTACGTGGCAGGGGCACCGTATCCTAAGCAGGCTCCGCAGGTGTGGCCTCACGATCAAGTACCCGCACATCCAGAATGGCATCCACATCAGCCCTCCGACTCGCCACAGCAGCCTGGACAGTAGTCAAATAAATAGTAGGGGCTGGCCGAGCGAGAACTCTCAACTCAAACGCATCAAGGCGCTGGTGGACTGCCAGAATCTTCCTCTCAGTCTGCTGGGCAATCTTCTTCTCGATCCGATCCTCCGTCTCAGCAATGGACCTCTGCATCCAAGGCTGGATATGATGCATCAATGTGGCCATCTGGGCTTCTAATTTCTGGACCCTAGCAATTGGGACCAGTAATGCTTATGGTGTAGATCGGGAGGAACTCGATGCTCCACTAGTGCCCGGGGCAGAATCAATCGGGGTAGTGTCGGTAGGCTCTGATGTAGCATGATCATCCCCTTGGGCTTGCTTAAGCATGTCCGCCAAGTTCTCACCTAGTGGATGCACCTCTACTCAATATGCCAAATGGGAACTCCAGCAGACCTGCACAACTTAAAAATCATATAGGGAAAGGGGTAAGTGGTCGAGGCCTTAAAGTCCCTCTCTTGGATGACTGCCAGCAACAGCCTCGGAAAATCAACCTCGAACCTCGCAACCATAGCAGCAACCAAGACTGATCTATCCCATGTAAGAATGTTGTCAGCGGCTGTGGGGGATAAGCAGTGGTGGACCAATAGCAAGATGAACTTGGCAGCAAATGTGAGGTTGGCCTTCTTGATAAGGCCTCTGGGCGCCAGCACCCAGTCTGCATCCTCACAATCCACGGAAATGTGCTGGGCTATCCACCTCTTGGTGGTCTCTCTCACAACCTTGTCTCGCTGGGAATGGCCCTCCTTAATTAGTTTCCAATGGTAGTCAAACTCGGGGGTGAGAGGGTCCCTGGTGACATCTGTATCAGCACCATATAAGAAACGGCAAATGGTGGGCAAAGAGATATCCACCCTGCGGCCACGGACTAGAACATGGGTAAGTGGTGCCTGTTTGGCGGGATTAGCTCGCCTATCCACAGAAGCCCAAAGAGTTACTATGTACGAAGCATAGAATTGTTGCACCAACTCCTCACTGTAGCATCCCACGCTCCTAGCCATCCACTCGAGCTGATGGCGGGTGAAGATATCATGTCTAGCAGGGACACTGTGGAGACTCCCTATAAGAACCCGCCGCTCGACTGTCAGAGTCCGAGTCATGACCCCCTTATAATTGAGCAGCTTAGCATCCTTGTAAACCTGGTGTTGGAGTTCAATTGGGGTGCTGGAGTAAAATCCGCACTATCGGCCTTATCAGACGAGGCAGAGTGGGAAGGTGCAGCAGGAACAGTGGCATCATGCGATCCTGAAGAGTCGGCCGACTCAGACCCAAAAGCCTCCTCGGAGCCACACGCTCAGAACCTCCGGCAGACCCAGACGGTGTGTCGATCAGTGTGCGCTCCTCATCAGACTGGGAGGCAGTGACTACGCTGGACGCCACCTTCTTGGGCATTCCCTGAGTGGTCCTAGCAGTAGGTGTCGGTGTTTGGGTGCATGCTAGCACGTATTCGGGATCAGTCTCATCGTCTGACAAGCCAATCACAAACCGGCGTGAAGGGGCGACGAACTTGGATCGTCCTTGAGAGTAGACAATATCGGGCTTGGGGGGCATTTTTACCTGCAAAAGAGGGTTATTCGTTCCAGTATAATCATTCAACACACTCGAAAGAAGCAAACACCAAAGTTGGAACACAAAACACAATGAAGTGCAGAACTGCAGAACTGAACGATGGGCACTATTGATGGTCCGTCGATGGAACAATAGTCTGTCGATAGGGTTCGTCGGTTGACACTTAGTACATTTTAGAAGTTATAAGTCCACAGTAGTTTCAATTAAAAATGACGGACGTGCAGGACGCCCCTCGATAAATCGATGGACCGTAGTCCACTTTCGTCGTTGGACACTTAGACAAAATTTTAAAAAGCTTTAGAGAAAGGTTCTCTTAGGAACGACGGACGTGCAGGACGGTCCGTCGATCAATCGACTGACCGTAGTCCACTTCCGTCGTTGGAAACTTAGACAAAATTTTAGAAAGCTTTAGAGACAAAGATTCTGTTAGAAACGATGGACGTGCAGGATGGTCTGTCGATTAATTGACGGACTGTAGTCCACTTCCGTCGTTCCAAAGTTAAACTAGGTCGAGGTGTGGCTATCGACGGACCCCATAGATGGCCTATTGATTGATCGATGGTCTTTAGATGGGGTCTCGTACTGTCGGTCAGAGACAGTTTTGTTTCTACACCCTTTGCACCCCACACATACACATTCAATCATATCAATTAACAACCTGTTCTATAGCAATCAACGCATCCTTTTGTCATTCATAAGGCATCGATTATTCGAATTGCAATCGTAGATTCTAAGAGAGTAAAAATCCCTAAGTCGTAAAACTACAAAACTAACCCATTCAGAATTCATTTCACCCCCACCCCATACATCTGCCATCATTCTTAGGGACAAGAAACTCTCAAATTACAGTTAAATCAGGCAAGGTTGTCCCTAAGTCAAGACCCACATGCTAGCACTTCGGTTTCCAAATAAATGACATGAGATTAGAGAGCAGATGAGAAGGACATACCTGTATTCTGTAGTGGAGTGAGTGTGAGGGTGAACTTTTCAATGATCAACGCTAAGGCCGCCTTCGAACACCGACCGGAAAGATGAAAGAAAAGTATGGGAATTTGGGGAATGAGGATTTTGGGAATGTGAAGATGATGAGATAATATAAAATCAGAGAGGATTAAGGGTGAATTAGTGTGTGAGTGAGTGGGGGAGTAAGGGAATATGGGAGGGAAACGGTTGGGGGGAGAATTTGAAAAGGTGGGGAAGTAACTGAAGAGTTTAAGTTCATTAAATAGCCGGCCTGGTCGGGTCGGGTCCTTGGATATAGGGAACTTACGATTCCCCGTCGATGGACCGTAAGTCAATCGATGGTCCGTCGACTGCTCCGTCGATTGTTCCCTAACTTAGACAATATTGAAAAACAAACCTGGGATCCACGGACCCCATCGACGATTCGTCGATGGTATGATGACCCGTCGATTGGCCCGTCGATCAGTGCACCAGACTAATTTTTGCAGATTTCTGGTGATTTGGTCCCTGCACTTTAGCACCCAATAAGCCATTATTTTTGTGTTTTCTGGCAACTTTTAGACACGGACCCTAAACTACTCTCTAGCCAACAGACTTATAATAAATAAAATAAAATTTACAAAGGACAATAAGTAAAAATCGAAATAATGCGACTATTCCTACTAAGACAAGAAAAACCTAGTGTTGGCTAGAGGATACATATTGGGTTGCCTCCCAATCAGCACTTGATTTAACGTCGCCGCACGACGCAAGAATCTTGATTACTCAGCCTTCATCAAGATGGTATGCCTCAACCACTTCATTTGCATTCTCCGGATGCCCAAGGTAGATTTTTATTCTTTGCCCATTTACCTTGAACCGTGCACCCTCTTTGTTCTCCAACTCAACCGCACCATGAGGGAACACTTTTAGTGATAAAGAATGGACCAGTCCATTTGGACTTGAGTTTTCCCGGAAACAAGCGCAACCTAGAGTTGAACAAAAGCACCAAATCCCCAACCGCAAATTTGCGCTTTTCAATCTTTTGGTCATGGTAGTTCTTCATATTTTCTTTGTAGAGGGATGAACTTTCATACGCCTTCAAGCGGAACTCATCAAGCTCATTCAATCCATTTAATATCTGTTCCGCTGCTTCATTCCAATCCATCTTCAGTTTCTTCATTGCCCACATGGCCTTATGCTGTAAGTCAACCGGCAAGTGACAAGCCTTTCCATATACAAGTTGGTATGGAGACATACCTATGGGAGTCTTGTATGCTGTCCGGTAGGCCCAAAGAGAATCATCAAGCCTCCTTGACCAATCCGTTCTACTAGCATTCACTGTTTTCGCCAGAATTTGCTTGATTTCTCTGTTTGACACCTCAACTTGCCCACTAGTCTGAGGATGGTAAGGAGTGGCTACATTGTGGCGAACCCCATATTTCTCCAACAACCCTTTGAACAACTTGTTGCAAAAGTGGGATCCGCCATCACTAATAATGGCCCTAGGGGTGCCAAATCTGGAAATATGTTTTTTTCAATAACGCGGTGACAGTCTTCCCTTCATTGTTTGCAAGTTCTATGGCTTCCACCCATTTTTACACATAATCAACCGCCACAAGAATGTACTTCATCCCATGAGAACTCACAAAAGGGCCCATAAAGTCAATGCCCTATAAATCAAACAACTCAATTACAAGAATTGGATTCAAATGGAGGTCTTGCCTTCTAGAAATACCTCCATCTCTTTGGCACTCTTACATGCCTTGGCGAACTCATGATCATCTTGGTGGATGGTTGGCCAATAGTAGCCATATTGCAAAATTTTATGGGCAGTCCGGATACCACTATGATGCCCACCCACAGGCGAGGAGTGGCATGCCTCGAAAACACTCAGCCTCTCAACTTCCGGAACACAATGGCGAATAAGACCATAAGCACAACTCCTATATAAATACGGCTCACCCAAAAGAACTTTTTCACACCATGCATGAACTTTTTCCTTTGATGAAAGGACAAGTCCGATGGGACTATATCACTGCCAATAAATTCGCAAATCGGCGAACCATGGAATCAAGTCATGAAAAGCGGCTAAAACATGCTCATCAGGTAAAGTATCATCAATTTCAGCCTTTTCACCCAATTCTCGCATAGCTTCATCCTCTAATCAGGACAAGTGATCGGAAACTTGATTTTCGGTCCCTTTTCTATCTTTCACTTCTAAGTCAAATTCTTGCAACAGTAATACCCACCTAATCAGCCTTGGCTTTGCATCCTTCTTTGACATCAAATATCTCAAAGCAGAATGATCAGTATGCACTATGACTCTCGTGCCAAGCAAATATGAGCGAAATTTCTCAAACGCAAAAAACACCGTAAGGAGCTCTTGCTCAGTCATAGTATAGTTCTTTTGAGCTTCATTGAGGGCTTTACTAGAGTAATAAATGGGGTGAAGGATTTTATCCCTTCTTTGACCCAAAACTACACAAAGAGCAACCCCACTAGCATCACACATCACCTCAAATGGATTACTCCAATCCGGGGATATAATAATGGGTGCAGACACCAACTTCTCCTTCAACTCACAAAACGCCTTCAGACAAGATTCATCAAAATAAAATTTACACTCTTTCTCAAGTAATTTGCACAGAAGATGTGCAATTTTTGAAAAATCCTTGATGAACCTCCGGTAGAAACCTGCATGCCCAAGAAAACTCTTCACACCTTTGACAGAGATGGGTGGAGAAAGTCTCTCTATCTCCTCAACTTTGGCTCGATCAACCTCTATACCATTCTATGATATGCGATGGCCTAATACAACACCCTCTTTCACCATGAAGTGACATTTTTGCCAATTTAGCACAAGATTGCAATCTTCACATCTTTTGAGAACTTCGGCAAAGTGACTCAAACAATGATCAAATGAGTCACCAACAACAGAAAAATTATCCATAAACACCTCAATGGTGTCCTCCACCATATCGCAGAATATAGACATCATACATATCTGAAAAGTAGAGGGTGCTTTACACAACTCGAAGGGCATCCTCTTGAACGCGAAAGTTCCATGAGGACAAGTAAAGGTGGTTTTCTCTTGATCTTTCGGTGCAATAGAGATTTGGTTGTAACCTGAATAACCATCAAGAAAACAGTACCACCCCTTTTTTGCAAGCCTATCCAACATCTGATCCATTAAAGGCATCGGAAAATGGTCCTTCTTAGTCCATGCATTCAACTTTCGGTAATCCATACAAACTCTCCATCCAGTCACCGGCCTCATTGGAACAAGCTCATTCTTCTCATTATGGGACCACAGTCATTCCCGCCTTTTGGGGCACACACTGAACAGGACAAACCCAACTACTATCGGCAATCAGATATATGACCCCGGCATCCAACCACTTAATAATCTTATTCTTCACTACCTCTTGCATAGGTGGATTTAACCGTGTTTGATGCTCTATACTTGGCTTATGATCGGGCATCAGTATGATTTTGTGTGAACAAATATCCGGTGGAATCCCAATAATGTCTGCAATAGTCCAACCAATGGCTCGTTTGAACCTCGTCAACAACTCTACAAGACACTCCATTTGCTCCACATTCAAATCCGATGCAATAACTACCGGCAAAGTGTCACCTTTTCCCAAGAAAACATACCTTAGATAAGGTGGTAGAGCCTTAAGCTCAAATATTGGGGCCTCCTCAATAGATGGTCTCACAGGTGGACACTCTCGATGCTTCATATCTAACTCCAACTTCTTTGGTTTGAACCAAAAATCACCTCGATCAAGTGCCGCAACCAATGACCGATACTCTTCAATACAATCACTCTCAAAATTCATGATCACTGCCGGTAGTGCCTCAACACCAAGACTCTTTTCTATTTGTACCTCAAACGAATTCTCAACCTTGTAATATATCGCAGATACCGATTGGAGATCACCACTCTGTCTCATGGACCTACAAATATTGAAAGTCGCTTCTTTATTGTTTAACCAAAACTTCATCCGCCCATTCTCCATCTCAACCAAGGCGCGACCGATAGCAAGTAATGACCTCCCAAGAAAATAGGCACCTCAAAATCCACCTCACAGTCAAGAATGACAAAATCGGACAGAAATTAGATTTGATGTTCAAGATATGCCAAGGTTCAAGAAGAGGTTCCAAAATAAAAGCCCTTCTACCACTCCAAGTATCAACAAAGGTAAATTGTGTACACCCAACCCTCAAGAGGGGAAAGGTAGTGGTCCCTATGTTGAGAAGTCTACTTGTGCAAAATTGGTAGAAAACATGAATGCAAGTGTCTAGATGGTACGAGAAATTGCTATGGTTGTGGTGTGAGTGGCCACATGAAGAAGGATTGTCCTATAATGAAAGATAAAGGAAGGGAAAATTATCCAGCACAAGCAAGTGGTCCCAATCCCGATGCTCCTAAGAAGAATCACTTTTATGCTCTCCGCTCTAGAGGTTATCAAGAGGAGTCTCCCGATGTTGTCACCTGTCAGTTACAAGTGCTCTCCATTAATGGGTATGCTTTAATAGATCCCGGTGCTACTTTATCATTTGTAACTCCTTTATTAACTAGAAAGTTCAATGTGTTACCCATTGATCTTATTGAACCTTTTTTAGTTAAAACCCCGGTGGGTGACTCCGTTGTGGCTAGAAGAGTCTTTAGGAGTTGTACTATATCATTTCCAAATAGATTTACTTTGGTTGACTTTGTAGAACTTGCTATGGTTTATTTTCATGTCATCTTTGGAATGGATTGGTTGCATGCTTATTTTGCTTCCATTGATTGTAGAACAAGAGTAGTGAAGTTTCAATTCTCTAATGAAGTCTTAGAATGGAAGGGGGGTAACTCAATCCCTAGAGATAGAATTATGTCGTGTCTCAAATCTTATAAAACAATCTCTAAGGGGTTTATTTACTATATTATGATGGTCAAGGACTTTGAGTCAGAGGTTCCTCTATTAGAGTCGGTACATGTAGTGAGGGATTTTCCTAAAGTCTCTCCTGATGAGTTGCCCGGAGTTCCTCACGGAGGGGAAATTGACTTCGGCATAGACTTGATGCCTGATACGAAACATATATCAATCCCTCCTTACTGGATGGCTCCGGCCGAGTTTCAAGAACTAATGCTTCAACTCAAAGATTTACTACACAAAGTGTTGACAAGACTATGTATTTATCCTTGGGGTTCTTCGGTGTTGTTTGTAAAGAAGAAGGAGGGGTACCTTAGTATGTGCATCGGTTACGCTAAACTAAATAAGGTTACCGTAAAGAACGAGTATCATTTCCCAAGGATCGGTGATTTCTTTGATCAACTCCAAGGGGAAAGATACTTTTCAAAAATTTATTTCAGGTCAGGGTATCACCAACTTAGGTTGAGAGGTGAAGACATACCTAAAATGACTTTCCGAACTAGGTATTGTCATTATGAGTTCCTAGTCATGTCTTTTGATCTAACAAAAGCCTCGGCGACGTTCATGGACCTTATGAATAGAGTGTTCAGAGATTACCTTTACTCCTTTACAATTGTCTTCATTGATGATATCTCGGTATATTCTAAGAGTGAGAATGAGCATATGGACCAAATGGGGATAGTATTGCAAGTCCTCAAGGAACATAAACTCTTTGCTTAATATAGTAAGTGTGAATTTTGGTTGAGATCGATAGCGTTTCTTGGTCACATTGTGTAAAGTGAGGGTATGAAGGTTGATCCAAAGAAAATGATAGCGGTATAGAATTGGCCTATTCCTTTCACTCCAACAGATATTATAGGTTTTTTGGGTTTAGCCGGGTATTATGGGAGATTTGTTGATGGGTTTGCATCTATCGATTCTCCTTTGACAACCTTGACCCAAAAGAAAGTTCAGTTTGAGTGGTTGAAAGCTTGTGAAAGAAGTTTCCATAATTTGAAAGGTAATCTTACCTCCGCTCCAGTGTTGACCTTACCGAAGGGTTCCCAAAGGTTCGTAGTGTATTGTAACACTTCCTGAGTAGGATTGGGTTTTGTCCTCATGCAACATTATAAGGTTATAAATTATGCCTATAGACAACTCAAGGTGCACCAGAAGAACTATCTAACTCATGACCTTAAATTAGTGGCCATAGTGTTTGCGTTGAAAATATGAAGACATTCTCTTTATGGGGGTCCATCTGGATGTATTTACCGACCACAAGAGTCTTCAATATGTGCCACTCAAAAGGAGTGGAATCTTTGACAAAGAAGATGGTTGGAACTTTTGAAGGATTACGAAATTAGTGTCCTCTATCACCCTTGCAAGGAAAATGTGGTAGCGGATTGTTTAAGTCATATGACTATGGGAAGTGTGTCTCATGTGGCAAAAGGTAAGAAAGAGCTAGTAAAAGATGTTCATAGATTGACCTGATTGGGTGTTTGGTAAAAAGATTCTCTAAATAGGGGTTTCATGGTTCATCATAACTCCGGGTTGTCTTTGGTGGTTGAGGTGAATTCTAAGCAATATCTTGATCCTCAATTGATGGAGTTGAAGGAATCGGTTCTTAGAAAGTTCAATGAGTGAGTCTCCTAAGGGCGTGATAGGGTACTTACGTACAAAAGTAGATTATCCGTACCGGATATTGATAGCTTGAGGGGACAAATTTTAGAAAAAGCTCATAGTTTTTTAAATTCCATTCATGTGGGTTCCACCAAGATGTATCGTGATCTTCTAGAGGTCTATTGATGGATGGTTTGAAAAGGGACATAGCGGAGTTTATGGCTAGGTGTCCTAATTGTCAACAAGTTAAAGCCGAGAATCAAAGGTCGAGTGTTCTAACCCAAGTAACGAATGTTCCTACTTAAATTGAGAAGAAATTAATATAGACTTTATTGTTGGGTTGCCTTTAACCCAGAGGAAAAATGACTCAATTTGGGTTATTATTGATAGATTGATAAAATCCGCTCACTTTATCCCCATATAGTCTACTTATTCGGCAGAGGATTATGCAAGAATATACATTAATGATATAGTGAGCTTACATGGAATATCTTTGTCCATCATTTTGGACAGAGGTGCCAAATTCACTTCTTGTTTTTGGAGGTCTTTTCAAAAAGTGTTGGGCACTCAAGTGAAGCTTAGCACCGCTTTTCATCCTCAAATTGATGGTCAAGTGGAGTAAACCATTCAAACCCTATAATATATTTTAAAAGCTTGTGTTATAGATTTCAAGGGTAATTGGGACGATCACCTACAGTTGAATAAGTTCTTCTATAATAATAGCTACCATTCGTGTGTCTCTTTGGCACCTTTTGAAGCACTCTATGGTAGGATATTTACGTCTCCGGTTGGGTGGTTTGTTGTTGGTGAGTCTTCACTCCTTGGTCCCGAGATAATCTATGAGGCCTTAGAGAAATTTTGGATGATAAGTGATAGGTTGAAAAGGATCTTAGTCGGCAAAAATCTTAAGACGACAATTGAAGAATAGACCTTGAATTTGAAGTAGGTGATAGGGACTACCTGAAGATTTCACCCATGAAAGGGTTGATGATATTTGGCAAAAAGGGAAAGCTTAGTCCCCGATATGTAGACCCCTATGAGATATTGAAACGGTTTGGGAAGGTGGCTTATGAGTTTGACCTACAAAGTGAACTAGCCGAGGTCCATCCCGTATTTCATGTCTCTATGCTTAATAAATGTATTGGTGACCCGCTTTCTATTTTCTATGTTGAAGGCTTAGGGATGAATAAGAACCTTTCTTATGGGGAGGTTCCAATTGAAATTCTAGACCGCCAAGTCAAGAAGTTGAGGAACAAAGAGGTGGCCTTTATAAATGTTTTATGGAGAAACAACCTAGTTGAAGAAGCAACATGGGAGGCCGAGGCCGACATGAAGTCTCATTACCCTCATCGTTTTCATCAAAAATCTTGCACAAGTTGAGGCTAGTAACCCTCTTAAAATAAAAATTATGAATAATGTTGAATTGGCTTGCTTTGCAAAATGTGCATATCTTAAAAAAGGTTCATGCTAAAATGAATTTTAATGAAAAACGTGTTCTTGTAACTTGCATTTATATGATTGTGGATAGTTGTCTATATGAGATTTGTAGTGAGCATGTTGATTGAATGGTAACTCTTGTTGTTCATGTTGAGCTCATGTTTATATTGAGAAGGTAGTCCCTTATTATGTGATATAATGAATTGATCTCTTATATGTGGTAAGTTGTGAATTGAGTTGCTATATGTGTAATTTCATTCTTATGTGTTGAATGGGCTTGAGAAGTGCTCCTATGAGCTGTGACTCAGTATGATTATATTAATGTTGTTGTTGTTGTTGGATGGGCTGCTAGTATTGACTCTTTTCTCTCCCTATAAAAAGATTTAGGTGTCATTCGGGGACGAATGTTCCTAAGGGGGGATAATGTAACACTCCGGAAGTTTTATGACTTAGACTAGAGCATCACCTATTAAATAATGGTTAAAATGATGTTTCCAAAACTAAAGTGATAATCTTGATTTAGGAGTATTAGGGCCAAAATGTCAAGGGACGACCATGACGTTCAAAAACTAGTGCAATAGATCAAGTAAATGTCCTTAGACTTATAAGTTAAACGGACAAGTTAAGCATGTGAACTCTCATTAGAGCTTGTCTTAAGATTACTATATAGTGTGGGAAAGGGTATGAGATGTATCTTACACATTGCACATGTTGGAGCCTAATGGATGGTCTTAGTAGTGTTCTTGTATGATTAAGTTGATTTTATGCTACGTATGTCAAGTTTTATATGATCTTATGTGTCAATCATGTTATGATTAAATATGAAGTTATGTCATATGTATGAAGTAAGTGCCTTAATGTGATGCTTAGTTTTTTCATAGGGTTATGGGGTTCTATTCTTTGCATTGCACAAGTATTGCTTTGAGTTGTTTATGTGTTGGGGTAACATCATGTTTGGTTGACTTATGATGTTCTATATATGTGTATGTTAAGGTTATTTGACACTATGCATGGTTTTAACCAAATTGTGCCTTTTCTCATTCATTGATGAATTTATACAAAGTAACCATACTTAGTACAGGTGGTTTGTATTAACCCATATTTCATTCCTTTTTCCGAAACATTGTATGTTCCAGCCATTGAAGAGCTTCTAGGCCACTTTGCAAGAAGACTTGGACTTTTCCCCCCAAGTTGGTGAGTCCTCATGTTAGAGGATGGTGTAGTTTGTTCTACCTTAGTAGTGTTGCTTATGTCTAAAGACACTTATTTCTTTCCCAATTCTTGAAGACTATTGTTGTAATTCAATATGTGTAATAATCTACTTGTATAAGGGCTATGCCCGAATGTTGTAATTCTCTTTAGATGGTTTAATGTGAGACAAAGTATTAGACTACTTCTTATGGATTGGTTATATTGCCTAAAAAATAAGTCTATGTAAACTTCAATAAGCGAGGAGTTTATGTAAACTCCATATATAATATGTGAGAAGTCTAAGTACTCTTCAATACGTAAAAGTTTTTAATTTTTCTGTATTTTGACCTATGATATGTTATGACGAATGCTAAGGGCTAGTCCAAGTACTCTTCGAGGACAAAGACTCCGGTTATGCCTAGGGGTTGCTTCCCGGTCGTGACAACCTAAAACAAATCCTCAAAAGTTCTTTGGGCTTTGATAGTAATCTATGATAGTTTTCATCCATGGAGTTCTCGAATTCTCCAATTTCAAAAAGTCGAAATTCCAAATTTTTAGGGTTTTCTTCAATTATCATGGGTTCTCTTACGAAACACCCGGAAATTCTATGACTTATACTAGAGACTTATATGTTGATTAGTTATTGTTTAGACCTAAATAAGTATAAATAACTTGGTTGAGATGTATTGGAACCATAGCATTAAAGAAAAGCCTTAACGTCCGGAAAACTAGTGAAATTTAACTAGTTGGCGTCCTTAGGTTGGATGAAGGTTTCGGAGGTTCATATTAAGTCCAAAACTTGTAAACTGACTTTAATAGGTAAAACCTAGTATATAGGGTGAAAACGTTCAGGTCCAATCCCCCAAGGATCGCCCGAAGGGTCCACGAAGGGACCCCAACATTTGACCAAGCAAGCTGCCAAGAGGCAGCAGCTTTTGTTCTTTTAGGGAACAAGTCCACATCGCGGACTTGGTTCACCCAAGTACAAAAGTGGAGCTCGATTCGCGGACTCCACTGTTATGAAAATTAATTTTTGGAAATCTTGAGGGAACAGCTCCGCGACGCGGACTTTTTCCCCGATGAAAAATCTGAAAATAGAATTAGAGTTTGACTTCATTAAATGGTCAATCTAAGTGAGGGGTATTTTGGGTATTTATTAGGGGGCTTATATATTGATTTTCCTTTAGTTTTCCCTCACAAGTACTAACTCAAATCAAAACCCCAAAACAAATCCCAAAAGCCCTCCCTTCTCTCTACATTCTCTCTCTACTCATCCTCCATTGAAAAAGTTTGAAGCTTGAAGAAGAAGACCAAATCCATCAAGTTTCTACTAAATTTCGTGGCTTTATGATCTATAAGGTATGGTTTATTTCACTCTTGGTATTCCTTTCTCCAAGAGGTCCTTCAAAAGATGATTTCTACATCCCCCAAAACAAGGGTTTTTCTCCTCACATGGGTCTTCTTTCTAAAATGAAATTGTGAATCAATTATGATGAATTAATGTTGTTTAGATATGTATAGATGGTTAATTGATGAATTCTGAGTTTTCCCTTGACCCATGTCTTTCCGCCAAATCCCTAAATTCTTGGATTAATGAAGGTGTTGAGGGTGATTAACATGTCACTTGTTTACTTTGATTTTAGTTATTATAATACTTCATGAATTGCCCTATTTCATATGTTGCTTGTGAATTCTTGGGTGTTGAAGGGTGAAGTCCCATGAAGGGCAAGGAGGTATGATCTAGATTCTTCTTTGATCTCAATTATGAAAGGTGAAATTACTTAGATGATAATGATATTATAGCTAATGTGTTGTGAATTTGATGACATGATTCCCTCAAACCTAACCCTAGATACATGTATTGGTTATGAATTATGTGTGAATGATATAGTATGATCATTATGTGATTGAATGTAGTTTCTCATGAACATGATGAAGGGTTGAGTGAAAGGTTTGATCACTTGCTATTGTGACTAAAGTGAAATGATAGTTCACACTTGTGGTCACATGAGCTATTATGATAAGATGTTTACATAGGGGTCTAGAAGAGACTTATGTGAACTTGTATGATGAAATAATATGATTACTAAAGGGAACAATTGCTTCGCACTGAAAGGGCATGTAAATAAGATGGAGGTCTCACGTTAGTAAGTCCGGCCTCCCATATGGGTTTCGTCACGCTGGTAAGTCCGAATTCCCTAATTATGTGTTATTTCATGAGATGGAAACCTCCACGTTAGTAAGTCCAGGTTTTAGTAACAATCTCCCTGACCCTTAACTATGTGCCCACATATGAATCTAGCTTAGTGGATCCACCTAGATAGATACATACGAATGGTTACACCTTAGGTAAGTGTTAATCCTCTATTTTTGGTGTGGGAGTAGAACACCAGATTCAATGTAGATCACATGGTCTCGTGTTGGTTATTGCACTTCTTTCTCTAATGTAAAAGTAAATGAACAAGTTAGGTATGTGAACTCTTATTAGGGTTGTCTTGAAGACTACTACATAGGGTAAGGGAGGGTATGGGACTTCTCTTACTCATTGCACATGTGGGATCCTAAGGGATGGTCCTAGTAGTGTTCTTTTTATGATTATGAATATGGTTATGATTATGTTGATAAGTTATGAGTATTATTCATGTATTTAATCATGTTATGATGAATTATGAGAATATGTTGTAAGTATGAAGTGGGTTGCTTAATGTGATATTTAGCCTTGGATAGGATTATGGTGTTCTATCTGTTTGTTGGGTTACAACTGTGTTGAATTGACTTATTATGCCTCATATATATGCATGTTCAGTTAAATTGATAAAAAGCATGTTTTTTACTAAATTGTCCTTTTCTCATGCATTGATGATTTTTTTCATAGAAGTCATACATAGTACATGTGGTTTGTACTAACCTATATTTTCTCTCTTTTCCCCAAACATTTTTGGTTCAGGCCATTGAGGAGATTTGTGTTCATTTAAGAAGAAGACTTGGATCTTTCCTAAGTCAATTGGTGAGTCCTCATTAGTTCCGAGGATAAAGCCACTCATCAAGCCTTATTAGTTTTGTCTATGTGTTGAGACAATTATTTTCATTGTAGTTTATATGGCATATTGTAATAAACTAAGGGCTATACCCAAACAATTGTGATTCATACTCGTGTAGATGGTTTATATGTGAGATGAGACTTTAGACTTCTATATGATTTATTATGCTAAAAGATAAGTCTATGTACACTTCGTATTTGAGGAGTCTATGTAAACTCCACATGTAAAGTTTTAAATTTTTCCAAAATTTTGACCTATGATGTATGCTAAGGGCTTGTCTTAGTCCTCTTAGAGGAGGACGACCCGGTTACGCCTAAGGGATACTTTGCGTCGTAACATATTCAAAGTTTGTTTAAATGATTTAATTATGCTCAATTTAAGTATGAATTGATGAATTACTATGATTTTATGATTATATCCCCATAAAGCAATTTAAACCCCCATGTTTTCAAGCTACGAATCATGTGATGTGGGATTTTGAATGTAAAAGGAGTTTTTTATTAAATCAAGCATATATTTCAAGATTTACATGAAGTTAAGATGAAATACATATATAAACTATGTTTTCTAAGTAATGATGATTAAAAGTGGGCTTTGATCCTCAAAATGTAAATTATAGACTATTGCATGTTTTTATGAAGTCTATACGGTTGCTTTAAGGCTGCTTTGAGAGTAAAGTCCCAATGATGATGTTTTTATTGTTTCATTCAAAGGATATTCTCATAAATACATATTAGGTTGAAAGGTTTTCTAACTTAATTGAATCAAATGCTATGGTGAAGGTTTTCTCACGCATGATAAGATATGTCAAGACTTAATAACTATTAAATGGGATTTTTAATTAGTATCGAGTCGATATTGATGTACAATGGAAGGTCCCCCTAAATAAAGGTCGGGTTTCTAGAAGAAGTCTCTTGAGATGAAAGATCTTTCGAGCAAAGGACAGGCTTCTAGTTGCAATCTCCTTATCAAGTAGCTATATGCCCTCATAGGTTTTGTAAAACCCTAGAATTTATATGACCTAATATAGAGCCTAAATGAATTAATTATGATTATAATTGTGTTTCCTGTCCTAAACTAATATATTTAACTAGATTTGGAAGTATTAGAGCCTAAACGTCAAGGAAAGACCATGACGTGTGGAAACTAGTGAAATTTAACTAGTAGGTGTCCTTAGGTCTTGTGAAGGTTTTGCAGTGTCGTATGTAGTGTAAAACTTGTAAAAGTACTTTAAATATGTAAAGTAATGTTTATGGATCAAAATTTCTAGTTGCGACCCCCCAAGGACCACACTAGGGGTCCTTGAGGAGGACCAAACAATTTTCGAACAAGTTGCCCAAGGTAGCAAGCAATTGTACTTGGAGGGAGCAGTCCATCGTCGCGGACTAGCTACACCAAAGGCCAAAATGTTGGTCAGTGTCGCCGAAGTGGTTGCCGACTCCTCTTCCCAAATATAATTTCCAGAAACTTGTGGGAAAAGCTCCGCGACGCGCATTTCTTCTGCGACGAAAATTCATAAAAATAAAGTCAAGTTTTACTATGTTAAAAGGTCCAATTAAGTGAGGGTGATTTGGGTATTTTAGAGGATGGGTACATATTTATTTTAAGTCAGTTTTATCCCCATTTTACCCATCCAAAACCAATCCCCAAATTAAAACCCAATTACTCTCACTTCTCTCTAAATTTTGTCTCTACCCAAACCTCCATTGAAGGACATTGAATCTTCAAGAAGAAGATCAATTATCCTAGCTTTAAACTCAATTTTGTGTCTATATATTCATTAAAGTATGTTCTCTTTCACTCTTGAAATTCCTTTCCTAAAGAGGTCTCTCCAAAGATGTTTTCTAAAATCCACCACATTTAGGGTTTTTCTCTACACGTGGATTCTTTGAAAAATGAAATTATGAATCAATTATGATTACTTAGGGCTGTTTATGTGTATAATTATGGATAATTGTTGTTGTTCACAAGAAATTCCCTTGGACCCATGTTTTCCCCAATTTCATAAATCTTGGATTTGATATGGTGAATTGGTTGAAAGTGATGAATATATCAATTGTGTATGTTGATGGTGGTTATGATATTATTTCATGAATTACCTTGTTTTTCATATTGGTTATGCATTATAGGGTGATTGAAGTATGAAGTCCCATGAAATGCAAAAAGGTAGGAATGTTGGTTCTTCCTTGAACTCAATTATGAATTATGAATTACATTGATAGTAATGATGTTATATCTGATGTGTTATTGTGGTGTTGATGACAAGAACACTCATCCTTAACCCTATACACTTGAATTAGATATGAAATATCATATATATTGGTATGATTGTTATATTATTGAAAGGTAGCTCTCATGATTATAATGTAATGTTAAACTGAAAGGTTTACTCACTTGCTAGTGTTTCTAAAGTGAAAGAATTGTTTTTATTCGTGATCACCTATGAGATATTATGATAAGATGTTAACATAAGGGTCTAGTAAAGGCTGATGTGAACTTATGTGATGACTAAAGAGGATTACTTAAGGGAATAGATGCTTAGCATCAAATGGGTATGTAAATGAGATAGGGGTCTCATATTTAGAAAGTCTGGATCCCCACATGGTTTTAATTTCCTCATGTTTAGCAAGTATGGATTCCCAATATGTGTGTTATCTTATAAGATGGAAACCCCCACGTTTAGCAGGTTAGGGTTTCTAGTAACAATCTCTTTGACCCTTAACTATGTGCACACATAGGACTCTAGCTTAGTGTATCCACCTAGCTAGGTATGTACGAAAGGTTAAACCATAGGCAAGTCTTAACCCTCTCTTTTCGATGTGGGAGTAGAACAATGGATTCTATGTATCTCACGTGGTCTAATGTTGGTTATTGCAACCTCTTTCCATAATGTACAAGTAAATTAATAAAGGAAATGTATGGACTCTAACTAGGGATTTTCTTGAGGGGTTTCTAGATAGTGTAACGAAGGGTATGGGACTTTTCTTAAACATTGGACTTGTGGGAATACTAAGAAATGGTTCTAATAGTGTTCTTTTGTAATTATGTTTATTATGATGCATGCATGTTAATCTATGTATTATCTTTATGAATATAGCAAGTTATGATGGAATATGAGATTATGAATGTATGTATGAAGTAAGTTGCTTAATGTGATACTTATTTTATGATAGGGTTATGGAATTCTATTCTTTGCATTGGACAAGTATTGTTTGGGTTGTCGATACATTGGAATGATATCATGTTGGTAATGCTTGCTTTATGTGCATATTGGATTTACTTGGTCAAAATCATCTTTTTCCAAGAATGTCCTTTTATACATACATTGATGATTTTTATGCATATGAGCCATACTTAGTACGTGTCATGTACTAACCCATATTTGCTACCCTTTTTCCAATACATTGTAGGTTCGGGCCTTTGAGGAGACTTCAAGGCTATTTCTAAAGACACTTGGATTTGCTTCTCCAAGTTGGTGAGTCCTCAAGTCCGAGGACAAGGCGATTATATTCTAGCTTTTAATTCTTTTGTTATGATGAAAGACATTGTTGTACTTTCCTTTTTCTAGACTACTTAGTCATGTAAGGGCTAAGTCCCAATCTCTACACTTATATATCTAGATGGTATGATATGACGAAGTTAGATTCTATTTTCATATATGAGGTGAAGTTGAACTTCCAAAGTAAAAGTTTTAATTTTTCTGTATTTTTATTCTATAATACATGCTATGACGAGTTCTAAGGGCTTGTATAAGACCTCTTCGAGGTCGAATACGCTGGTAACGACTAGGGGGTGCTCTCAGATTGTTACAATGTTTGTAGAAGAGCATAATGTTGAGAATAATGTAGTATTCATGTCATAATATACTACATCAAGTAGAGTCATGTTCATGGTTGTGAAGTGTGGCACGCTTATGAATCACATGTTATGAGATTCTTAGGAACTTTCACTCTTTTGATATTCATTTGTCATGCATATGAGTATTAACTCTATCAATTCGTTTTTTCTAAACCTTTACTTTTGCTTATAGGCAATGAATAGGAGAAGGAACAATGCTAGATTGACCGATAAGGAGAATGCAAATGAGGCGGTTCACCCTGATGCTCCTGAAAACCCTCAAGTTCGTATTAAAGAAGGGGTTCTGTTTAATTTTCAAATAAGGGCGGCTATTCATAGCTTGACTCAAGTGTTATCCACTAAACTTACTAGGGATGCTAGGGTGAAAGTGAACCCTATGCTAGCACTATCTCTTCTAGTATTAGGGATTTCACAAGGATGAATCCCCCTACTTTCTTTTGTTCCAAAATGGAGAGGACCCGCAAATGTTCATTGATAAAGTGTTCAAGGTACTAGATTTTGTGGGTGTGTCTTCTAATGAAACAGTGGAACTAGCCGCCTATCAACTCAAAGATCTGACTCAAGTTTTGTATGAGCAATTAATAGAGGAGAGGCCCATTAAAGAAGGTCTGCTTAGTTGGGCTTCATTCAAGATGACTTTCGTTGATAGGTTCTTCCCATTGGAATTAAGGGACAGGAAAATGAAAGAATTCATTAATCTTTGTCAAGGGGGTTTGAGTGTGAAGCAGTATAGCCTTCACTCAACTATCCAAACATGCTCCTACTATGGTGGCAGATTTTAGGGCCAACATGAACAATTTTTTATGGGGATATCCGACCTTGTGGATAACGAATGTAGGTCGGCTATGTTGATTCATAGCATGGACATATCTAGTCTCATGGTTCATGTCGAACAAATTGAGGATCCAAAGCTTAAGAAAGTTGGTAGGAAGTTGAAGAGGACAATGGTCGAAGATGTAAATTCTTCTAAGGTTAGATTTGATATTCAAGATAAGAAGAGGTTTTCCAACTAAGGACCTCTTGACACTCCAAGGATCAATTAAGATAAAGTGTCTACCCCAAGCCTTAATAGGGAAAAAGTGGTGGTTCTTATGTTGTGAAGCCTATTTGTGCAAAGCGCGGTAGAAAACATGAAGGCAAATGCCTAGTTGGCATGACTAATTGCTATAGTTGTTGTAAGAATGTCCAAATTAAGAGGGACTTCCATATGTTGAAGTCTCAAGGAAGGGAAAATGTTCAAGCACAAGCAACTACTCCAAATCACGATGCTACTAAGAAGAATCTCTTTTATGCTCTACAATCCATAGATGATTAAGAGATCTCTCCAGATGTTGTTACCGGTATGTTGCAAGTATTTTCAATAGATTTTTATCCATTGTAGGATCCCAGTGACACTGTCTTTTATAACCCCTTTAGTGGCTATGAAATTTGATATGCTTCCTGATGTCTTCGATGAACCCTTTTCGGTTTGTACCCTGGTGGGTGATTCTGTGGTTGCTAGAAGAGTCTATAGGGGTTTTCCTATTTCTTTGCCCAATACAGTCACATTAGTTGATATGGTAGAACATGATAAGTTGGAATTTGATGTCATTTTAGGGATGGATTAACAATATGCTTGTTTTGCTTCCACTGATTGTAGAACTCGAGTAGTAAAGTTCCAATTTCCTGATGAACCTATTTTAGAATGGAAGGCGGGAAACTCAATCCCTAGGGGTAGGATCATTTTATACCTAAAATCTTGTAAGTTGATTGCTAAGGGTTGTCTCTATCATGTTGTGACGGTCAAGAATGTTGAGTCCGAGATTACTCATATAGAGTCGGTCCTCGTAGTGAAGGAATTTTTGAAAGTATTTCCCTATCACTTGTTCGGGATTTCTCCCGAACAGGAAATAGACTTAGGTATAGATTTATCGCCAGATACACAACCTATTTTAGTCCCTTCTTATCGGATGGCCCCGACCGAGTTGAAGAAATAAAATTTCGAACCCAAGGATTTGCTTGATAAGATTTTTATTCATCCAAGCATATCTCCATGGGGTGATCCAGTGTTATTTGTGAAGAAAAAGATGGGTCTCTTCGTATGTTTATTGATTATCGGTAATTGAATAAAGTCACTATAAAGAATAAGCATCCACTCACTAGAATGGATGATTTTTTTATCAACTCCAAGGGGCGAGCTACTTTTTGAAAATTCAATTGAGGTCGGTCTATCACCAACATAGAGTGAGAGGTGTTGATATTCCAAAAATGGCCTTCCGAACTAGATATGATCATTTTGAATTCATAATGATTTTATTTGGTCTAACAAATGCCCCGATGGCTTTGATGGACCTTATGTCTAATACCTCAAAAATGACTTAGGTGAAGCTAGAGCCTAACATGGTAGTCAAGATGGTCTAAGGTCATAAATTGGTCTATAATTTTGTATTGAGGCAGTTTCTAAGAGTCTTAGGTGATTTGGAAGTGAAACGTCAAGAGATGACTAAGATGTTCAACGACTAAGTGAACTATGTGTTTCATGTGTTATTATGTACATATATCTGTGTTTAATGACTTAATGAGGTCCTTATATGATTTATTACAGTTTTTATAGGCAGTGTTTCAAGTTTCGTGAAGTTTGGAGGTCAAACGTCCGAGAACGTCCATAATGTTTGAAAGGTTTGCCTTGAAACGACCTTGTGTGTCTTGGTATGTTTTGTTGAGTTTTAATTGTCCGTTTTGGATGAAATTCATGTGAGAGGTATTAAAATTGTATACGAACATATTAGGATTGTAAATGTTTGGGTGAAAGTCCCCAAGGACCAACCAAGGGTCCTTGAGGAAGGACCGTTTCCTTGAGCCAAGACTGTCCAAGAACAGCCCCAAACGACACAGGCAATAGACGGCTCGTGGGCCAGTCAACGACCCATCGATGAGTGTCGTGGGTGGACAAATAGGCATGGGAGGATAGCCGCAGTCCCAAACCAGAGACTAATATGATGGTCCGTTGGTTGGGAAACGTTCCGTCGATGGCCACTCGTTGGTTGAGGTTGTTTCTGCGCAGCTTACTGTAATGTCTAAGGGTGATGTTGTAAATTAACCCCACGTCCAAATAAGAGAAAGGGCGGTTACTTAGGGGTCTTTTGGGTATTTTAAAAATGTTTATAAGCCTTTACCACTTAGAAGATTTCATTCTTCAAAATCAAAACCCAAAATCCCTAAGAAATTCTCTAGAACTCCATTGAAGGCAAAACTCAAGGAAGGGCTTGGATTGGAGATTATAGTGGTGATTCTTCATAAATTTCGTGGATTAACATAACTTAGGTATGGTTTTTTATCCTTGAAACTCTATTCATCAAGGAGCACAACTTCAAAAGAGTTTTCTAATGTTTTCAAAGATGAATTGTCCAATTTCATGATCTATCCATGGGTTCTTGTATTAAAGGTTTTAAAGCATTGAATATTGATTGAATTGTTGTTAATTAGGTGATTTCAACTCAATTAACCTATGAACCCTAGTTTTTGACTACTTTATGGGTTAAGTGATTTGGACTTAATGCTTATGAATTCTAGTGTAGTTGTCTATGGGCTATTGATTGATGTAAGAATTGTGTTGAATTGATATCTAGGTTGTGTTATATTGATGAATCTATATTGAATTGACCTAATTTCATAGAAAATCATAGTTTATGTATTGAATTATTGGTTATAGCCTTGGGTAAGCGCCTTATGATATTGAATTGGATGATTTAGCTATGGATTGAAGTAGAGAGAATGGATTGGTGGTATTCTTCTCTAATTCTCTTAATTTTATGTTAATTAGACTTCAATGATGTTGTGATTGGTATGGTCCACTTATGGTGGCGGTGTTATGTGCTTTACTTGCCATTGATATGGTCTTGTCGGCGTTACTTTATGTATTATGATGATCATGGCCTTGTCGGCAAACTACTTGAAGTATTATGATGATTTGTGTAGTTGATTTATGTGAAGTATGATCATATTCATTTACTTGTGATTAAGCTAAAAGTATGTGTTCTTCTATTGATGTTGTTAGGTGATCATGTTAGACTATGACTATGTGTTTATATGTGTGGTCTTAGAGTTGATGCATGATTGTTCCTACTTGACTATATGAGTCTATAATGGTTACGTTGATTATGTTATAGTAGTGTATAAGATGACCTAAAGATGATGTTGGTTGTGCCTATGTGCTTCTAAAATGACATGCTAAAGGTTATATGTAAAGTATGATGTGTCTTGTTTGGTAGACTTGTGTCTCTTATTTGATACATGTATGAATGTGAATATGAGATGTCTTGACGTAGGAAGCTAAAGCCTCTTAGTCTTGAATGTATGAATGACATGTGACCTTGAATGATGTTAAGAGGGTCTTTACGTGAAACATTGAACCTAGTGGTAAGGTTATGAACCATTGAAGTCGAAAGCCATAATGGTATCCTTCATGTAATGAATGATGGACTTAGGGTATGTTGGATGGAATAGAATCATATCATCCTTAGGAAAGTCATGATGAGCTATCTTGTCGCCATTGTAAGGTAGCCCTAGAGGACCTTTTTGGTAGGGTTAATGTTATTGGGTTATGAACTTGATATGGAACCCCTTGGTATGATCCTTTAATGTAAATTACTCTATGAGAACAGAGGCTAGCAGAGAGTGAGTATGGTAAGGTAAGTAGCTTTAGTTAATGGATGAGAGTAGAGTACAAAGTAAGACCTTCATATTCCTTAACCATGTGCCTACATGGGATGTGTCCTAGTTCTACACTTGGCATGTAGAACACCCTCATCGAAGTAGGTTAGATGAGTGTGTGTGTAAGGGATTGCCTGGGAGGTCGCTTCACAACTCAATCAAGTGAGACTTAGAATCACCTTTGGTAGATGAATCTCATGTTCATATGTTTGGTGTCTTGTAAGTGTGTGTTGATCTCACTATAGGTGGTCTTAAGGATCATTTAGGTGTGCGTAGAGAGTTTGTATGGGCGGTCTCTCTTTGTCTTACTTAAGTGAGTATTAGGATAGCTTTTATTGAGAGAATTGCATGCTAGAGAGTATCCAAGGTGAAGTTGATAGACTTCACTATAAGAGTGAAGGAATTTACTGTAAAAGTGAATTGAGTCACTATAAAGTGATATGGTTTGAATGTAATGTTGCCAAAAATGTCATAAATTGATTAAGTGATTTCTTATGTGTTTCTAAGGTGTTAAATGTTATTCTTATGATTATGATGTGATATTTAAATCAAAAGATGCATATTTCCAATAAATGACCATTTTCATGATTTTTTGCAGTATGTCATACTTAGTACATGTGTGTTTACTAATTCCATGGTTTTATCTATCTCTAAAGTGATTCCTAGGTGAAGGTGCTTTTGGAGAGCTTAGCTTGGATTAGAAGATCGTTCAACCAAGTTGAAGTATGTTCTCATTTGACTCGAGGTCATAGATGTCTTTTAATTCCTTTATCAAAGTATTGTAATAGACCTAATAGTACTTATTTCTATTGTGTATGGGCCGTGTCCCAAAGTATTCTTGTGTCTGAGATTTGATGAAATGAGACTTAGTATTTACTATGAGTTTTTTATATGAATGATATTTTAAAGACTTATATAATGTTTATGAAAAGTTTTAATTCCGCATTACTTTTCATATGTTTATATGCGATGAACGATACAAAAGGGTTTTTACAAGACCTCCGAGACGTCAAGTATGCCAGTTGCACTCGGAGAGTGCCATATCTTCTAGGGTGTGGTCTCGGGATGTGACAAGCTTCGTATTAGAGCATAGTTTATGAAAGTAGTCTTAGGAATCAAAAAGTCTCATCAAGTCACGTCTAGTAGAGTCTTGACAATTGGTGTGAGTCGCGACACATCTATGGGCGAGAGGCTATAGGACGATATATATTCCCCTATTTTCTACTCCTATGTTGTGCCGTAGAGTAAAAGTTATGAATACTCTTTTTTTATGGTTTTACTTGTGTTCCTAGGAAGATGAATAAGAGGAGGACACCGGCTAGGAGAGTTGAGGAGAATGATGTGAATGAGGAGATTCCTCCTCAAGTTCAGCAAGTTGAGCAAGTTCCTCAGGGTTCTCAAGGTGCTCATGGTGACCAAGTCCCTATTGGAGTTCAATGTAATAAGGTTCCGGTGGTTCCCATGGAAGTGACTAATGGGGAGATTAGAGAGGCTTTGATTACTTTAGACCGAGCTTTGACTACCCATGTGAATATGGGTATGGAACCTAGAGTCAATGTTGTGGAGAGCACTATGACATCTAGATTGAGAGACTTTGTGAGGATGAATCCTCCTATCTTTCTTGGCTCTAAGGTTGGAGAGGATCCCCAAGAGTTCCTAGATGGAGTGTACAAGGTGTTGAGTGCCATGGGGGTGACTTCTAGGGAGAATGCGAAGTTACCTTCGTACCTATTGAGGGACGTTGCTCATGTATGGTACACTCAATGGAAATATGATAGGCCGGTCGAGTCGGGTCCTATTGAGTGGGAAGAATTTAAGGAAGCTTTTCTTGGAAAGTACTTTCCCCGTGAGAGGAGGGAAGTGAAGGTTGAGGAGTTTATCAATATCAAGCAAGGCAATATGAGTGTTGAAGAGTACTCTTTGAAGTTCTGTAGGTTGTCTAGATTTGCTCTATCCCTTGTGTCTAACCCTAGGGATCAGATGAGTTGGTTTGTGACGGGTGTTGCTGATGTAGTGAAAGAAGAATGTCATACGGCAATGTTACATGATTATATGACCCTAGCTAGACACATGGTGTATGCTAAATCAATTTAGGGGTCTAAACTTGGTAGGATTGCTAGAAACTTGAAGAGGAGTATAAGTTCAAGAAGAGGGCTCAAACTCAAGATGGACCTAGTGCTCCTAAGGTAAAACTTGAGAAATGAGGTGGTTCTCAAAATGGCAAGCCTACTTGTGCTACTTGTTGAAAGAAGCATTATGGGGAGTGTCTAATTAGTACCGAGAATTGATTTGTTTGTGGTAAGGATGGACATAAGGTGATATATTTTACTAATATTGCTTCTAGAGGAAGAGAGGGTAAGCAAGTTGCTCCTAATGTTCCAAAGGATGATGCTCCAATGAAGAGGTGTTTCTATCACTCCGGACTAGAGGAGCAAACCCGGATGATGATGATGAGGATGGTAAGTTCTTGTATTTATTTAGATTATGAGTTCCTTCTAAGTGGGGGAGTATGGTTAGTAGAGTGTCTAGATGGTCCTAGAAGTATGTTGCATGTGCATTGTGTTTAGGGGTCTTGTTGAAATTGAATTTCATTGATTCCTTGCATTGTGCATTCCATGAAGTTATGATTATGTTGTAAGATGTGTTTATGTGGTTCTACATTGTATATTAGCATGTTTCCATCATGAATTGCCTAAAAGTTGCATTTTTCAAAAATGGTGCATAATTCACTTAGCATTGCCCGCTCACTGTAAAAATTTGAGATTTTGACTAATTCATTCTTTGGTCTAAAATTGTTGCAATGCGGTTAGAACTGATGTCTATGAGCATATATTTAATATAAAATGAGTTTTTGCTATTTGGAATGAAGGATGTGAGTTTTATAGCATGATGAGTTGTAGAATTTATTCTAGTTTCTTGTTGTGTTGTGATGCTCTTGATTTTGTGAAATTGATGTTTTCCTAGATGATTGTTTTGTATAATGTGTTGCATGGTAGGGTTATGAGCTGCAATTTCTGTCTCTATTCTTGGAAGTGTTTGGAGAGTTGCAAGTGTCTTACGAGGACGAATGTTGTCCAAGTGGTGGAGATCGTAATACCTCGAAAATGACTTAGGTGAAGCTAGAGCCTAACATTGTTTTCAATATGATATAAGGTCCTAAATTTGTCTATAATGTGTTGTTGAGACAGTGTATAAGAGTTTTAGGTGATTTGGAAGTGAAACGTCAAGGGATGACTAAGACGTTCAACAACTAAGTCACCTATGTGCCTCATATGTTGTTATGTGCCTATATGTGTGTTTCATATGTTAATGAGGTCCTTATATGATATATTATAGTGTTTATAGGCTGTGTGTCAAGTTTCTTGAAGTGTGGATTTCAAACGTCCAAGAACACCCATGACGTTCGAAAGGTTTGCCTTGAAACGACCTTGTGTGTCTTAGTATGTTTTGATGAGTTTTACGTGTTCGTTTTGGATGAAAGTCATGTGAGAGGTCCTAATATTGTGTATGAACATATTTGGATTGGAAACGTCTGGGTTAAAGTCCCCAAGAACCATCCAAGGGTCCTTGAGGAAGGACCCTTTCCTTGAGCCAAGACTATCCAAGAACAGCCCTAAACGACAGAGACAGTAGATGGCTCGTGGGACAGTCAATGCCCCGTCGATGGGTGTCATTGGTGGACACGTAGTCTTGGGATGAGAGCAGCCAAACACCAGCCTCAGTCCCAAACCATGGACAAATATGACGGTCTGTTGGTTGGGAAACGGGTCGTCGATGGCCACACGTTGGTTGAGGTTGTTTCTGCGCAGCTTACAGTAATGTCTAGGGGTGAAGTTGTATACTAACCCCACTTCTAAATAAGAGAAATGGAGGTTACTTAAGGGTCTTTTGGGTATTTTAAACATGTTTATAAGACTTTAACACTTAGAAGATTTTATTCTTCAAAATCAAAACCCAAAATCCCTAAGAAATTCTCTAGAACTCCATTGATGTCAAAACTCAAGGAAGGGCTTGGATTGGAGATTGGAGTGGTGATTATTCATCAATTTCGTGTATTAAAATCACTAAGGAATGGTTTTTGATCCTTGAAACTGTATTTATCAAGGAGCCCAACTTACAAAGAGTTTTCTGATGTTTTCAAAGATGAATTGTCAAATTTCATGATCTATCCATGAGTTCTTGCATTAAAGGTTTTATAGAGTTGAATATTGATTGAATTATGTTAGTGAGGTGATTTTAACTCAATTAACCTATGAACCCATGTAATTGATGAACCCTAGTTTTTTACTACTTTATGTTTAAGTGATTTGGACTTAATGCTTATGAATTCTACTGTAGTTTTCTATGGGCTATTGATTGATGTAATATTTGTTGAATTGATATATAGGTTGTCTTATATTGATGAATCTATATTTAATTGACCTAGTTTCATTGAACATCAAAGTTTATGTATTGAATTATTGGTTATGGCCATGGGTAAGGGTCTTATGATATTGATTTGGATGATTTAGCTATGGATTGAAGTGGAGAGAATGGATTGGTGGTACTCTGTCCTAATTCTCTTTATTTTATGTTAATTAGACTTTAATTATGTTGCGATTGGTATGGTCCACCTATGGTGGCGGTGTTATGTGCTTTACTTGCAATTGATGTGGCCTTGTCGGCGTTACTTTATGTATTATGATGATCCTTGTCTTGTCGGAAAACTACTTGAAGTGTTATGATGATTTGTGTAGTTGATTTATGTGAAGTATGATCATATTCATTTACTTGTGCTTAAATTATGTGTTCTTCTATTGATGTTGTTAGGTGATCTTGTTAGACTATTACTCTGTGTTTATGTTTGTGGTCTTAGAGTTGATGCATGATTGTTCCCATATGACTATATAAGTGTACAATGGTTATGTTGATGATGTTATAATAGTGTATAAGATGACCTAAAGATGATGTTAGTTGTGACTATGTGCTTCTAGAATGACATGCTAAAGGTTATATGTAAAGTATGGTGTGTCTTGTATGGTAGTCTTGTGTCTCTTACTTGATACATGTATGAATGTGAATATGAGATGTCATGACTTAGGATGCTAAAGCCTTTTAGTCTTGAATGTAAAAATGACATGTGACATTGAATGATGTTAAGAGGGTCTTTATGTGAAACCTTGAACCTAGTGGTAAGGTTATGAAACATTGAAGTCGACAGCCGTAATGGTATCCTTCATGTAATGAATGATGGACTTAGGGTTGGTTGGCTGGAACGGCATCATATCATCCTTAGAAATGTCATGATGAACTATCTTGTCGCCATTGTAGGGTAGCCCTAGAGGACCTCTTTTGTAGGGTAAATGTAATTAGGTTATGAACTTGATATGCAACCCCTTTGTATGATCCTTTAATGTAAATTACTCTATGAGAATAAAGGCTTGCACCGAGTGAGTATGGTAAGGTAAGTAGCTCTAGTTAAAGGATGAGACTAGAGTACAAAGTAAGACCTTCATATTCCTTAACCATGTGCCTACATGGGATGTGTCCTACTTCTACCCTTGGAAAGTAGAACACCCTCATCGGAGTAGGTTAGAACTCCGGATTCCATGTTTAGCTATCATTGTCTATGTCGTTTATTGTATATTCTCATCATATGGGATACCTACTAGCATTAGAGAAGTTCTATGAAGTTTAGCTGGTGGTATGGGACTCTATCTAGACATTGCACAATAGGCTTTGAAGATGTTAGTGAGAGTCCCTAGGTCTTGTCCAAGACCATTACTTGAATGTCCTTATGTGATGAATGAGTCTTAAATGAACTAATGAATGTAATGGCTTAAGATAAGGAATCATGTTAAATGAATAAGTACCTATCTAGAGTAGTTAAGGGTTGTCTAGTTAAGGTGTGAAGGGGGCATAGGAATGGTCACTTCGTATCTTACCTAGATAAGTCTTATGAATGACTCTAGTTAGGGAAGATGGTTGAATATGTGGACATGATCTAAGCCTTAGGTAGTTGTAAGTATTATTTAGGTAATCTTGAAGAGGTCAATCATGAACGTTATCTTCTTGATTTACTTAAGTAAGTCTTTTGATAGCCGTTGGAAGGAGAATGTCACATTATCTATATGTTGATGTATTAAGTGAGAACAATTATATTTTAGGTAGTCTATAGGATTTGTTAAGTGTGTGTGTAAGGGATTGTATATGCGGTCGCTTCACAACTTACTCAAGTGAGACTTAGAATCACCTTTGGTAGAAGAATCTCATGTTCATATGTTTGGAGTCTTGTAAGTGTGTGTTGATCTCATTATAGGTGGTCTTAAGGATCATATAGGTGTGCCTAGAGAGGTTGTGTGGGCGGTATCTCTTTGTATTACTTAAGTGAGTCTTAGGATAACTTTTATTGAGGGAATTGAATGCTAGAGAGTATCAAAGGTGATGTTGATAGGCTTCACTATAACAGTGAAGGAATTCACTGTAACAGTGAATTGAGTCACTGTAAAGTGACATGGTTTCACTGTAATGTTGCCAAAAATGTCATAAATTTATTAAGTGATTTCTTATGTGTTTCTAAGGTGTTAAATTTTATTCTTAAGATTATGATGTGATATTTAAATCAAAAGATGCATATTTCCAATAAATATTTGTTTTCGTGATTTTATGCATTATGTCATACTTAGTACATGTGTTTGTACTAATTCCATGCTTTTATCTATCTCTAAAGTGATTCCTAGGTGAAGGTGCTTTTTGAGAGCTAAGATTGGATTAGAAGATCGTTCAACCAAGTTGAAGTATGTCCTCATTTGACTCGAGGGCATAGATGTCTTTTATTTCCTTTATCGAAGTATTGTAATAGACCTAGTAGTACTTATTTCTATTGTGTATGGGCCATGTCCCAAAGTATTCTTGTGTCTTAGATTTGATGAAATGAGACTTAGTATTTCCTATGAGTTTTATATCTAAGATATTTTAATGACTTATAGAATGTTTATGAAAAGTTTTAATTACGCACTACTTTACATATGTTTATATGCAATGAACGATAGGAAAGGGTTTGTACAAGACATACGAGAGGTCAAGTAGGCCGGTCGCACTCCGAGATTGCCATATCTTCTAGGGTGTGGTCTCGGGATGTGACATGCTTGGTATCAGAACATAGGTTATGAAAGTGGTTTTAGGATTCAAAAAGTCTCATCAAGTCACGTCTAGTAGAGTTTTGACCATCGTTGTGAGTCATGACACATCTATGGGCGATAACATATAGGACGATAGAGTTTCCCTTATTTTCTACTCCTATGTCCTGCCGTAGAGTAAAAGTTATGAGTACTCTTTTCTTATGGTTTTCCTTGTGTTTCTAGGAAGATGAATAAGACGAGGACACCGGCAACAAGAGTTGAGGAGAATGATGTGAATGAGGATATTCCGACTCAAGTTCAGCAAGTTGAGCAAGTAACTCAAGGTTCTCAAGGTGACCAAGTCCCTATTGGAGGCTAAGGTAATGAGGTTCCGGTGGTTCCCACGGAAATGACTAATGGGGAGATTAGAGAGGCTTTGATTACATTAGCCCGAGCATGGACTACCCATGTCAATATGGGTATGGCACCTAGAGTGAATGTTGTGGAGACCACAATGACATCTATATTTAGAGACTTTATGAGGATGAATCCTCCTATATTTGTTGGATCTAAGGTTTGGGAGGATCCCCAAGAGTTCCTAGATGGAGCGTACAAGGTGTTGAGTGTCATGGGGGTGACTTCTAGGGAGAATGCGGAGTTGGCTTCGTACCAATTGTGGGAGGTTGCTCAAGTATGGTACACTCAATGGAATGATGATAGGCCGGTTGAGTCGGGTCCTATTGAGTGGGAAGAATTTAAGGAAGCTTTTCTTGGAAAGTACTTTTCCCGTGAGAGGAGGGAAGTGAAGGTTGAGGAGTTTATCAATCTCAAGCAAGGCAATATGAGTGTTGAGGAGTACTCTTTAAAGTTCTATAGGTTGTCTAGATTTTCCCATCCTTTCTGTCTAACCCTATGGATGAGATGAGTAGGTTTGTGATGGGTGTTGCCGACCTAGTGAAAGAATAATGCCATACGGCTATATTACATGATGATATGACCCTAGCTAGACACATGGTGTATGCTCAATCAATTTAGGAGTCTAAACTTGGTAGGATTGCTAGAAACTTGAAGATGAGTGGTTCTAGTGACCAAAGTCAACCTAGGTTCAAGAAGAGGGCTCACACTCAAGATGGATCTAGTGCTCCTAAGGTTAAATTTAAGAAATGAGGTGGTTCTCAAAATGTCAAGCCTACTTGTGCTACTTGTGGAAAGAAGCATCATGGGGAGTGTCTAATTGGTACTGGGAATTGATTTGGTTGTGGTAAGGATGGACATAAGGTGAGAGATTGTACTAATATTGCTTCTAGAGGAAGAGAGGGTCAGCAAGTTGCTCCTAATGTTCCAAAGGATGATGCTACAACGAAGAGACATTTCTATCACTCCGGACGAGACGAGCTAAGCCGGATGATGATGATGAGGATGGTAAGTTCTTGTATTTCTTTAGAGTATGAGTTCCTTTTAAGTGGGGGAGTATGGTTAGTAGAGGGGCTACATGGTCCTAGAAGTATGTTGCATGTGCATTGTGTTTAGGGGTCTTGTTGAAATTGAATTTCATTGATTCCTTGCATTGTGCATTCCATGAAGTTATGATTATGTTGTAAGATGTGTTTATGTGGTTATACATTGCATATTAGCATGTTTCCATCATGAATTGCCTAAAATTTGCATTTTAGAAAATTTTTATCAGAACATAGGTTATGAAAGTGTTTTTAGGATTCAAAAAGTCTCATCAAGTCACGTCTAGTAGAGTCTTGACCATCGTTGTGAGTCACGACACATCTATGGGCGATAACATATAGGACGATAGAGTTTCCCTTATTTTCTACTCCTATGTCCTGCCGTAGAGTAAAAGTTATGAGTACTCTTTTCTTATGGTTTTCCTTGTGTTTCTAGGAAGATGAATAAGACGAGGACACCGGCTAGAAGAGTTGAGGAGAATGATGTGAATGAGGAGATTCCGACTCAAGTTGAGCAAGTCACTCAAGGTTCTCAAGGTGACCAAGTCCCAATTGGAGGCCAAGGTAATGAGGTTCCGGTGGTTCCCACGGAAATGACTAATGGGGAGATTAGAGAGGCTTTGATTACTTTAGCCCGAGCATTGACTACCCATGTCAATATGGGTATGGCACCTAGAGTGATTGTTGTGGAAACCACAATGACATCTATATTGAGAGACTTTGTGATGATGAATCCTCCTATATTTGTTGGCTCTAAGGTTTGGGAGGATCCCCAAGAGTTCCTAGATGGAGCGTACAAGGTGTTGAGTGCCATGGGGGTGACTTCTAGGGAGAATGCGGAGTTGGCTTCGTACCAATTGTGGGAGGTTGCTCAAGTATGGTACACTCAATGGAATGATGATAGGCCGGTTGAGTCGGGTCCTATTGAGTGGGAAGAATTTAAGGAAGCTTTTCTTGGAAAGTACTTTCCCCATGAGAGGAGGAAAGTGAAGGTTGAGGAGTTTATCAATCTCAAGCAAGGCAATATGAGTGTTGAGGAGTACTCTTTAAAGTTCTCTAGGTTGTCTAGATTTGCCCATCCTTTGTGTCTAACCCTATGGATGAGATGAGTAGGTTTGTGACGGGTATTGCCGACCTAGTGAAATAATAATGCCATACGGCTATATTACATGATGATATGACCCTAGCTAGACACGTGGTGTATGCTCAATCAATTTAGGAGTCTAAACTTGGTAGGATTGCTAGAAACTTGAAGATGAGTGGTTCTAGTGACCAAAGTCAACCTAGGTCCAAGAAGAGGGCTCAAACTCAAGATGGACCTAGTGCTCCTAAGGTTAAATTTAAGAGATGGGGTGGTTCTCAAAATGGCAAGCCTACTTGTGCTACTTGTGGAAAGAAGCATCATGGGGAGTGTCTAATTGGTACTGGGAATTGATTTGGTTGTGGTAAGTATGGACATAAGGTGAGAGATTGTACTAATATTGCTTCTAGAGGAAGAAAGGGTCAGCAAGTTGCTCCTAATGTTCCAAAGGATGATGCTACAACGAAGAGACATTTCTATCACTCCGGACAAGACGAGCAAAGCCGGATGATGATGATGAGGATGGTAAGTTCTTGTATTTCTTTAGAGTATGAGTTCCTTTTAAGTGGGGGAGTATGGTTAGTAGAGGGGCTAGATGGTCCTAGAAGTATGTTGCATATGCATTGTGTTTAGGGGTCTTGTTGAAATTGAATTTCATTGATTCCTTGCATTCTGCATTCCATGAAGTTATGATTATGTTGTAAGATGTGTTTATGTGGTTATACATTGCATATTAGCATGTTTCCATCATGAATTGCCTAAAATTTGCATTTTTGAAAAATGGTGCATAATTCACTCTAGCATTGCCTGCTCACTGTAAAAATTTTGAGATTTTGACTAATTCATTCTTTCGTCTAAAATTGTTGCAATGTTGTTATAACTGATTTATATGAGCATCATATTGAATATAAAATGAGGTTTTGCTATTTGGAATGAAGGATGTGAGTTTTATAGCATGATGAGTTGTATAATTTATTCTAGTTTCTTGTTGTGTTGTGATGCTCTTGATTTTGCGAAATTAATGTTTTCCTAGATGATTGTTTTTTATAATGTGTTTTATCGTAGGGTTATGAGCTGTAAGTTCAGTCTCTATTCTTGGAAGTGTTTGGAGAGTTGCAGGTGTCGTTCGAGGACGAATGTTGTCCAAGTGGGGAGATCGTAATACCTCGAAAATGACTTAGGTGAAGCTAAATCCTAACATGGTTTTCAAGATGATCTAAGGTCCTAAATTTGTCTATAATGTGGTATTGGGGCAGTGTCTAAGAGTTTTAGGTGATTTGGAAGTGAAACGTCTAGGGATGACTAAGACGTTCAACAACTAAGTCACCTATGTGCCTCATGTTCTTTTTGTGCCTATATTTGTGTTTAATGAGTTAATGAGGTCCTTAAATGAGTTATTATAGTTTTTATAGGCAGTGTGTCAAGTTTCGTGAAGTTTGGAGGTCAAACGTCAACATCCATGACATTTGAAAGGTTTACCTTGAAACGACCTTGTGTGTCTTGGTATATTTTGATGAGTTTTACGTGTTTGTTTTGGATGAAATTCATATGAGAGGTACTTAAATTGTATACGAACATATTTGGATTGGAAAGTTCTGGGTGAAAGTCCCCAAGGACCAACCAAGGCTCCTTGAGAAAGGACCCTTTCCTTGAGCCAAGACTGTCAAAGAACAGCCCCACATGATAGAGGCAGTAGACGGCTCGTGTGCTAGTCAATGTTCCGTCGATGGGTGTCTTGGGTGGACACTTAGGCGTGGGAGGAGAGCAGCCAAAGACAAGCCTCAGTCCCAAACCACGGACCAACAGGACGGTCCGCTGGTTGGGAGATGGGCCGTCGATGGACACTCGTTGGTTGTGGCTGTTTCTGCGTAGCTTACTGAAATGTCTAGGGGTGAAGTTGTAAATTAACCCCACGTCCAAATAAGAGAAACGGTGGTTACTTAGGGGTCTTTTGGGTATTTTAAACATGTTTATAAGCCTTTAACACTTAGAAGATTTCATTCTTCAAAATCAAAACCCAAAATCCCTACGAAATTCTCTAGAACTCCATTGAAGCCAAACCTCAAGGAAGGGCTTGGAGTGGAGATAGGAGTGGTTATTCTTCATCAATTTCGTGGATTAACATCATTAAGGTATGGTTTTTTATCCTTTAAACTCTATTCATCTAGGAGCCCAACTTACAAAGAGGTTTCGAAAGTTTTCAAAGATGAATTGTCCAATTTCATGATCTATCCATGGTTTCTTGCATTAAAGGTTTTAAAGCATTGAATATTTATTGATTTGTTGTTAATTAGGTGATTTTAACTTAATTAACCTATGAACCCATGTAAGTGAGGAACCCTAGTTTTTGACTGCTTTATGGGTTAAGTAATTTGGATTTAATGCTTATGAATCTTGTGTAGTTTTCTATGGGCTATTGATTGATGTAATAATTATGTTGAATTGATATCTAGGTTGTCTTAGATTGATGAATCTATATTGAATTGACCTAGTTTCATTTAACATCATAGTTTATGTATTGAATTATTGGTTATTGCCATGGGTAAGGGCCTTATGATATCGAATTGGATGATTTAGCTGATTAAAGTGGAGATAATGGATTGGTGGTACTATGCCCTAATTCTCTTTATTGTATGTTAATTATACTTCAATTATGTTTTGATTGGTATGGTCAACTTATGGTGACGGTGTTATGTGCTTTACATGTAATTGATGTGGCCTTGTCGGCGTTACTTTATTTATTATGATGATCATGGCCTTGTTGGCAAACTACTTGAAGTATTATGATGATTTGTGTAGTTGATTTATGTGAAGTATGATCATATTCATTTACTTGTGATTAAGGTTAAAGTATGTGTTCTTCTATTGATGTTGTTAGGTGATCATGTTAGACTATGACTATGTGTTTATATGTGTGGTCTTAGAGTTGATGCATGATTGTGCCCACTTGAATATATAAGTCTATAATTGTTATGTTGATGATGTTATAGTAGTGTATAAGATGACCTAAAGATGATGTTGGTTGTGCCTATGTGCTTCTAGAATGACATGCAAAAGGTTATATGTAAAGTATGGTGTGTCTTGTGTGGGAGTCTTGTGTCTCTTACTTGATACATTTATGAATGTGAATATGAGATGTCTTGACTTAGGATGCTAAATCCTCTTAGTCTTGAATGTATGAATGACATGTGACCTTGAATGATGTTAAAAAGGTCTTTATGTGAAACCTTGAACCTAGTGGTAAGGTTATGAAACATTGAAGTCGACAGCCGTAATGGTATCCTTCATGTAATGAATGATGGACTTAGGGTGGGTTGGCAGGAAAGGCATCATACATCCTTAGGAAAGTCATGATGAGCTATCTTGTCGCCATTGTAAGGTAGCCCTAGATGACCTCTTTTCTATGGTAAATGTGATTGGGTTATAAATTTGATATGGAACCCCTTTGTATGATCCTTTAATGTAAATTAATCTATGACAACAAAGGCTAGCACCGAGTGAGTATGGTAAGGTAAGTAGATCTAGTTAAAGGATGAGACTAGAGTACAAAGTAAGACCTTCATATTCCTTAACCATGTGCTTACATGGGATGTGTTCTACTTCTACCCTTGGCAAGTAGAACACCCTCATCGGAGTAGGTTAGAACTCTGAATTCCATGTTTAGCTATCATGGTCTATGTCGGTTATTGACTATTCTCATCATAGGGATATCTACTAGCATTCGAGATGCTCTATGAAGTTTAGGTGGTGGTATGGGACTCTATCTAGATATTGCACAATATGCTTTGAAGATGTTAGTGAGAGTCCCTAGGTCTTGTCCAAGACCATTACTTGAATGTCCTTATGTGATGAATGAGTCTTAAATGACCTAATGAATGTAATGTCTTATGTTACGGAAGCATGTTAAATTAATAAGTACTTATCTAGAGTAGTTAAGGGTTTTCTAGTTCAGGTGTGAAGGGGGCATAGGAATGGTCACTTCGTATCTTACCTAGATAAGTCTTATGAATGAATCTAGTTAGGGAAGATGGTTGATTATGTGGACATGATCTGATCCTTAGGTAGTCTCAAGGATTATTTAGGTAATCTTGAAGAGGTCAATCATGAACGTTATCTTCTTGATTTACTTAAGTAAGTCCTTAGATAGCCGTTGGAAGGAGAATGTCACATTATCTATATGTTGATGTATTAAGTGAGAACGGTTCTATTGTAGGTAGTCTATAGAATCTCTTAAGTGTGTGTATGGGATTGTATGGGTGGTCGCTTCAAAACTCACTCAAGTGAGACTTAGAATCACCTTTGGTAGAAGAATCTCATATTCATATGTTTGGTGTCTTGTAAGTGTGTGTTGATCTCATTATAGGTGGTCTTAAGGATCATTTAGGTGTGCCTACAGAGGTTGTGTGGGCGGACTCTCTTTGTATTACTTATGTGAGTCTTAGGATAGCTTTTATTGAGGGAATTGTATGCTAGAGAGTATCCAAGGTGATGTTGATAGGCTTCACTATAACAGTGAAGGAATTCACTGTAACAGTGAATTGAGTAACTGTAAAGTGACATGGTTTAAATGTAATGTTGCCAAAAATGTCATAAATTGATTAAGTGATTTCTTATGTGTTTCTAAGGTGTTAAATGTTATTCTTATGAGTATGATGTGATATTTAAATCAAAAGATGCATATTTCCAATAAATATCCGTTTTCATGATTTTATGCATTATGTCATACTTTGTACATGTATTTGTACTAATTACATGCTTTTATCTATCTCTAAAGTGATTCCTAGTTTTAGGTGCTTTTGCAGAGCTAAGCTTGGATGAGAAGATCGTTCAAGCAAGTTGAAGTATGTCCTCATTTGACTCGAGGGCATAGATGTCTTTTATTTCCTTTATCGAAGTATTGTAATAGACCTAGTAGTACTGATTTCTATTGTGTATAGGCCATGTCCCAAAGTATTCTTGTGTCTAACATTTGATGAAATGAGACTTAGCATTTCCTATGAGTTTTATATGAAAGTTATTTTAAAGACTTATAGAATGTTTATGAAAAGTTTTAATTCCACACTACTTTTCATATGTTTATATGCAATGAACGGTACGAAAGGGTTTGTACAAGACCTCCGAGAGGTCAAGTATGCCAGTTGCACTCCTAGAGTGCCATATCTTCTAGGGTGTGGTATCGGGATGTGACATTATGAATCGAGTTTTTAAGATTTATCTTTATTTGTTTATGATTGTATTCATTGTCAACATCTTGATATACTCTAAGAGTGAGAATGATCATATGAACCATTTGAGGATAGTTTTGAAAGTCCTCAAGGACAATCAACTCTTTGCGAAATTTAGTAAATGTGAATTTTGGTTGAGATTGGTTGTGTTTCTTTGTCACATAGTCTCTGGTGAAGGTTTAGAGGTAGATTCGAGAAAGACGGATGCAATAAAAAGTTGCCCTAGACCATTGAGTCCTCTGATATCCAAAGATTTTTGGGTTTATCCGGATACTATAGGAGGTTTGTTGAGGGATTTTCATCTATCACATCTCCATTAACGTCCTTGACCCCAAAAAAATCCAAGTTCGAATGGTCAGAATGCTATGAAAAGAGTTTCCAATTATTGAAAGATAAACTCACCACCGCTTCGTTGTTAACCTTACCGAAGGGTACCAAAGGGTTTGTGGGTTATTGTGACGCTTCTCAAGTAGGTTGGGGTTGTGTCCTCATGCAACATGATAAAGCGATAGCATATGCCTCTAGTCAACTCAAGTTTCATGAGAAGTACTATCCAACTCATGACCATAAACTAGTGGTCATACTGTTTGCTTTAAAAATTTGGAGACACTATCTCTATGGGTAGATGTTAATGTGTTCACTGATCACAAGAGTCTCCAATATGGGTTCAATCAAAAAGATTTGAATTTACACCAAAGAAGGTGGTTAGAGCTTTTAAAGGATTATGATCCCCCGGAAAAGCCAATGTGGTTGCTCATGCCTTGAGTAGTGTATCAATGGGTAGTGTGTCCCATGTCGAAGAAGAGAAAAGGGAGTTAGCCCGTGATGTACAGAGGCTATCCCGGTTGGTTGTCCAACAAGAAGATTCCCTAAAAGGGGGTGTCAAGATCTGTCATTAGAGCTTTTAAAGGATTATGATCCCCCGGAAAAGCCAATGTGGTTGCTCATGCCTTGAGTAGTGTATCAATGGGTAGTGTGTCCCATGTCGTTTAAGAAGAGAAAAGGTGGAGTAAATCAGCCCATTTCCTTCCCGTCAAGGTCTCTTATTTAGCGGAAGAGTATGCTAGATTGTAAATTAAGGATATCAGAAAGTTTCATGGGCCCTTTTGTCGATCATTTCGGATAGAGGTGCCCCATTAACTTCCCACTTTTGGGGGTCTTTCCAAATTGGGCTCGATGCTCAAGTGAAACTTACCACGACATTTCACCCTCAAACGGATAGTCAAGCGGAGCGCACCATGCAAACCCTAGAAGACATGGTAGGAGGTTGTGTTATTGACTTCAAAGGTATTGGGATGACGACATACCTTTGATAGAATTTTCCTACAACAATAGCCACCATTCGAGTATTTCTATGGTACTATTAGAAGCACTTTATGGTAGGAGGTGGTGGTCTCCGGTTGAGTGGTTTGAAGTTTGTGAATTTGCACTTCTTGGTCCCGAGGTAGTCTATGAGGCCACAAAAAAAGTTTGAATAATAAGAGATAGGTTAAAAAAACTTATAGTTGGCAAAAGTCATATGCCGTCAATAGAAAGAGGGACCTTGATTTTAAAATAAGTGATTGGGTCTACTTGAAAATTTCACCTATGAAACGGGTGATGAGGTTTGGTAAGAAGGGGAAACTTAGTCTCGGTATGTAGGCCTTTACAAAATTTTGAAGAGAGTCGGGAAAGTTAATTATGAGTTGAAATTGCCAAATGGATTGGCCTTGGTTCAACCGGTGTTCCATGTTTCTATGCTCAAGACATGTATAGGTCACCCGGTGTCTATTCTCCCGTTAGAAGGTTTAAGGGTGAATAAGAACCTCTCTTATGAAGAGGTCCTAGTTGAGATCTTAGATCGTTAAGTCAAGAAATTGAGGGATAAATAGGTTGCCTCCGTAAAAGTCTATGGTTAAACCATCTAGTTGAGGGTGGAACATGCAAAGCCAAGGCCGACATGAAGTCCCGCTATCCTTATCTCTTTCCTATTACCATTATACAAGGTTGAGGTTAGTAGTTTCTCTTAATTTAATATAAATGTAGAGTCATTTGTGTTAATGATGATGACTTGAATTCCTTGTATGTGCATATTCTTGTGGAAATTCATGCTTAAATTGTATTTTGAGTTTTCATGAATTGTATTTCTCATGATTGGCTTGCACTTAAATATATTGTCTTATATTTCCTTCATGAGAGTTGTATTGAACATACTTGATGTTTTTTTGTATGAGGAAATATCATGTTAATTTCTCATGTATAAGTTGATGCTCATTGAATATGGAGAAGGTAGTTCCTCCTAAACTTAGGTGAAGTAATGAGTTTCGAGCATGATGATGTTTTGGATTAAGTTCCTATGTAATATGATGCCATGATATTGTTTTATATGACTGGTTTTTGTGCTTCTAGTTTCAAGTCATTGTCTTCCATAGAAAAGTCCAACTGTCATTCGGGGATAAATGTTCCTTAGGGAGGGATATTGTAACACCTCGGATAATCTATGACCAAAGCTAGAGCCTCACCTAATTAATAATGATTTAAAATGGTGTTTCCAGAGCTAAACTAATGTAATTAACGAGATTTGGAAGTATTTGAGCCTAAACATCAAGGAACGACCATGACGTACGGAAACTAGTGAAATTGAACTATTAAGTGTACTTAGGTCTTTTGAAGGTTTGGGAGTGTCGTATGATGGGTAAAAATTTGTAAAAATAACTTTAAATAGGTCAAATGATTTTTGTAGGATCAAAAGGTCCAGTTGAGACCCCCCAAGGACCCCCCCTAGGGGTCCTTGAGGAGTGCCAAACACTTGGCCAGTAAGCTGCCAAAGGCAGCAAGGAATTGTACTTGGAGGGATCATGTCCGCGTCGCGGACTATCTCCACCAAGGGACAAAATGTTGGTCCGCGTCCCAGACGTGTTCGCGGACTCCTCAGTCCCAAAATTAATTTCCCGAAACTTGTGGGAACAGCTCCGTGACACGGACTTGTTCCACGATGAAAATTCCAAAAACTAAAGCCAAGTTTGACTTGGTTTAAAGTTCCAACTAAGTGATGGGTGTTTTGGATATTTTAGGGGATTGGAATATATTAATTTTAAGTCAGTTTTATCCCACTTTTACCCATCCAAAACAAATCCCCAAATTGAAAACCCAATTGCTCTCACTTCTCTCTAAATTCTCTCTCTACCCAAACCTCCATTGAAGGATATTCAAGCTTCAAGAAGAAAATCAATTATCCATGTTTTCAACTCAATTTTGTGGCTAAATCTTCATTAAGGTATGATTTTGTTTCACTCTTTGGATTCCTTTCACCAAGAGGTCCCTCCAAAGATGTTTTAAAAAATCCACCAAATTTTGGGTTTTTCTCTTCACATGGGTCTTGTTTGAAAAACAAAATCTGAATCAATTATGATGAATTATGATTACTTAGGGTTGTTTAGGTGTATAATGATGGATAATTGTTGTTGTTAGGATCCAATTCCCTTGGTCTCATGTTCTTCACCAATTGTATAAATGTTGGATTTGATATGGTGAATTTCTTGAAGGTGATAAATATGTCAATTGTTTATGTTGATGTTAGTTATAATATTACTTCTTGAATTACCTTGTTTTATGTATTGGTTATTCATTCTTGGGTGATTAAATTATGATGTCCCATGAAGGGAAAGAAGGTATGAAAGTTGGTTCTTCCTTGAACTCAATTATGAAATATGAATAACTTAACTAGTAATGATGCTATATCTAATGTGTTATTGTGGTATTGATGACAAGGTTCCCTCATCTTTAACCCTACACACTTAAATTAGCTATGAAATATGTATGTACGTCCTTGACCCTATAGTGTGTGCCTACATAGGACTCTAGCTTAGTGGATCCACGTATATTGCTTTGTAAGAAAGGTTACACCTTAGGAAAGTGTTAACCCTCTCTTTTAGGTGTGGGAGTAGAACACCGGATTCCATGTAGCTCACATGGTCTAATGTCGGTTATTGCAACCTCTTTCATTAATCTGCAAGTAAATGAATAAATGAAATGTGTGGACTCTCACTAGGGCTTTTCTTAAGGGGTTTCAATGTAGTATAAGGGAGGGTATGTGATTTCTCTCACACATTGCACTTGTGGGGATCCTAAAGGATACTTCTAATAGTGTTATTTTGTGATTATGTTGATTATTACTCATGTATGTTAAGTAATGTATGATCTTTATGAATAAAGCATGTTATGATAGAATATGAGAATATGAATTTATTTATGCAGTTGGTTGCTTAATGTGAAACGTAGCTTTGGTTAGGTTTATGGGATTCTATTCTTTGCATTCCACAAGTATTGCTTAGGTTGTCTACATGTTGGGATTATATCATCTTGGGTTGGCTTATGATGTTTGCTTTATGTGCATATTGGATTTACTTGGTAATAAAGCATGTTTTGACTAAAATGTCCTTTTATACATGCATTGATTATTTTTATGCATACGAGCCATACATAGTACGTGTGATGTACTAACCCATATTTTCTTTCGTTTTTCCTAAAAATTTTAGGTTCGAGCCTTTGAGGATACTTCAAGGCTACTTCTCAAGACACTTGGATTTGCTTCTCCATGTTGGTGAGTCCTCAAGTCCGAGGATAAGGCCATTATGTTCTAGCTTTTTGTTCTTTTATTATTAGCAAAGACATTATTGTACTTTCCTATTTCTAGACTCCTTATTAATGAAAGGGTTAAGTCCCGATCTCTACACTTCTTTGTCTAGATGGTATGATCTGACGAAGTTAGATTCTATTTTCATATTTGAACTGAAGTTGAACTTCCAAAGTAAAAGTTTTAAATTTTCCGCATTTTTATTCTACGATACATGCTATGATGAGTGATAAGGGCTTGTATAGGACCTCTTCGAGGTCAAATACACCGTTAAAGACTAGGGGGTGCTCTCGGGTCATTACACGTTGATTAATAACTGGACCCACTTGAGCGAGAAGTTCATGGTTATACTTAGGCAAGTAGGACAACCCTTTTGGGTATGGGAGACAACAGGGTATCATGTTTTAGCTCACATTGTGTCTGTGTCGGTTAAGGATAATTCCCCACATTCATAATGAAGTAATGTTACTTCTACAAGTATCACACATGTGTTCAAGGGTTTTAAAGATGATGTGAGCTTTCATTGGCCAGATTTTATAAACTCTGTATTTGAATCCTCTTATAATATATTTTAGTTAGCTCAATTGCATATCATAAAATGAAATGTTCCTTTTAGCACTTTATAAATGTTTTCATGAACGGGTATCATTGTTGGTACATTGTTTTGTACTAACGCATACTCTTGCCTACATATTCCCAGAATCTCCATGACCGTTAAGGTCATCAGTTTCGTAGCTAATTGATAAATTTTCGAGATTTCAAAGCTTTGGTGAGTTCTAATGCTTTGAGGACAGAGTTTCATTGTATTATGTTTATTTCGTTTAGTTTTCTTTCGGACATGATGTATTGGATAGGCCAAATTTTATTCTATTGGATTAGATTTTTTGTGATGAGACAAGATGTCTAGACTTCCATTTTTCATTAATAAAATGTTTGGACTCTGAAATCTTGTTTCACTCTTATTGTTCTATTTCTCATGAAATGAGAGCTAAATGTCTTGTATGGAATTCTTCAAGTTTCAATGCGTTATGTTACATCTAAGAGGTACCCCTAGGTTTTAACACTTATGCTTGTAGAAATTTATGAATTATTGGGGGCAAATGTTAATCGCACATCCCCAAAAACTAGTATTTGATATGCACCAAGCTGTTACTAGACCCTTGTTCGTTTTTGATTATTTATATCTTTCAAATGTTAAGTAAACAAGAAAATATATTTTTCCATATGATTATTTCCAATAGAGTTATGTGTGGAAAAAGATTTCCTCACATAAAAAAGGGAGAACAACAAAATGAGAAATTTAACCAATGAACAAACGTGGTGATAAAATTAAAAAAAATAGGATTACAAAAATTAATTATAAACAATCAAATTAAACCAGAAGACATGAAATTTTTTAACTTAATAGATCTAGATAAATAATGGATCTTTTAATTCACCTTATTATTTCAAAATGTATATTTTATAGGTCTTCTTGATAATTTTCTTTAATGTTAAATGATCTTGGGCATATTTATGTGCCCAATTACGATAAATTACCCATCTTTAACGTTAGTTTACGACATCATATAACCTAACAAGCTTGTTTTGGATCAAGATTGCGATGATTGCACACTAATATACATGAATAGTGATTTTTCAAGTTACTAAGGGAAATAATCGAGTGTTGGAAGGAAAAGAAGTTGAAGGCGACAAGATGAAGCTTGACGAGATACTGGCGCGGCGCACCAGGAACCTTGGCGTATCAAGGGCGCGACGTACCAGGTCATTTTTATAGCAGCCTATTTCAGGCGTACTAGCAACGCGTCGCGCCAGCTTGTCAGGTGGAATTCTAGCGCGGCATACCCAACTTTGTGCGGAGTTTGGAAAGAAAGTTTATTTTAAAAGGACTCCTAACTAAAGTTGGATTCAACTTTATTTTCTTATTTATTATAATTAGACCCTTAGGGTTTCATTGTGGGGGTTTGACTTTTTTATTAGTGTGCAAAAGCAAGAATCCAAGTTTGTATTAGGTTTTATTCTTCTAACTCTTTTTATTTTTTGAGCAATCGCATGAACAATTGTCTTTTGAGGTTTTTTAATATTATGAGTAGCTAATCATCCTAGTTCTGGCGATGCAGCTAGGAATTAAATGTTGAATATTATTTGGTTTTTAAATAATTCTTGGTTGTCAACACAAGTTACTTATACATTCTTGTTTTGTATTTTGTGCTTGATCACCATGAGATAAATCTATAGTCTAATCTTAAAATCGAGAGAGGAGAGGTTAGATACACCAAAGAATATGGAGAGCTGGATCGGTCCACTAGATTGAGGTGATTTGTGTCTAGGAGTGAAGCCCAGACGAACAACTTGCTTGGTTACGAAATAGGATAACATATAAATGCTCACGAAATAGCTTACTTATCCCCGCTCAGTGATGTAGTTAGGTATCTAATTGGAGTAGGCGACGAAAGGTGTGTAACCCGACTTATATAATTAACCCTATAAACTAGTAACTTGATAACCAGACTTAGTTCTAAGCCAATAATATGATACATGAGATTCGATGTAAGATGCAGCCTTGAAATTTGTCTTTTTCTTGATTGAAACATCATCTTTAAGTCGTTCAAATCTTTCTTACTTTTATTTAGTGTTAAGGTAGAGATAGTGAACAATCAATCATCAATTCTTTGAATAGTTACTTTTATTTTTTGTTTTGAATTAAGTTTGAATATAAGTTGATCTTAAGTATCTTGGGAATGATAACTCGTTCTAAAAGAAATCTATATTACATACGAGACCACATACACTTGTGTGTATATTGGGGATCAACAAGTTTTTGGCGCCGTTGCCGGAGACTTAAACAATAATTGATTTATATTAAATTCTCTTAAGTCTACAATTCGAATATTCGGGTATTAAATACTTGATCTTAACTTATTTTATTGCAGGTATTTGACTTTCTAGGTCTGGATCAGAAGGGAGATCTCTTGAAACTTACGACTAACCTGAAAGAGCTCTGCGTTTGCTAAGAACGATGAATCGAGGAGAATTAGGATTAGGACATCCAGGCAATCATTGTGATGATCAGCAAGAAAACCCGGATGATGTAAATAATCCAAGGCTTCCGAATGATCCTCAGAATGTTGAGCACCAAGAAATACCTCCTGGTGTACCTATCCTTCCAGCACAACTAGTGCGAGATGTGGCAGTCCCACTAACCGCTAATTTGGCATCAAGTATTAGGAAACCTCCACCAGGGGGAAGGTTTGAATTAAAAATAAATATGGTGCATATTATCCACACAAATGGGCAATTCACTGGTCTCCCTCATGAAGATCCTCAACTTCACATTAGGAACTTCATGGAGGTCGTTGATACCTATATTCCACTAGGGGTCTCACCGGACTATGTGAGACTAACATTATTCCCATATTCATTGTTAGGAGATGCAAGACGATGGTTACATTCTGAACAACCGAATTTCATCAGTACTTGGGATGGTCTTACAAAGAAGTTCTTGAGTCGATTCTACCCCTCTAAGAAAACAGCCAAGTTGACAGGTGAAATAACGAACTTTGTCCAAAAGACTGGGGAAGACGTGTACAAAGTTTGGGAACGATTCAAACAAATGTTGAATGCTTGTCCACACCACATGCAGACTAATGAGGTACTAGCTCACGCTTTCTTTGAGGGTTTAGAGTATAATGCGTCTTCTCTTCTCAATAGTGCAGCAGGTGGAAAAACCCTATCAATAACAAGTAAAGCATTTTTTGGCTTACTTGATAAACTATCAGAAGGAAACCGAGGATATGAAGGAGATACTCCGCGAACCACAACCCAAACGGCTGTAAGAATCTTAGATGTAGACCAAGCTACTGCCTTGAATGGCAAGATAGACGCCATACCACATAGCATGAAGGCACAATTTAAGCAGTTGTCTGTAATTCAAGCAACAGTAAATATGATTGAACAAATAGTAAATTGGTCTGGGGTATGTGGTAGTGCAACCTATGAAACTGAACTGTGTAAGGCTAACCCACATTCTGTGAACTATGTGGGAAATGTTTAAAGAGGCCAAGGACAACAAAATTGTGGCAATAGTTATAACCCTAGTTGGAGGAACCATCCTAACTTTTCTTGGGGTGGAAACCAAAATCAAAATCTGGCACAAGGTGCAAACCAATACCGTCACCAAGGGGCTGGGCGACAATACAAAAATCCCAACCCAAGTGTAAGTCCAAGTGTACCAAACAGCGGGATGACCAATGAAGAGTTATTCCAAAAGCTCAAATCTAAAATGGGGAACAAGTTAAATGCTAGAATAGATAAGCAGGATAAGAACATGAGAAACATCCAAATGTCCCAAATGAGTTTAGAGAAGCATGTTGCGCAAGTGGCCAATTCTCTGAACTTGCGTCCCCAAGGTGGGTTTTCTGGTGATACTGAGACCAACCCAAGGCAATTGCATGAGGTAAGCACTAAAAGTGGGCTGAAATTAGAGGAATTAGCTCCAAAAAGGAGAAACAATGAGGTAAGGACTAAAGAGAAGAAAGTGGAAGAGGCGGTGAAAAGCTCCAACGTTGATGCAACTGCTCCTCAATAGAAGTTACCACCTCCGTTTGCACAAAGAATAAAAGAGTAGAATGAAGATGAATGTATTGGTAAGTTTTTCTCTCTCCTTAAACAAGTTCACATTAATCTGCCTTTGGTTGACATTTTGCAGGGTATCCCGAAGTATGCTAAGTACGTGAAAGATATTGTGTCTAGCAAGAAGAGGCTCACAGAGTATGAAACCGTAGCACTTAGTGAAGAGTGCAGTTCTAGAATTCAAAATAGACTGCCCCAAAAGTTGAAAGATCCGGGTTGTTTTAGTGTGCATATTACTATTGGACAAAGCGCTCATGCCCGAGGGTTGTGTGATTTGGGGACAAGTATAACTTTGATGCCCTTATCTTTATATATTAAACTTGGGTTAGGTAGTCCTAATCAAACCATTGTTATCCTCTAACTCACAGATAGATCTATTGCTAGGCCAGAAGGTGTAGTAGAAGATGTGTTGGTGAAAGTAGATTCATTGTTTTTTCTAGTAGATTTTATGGTCTTGGACTTTGAACCCGATCCTGAAGTCCCATTAGTTTTGGTACATCCTTTCTTGGCCACGAGTATGGAATTGATTAATGTAGCAGCTGTCAAATTGACCATGAGGGATCATGATAAGGTAGAGGTATTTAATGTTTACTGTGCTTTTATATTACCCTCTATTTATGAAGAGTTGTCTGCCATATCAGTTGTTGATCAGATTGTAGAGTCGCAATTAGTTATGCCTGATGACCCCTTGGAAAGAGTGTTAGTAGGTCATCAAAAAGAGGAAGACAAGGAAGCCCAAGAAATAGACACATGTCTAAATCCAACAACTATGGTGCCTCACAAGTGAAAAGTAGAACCATTAGAGCGGGAGTTAGGGCCACCACCTAAACTATCCATTGAGGAGGCCCGAAATATAGAATTGAGAACAATGTCGTCTCATCTCAGGTACACATTTTTGGGTACTTATGACACTTTATCTGTTATACTTTCTGCATAGTTATCTAGAATACAGGTTAATGCGGCATTGAGGATTCTAACGCGGAGGAAAAGGAGATTGGATGGAAAATGGATGATATTCATCAGTCCGGCATTATGTATGCACACAATCTGCATGGAAGAAGAGCACAAACTAGTACACAACATCAACGCTGACTAAATCCCTTGATGAAAGAAGTGGTGAGAAAAGAGGTAATAAAGTGGTTAGATGCCGGAATCGTGTACCCAATCTCTGATAGCAAGTGGGTAGGTCCGGTGCAATGTGTTCCCAAGAAGGAAGGTATGACTATGGTGAAGAACGAAAAGAATGAGCTGATTCCCACTAGAACAGTTATCGGGTAGAGAATTTGTATGGATTACCAGAAATTATATGATGCTACCCGGAAAGATCACTACCCCGTTCCCTTCATTGATCAGATGCTTGACCTACTAGCAGGCCAAGAGTACCATTGTTTCTTAGATTGTTATTCCGGTTACAACTGGATCTTGATTGCACTGGAGGATCAGGAAAAGACCACATTCACTTATCCTTACGGCAAATATGCTTTCAAATGCATGCCATTTTGACTCTGTAATGCACCTACGACTTTTGAAAGGTGTATGGTGGCAATTTTTCATGACATGGTGGAAGACTTTGTAGAGGTGTTCATGGATGATTTCTTAGCCTTTGGGAAGTCTTTTGAGGTATGTCTGTGGAATCTAGATAAAGTACATGGTAGATTTAAAGACACTAGCTTAGTTCTGAACAGGGAGAAGTGTCATTTTTTGGTTAGACAAGATGTCTAAATCTAGTTTAGAGGTTGATAGGGCCAAAGTAGAAGTTATTGAGAAATTTCCCCCTGCCATCTCTATAAAAGGGGTGCATTGTTTCCTTGGTCATGCAGGTGTTTACCGGCGATTCATCAAGGATTTTTCAAAGAGTGAAAGACCTATGTGACATCTTTTGGAGAAGGAGGTGAAGTTTGACTTTGATGAAATGTGTTTGAGAGCATTTAATATGTTAAAAAGAAGATTAATTGAGGCTCCCATTCTAATTGCTCAGGATTAGGGATTACCATTTGAACTCATGTGTGATGCGAGTGAAGTAGCAGTAAGTGCAGTGTTGTGACAAAGAAAGAGTAAGGTGTTCCACTCCATTTACTATTCAAGTAATACCCTTGACGCTACACAAGCAAATTACATAGTGACTGAGAAGGAGATGCTAGCGCTAGTGTATGCCTTCGACACGTTCAGATCGTATTTGGTAGGCACCAAGGTAACTGTTTTACATGACCATGAAGTTATTAGATTCCTATTCAATAAGAAAGATGCGAAACCAAGTCTAATTTGTTGGATATTGCTTCTTCAAGAATTTGACCTTGATATGAAAGATAGAAAAGGTATTGAAAACCAAATGCTGATCACTTATCTAGATTGGAAGACCTCTCACATGTGAACGATTGTGAGCAAATCTGGGAAGAGTTTCCGGATGAACAATTGATGGCGTTGGATATTTCCCAAGTTCCATGGTATGCCGATATTGTGAACTTGATCATGAGTAAACAGTATCCTCTGGTTTCAACTACTCAACCGAAGAAAAAGTTGAACCATGATGCAAAGTTCTACATCTAGGATGAACCATTCTTGTTCAATAAAGGTGTTGACATGGTAGTGAGAAGATGCATTCTGGAGTCTGAGGTTAACAAAGTGCTCGAAAGTTGTCATGCTAGTCCATATAGAGGTCACCATTGAGGAGACTGCACCACCCATAATGTATTACAATCTGGTTTATTTTGGCCCTCACTCTTCAAAGACTCTATTGCTTTTGTGAAGGGTTGTGACAAGTGCCAGAGGTCAGGTACTATCTCAAGCCAACATGAGATGCCGCTAAACAACATTTTGGAGGTGGAAATATTTCATGTGTGGGTTATTGACTTCATGGATCCCTTCCCACCATCTAATGGAAAACAATACATTCTGGTGGCTGTGGATTATGTAAGTTAAAGGGTTGAGATTGTAGCTCTACCCTCCAATGACTCAAGGGTGGTGATTAAGTTCATCAAGAAGCACATCTTCACTCGCTTTGTCACTCCAAGGGCAATTATAAGTGATAGAGGTAAGTACTTCATTAATACCCTTGTGAAGAGCCTCCTTGCTAAGTACGGAATTCGTCATAAGGTTTCTATGGATACCATACGCAAAAAAAGTGGTCAAGTGGAGGTGTCTAATAGAGAAGTAAAGCAGATCTTCCAGAAGACAATGAATACGCAAAGGAAAGATTAGTCTAAGAAATTAGACGACGCATTGTGGGCTTATAGGACTGCTTACAAGACACCCAAAGGTACTTCTCCCTATCACATTGTATTTTGGAAAGCATGTAATCTTCCGGCGGAATTAGAACACCAAGCTTATTGGGCGATTAAAAAGTTGAACTTGGACCCTGAGCTAGCCGGTAGAATGAGATTGGATCAGTTGCATGAACTTAAAGAGTTTAGACATCACGCGTATGAGAATTCCAAGTTGTATAAAGAGAAGACTAAGAGGTGGCATGATAAGCACATAGTAGCTCGTACTTTCAATATGGGAGAGAAGGTACTACTCTTTAACTCTATACTTAGGTTATTCCCGAGAAAACTAAGGTCGAAATGGAGTGGCCCTTTTGAAGTGGTAAGAATGACACTACACGGGGCTGTGGAACTAAAAGGAGAAACTGGACCTACGTTATTGGTGAATGGGCAAAGAGTGAAACACTACTTTGGTGTTGATTAGGGTCTTGATCGGGAGAATCTTGAGCTAAATGATGAATGATCTAAGTTGCGTCGTGCTGTGACGTTAAATCAAGAGCTACATAGGAGGCAACCCATGATGTCTATGTAATAGGTAGTAAGTAAGGCTTAATTCGGTAACTTTAGCTTAGTTTCTTCTAGATATATTTTGTTTTTTTATTTTCTTAGTTGCTATTTAAAATAGGTCCTTAGATATTATTAAGAAAAATAATGCAAAAAGATGAGTCATGCCACGACCAAAACTAAGACGCTGGGTGGGAGGCAACCCACCGTTATTATGTCACATTGTTTGATTGATGTGCAGGCAAAAGGAGAAGGAGGTACCCAAAATTAGAGGAATTATGTTGAGGAATACAGTTTGGGAAAAAAATCTAGCATATCACCCAAGGGATTAATTCAGAGATGATTTTTAAGCGCATTAGCAACACAGCACGCCCCAAACGCATCACAAAAAAGGCAGAACGCCGATGGCACGCGCACTGCAGGTGCGCCGCGCTAGGTCCCTTTTGACTGGGGCCTGTTTGTGGCGCACTACAGACCCACCACGCCAGGCCTCTTTTGAATGGGGCGTGTTTGTGGTGCATTGCAAGGGCTTTGCGCTAGTACCCTTTTGATTGAGGCTTGTTTGTGGGGCATTTCAAGTGCTCCGCGCCAAGCCCTTTTTGACTGAGGCATGTTTGTGGCGCACTGTAGGCGCGCTGATCCAGGCCCCTTTTGACTGGGGCCTGTTTGTGGAGCACTGTAGGCGCGCTGCGCCAATACTTTCCAGGCGTGAATCTGGCGCGACGCTCCTGATATCGAAAAAGGAAAAATCTTGAAAACTGAATTTTTACCCGTGGGACCCATAAAATATCCCTACCATTTTACTTATCCCAACCTTCCCACCGCCCCACTTACTAATTAAAGTCCACCAAATCCCAAATTTTACCCCTCTATAAATGTTCCCCCTCTCTCCATTCACTTCATATTCCCCAAACATCCTTCTTCTCCCTTTTATTGCTTTCCCCCAATTTCTCTCCTACACAAACGAAATTCCTCCCTAATTCTTGCCAAAACTTTCTATTTTTTTCTTTTCTTCTACAAACAACCACCACAACCACCCCAATCCAACAACACTGACAAACCTATCAAGAAACCCAACCACCCCACTACCTATCCGAAAACCCCTCCATTTTGTTTCAAAATTTCCTCTTTCTTTTCTTTTCCTAGTTCTTTCTTTTCTTGGGTTTTGTGATGGCTTCAAAAGGTAAAAAGGTAGCTAGTGGTTCAGGAACAAAAAGGAGTAGATAGGGGGTGGCTGCCGGAAGTCCATGTTGGGAACCCCCAAATTTTCCACACCTTGAGTTTAAGCGGTTATACATTATGGCGCAGATTGGTACAAGGACCAAAAAGAATCCAAGTACTTCGGCGATGAGTACATGGAGGAAGATAAATTGCGCTGCGAATTTCCCTACATTCATGCCAAAATCAATGCGTTGGGACTTCAATTTGTGTTTATGAATCAAGGTGAGTGTAATTTGAGTTTTGTGTGTTAATTTTATGCTAATTGGAATACTCGTCGAGCTGAGATAAATAGTGGATATGGTAGAAATAGTGGGGTGCATTTTTCTGTTGAAGCGCTAAATGAATTTTTGGTTGCCCCAAATTGTGATCATGCTGAGTTTGTAGCCATGGTTGAACGACCCCCGTATCGTGGATATACATCGTACATTGTGTGGGGTGACTTTTGTTTCTAGGTAGGATAGAGTTAGGGACACGGGTCGGCATCTGACACTTAACTATGGACACCTTAACTTAGAAGCTAGGATTTTGTTGAAGATTGTTTATAGTAATTTACTTACGGGGAAACACATGACCTATGTTATGCGAGATAGAGTGGTGCTCATTTATCGGTTAATGAAGGGCTTACCGGTCAATGTGGGGGCTATTTTAAGGCAGTATATGCTAAAATTTAGGACCAACAAGCGGTGGGGTTTCTGTTATGGCAGCATCATCACTAGGTACCTGAGATCATTAATGATTGAGGAGGAATTTCATGTTGTCTGCCCTCCCCGTGCGCCCCATCTAGTGTGCCACCCGATTGATGTCATGCGCACTAAAGCGTATGATCCCTCCCACGGGCCTATTTTGACTGCTATCGATAGGCAAGCTCGTGATGATAGTTGGATGGGGTGCATGTTTGGCATGGCAGAACTGCAGCTGCGCATTGGTTGTTGCCCAGTGACTGAGGAGGAGATGGACACACTAGCCGATCGGTACCCATTACAGATACTGCGATGCACATGTGCAATATGGGTCTGGCGTTCCAAGAAGCGATCGATGATGATGACGCGACAGCTGATGAGGATGATGGCTCGACGAAGGGTGAGTTTGAGGCCATTGATACCGAAGATGATGCTTCCGACGCAACCTAGAGGCCGACATGAGTTCTCTTTTACCTTTGCACTTAGTTTTACTTTATAACACTGGGGACAGTGTATTGTTTAAGTATGGGGTTGAAGTTGAAATTCATTGTATATAGTTTATTTCTTTATTGAGTGTTTTTTATTTTTAGTTGGGTTCCTCGCATTTTATTATCGATTCTTTTCCCGAGGATAACACCTTTGAACCGTTAAGGTCTAGTTTTTTGCTTTATCGCGTCTTAGAGTCGTGTAGGAATGATATTTACTAATAATAGATGGATGACATCCGTCTTAGGGTAAATTAGTCATTATGAGTAGAAGTATGAAACCTATATCCTTGTCACTTTCAAACCTTGTCTTAATGGTTGTCTAGACGTCATGGGTGACGACACTTCGCTTGCATCAGTAAGATAGTAAACATGAAAACAAGCATAATCTCTTTGTGTTGACTCTAAGTGAAAAATAAAGAAAATAGGCTTAATTGTGTTGACACAGCGTAATGCATTATATGTGAACAGGCTATAAGTTGAGTACTTATGTGTGAAGTGATGCCATGTGTGAGAATATTTGTTAGTTTTGCATTGAATAACATCTACAACTTGCCCTGTGTGTGCTTAATGAATAACTGGTGTGAATTGTGGAATGTGATTGAGGCGTTTCTTTGAATAGCCAAGTTTGAATGTCCTGTGTATGCTTCCAAATAAAATATCCCTAGCGTAGCCCTTTGAACCTTGTAGCCTTAATTTGTTCTAAACCACTTAATGGAGCCAAAGCCCTTTTCCTGATACCATTAGTTTGATCCAAAGTAAATATCTAATGCATTATGTTAAGTTGAAAATTGACAACTTTGGTTAAAATGAATAGGGTGGTAGTAGTTTTGTGGAAAAGAAAAGAAAAGAAAAGGTACACAAGTAAGACCCCAAATGTAAAAAAAATAACAAAATAAACTAAGAATAAAAGATGGATGTACAGAAAGGGGTGTGCAAAAAGAAGTGGCTCAAATACAAAGTGAAGTTAAGTGGAAAGCATGTAGTAGGGAAAGAAAAAGTTGTAAATGTTAGCAAGGAAAACACCACATGTGCATTAGGGAGAATGTGTAACTAAAGTTTACCCAAATACATCCTTCCTTACCAAGAGCCCACATTACAACCGAATAAAATTCCTCTTGATTCCATGTGAACATTTTGTGAAAATTAGAAGTACACTAAGGGAAAGCTGATGGCATGTTAGGACATGTAGAACTTCAATTGTGAGTGAGAGAGTGCATTTTATTTAAAAAATTGCCTTATATTATAATGAATCAATTTATTGTTGGTGGTAAAAGAAAGGCTATACTTATATTGGTGAGGGCATTCACGAAACATGTTTGGTGCTTAATCTTGTGGTATGTTTCTATGATGTTGCATTGGCCTACAATTATTTGAGATGAGTCAGGCATCGAGGTTGTGAATTGCTTGAGTGATAGACTATAAAGAATGGTTGAAAGTGCATGAAGTGTGTCACAAAGTCATGATTAAATATGTTTGGTCGATTGTGAAGTGAGGTGAAGAGTCCAAAGGGTTAAGATCATAAATTGATAAGATAGACTTGTCCGAGGACTAACAAATATTTAAGTGTGGGGTGGTGATTTTGGGCTTATGTATATGCCCAATTATGACAATTTACCCATATTTAATGTTAGTTTACGACATTATCTAACCTAACTAGCTTGTTTTGGCTGGAGATTGCAATGATTGCACACTAATATACATGATTAGTGATTTTTCAGGTTACTTAGGGAAATGATTCAAGGTTGGAAGGAAAACAAGTTGAAGGCGACAAGACACGACTTGAAAAAATACTGGCGTGGTGCGCCTGGCACCTTGGCGTATCAAGGGCGCGACACGCCAGGTCATTTTGACTGCAGCCTATTTCAGGCGTACAGACAACGCGGCGCGCCCATCTTTGTGCGGAGTTTGGATAGAAAGCTGATTTTAAAAGGACCCCTAACTGAAGTTGGATTTGACTTTATTTTAATATTTACTATAATTAGAACCTTAGGTCCTCATTGTGGGGGTTCGACTTTTTTATTAGTGTGCAAGAGCAAGAATCCAAGTTTGTATTAGGTTTTAATCTTGTAACTCTTTTTATTTTTGAGCAATGGCATGAAAAATTATCTTTTGAGATTTTTGAATATTATGAGTAGCTAATCGCCCTAGTCCTGGGGCTGGACCTACGAAATGTTGAATATTATTTGGTTTTTGAATTAATTCTTTGTTGTCAACACAAGTTACTTCTACATTCTTGGTTTAGTATTTTGTGCTTGATCACCATGAGATAAATCTATAGTCTAATCTTAAAATCGAGAGAGGAGAGGTTAGATAGACGAAAGAATATATAGAGCTCGATCGGCCCATTAGATTGAGATGATTTGTGTTTAGGAGTGATGCCCGGACGAACAACTTGCTTGGTTACGAAATAGGATAAAATATAAATGCTCGCCAATTAGCTTACTTATCCCCTCTCAACGATGTAGTTAGGTATCTAATTGGAGTAGGCGACGAGAGGTGTGTAATCCGACTCATATAATTAACCCTATAAACCAGTAACTTGATAACCAAAATTAGTTCTAAGCTAATACTATGATACATGAGATGCAACGTAAGCTGCATCCTTGGAATTTGTCTTTTTCTTGCTTGAAGCATCATCTTTAAGTTTTTCAAATCTTTGTTACTTTTATAGTGTTAAGGTAGAGATAGTTAACAATCAATTATCAGTTCTTGGAATAGTTACTTTTACTTTTAGTTGTGGAATTAAGTTTGAATATAAATTTTTCATAAGTCTTTTGGGAACAATAAATCGTTCTAAAAATAATCAATATTACTTACGCTACCACGTACACTTGAATGTATATTGGGGAGCAACATTAAAGTTCCTCTTCAATTTTCGATGTATTGTTTTTTCAACCTATAAAACTGAGAGTGAAAATTTATTCAATACATAAATCAATTTATTTAAGTTTTAAACTGCAAGAGGTTTTCTTGGAAAACCGTTCAAACAAAAACATTTTAGTAACAACAACAATAAAAACACAAATGAATAATTAAATAAATCACAAGCTACTAAACATGTAAATTTTCATACATTTAATGAGTGAGTGAAATAATAATTTTTTTTAAATAATTCATAGAACACGACCTACATACGACACTTAATATAAGGACGAAATAAATCTGATGTGGAGAATCCTATGACACACTTAAACATGCAAAACCTAAAAGACATAAATTTTCTACGGGACATAATGAACATATAAAACAATACTAATAATAAGAGACATATACTAGTACACAAACATAATTTATTATCGGAGGGGTTTGAATCTTTATCATAATATTGTTTAGTGAAAGGTCATCCAACAAAGTCACGAAATCATCATCATTCAAGTTTAGTAATTCAGTCAATGATGGACTTTTTGGAATACCAGTAGAGTAGTTCTGGTAGTTATTCATTTGAATTGATACACCCATCGAGGGAATCTCAGCTGAAGGATCTATTTATGGTGTCATACGAGTAAATGGAGGATCTATAACTGGGGAAGGCTTCATACATCTTATTGTTATTCAAGGAGTGGAAGTAGGGACATTTGATGTGCACCCCTCGTCAGCATCATTCTTTTGCATTGCTTCACGTACTAATTGATGGTTCTTCTTAAAAACGTAACTTAGATCGTTGAGATAGAAAAGATTCACGTAAACGGAAATAATTTTTCCATTCAAAACTTCATACATATCATTCATAACTTCCTTCACCACATTTTCCTTTCTCACCTTTAGTAGTTTTGTTTTGCAACTTCTTGATTCTTTTCTTGGTGAATTCTTCCTTTGTCACCATATCTTTTCATCTCTCCAATCTTTCCAATTCTTTAAACTTTTCTAAGGTGTTGATTGCTGAAACAAGATTGGGAAACACCTTAGGTTCATTACTATAAGGACTATATATAATGAGACCCACTTCAATGTCACAAAGAGTGCTAAGATATTCTGCCTTTTTCAACAAACAACTTAGGTTCACAATGTGTTTTTTCTTGTATGAGACTTTTCTTTCAATTTCATTTTCAATCAATGAAAATATTCCTTTTTTTTTCTATGCATGTCTAAAGAAGAGGTATATGAGGATATATGTGTTTGTTCAAGAATGTGTTTGTTGTTGTTCTCTTACTTGTAGTTGTCTTTACCTGATATTGACCCTTATATATATATATGAAATTATGTATATATGAAAATTTTGAATTCTATAATTTTTGGATAGTTTGAATTATAGAATTTCTTAATATAAACACTAATTATTTGGGAATAAATTTAAATGAGAGTGTATGATGTTGTTTTTGGATCTGGTCTAATACTAACCAAATATTTTCAGTCAATCTTTTCCTATAAGGAAAAGAATTACTGTTGTTTAAGTTTGAATGAGTAGTATCTACATGATCATGAGTTTATAGCAAATGTGTTTCTTATAGAATTACATTTTTGGAAGAAATTATACTTAGTAGAAATATTATACTACATTCAAATATTTTAAAAACTAAATCCTACCTCTAAATGTGTTTTTATTAATATATGATATGCATCAACCTATTACTTGACCCTAAGTGAAATATTTTTCTATATTAGTTTGAAGGTAATTCAATATTCCATAATCAAGCCAATCACGATGCCCCAATTATGATAATCCACTAGTAGTGAAGCTAACCAGTACCCTGGAATGACAAGTATTGGTTTTAAGGATAAAAACAATGCGAAAGACAAAACTAAAAGATCGAAACAGAAGATAAAGCAGAATCAAGCCAATCTCTCTCTCTCTCTTTATATATATATGTATACACTAGTCTTTTGACACGTGTGTTCCACGTGATTACCTATTCCAAAATATATGTTATAGTAAATAGTATTTGCTTATTTAAACAGATATTTGAATAACACGCTTAGCAAAAAAATAATATTTTAGATTCTTTCAAGAATGTTAAACATGGATTATATATACATATATATATATATATCTTATTCTCGCAAACCATGAAGATGGTCAATGCAAAATGTTATTAGTTAAAAGCAATAATTTATATATTTATTTCAATTTGATGAAGTTCAGTCATGCAATTAATTATCTCACTAATATTACCCTACACACAATACTTTCTTTGTATTTTTCGTGTTATCTAACCAGATGATAATCTTATAAAATAAGAAACATTTTAATATTATATATTTTGAAGTTATAAGATCTTGTTAACTTGACAATACATTTTTGACATCTAATACTTTAACCAATACAAATATCTACAAAAATATAAATATCAATAAAATTAACTATGAAATAAATTATAAAAATAAAACTAATAGAAACTTCAATTGGTGTTATAAGTAGTCATATGAACATTTTTTCTTCTAAAATATTGAAATATAAGAAATTGTAAATAAGTAAAACAAAAGGGCAATGTTTATATAGTAATAACTATTTGTAATAAAACTTAATGAGAGTCCAGATCACATAAGTAGCATTGATGAACAAAGTCATTCTTTTTTCTTGAGCATAAAAAAAATCGTGACGGTTCTCTATATTTTAGAAAATATATTCAGAAGCATATATCTACATCAAATGAAAAATTGTTAACAAAAAAAATGAATTTAGGCTACATCATGTTAACTTCATATGTTTGAACATTACATACAAATGTATATATTAAGCAAAGAATTTATTATTATACCATCAAAGTTATTTCCTCAAGTACTCAAAGTTATGAAATATAGTCTCTTTTGGATAGAACGACTTCATCAGAATAGTGGTAACTCACTCAATGTAAATAAATCACTCAAAAAAAATAACAATGCAACAACAAGAATAGTAGAAGATTAAAAAAATTGTGGTTGAAAATTGAGAGGAAACCCCAAAATTTATAGTAAACAGAGGGGATGAATAAATGTTTTTTGTGTTTTATATGAAAAGTCATGACCTTTTCAAAAAGTCACAACTCTTTGAAAAAGTCACAACTCATCTAAAAATCACAACCACTATAAAAGAGTGATAACTTACCCAAAAAGTCACAACTCATCGAATAAGTCACAACCTAAGTTAGGAATATTATAGTAATTTAATATTCAAGTTAGAAGGTCATGCTTTTATTGTGTGGATACCACCTAGAACCTAGAAGTCACTAGTACAAAGATGATTAACAAAAGAGAACAATTCCCAAAAACGGATCCAACATACAAAGTCTTGTCCCACTATCAAATCAAATTAGACCATACCGATTTCTTAAAGTTGCCTTTGAAATGTCACACTCTCTATCCATCAACTTATGATACCTATATATAAGATCAATCATAAAGAAGCAAGTGGCACCGTGAAGCTAGTTCAACATGTAGTCAATTATGGGAATGATATACTTATTCTTAATTGTGACGTTGTTCAACTAAAGGTAGTCGATACATATTTTGATGGAATCATAATTATTACACATGAAAGGATTATGGAACAATATGGGGAAACACTGGATATGATGGATCTGTTATTTTGAAGGAGTTTCACTTTTTATGCAAAATTGTAGAAACTTTTATTCAACCAAATAGCGCATGTACACCGTTAGTTTGTTTTGGACTCTAGAACTAGTACAAAAGAGATCACCTATATATCTATACTAAGTAATTATTGAAATTAGTCTATACATGGATAAGTATTTAATTGATCAAGAATTGGTTTCCACTTCGGTAGGAACTGTCCTCTAATATACTGTTGGAGCAAAATTTCATTCAATCTCTTGGCAGCAAGTTCACTCTTGTGAGAATCGCCTTAAAGACTTTTCTCTCCAAATGTGATGGACACTGCTTGAATTCAACCAACCCAATAATTCTGTGACTGGTCCACTTCTATGTGCTCTATTCGATATCCATTGTAGTTTATCTTCCCTGCTTCTTATTTGTCTAGGAGTTTTCATCCATGTCAAGAGTGAACCCCATACCCTGGTAGAACATCCACACTTGAAAATAAAATGACTGAGTCATTTTGTCGAGAATGTGTTACACAATACATAATAGTAGGAAAAATTGTACCCCATTTTCCTAATTTTTGAACTGTTGAAAGTATTTAATGGACCGTAAGCCATAATATAAGTTGATGTCTAGGCAACATACCTTTTCAAAGTGTGAGGAACATTTATGGAAATATTGGGAATCGTGGTTTCAAAAACATGTACATTTACTTGATATTGAGCACCCCTTGATGTGAATACTTCTGTAGCTCATAAACCATATTCATATTCGTTAACCATTTTTTGAGCCTCAAGGATATTTCTAACAAGCCAACATGTTTGTTTAGGAATTTGTGCCTTATCCAGATATCTTTCCTTGATGTGGAAGTTGTTAATCCAATGAACCCATAAATTGCCTTTCTTTACAGCCACGACTCACAAGAGTTTACATATAGCTTCCTTGTTGCATAGGTTGTACTTTAACAAACCTAGGTCTCCAACATATTTGTTCCTACATAAGGTTTCCTAAGCCATCAACTAGTTCCTTCGGTAGGAGGAACAATTGAGCCTAATACGTATACATCTTGAATATCACACTTTTGATCAGTTGAACTCGACCACCATAAGAAATAAATTTTGTTGTCCAAAATTTGATCGTTGTGTTCTTCTGTCCACTAGGGGCCTGCATTGCTATATAGTGATATTCCTTGAGGACAAGGGAACTCAAGGTATTTGAAGGAAATTTCTCCAAGTCTAAAGAGCATTTCATATAATAGTTGATTTTTCAATTCTTCGGATATTTATGTGATATATATTGAGCTTTTGTACAGATTGTCCTGCAACTCCAAAACCTCCAAAAACTGATTGAAAGCTTGTAGTAGTAGTATTTGGAAAGAGGTTTTATCAGCTCTATAGAATATTAGAGGATCATTAGCAAAAACAAATATGTACAAGATTAACTCTGCTGCAGTTAGGATATAAATTAATGTTTGGGTTCAATTGGATTTGTTTCAGAAATCTGTTAAGGTATTCCATTGTTGATAAAAATAAGTTCGGGGACCTGGGGTCACGTTGCCGTAGAACATTATTTCCTTCGAATTTGGGAGTGAGCCTTCCATTCATCAAGAAAGAGTAGTTGACAATCGTAACACACTCCATTTAGAAATTAACAAATTTGATCGGGGATTTGTTGAGTGATTTATAGGCTTCCGTGATATGAATCTTAATAACTCACCTGAGTGATTTATAGGCTTCCCTGATATCAATCTTAATAAGGCATCTAGGTGATAGTCCTTTTTGGGAATAACCTTTAACCAATTTATGTGCTACTATACATTGTCGAGTATACTCCTACATGAAATTAAGCCTGCCTGAGATTCTCCAACCAATTTTTCCACAACTTTCATGAGTCTAGTCGTTATTAATTTATAAATAATTTGTACAAGATTATTCAGGAACCAACAGTACTATATTCCTTCACATAAATTGGATTTTGTACCTTTGGAATCAAGGTGTTTGTGGTAAAGTTAATCATCAATAGAACACTTTCATGATTTTGCCAAATCCCATGATACATCTTTTACTGAGGTGAGTTGTTGATATCTTGTCAAATAGTAACGATCCTTTGCCACATCTATGTTTAGATAAGGAATCTCTACAAAGTTGAATAACGATAGAGACCCAAAACAATTAGGGATAAAAGAATTGTGATTTTTTTTATTAATTATAAAACTCTAGGATTTACGAGATATTTATACAAGTAATTGGAGTCCTAATTATAAAACTTCTTTCTTTGGTTTGAGATAATTACTCATACTTAGCTTAAAGTCTCTCTTAGAATCGATGTTCCTTTTCTTGCAAAAATGTGAAAACATTTGTAACTTTTGCAAATACTTATTTCCCGCATAATCTTTGAAGAAATGAACTATACTCTTAACTCTTTAGTATACTCGAAACATAAGTCTTAAGGAAAGTTTAAAACGTTTGCAAAAGTAATTTGAAAACATTCTGAACTTCTCTTGACTTGCTTCTTAACTTCTAGACTTGACTCTTAACTTTCCTTGAATTGAATTATGAATTCAAGGTTCATGATCTCATGTTTATGGATGATTTCATGATGTTAACATGTACCTTAGAATGTTGGAATGAATTAGAAAAAATAGGCATGATACTAAGGAACTAGTACGGAAAGATGGAGGAAGAATGGTAAGAATTTTCATCCCTGGCACACCAAGAGGCGCGGGTTTCCAACCTTTGAAATTCAAATAAAGGTTTGGAGCGCTATGGCTTGCGCGGATCTCCATAGCCCAACATTTAGTGACCCCCTTTTGGGACTCTTAGTGAGGTGACTCCCTAGGACCTCCCCACGTGCTCCTTGTCAAGACCCTCAAAATGAGTTTAGGTGGATAGATCCTCACTTTTGCCTAAAAACGTTAATAACATGTTAATTAAGGTGTTTACAATGTGTATACTTTATTTGAAGTGGTTTGGAGGTCAAACGTCCAAGAACGTCTAAAACGTTCGAAAGTTAGACCTTAGACGTGTTAGTGTGTTCTAGTGTACCTTGGTTTGTTTTAAGTGTTGTTTGATGCTCAAATTGATATGGAAGGTCCTTAACTTGTTAATGGACATATTAATGTTCAAAACATTCAGGCACGAATCCTCAAAGACCACCCAAGGGGTCCTTGAGGAGGACCCAAAGGCTGCCTAGGCACTGCCTTGGTTGTGTCAATCTACGGCTGGCAAACAACGGCCAGTAATCTCATAGACGCCCCGTCGATTGGGGGAGTGGCTCAACACTTAGACATGTGAGCTCAACCAAGCCTCAGTCACCATTCACGGAGCAACAGGTGGGCCCGTCACTCCATTGATGCCCCGTCGTCCATGACTGTCGACTGGACCTGCAACTTCACTCCGTGTGTGCTGTCCACTTAAGGGGGGAATGGGAAATTCACCCAGCTTTGTAATAAGACTATGGACGATTTAGTTAAGTGCTTTTAGGTATTTTAAGTTAGTATATAATCCTTTAACCCCAATTAGACTTCATTCTCAAAATTAGACTTTCCCTCTCAAAACAAAATCCTCTCTAGAAACCTCCATTGGAGATGAAGATCAAGACGAGCTTGGTTGATGGATTTCCATGGATTCTTCTATAAGATTTCGTGGTATATTTATGTAATGAGGTATTGTAATCCTTAATCCTTAGTTATCCATTCATCTAAAGAGTTCCTTCCAATGTTTTCAAAGAGAATTCATGATCAAATTGTCCATCTTTCAATCTAGACATGAGCACCTTCTCAAAACAATTTCAAAAGCATGATTATGATAAATTGATGATTAGATACTATTCTTAAACTGAATTTTACTCCAATTTCATGATGAACCCATGATTCTCTCAAATCTCAATTTAGCCTATAAAGTGGGTAATGTGATCTTGTTGAGATGATGATAGATTGTGATTTAGATTATGTTAATGTAGCTATAGCTACTGTTTCTATTCAAATTGATGGTTAATTATTGGTAATTGATCAATGATGACCAAATGTTTGAGAATTTCTATGATTTCCTTATTTCTTCTACTATGTATAGAATTGGTAGTTGAATTGGCCTTGAAGGGCATTGTGTGGTATGGTCCACTTCTGGTGGCGGTGTTTATATTCTTGTATATGATTATGTGTGATGATCATGTCTGTGAAGGCATTAGTTTCAAGATGAATTGATATGATGATCTCATGTTTAGGAAGTTTAAGGATGTAGCCTTGATTCTAATATCATGTTCTAAGTGAATTGATGTTATGTGAAATATATGATTAGTCTTCCACACTACTTGCATGATCTAGGTGTGTGGATGATGTTATGTATATGTGATGATCATTTTAGGGTTAGGTGTGGTCTTGATGGCTAATGTTCATGAATACTCTTATAGAATGACCCCTACCTATATGAAGCCTATATTAATGTGTGATCAAAGTATTCTAGGAGTCTTCTATTCTAATGATTGAATATGTTCTTATATGATATGATATAATGTGAGTGTGTGTAGTCTATAGTCCTTAATACTCTATATGTGTGCATGACTTGAGACTTGAGGAATGTTGTACATATGTTGTGATATTTAGAGGGTGGCTTCCTCAAGGTTATCCTATAGACATTATGTGATCATGTTGACCAATGTACACACACACTTCATGCATGACTATGAATAAGATAGATTCATGATGACTAAGGAAAGGGTAGTTCTCCTATGCATCATTACCTATTTTTATGCATGTGAAGTATATGATTAATGAAGTTATGAACATGTGTGATTAGAGGTGTTATGTGAAGGTAGAACTCACATTGTATGCACACACACCTGTTGTATGATTGTATGGATATGTGAAAGGACATTCTCAGATGAACTACGTCTATGATGAAACGACATTCTCATCTTATAATCCTTTGAGCTATATGATGTATGAAGGAGCAATATCCTAAAGCCTCTTTATAAAGTAATGTATTAAATTCTTAAATATATATAAAATGGGAGTTAGACCTTAGCACCGAGTGGACTTGACAAATGAGAGTGGGGGCTTCACGTTAGTAAGTCTGGATTCTCACAAAATAACCTTCACGTTTAGTAAGTCCGGGTTCCCAACATATATGTTTTCTTATGAGATTGAAACCTCCACGCTAGTAGGTCAAGGTTTCTAAAAGTAATATCCATGTTCCATAACTACGTGCCCCCGTAAGTTATAGCTTGTGGATACCACCACTTATATAGCTATGTATGATTGGTTACACCTTAGGCAAGTGTTAACCCTCTCTTTTCGGTATGGAAAGAGAATAATGTATTCCATGTATCTCACATGGTCAATGTCGGTTATGGCTAAGTCTCCCAAAGTAAGAAATGAACTAACATGAGATTATGGACTCTAGTCACAACTTCTAGAGGAGATTACTTAGTATAGGTAGGATTATGGACCCTACCCGTGCATTTCACAAGTGAACTTCAAGAAAGGATAAGATTAGTACTTGTATGAAAGTAAGACTTACGATATGTTATGTATGAATTGTATGAATGCATGTTAAGTGACTTTGCTATGTAAAGACATAAATTATGCTTATGTGTGTGAATTGCCCTTATGGCTTCTAAATGAGTTTACTTAGTATATATGGGGGTATGGGACTCCATGTGTACATTGTACAAGTAAGCAGTTAAAGGAGTTGTGAGGTTGGTTTAGTTATGGTATGAACTAAATGAGTTATGACTAAGGTTGTAGTAAAGGAAAGAGTCGTTATATGATGTTATGAATTATGTGCCTTATGTCTAGTTATAAATGAAAGTGTTATGACTTTATAAATATGTTATTCCTAGTCTAGGGTGACTTCTTAGGTACACTTGGCGTAAGTAGTATTATGGGATGCTCCCTACGCATTGCCATGTGTGTATGTTGTGACTAGGAGAAGTTAGTTCCTCCTTAAACAAAAGTTGAACATGGTAATGTTATGTATGAACTTGATGGTACTATTTCTAGACTATGAGATTGTATTTAACCTACATGATTAATGATTTTTGTGCAACTAAGTGAATTCCTAATTTCTCAAGAGTTGAAGTGTTGATTTGGCCTATATGTGCAAGAGAAATACATTGTATGCCTAACTTTATGATGAAATAATGAGCATGCCTAAAAGTTGGAGAAATTAGTTCTTCCAAATGGCAAAGAGTATGAAAAAGCATGTAAGCATGGAAGAAAAGTAAGAGTAATCCATGTTTAATGTTGTTGCTTTAGTTGCATGATAGTATGAAGTTGGGGTTCCTTGTAAGTTTAGTTCATTGACTATAATGTGTTAACATGTTATATGTTTTGAGATTGTACATGGTTCATTAAGTCCTTGAGTGTGTGAGAAAAAGGTTCCAAGTGTCATTCGAGGACGAATGTTCCCAAGTGGGGGATATTGTCAAGACCCTCAAAATGAGTTTAGGTGTCTAGAGCCTCACTTGTGCCTAAAAGGTTTAACAACATGTTAATTAAGTGATTTACAGTGTGTATAATTTATTTGAAGTGGTTTGGAGTTAAAACATCCAAGACCGTCTGAGACGTTCAAAAGTTAGACCTTAGACGTGTTAGTGTGTTCTAGTGTGCCTTGGTATGTTCTAAGTGTTGTTTGATGCTCAAATTGATATGGAAGGTCCTTAACTTGTTAATTGACATATTAAGGTTCTAAACGTCTGGGCACGACTCCCCAAGGACCACCCAAGGGGTCCTTGAGGAGGACCCAAAGGCTGCCTAGACATTGCCTTGGAAGTGTCAATGTACTCCTGGTAAACGACGGCCAATACTCTCATCGACGCCCCGTCAATTGGGGGCGTGGCTCAACACTTAGAATTGTGATATCAATTCCCATAATTCAAGGCTCGGTAATCATAGACAGAGCAACAGGACGACCCGTCACTCCATCGATGCCCTGTTGTCCATGACCGTCGACTGGACCTGCATATTCACTGCTTGCGTGCTGTCCACTAAAGGGGTGAATTGGAAATTCACCCTGCTTCCTAATTAGACTATGGAAGATTTATTAAAGTATTTTTAGATATTTTAAGTTAGTATATAATCCATTAACCCCAATTAGACGTCATTCTTAAAATTAGACTTTTACTCTCAAAACAAAATCCTCTCTAGAAACCTCCATTGGAGATGAAGCTCAAGAACAACTTGGTTGATGGATTTCCATGGATTCTTCATCAAGATTTCATGGTATATTCATGTAATGAGGTATGTTAATCCTTCATACTTAGTTATCCATTCATTTAAGGAGTTCCTTTCAATATTTTCAAAGAGAATTCATGATCAAATTGTTCATCTTTCAATCTAACCATGGGTTCCTTCTCAAAGCGATTCCAAAACCATGATTATGGTAAATATATGATTAGCTACTGTTTTTAATGTGAATTTCACTCCAATTTCATGATTAACCCATGATCCTCTAAAATCTCAATTTAGCTTATAAAGTAGGTAATGTGATCTTCTTGAGATGATGATAGATTGTGATTTAGATTATGTAAATGTATCTATAGCTACTGTTTTCTATTCAAATTGATGGTCTATTATTTGTAATTGATCAACGATGATCAAAGCTTAGTGAGTTGGTATGATTTCCTTATTTCTTCTACTTGGCCTTGAAGGTAATTTTGTGGTACAGTCCACTTATGGTGGAAGTGTTTACATTCTTGTATATGCTTATGTGTGATGATCATGGACGTGAAGGAATTAGATGTAAGATGAATTGATATGATGATCTGATGTTTAGGAAATTGAAGGATATAGCCTTGATTCTAATATCATGTTCTAAGTGAATTAATGTTATGTGAAGTATATGATTAGTCTTCCACACTTGTTGCATGATCTAGGTATGTGGATGAATATATATATGTGTGATGATCATGTTAGGTTTATGTCTGGTCTAGATTACTAATGTTGATGAATACTCTTATAGCATGACCCCTACCTATTTGAAAACATTCATGTCAACGGAAATAGTTTTTCCATTCAACTCTTCATTCATCTCACTTCCTTGACGCTATTTTCCTTTCTTACCTTTAGTATCTTTTTTTTTTTGCAACTTCTTGATTCTTTTCTTGGTGAATTCTTCCTAATCACCATATTTTTTTATCTCTCCAATGTTTCAAATTCTTTAAACTTTTGAAAGGTGTTTATTGCTGCAACAACATTGGGAAACACCTTAGATTCATTACTATAAGGTTTATATATGATGAGAGTCATTTCAATGTCACAAACAGTGTTGAGTTCTTCTGTATTTTTCAATAACCCTATGTGTCATTTCTTGTATGAGACTTCTCTTTCAGTTTCATTTTCAATCAAAGAAAATATTACATTTTTTCTTGGCATGGGTAAAGAAGAGGTATATGTGGATATACGTGCTTTTTTAAGAATGCCTTTGTTGTTGTTTTTGTAGGTATAGTTTTTCTTTGCCTAATTGAACAACGTCACAATTAAGAATAAGTATATCATTCCAATAATTGTCAACATGTTCAACTAGCTTCAGGTTGCCACTTGCTTCTTTATGAGTGATATTATATATAGGTATCATCAGTTGAAGGTAAGAGAGTGTGACATTTCAAATGAAACTTTTATCAATCGGTATGGTCTAATTTGACTTGATAGTGGGACAAGACATTGTATGTTGGGTCTATTTTTGGGAATTGTACTTCTTTTTAAGCATCTCTGTACTAGTGACTTCTAGATTCTAGTTGGGATTTAAATATATAGGGAAAATGCACAAGTACCCCCTCAAACTATGCCAGAAATCCGAGAGACGCACTGATACTATACTAAGGTCTTATTACCCCCTGAGCTTATTTTATATATATATATATATATATATGTATATATATATATATATATATATATATATATATATATATATATATATATATATATATATATATATATATATATATATATATATATATATATATATATATATATATATATATATATATATAATGTTCGTTAGTTTAAATGATAGAGTTCCTTTATATAAACACTACTTATTTTGGAATAAATTTAAATGAGAGTATATTATTTTGTATTTTATGTTGATTTTGGATCTTGTTTTATAATAGCCAAATATTTTGAGTCAATCTTTTCCTATAAGGAAAAGAATTAGTAATGTTTAAGTTTGAATAAGTAGTATCCAAAATACATGGTCAAAAGTTCATAGCAAATTAAATATTTTTCTCATAGAATAACATTATTATTTTTCCAATTATGTAAGGCATTATATTTAGTATATATTTTATACTACTTTCAAATATTTTAAAAACTAAATCTTACTTAATTATGTTTTTATTAATATATGATATGACCAAACTATTACTTGACTCTAAGTGAAATATTTTTATAAATTTGTTTGAAGGTACATAAATATTCCATAATTGTAAAAATATTAATCAAAACAATATGTTTACACATAATACAAAAATAAAAATACAAATTTTATTACTTTAAAGAAATGATTTGTCATGACCCCAGTTCTCAAATCATGATACCTCAATTATAATAATCCACTAGTAGTGAAGCTCACCTGTACCATGGAATGACAAGTAATGGTTTCAAGGATAGAAACAAAGCGAAAGACAAAACTAATATATATATATATATATATATATATATATATATATATATATATATATATATATATATATATATATATATATACAAACACACACACTTGCTTTTTGACACCTGATTACCAGTTCCTAAAATATATGTTATAGTAAATAGCATTGCTTATTTAAGCGGATATTTGAATAATACACTTAGAAAAAATAATATTGTACGTTTTTTTGTGATTGTTAAACTCAGATCGTTATATATATATATCTTATTCTCGCAAATCTATGAAGATGGTCAATGCAAAATTCTTTTAGTTAAATGCAATAACGTATATCTTTATTTCAATTTAATGAATATGAATATTAGTCTTATCTCACTAATAGTAACCTTCAACTGATGATACTTATATATAAGATCAATCTTACAGAAGTAAGTGGCGCCTTGAAGCTTGTTGAACATGTTGTCAATTATGGGAATGGTATAGTTATTCTTAAGTTTTACGTTGTTCAACTGCAGGTAGTCGATACATATTTTTAGGGAATCATATTTATTACACATGAAAGGATTATGGCTACGTATGGGGAAACACTAGATATGATGAATCCATTATTTTGAAGGTGTTCCATTTTTTATGCTAAACTGTAGAAACTTTTATTCAAAAAAATAGCACATGTACACCGCAAGTCTTTTTTGGACTCTAGAACTAGTACTCAAGAGATCACCTATATATCTATACTAAATAATTATAGAAACAAGTCTTTACATGGACAAGTATTTAATTGATCTAGAATTGGTTTCCACTTCTGTAGGAACTGGCCTCTAATATGCAATTGGAGGCAAAATTCATTCCTTCTCTTGGCAGCAGGTTCCCTGTTGTGAGAATCGCCTTTAAGTCCTTTCATTCCAAATGTGATAGACACTTGCTGAATAGAACCAACCTAATAATTCTGTTACTGGTCCACTTATATGCGCTCTATTCGATATCCATTGTATTTCATCCACCCTACTTCCTATTTGTCTAGGAATTTTCATCCATGTCAAGAGTGAACCCCATACCCTGGTAGAACATCCACACTCGAAATGAAAATGCTTGAGTAATTTTCTCGAGAATGTGTTACACAGTACATAACTAGTAGGAACAATTATACCCAATTTTCATAATTTGTGTACTGTTGAAACTCTTTCATGGACGGCGAGCAATAATATAAGTTGATATCTTGGCAACATACCTTTTCAAAGTGTGAGTAACTTCTATGGAACTTTTGGGAATCTTGGTTGGAATAACTTGTACATTTACTTGATACTGAGCAGCTCTTGATGTAAGTACTTTTGTAGCTCATCAACCATATTCATATTTGATAACCATCTTTGAGCCTCAAGGATATTTTTAATTATCAAACATGCTTGTTTAGTAATTGGTGCCTTATCCAGAGATCTGTCCTTGATGTAAACGTTGTTAATCCAATGAACCCATAAATTGTCTTTCTTTATAGTCACGACCCAAAAGATTTTTACACATATCTTCCTTGTTTCATAGCTAGTAGTTTAATAAACCCAGGCCTCCAATAAATTTGGACCTACATAAGGTCTCCTAAGCCATAAAAGATCATTTAGTCCTCCTTGTCTGCAAGAAAGTATGACAAATACTAGTGACCAACTAGGCCACTTTCTACGGTACGAGATTCACTTTAGCCTAATACGTCTACATCTCGAAATATCACACTTTTGATCAGTTGAACTCGACCACCATAAGAAATAAATTTTGTTGTTCAAAATTAAATCGTTGTGGTCTTCTCTCCACTAGTGGCATGAATTGCTATATAGTGATATTCCTTGAGGACAAGGGAACTCAAGGTATTTGAAGGAAATTTCTCCAAGTCTAAAGTGCATTTAATATATGTTATAACCCGAGAGTACCCCCTAGACGTAACTGGTGTCGTCGACCTTGAAGAGGTCTTAGACAAGCCCTTAGCATTCATCATTGCCTATTAAATAGAATAAGCGGAAAATATAAAATTTTTCTTTTGAAGTTAAACTTAACTTCATTTATCAAAATAAAAAGCTAACTTGTCTCATATTGTTAGAGTATGAAAATTGGGACTTACCCCTTACAACATTACAATCTTATAAAATGAATACAACATAGTCCTTGAAATAGGAGAAGTGGGACAATATCTTGCAATATAAGAAACACAACTAAAGCTATAATCATAGGTTTTTATCCTAGCACTTGAGGACTCACCAACTTGGGAAACAATCCAAGTTTTTTGAGAATATTGCCTTGAATCTGCTCAATGGCCCGAACCTACATTTATGTAGAAAATAGAAGAGATATAGGTTATTATAAACCTCATGTACTAAGTATGGAAACATATGCAAGTAAAACATTTAAAAAAATGCACAAAGGGACATTTGGTTATAAGCATGCTAAGTTCACTTTAAAAGACTTTATGCACATTCGAAGAATCATATACAAGTCCATATCACAACAACAATACATATTCATATTCAAGAGTAACATCATAATAGAGCCATAGTAAACATTTCATATTTAGAGTCCATTTCATCAATACATCACAAGACCCTACTCATGACCCCAATATAAGTCTACTAGTGCAATGTTTATGTGAAACCCCATAACCCCACATAAAACCTACTAAACTAACAAAAAAATCACTAGCATTGTCTTTTACCTCATACATCATCCTATCATGTGTAGTCAATATCATGCATACCAATTTATACCAACATCATGTATATTACGTGAAACTAATATCATACATATCATATGATACCAACATCATGCATTTTATTCACAAAATATATACATAAATAACCCACCCTAGAATTCCACTTAAGGTCCACTTGTGCAATGTATAGGTAAAGTCCCATGCCCTTACCTACACAAAGTAACATCCCTTAGCTAGTCCTAGTTAGTATTAATCTTCTTACTTTCGTTCATTCATTTTAAAATTTGGTTATTACAAACCTCATGTACTAAGTATGGAAACATATGCAAGTAAAACATTTGAAAAAATGCACAAAGGGACATTTGGTTATAAGCATGCTAAGTTCACTTTAAAAGACTTTATGCACATTCGAAGAATCATGTCCATATCACAACAACAATACATATTCATATTCAAGAGTAACATCATAATAGAGCCATAGTCAACATTTCATATTTAGAGTCCATTTCATTAATACATCACAAGACCCTACTCATGACCCCAATATAAGTCTACTAGTGCAATGTTTATGTGAAACCCCATAACCCCACATAAAACCTACTAAACTAACAAACAAATCACTAGCATTGTATTTTACCTCATACATCATCCTATCATGTGTAGTCAATATCATGCATACCAATTTATACGAACATCATGTATATCACGTGAAACTAATATCATACATATCATATGATACCAACATCATGCATTTTATTCACAAAATATATACATAAATAACCCACCCTAGAATTCCACTTAAGGTCCACTTGTGCAATGTATAGGTAAAGTCCCATACCCTTACCTACACAAAGTAACACCCCTTAGCTAGTCCTAGTTAGTATTAATCTTCTTACTTTCGTTCATTCATTTTAAAATTTGGGAAACTTCGCCATAACCGACATAGACCATGTGAGCTACATGGAATCCGGTGTCATCCCCTCACAATGAAAGGAGGGTGTCCTACTTGCCAAGGTAATACATAATCATTTGTATAGCATCTAGGTGGATCCACTAGCTAAGGTTCCTATGGGGGCATATAGTTAGGGAACTAGGAGGTTGTTACTAGAAACCCTCTTTATGCTAATTAGTGTTGTACTTTCCACCACATGAGAACATCGGGTGAACCTTTCTTCCTTTGTGAAGGAACACCTCTCATTGTAAAGTTCATTCGGTACTAAGATAAATTCCCTTTCTGTTAAGTGTCTTTAAGTCTTCCTTAACATTAATTCATAACATAGGTCTTACGAGTTTAACCCCTCATATAACATGTTCATAGACCATATATTCTATGATGAGAAAGACATTTCATTACAAACCCAACATCATGTGATAACATTACATCATAGCGTAGTCAAAAGATGTACAAGAGAATTACCTTAAACCCCTCATAATAGAAAACCTATCATCATTTCACAACAATCATATTCATAGTGTTATCATATATTGATAACTTCATCATTCATAGTTCGACTAATCAATATTACCAAAGATAAACCATCAATATTGGAATAGCATGTTTATGACCTTGAAGATCTTACCAATGGCCTCCAAGAAACCCTTTCAGGACTTCATCCCAAATCCATGATATTTATCCATTAAATCAATTATCATCATCATAGAATAGTCAATTATATAAGAACATACTCAATTAAATTACCTCTAATCATTAATCAACATAATTCAAGAGTTAGAGTTAGGAGAAGAGGGACATTCATGGATCTTTAAGAAATTAGGTGAAAAACCTAAGTTAATACATCAAATCATTCATAATCAATCATTATTATTCAAATATATATCAAATAAGTCAAGTTTAAAGGTGACCCACAAATTTGAGTGAATTCTAGAAAGTTGGAAGAACATTGAAAATCAATTTGAAGGAACCTCTTGGGGAAAGGAGTTCCAATGATGAAGAGTTCCAATACCTTGTCAATACTTAAGGATTAATGTAGGAATGTTTTTTTCCTGAACCCTTCTTTATGGTTTTCTTCTTCAATGGAGTCTTTTTGTAGTGAATGAATCTAGAGAGAAGTGGGGGCTTTTGGGTTTTTGGAGTTACAAGGTGGAAGACTGGTTTTATGACTTAAAATAAATTAATATACCTAAACTAACTAATTATAACCTTTTTAAGTGTAAATTAATTAATTAGCTAATTACTCAACTAAACCCTACTTAAGTCGTGTGGAGGCAGTGAGCTAGGTGCCCATTGACGAGTCCCCATTGATGGGGCATCAACCAATCCACATACCGTATTGGTAAATCGTGGATTGGGACCGAGGAAGAATTTTTTTTTGGGGGGGGGGGAAATGTATGATTCTATATGTGGACTCACGACCACCATTTACGGGAGTGAGTCATTGAAGGATCATCAATTGCCCTCGTGGTCCCTTGCTGCTTTTTGACAGCTTTTAGGGCCAATGGTTGGTTCCTTCTCAAAAAAACATAAGGTGGTCCTTGGGGTGTCGTACCCATACATTTTGACCCTAAACTCATAGTAAAATGTATTCTAAGTATTTTTACAAGATTTATCCATCATGCCGCTCTTTAAACCCCTTACAAGACCTAAGGACACACTAGATCATTTTAACTAGTCTCTGGACGTCATGGTCTTTTCTTGACGCTTAAGCACTAAAACTTCTAAAATAAGTTAGTTACGTTATGTTAGGTCTTGAAACTTCAGTTTAACCCTTTTTAAGTTATTAAACTTCATTCAATGCTCTACCATAAGTCATTGGATTGTCGAGGTGTAACAATATAATAGGTGCTTTTTCAATTACTCCGATACATAATTGATATATATTGAGCTTTTGTACAGATTGTCTTGAAACCCCAAAACCTCCAAAAATGATTGAAATCTTATAGTAGTAGTAGTTGGAAAGAGGTTTTATCAGCTCTATAGAATATTAGAAGATCATCAGCGAGTTAGGATTGAAATTAAATATTGGGTTCAATTTGAGTTGTTTCGGGAATCCGTTAAGCTATTCAATTGCTGATAAAAGTAAGTCTGGGGACATGAGGTTACCTGACATAGACCATAATTAGCTCGTAATTTGGGAGTGAGCCTTCCATTTGGTTAACAGTTGTACCACACTCCATTAAGAAATTAACAAATTTGATCGGGAAACCAAACTCCAGCAATGCCATTTTAAATAAATTTATGCTTCCTAGATATCAAACTTAATAAGGCATCTATGACATTGTCGAGTATACTCCTACCTGAAATGAAGCCTGCCTGAGATTCTCCAACAAATTTTTCAACTAATTTCTTGAATCTACTCATTATTAATTTATAAATAATTTGTACAAGGTTGTTTAGGAAGCAATAGGCCTATATTCCTTGACATTAATTGGATTTTGAACCTTTGGAATCAACGTTATTGTGGTACAGTCAATTATGAATTGACCAGTTTCATGACTTGGCCAAATCCCTTTGTACCTCTTTTACTAAGGTGAGTTGTTGATATCATGTCAAGTAGTAACCATCCTTTGCCACTTCTATATTTAGATAAGGAATCTCTACAAAGTTGAATGACGATAGAGACCCAAAATAATTAGGGATAAAACAGTTGTGATCTATTTTATTATTTATAAAACTATAGGATTTACAAGATATTTATACAAGTAATTAGAGTTATAGTTATCTACTGATCAAGATAATGACCGTTATCCATAATGGGATATTCCTAATTTGGTGTTTATAAATAAGGTATAGTCAACACCCTCCCTGAAACTAACGTTGTGTATCATAAAGCATGAGTTTGGACAATAAATAATTGTCTATATCTTGACATGACATGTGTAAATAAATCAGCCAGTTGATCTTTAGGGGATATATTCTTTAGGCTAATACTCCAATCTTCAACAAGTTTTCTAATGTAGTGAGAGTCTAAATCTATGTTATCGGTGTTTTCATGATGAACGGGGTTTGTTGCTATTCTTATTTGCACTAGTGTTGTCGCCATACAATGTGGTTGATCTTTCCATTTCGATGCACAATTCTGATGAGAACCTTCACAGCCAAACGATTTTAGAGTTGTCACACCCCGAGCATATACCCTGGGCGAGGCTGGCACTCGAGAACCATTGTTGGCCCCGAGGGAACCCTTGTACTGACTTACTTACTCAGCGAAAGACTTAACTTATTAAAGATAACTCATTAAAACTTTGAATTTTAAAAAGAAAAAATTCAACTAGCCAATTAGGCAAACTCAAGTCTCAACATAAGATACTGAAAATTAAAAGACTAATGAACTATAACTATATGTCTATGAATCCTCTAAAACAAAGAGGGGTGTCGTAACAAGTCACCCGATCATCATAACAACTGAAATACTAAAAGAAAATGATAAAATGAGCCCTGCGGAAAGCAAGGAGACTCAGCTGAATCTGAGTGCTTAATTGGATCAACGGGGTAATGAATGATGACCCTGATTATATGTGTCTAAACGATGCAAACCAAAAGACATCAGTTGATTGAATGTATGAGTATGTGAGGGAATACTAAACATATCATAAGCTTTAAAGAAATCTGAAAGAAACACTTACCTTGACTTTACTCAATTTATGAACAACTTAACTATATAAGAATCAATGAAACACATGCAACATAAAGAAAGCTTTCATAAGAGTAGAAAGAAAGTAATATAGTTTCTATGGGAGTTTATCTAACAAACAACGACCACTATGAGACTAAGAGGTGATACAACGTCTTGCCCACACTTTCAGAAGTGTCCTATACTTTTTTTAATATAAGATTCCTTAACTAAGTGGATCCACTAGTCCATGATAAAAGCACTAAGGAATCATCTAAAAAATATAATCCTTTACTACCCATGATAGCTACACGGTTTATGGAGACTTGATTTATTATGACCTCGCGTCCCCATATCTATGCTCAATAATACTCCTAAAATGTACTTATCTCATATGTTTTTAAAATAAAACTTATTTCTTTAGTTTGAGATAATTACTCAAATCTTAGATTAAAATCCCTCATGGAATCGAGGTTCCCTTTCTGGCTCAAATGTGAAAACATTTCTAACCTTTTGGAATACTTGTACCCGTATAATATTTGAAGAAATGAACTTTACTGTTATCTCTTTAGTCAACTCGAAACGTAAGTCTTAAGGAAAGGTTAAAACATTTGCAAAAGTCAACTTAAAACATTATGAACTTCTCTTGACTTGCTTCTTAACTTCTAGACTTGACTCTTAACTTTCCTTGAATTGAATTATGGATTCAAGGTTCATGTTCTCATGTTTATGGATAATTTCATGATGTTAACATGTACCTTAGAAAGCTGGAACTAACTAGATAACATAGTCATGATACTAAGGAACTAGTACCAAAAGATGGAGGAAGAATGGTAAGAACCGTCGTCCCTGGCACTCTGAGAGGCGCGGGATGCAAACCATTCAAATTTAGAGACATGGTTGGGGCGCTCTGGCTTGCACAGTTCCCCAGATCCCAACATTCAGAGACCCCTTTTTGGGTGTCTAAGAAAGGTGACTCCCTAGGACCCTCCCTCTCCCCGAGTTTGCTTCTTCGTTTTTCAACTCAAAACATACTAATTTAACTTAGTTCCTTCCCCCAAAAGCTTAGAATGGGTTATACCCTCAATACATACTAGTTTCAACTCAGAATTTCAGCCAAAAATATGAATCAAATATCAAGAAAACTTCAACAACACAACCCACAATAATTCAAAAGAATTTCATGAAGAACTCAAAGGATTTACTTTCAAATCTTATACTTCACTGAATTTAATCATGCTTGGCGCATGGGTAAAGTAACCCAATACTATGTGATCTCACATACCTCGTACGATTGAATTCTTGGAGAAATCCACTACCAAACTCGAACGTTCTTGACGATTCTTGATTTTTTTCTTCTTTGCTCTCCTTTTGTCCCTTTCTTCAAGCCCTAGCATAAACATAAATTTTTCTAAACCGGCTAAATTCTTATTTGACCCCTATTAAATTCTTAAAAACGAATTAAAACAATTGGGTGAGCAAAATACTAAAATACCCATTTGAAATTTTGATTACACTTTCATTATTTGAATAGCCCAACTTCAAATGAAATATCTCACTCATACGAACTCGAAAAGGCGCAAACTCGGTGGTGCTGGAAATATATTCCAAGATCTTTCCTACAATATTTGGAAACACATCTAGATAATTATGAGGTAGGAGTTATTGTCATTTCAAGTTAACCACAACTAAATTTAAAATACTTAACAAATTTTCCAGATTTTTATATACTTCAATAAATGGCTATTTCCATTTCTTAACTTCTTCTTAATTATTTCAATTTGCGAGATGTTACAGTATATCCCCCTTGGGGAAATTCGTCTTCTTATTAGGCCAAATGTTTAATTCAGTTGAAACACCCAACAAGAAAATCTAATACATCAAGTATACAAATTATAGAGTACTAAAAAGAGAATTATTACTTTTATCTTGAAATTCTCTGGTTTCAAAGAGATGTGGAAATCTCTTCTTCATATCTTCCTCTGCTTCCTTAGTGGCTTCCTCAACAAACTGGTTTCTCGAAAGAACTTTGACTGATGCTACTTCCTTAGTCCTCAACTTGAAAACTTGGCGATCTAGAATTGGACAAGAATCTCCTCATAACTAAGTTATAATTGATTCCAATATCTTTAGTTAGTATGATTAATGAAGGATTGCCCATGAAATTCTTCAACATGGAGATGTGAAATATCAGATGAACTGTGGCTAACTCTTGTGGTAGCTTCACCTCATAAGATACATTACCTACCCTTTTTGATATTTTCCAAGGGTCAATATACAGTGGAATAAGTTTCTCCTTCTTACAAAATCTCTCAACGCCTTTCATGGGTGAAACTTTGAAGTATACCCAACCATCTGCTTCAAACTCTAACTCAATTCTTCTAACATAGTTGTAGGATTTCTAATGACTCTATGCCATTTTCAACCTCTCTTGAATCACTTTTACCATCTCCATAGCTTGATGATCTAAATGTGGTCCTATCAAACCAACTTCACTAACTTCAAACCATCTTAAATGAGATATGTATCTTCTCCCATAAAGAGCTTCATAAGGAACCATTTGTATGCTGAGTGGTAACTATTGTTGTAAGCAAATTCAATAATAGGTAGGTGATCATCCAAATTACCTGTGAAATAAATCACTCAAGCCATCAACATATCCTCTAAGGTCTGAATAGTTCGCTCTTCTTGACCATTTGTCTGAGGATGAAAGGCAGTACTTAAGTTAACCTTTGAACCCAAGCCTTTTTGGAATAACTCCCAAAATTATGTAGTAAATTGTGCATCTCTGTCTGAAATAATGGTAACAAAAACCGCATGACTTCTTGAAGATATAACTTGGCATACTCCTTTGGTGAATAGGTAGTCTTTACAAGCTAAAAGTGGGTTGATTTTTTCATTCTATCAAAAGTCACCCAAATAGAAACATGTTACATGCGATACCTTGGTAAGCCTAGAATGAAATCCATATTAATTATCTCCAACTTCGATTTCGAAAGTTCTATATTCTAGGTCATACCATCGGGCCTTTGGTTCTCTACTTTAACTTGTTGGCAATTCGGACTGTTATACAAAACTTTATATATGCCCTTCATACTACTCCACCAATAGACTTCTCTCAAATCTTGATACATCTTTGTGAAACCTGGATGAATCGAATATCTGGAGATATGAGCTTCCTTTATGATGCCCTCTTTGAGTTCATCCACTCTTGGTACACACAATCTTATTTGATACCTCAATACTCCATCTCTCCCTTGTTCAAAAGCCATTACTTTTTTCTTATGAATGTTTTCCTAATTGGGGATTGATCGAACTTCTCTTTTATTTCTGACACTGATAAAGATCTAGCCCCATTCATCAACACTACTCTCCCTTCTATGGAATCTTATAAGCAAACTCCCAAGCGTGAAAGTTTGTGCACATCCTTTGCTAGTTCTTTCTTATCTTTCTCAAAGTGGGTGGTACTACTCATAGACAACCTACTCAAGGCATCATAAACAACATTAGCCTTACCTGGGTGACAAAGAATATTAATGTCATAATCCTTGAGTAATTCTAACCACCTCCTTTGTCTGAGATTGAGCTCTTTCTGAGTAAATACATACTGAAGACTTATGATTAGTGAATACATATACATGAACACTATACAAATAATGTCGTCATATCTTCAAATAAAATACTACGACGGCGAACTCTAAATCATGGGTTGGAGGTTAAAAAAATCTTTCATATGAGGAAGTTCTTGTTGAGATATTAGAGCGGCAAAGTTTAGAAGTTGAGAAAAAAGAATTTGCCTCCGTTAAAGTTGTATGAAGAAAATGGGGGATTTCTTCGATCTTCAAAAAGATGACTTTGTATCATATAATGGAGGGTGCTACTTTGAGGCCGAGGTCGATATGATGTCCGAATATCCATATCTTTTTCCTTCTACTATGACTCTTGCTTGAGGTAATGAGTTCCTCTTGACTTTCCTATGTTTTTGAGTCATGTGTTTTATGTTTTCCCATTATTTCCTTATGTTATGCATGATCACGAAAAACATGTGTTTAAAATAAAATGAGTTTACATGATTGATTTTCCTCATGTTGTTGCCCATTATGTATGAGTTGCCTATAGACTCCAGGAGATGATATGATGAACATTCTTTAGCTATGTTGTTGAGTATGAATTACATATAGTCTCCATGTAATTGTTTTGAGCATGCTTTTATCTTGGAGAAGGAATTTTTTCCTTGAACATGAGGAATTTTAAAATTTCATACATATTTGTTTTTTAGGTATAGTTCCTACTTTACTTATAGTACATTGAGTACGTTAAGCTTGGAGTTAATGTTTCCTCCTTGGTTGTGTGCATTCTGATTAGATGAAGACATTCTGGGTTGTTAGTCTTGAGATGTTTCCATTAGAAAGGTGTCTAGAATCTCACCCGAGGACGAATTTTCTCAAGTGGAGATAATGAAACACCTCAGAATCTAGTAGGCTAAACTAGGGCTAAGAGAGAGGGAAAAAACAAAAAGGGAGGAAGCTTGGGAAGACTTCACCAACCATTTGAAGTCTCGTGAAGGCCACCATGGTTGTGCGAAGGGTCATTATCCTAAGCTAGTCGTAGGGGGACAAAGGGGTCTCACTGTAGCCACTCTTCAAAGATTCAACGAGAGAACCTCGGCTCATGTTAGGGACCATAGCTCTTGGAGCCTCGCATGGTCATGTGGTAGTGCACTGTAAGTTAAGGGTTAATTGATCTTTTCTTGTTTTAATTAGATCAAAGAAATGTCTTTTTTCCTAAGTCTATGACCCCTATAAAAGTTATTTTAACCCCAAAACTCATATGTTAAAGATATTATTTCCAAAACAAAAATCAAATACCCAAATGGTCTTCCTCTCAAATAATTCTTTCTTTGGAATCTTGAAGAAAAAAAAGAAGGAGATTCAATCTAGGGTTCAAGGAAAAGCTTCCATACTTCAATTTCTTTGGGCTTTGATAGTAAGATATGATAGTTTACATCCACAGAGTTCTCAAATTCACCAATTTCAAAAGGTAGAAATTCCCAATTTGTTAGGGTTTTCTTCAATTATCATGGGTTCTCTTCAAAGTTAATTCAAATGATTTTACTATGGTCAATTGAAGTATGAATTGATGAATTACTATGAGTTTATGGTTGTATCCCCATAAAACATTTTAAACCCCCTTGTTTTCAAGTTACGAATCATGTGATATGGGATTTTTAATGTAAAAGCAGATTTTTATTAAATTAAGCATATATTGCTAGCTTTACATGAAGTTATGATGATATACATATCTAACCTATGTTTTCTAAGTAATGATGATTGAAATGGGCTCTGATCCTCAAGAGATAAATTATGGACTATTGCATGTTCTTATGAAGTCTATGCTATTGTTTTATGGGTGCTTTGAGAGTAAAGTACCAATGATGATGTTTTCATTGTGTTATTCAAATGATATTCTCATAAACACATATTAGCATGATGTGAAAGTTCTCCTCACCTAATAAGGTTCTTAGGTCGAAAGGTTTTCTCACCTAATTGAATCAAAGGCTAAAAACTATTATCAATATATCATGGATGAGGAAGGTTTTCTCATACATGGTATAAGGAGCTAGTCTATGATAAGATAAGTCAAGACTTAATAACTATTTCTTGGGATTTATAATTAGTACCGAGTGAATATTGATGTAAAATGTAAGCTCCCCCTTAGTAAAGACTGGGTTTCTAGAAGGAGTCTCTTGAGATGAAAGCTCTTTCGAGCAGAGGAAATGTTTCTAGTAACAATCTCCTTATCCCATAGATATGTTCCCCATATATTGATAGTCTACTAGATCCGCTTAAGCTAGAAGTTCAAGGTTATACTTGGGCAAATAGGACAACCCTTTTGGGTATGGGAGACACCAGGGTATCATGTTATAGCTCACATTGTCTCTGTTTGTGTTAAGGATAATTCACCACATTATTGATGAAGTAATGTTACTTAATGAAGTATAACACATGTGCTAAAAGGTATTAAAGATTATGTGAGCTTTTAACGGCCATGTTTTATTAAGTGTGTATTGGAACCCTCATATATTATGTTTCAATTACATGTCCCTTTTAGCACATTTTAAATGTTTTTATGCACGGATATCACAGTTGGTACATTGTTTTGCACTAACACATACTCCTTCCTATATATTCCCCGAATCTCCCCGACCGTTAGGGTCATCAGTTTTGTAGCTTATTGTTTAATTATTGAGATTTGTAATGCTACGAGGACAGAGTTTCATTATATTAAGTTTATTTCATGTATTTTTCATTGGGACATAATATAAGGGCTAGGCCTAGTTTTATTCTATTGGATTCGATTGTTGTGATAAGACAATATGTCTAGACTTACATTTTTCATAAATAAAATGTTTGGACTTTGATATCTATATAAACAATCAAATTAAACCAGAAGACATGAAATTTTTAAACTGAATAATTCCAAAAAAATAATATATGTTTTACTTCACCTTATTATTTCAAAATGTATATTTTATAGGTCTTCTAGATAATTTTCTTCAATGTTAAAATTCATATTCAATTTTATATGCATAATTTTTAACCCCAAAAAGCTGAGAGTTCAATACATAAATCAATTGATTTAACTTTTAAAGTGCAAAAGGTTTTCTTGGAAAACGGTACAAACAAAAACATTTTAGTAACACCAACAATAAAAACACAAATGAATAATTAAATAAATCACAAGCTAGTAAACATGTAAATTTTCATATATTTAATAAGTGAGTGAAATAACATTTTGAAAAATAATTCATCGAACCCGACATACATACGACACTTAATATAAGGAAAAAATAAAACTGATGTGGAGAATCCTATGACACACTTAAACATGCAAAATCTAAAAGACATAAATGTTCTAGGAGACAACAGGAACACAAAACAATTCTAATAAGCAAAGACATATACTAGTCCAAAGAGTTTATTAATGATTGGAGGGGTTTGAATCTTGATCATTAATATTGTTTAGAAAAGGTCATCCAACAAAGTCACCAAATCATCTTCATTCAAGTTTAGTAATTCAATCAATGTTGGAATTTGTGGAATGTCAGTAGAGTAGTTCTTGTCACAACCCAAGCCTATACCCTGGACGTGGCCGACACTCGAAGACCATTGCTGGTCCCCAAGCGAACCAGCATCCTCGCTGACTACAAGGGAAGACTTACTTAAGCATACAAAGTTTAAAAAATAATAAAGATTCATGAAACTAAAATACAAAGCTTTAAGTCAAATGAAAACTTTGAATAAAATAAATTATTCAACTGGCCGTAAAATAGGCAACTTTTGTCTTTAAGACATTTAATAGAATAAATGATTAATACAGACTCATCAACTATACTGACTATCTATGAAGCCTCTAAATGATAAAGATGGATGTTCGTACAAGACCCACAACATCCTGACTAAACTGAAAAGTAAATGAAATCCTCCGGAAACAAGGAGACTCACCATGGCTAACTCGAACTCTAGGATGTATCAATGAAGTTCCTGTTAATTATCCTCAATACCTGTGTCTGCATCATCAAAAGATGCAGGCCAAATGGCTCAGTACGTGGAATGTACGAGTATGTGAGGGGAATTCTAAAGTATAACATAAGTTTGACACTTGAATAAAAAGGAAACATACTTACCTCTTTTCAAACTCACTCAACTCAACTCAACTTAAGAATAATGTACTCAACTCGAGAATTAGATACTAAACTTTAAAGATATGGTACTTGACTCGATGAAGCACATATTAACTCAAGATACTCAACTGATGATACTCAACTAAAATCATTTCAATATAAAACAGTTTTAAACAAGTGCAATATAAAGAAAATCTACTTAAAAATATGATGTCAACTCTGTGTATAACAAGGATACAACATAACTCTGAAATATATATATATATATATATAATACAATAGCTGAGGTACATAAAAATACTATAACTTCTATGGGAGATTCTCTAACCGACAACTATCACATAAGAGCTATAGTGATGATACATCGTTACTCGGTCCACGCTTCCCGGCCATCCTAACCTTGCCAGGGTATAGGACCTAAAGTGCCTAATGGATCCACTAGTAAAGGATTAATCTAAAAAGTATGACCCTTTTCTACCTATGATGGCTACATTGTTTTCATGGAGACTTGATTTAATCTGTAACTCGCATCCCCACATCAATGCTCAATACTACTCCCAAAAATATACAGTATCTTATGTTCTTAAAACATACTGATTCTGTGGTTTGAGATTAGTGCTCAAAAATTAGCTTTAAAAGCTTTCTTGGAAATCATAGTTTCCCTTCTTGCTTCATTTTATAAAGTTATTAGCTCTGTCTGAAAACTAGCCCGAAGTCTCTTTACTTGTTCAAATGTGAAAAACATTTAAAATATACTTGGGAACACTTAGTACCGATATAGCTTTGAAGAAAAGAAGTACAACTTAACTCTTTAGTTAGCTTGAAACATGAGTCTTAAAACAAAGTTAAAATGTTTAAATAAGACTCTTGAAAACATTTAAGAACCTTACTTTAACTTGCTCATAACCTCTAGACTTGACTCTTAACCTTCCTTGAATTTACGTATGGATTCAATGCTCATTATCTCATGTTTATGGATAATTTCATGATTTTCAACTTGGAGAGTTCATGTGAAATTATGAGCATGAACTACTCCACTCGAAAACTCAAAGGTGCTTTTCATCTCAGAACTTTTCGACTTATAAGGTTAAAGTCGAATTATGGGCATGAACAATTCAACTCAAGTACTTCATGGGTAATGGGTAATATGCAATAGTCACATGATTAGAAATAGAATTTCAAAGGTGTTAGAAACTTACTACTGAAGACTTAGAATTGGAGACACTACTCCTCTTCAATGATACTCAATTTATGGTATTCATGTGGAAGTTATGGGCATGAACAACTCGACTCAAAGGTTTAAGAAACTAGATGGAACTAATGTATACAAATCTTCTCACACTCTTACTTCCTTCCTTAAAATTTAGTTCAATCAATGATGGATCTCACAGAATTCACAATTGAACTTAAATGCTTTTTTGAACTCTACTCTTAACTTTCTCTTGAATGTGAATTATGAATTCAAGAGCTATGGTTCATGATATGAAGGATCTAGGTGATAGTGTAGACTCATGAATACATACTCTTCACTTTTATACTCATTTGTTGAGTCTTGAAACAAGTTGGTAGAACTTGTAGAAGACTCCTTAAAAGGACTTTCTTCAAACGTCTGAAAGAATTCTGAAAAACTTAACTCTCAACTCTACCTTGAATTTGAACTATGAATTCAATGTTATGAAAATTTGAAGAATGATTTTAGATAGGAAGCACAAGACTCTTGAAGAATCTTGGATAAGAACATGAATAGAAACCTTGAAACCCTAGCTTGAAGGTAAATGATTAAGAAAACATTTCTTGAGATTCTTGAATTAGTTTATTGAAATCTCTATGACCAATAATTATGATTTTCATTAGTAAATATGAAAATATGATTGTTTTGAAGCTTTAATTGGTCAAGAAATTCGTTTAGGGTTTTCTTGGAGGGAAAAAAACAAAAACAACTCACTATTTTCGGCTAACTTTCATTAACTGGACAAACTAACTTCAAAAGGTCAATCTCACTCATATGAACTCGAAATTTAGCAAACTCAGCGGCGTTGGAAATATAATTCAAAGATCATTTCTATGATAGTTTGTAGTACACCTAGATCATCCTGTGCTAGGATTTATGGTCATTTGAAGTTGACCAAAAATTCATACTTAACTTTAAAATTTCAGATTTTGCTATCTCAAATTAGTTCTTTATGGTACTGAAGGTGCTAAATCTTGTGACATGGTTTTAATAATTAAGAATTTTTAATTCCTTGGTGAAACCTCACTCACTACAATTAACTGTTCGAGTCCTAGTTCAAAAAATAATCTGGGGTATTACAGTTCTGGTAGTTATTCATTTGAATTGATGCACCCATCGAGGGGATCACGGTTGAAGGATACATATGTGGTTTCATAGGAGTAAATGGAGAATATATAATTGGGGAAGGCATCGTAGATTTCCTTGTTATTGAAGGAGTGGATTGAGGGACATTTGTTGTAGACCCCTCGTCACCATCATTCTTTTTCATTGCTTCACGTATTAATTGAAGGTTCTTCTTGATAAAGTACTTAGATCGTTTATGTAGAAAAGATTCATGTTAAAGGAAATAAATTTTCCATTCAAAACTTCATGCATCTGATTTGTAACTTCCTTGACGCTATTTCCCTTTCTTACCTTTAGTAGTTTTTTCTGCAACATCTTGATTCTTTTCTTGGTGAATTCCTCCTTTGTCACCATATTTTTTTATCCCTCCAATGTTTTAAATTCTTTAAACTTTTGTAAGGTATTGATTGCTGCAACAAGATTGGGAAACATCTTAGGTTCATTACTATAAGGACAATATATGATGAGGTATATGAGGATATATGTGTTTGTTAAAGAATGCCTTTGTTGTTGTTCTTGTAGTTTTAGTGGTCTTTGCCTAAGACTGACCCTTAGATATATGAAAATTTTCAATTCTATAATGTTTGGGTAGTTTGAATTATAGAATTTCTTAATATAAACACTAATTATATTGGAATAAATTTAAATGAGAGTATATTATCTTGAATTTTATGTTATTTGTTGATCTGGTCTAATACTAGCAAAATAATTTGAGTCAATCTTTTCCTATAGGGAAAAGAATTAGTGTTGTTTATGTATGAATAAGTAGTATCCATAATACATGGTCATAAGTTTATAGCAAATATTTTTCTTATAAAATTACGTTATTATTTTTCACTGCTGGAAGAAATTATATTTAGTAGAAATTTATACTACTTTTAAATATTTTAAAAACTAAATCCTACCTAATTGTGTTCTTATTAATATATTATATGCACCAACCTATTACTTGACCCTAAGTAAAATATTTTTCTAAATTTGTTTGAAGGTAAATCAATATTCCATAATAGTACAAATACTAATCAAAATAATAAGTTTACACATATTTGAAAAATAAAAAGTTAAATTTAATTATTATAAAGAAATAATTTGTCATGACACGAGTTCTCAAATCATGATGCCCCAATTATGATAATCCACTAGTAGTGAAGCTAACCAGTACCAAGGAATGACAAGTAATGGTTTTAAGGATAGAAACAAACCGAAAGACAAAAATAAAATATAGAAATAGAAGATAAAGTAGAATAAAGCCAATATATATATATATATATATATATATATATATATATATATTATTCTCGCAAACCTATGAAGATGGTTAATGCAAAATATTAATAGTTAAATGCAATAATGTATATCTTTATATCAATTTGATGAAGTTCAATCATTTACTTAGTCTTATCTCACTAATATTAGCCTACACACAATATTTACTTTGTATTTTTCTTGTCATCTAACTAGATGTTTAGCTAAAAAAACCGGAAACACTTTAAACTACTATATTTTGAAGTTAGAAGATCTTGTTAACTTGATAATAAAATTTTGATATATCATACTTTAATTTAAATACAAATATCTATCCAAACACAAATATATATATCATTAATGAAAATATTTTTGTAATATAATTAACTACTAAATAAATAATTAAAAATCAAACGAATAGAAACTTCAACAAACGTTATAAGTAGTCATATGAACCTCTCTTCGTCTAAAATACTAAAGTATAAGAAATCGTAAATAAGTAAAACAAAAGGGCAATGTTGAAATAGTAATAATTGTTTTGAAGAAAACTTAATGAGAGTCTAGATCACATAAGTAGCATTGATATATAAAGTAATTCTTTTGTCTCGAGCATAAAAAAAAGTGACGGTCTCAAAATTTTACAAAAGATATTCAGAAGCATGTATCTATATCACAATAGAAATTATTAACAAAAATAAATAAATTTAGGCTACATCATGTTAACTTCATAATGGAACATTACATACAAATGTATATATTAAGATAAAAAAATTTATTATTATATTATCAAAGTTATTTCCTGAGGTACTCGACGTTATGGAATATAGACTCATTTGGATAGAATGACTTACTTCATTGGAATAGTGGTATCTCATATTCCGCTAAACATCAAACTCACTCAATGATAATAAATCACAAAAAAAAGAATTACCATGCAAGAAGAAGAAGAAGAGTAGAGGATTAAAAAAATTGTGGTTGAAAAATGAGAGGAAACCCCTCAATTTATAGTAAGGGTATGAACAAATGTTTTTTATGTTTTATCTGAAAAGTCATGACCTTTTCAACATGTCGCAACTCATTGGAAAAGTCACAACTCTTTAAAAGAGTCACAACTCTTTGGAAAAGTCAAAACTTATTTATCCAACATACAAAGTCGTGTCCCACAATCAAGTAAAATTAGACTATACCGATTTTTAAAAGCTTCCTTTGAAATGTCAAACTCTCTAACTTTCAACTTATGATACCTATATATAAGATAAATCTTAAAGAAGCAAGTGGTACCTTGAAGCTAGTTGATCATGTTGTCAATTCTGGGAATGATATATTTATTCTTAATTTTGATTTTGTTAAACTGAAGGTTGTTGATACATATTTTGAGGGAATCATATTTATTACACATGAAAGGATTATGGCACCGCATTTGGAAACACTAGATATGATGAATCGTTATTTTGAAGGTGTTTCATTTTTTATGCAAAACTATATAAACTTTTATTCAACCAAATAGCACTTTTTCAGCGCTAGTTTTTTTTGGACTCTAGAACTAGTGCTCAAGATATCACCTATATATCTATACTAAGTAATTATAGAAATTAGTCTAGACACAAATAAGTACTTAATTGATCAAGAATTGGTTTCCACTTTGGTAGGAACCGTCCTCTAATATGCAATTGGAGGCAAATCTCATTCAATCTCTTGGCAGCAGGTTCACCGTTGTGGAATCACCTTAAAGACCTTTTGTAACACCCCGAAATGCTAGCAAAGAGTGGCATGTCGATACACCATCGCTTAATTATTACAAAAATGTTTTATTCACATTTAGGGAACTTGAAATTTTTTGATTTTTGCAAACTTGCTTAACATAATTGTGATCGTAATTTAAAGGATTGTATAAATATTTACGAAATATTTTAATCGGAAATATTTTTAACTTGAAAGGGAGGTGAGGTATATGCATATTGTTAGATATGTGTATATACTTTTGTGCAGAAACCCTTTTACTTTTGGGCAGCCAATTTTACTTTTGGCTATATCTAGTAGGTAAGTGATCAACATCACTTTTATCATATATAATTTACACCTCCTCTATAAGAGAATTTGTGTCCTTTCTCTCCTAGAAACCTTTAGAACCTTCTCTAACTAGATTACTCAAAGAATTTGAAGAAAATCTTGGTCCTTTCTTTTGTGAGTAGTCAAAATCTATTTTTGATCTAAGTAGTGTTTACTACTTTTGGAATATCTCGTTCTCTAGAACTCTTTTTTCGGTGAATAAATATGATTTGGAACGATGATTTGTATATCTACAACTCATATGCATATGTAAAACTCTAATTTTGATGTTATGGATTCGAAATATGGGACGTAATATAGGACATGTTCTGTCCAACTTCTAGGATTAGAAATCCTTTATGTTCAACTTTTAGAATTTTGATAAGATCTTTTTTGTGCAAACATATTTTCCGATGATTCTTGATTATTTTCAAGCTTAAGATATGTACCTAAATAATTCATGAAGGTTATAAAGTCCTTTTTTGACCTTTTCCTTTTCAAATCTAAGTTGCGACGTGAGCTATTAGGCTGGCCAGAATCACTATTCTGGGAGCATAGTCGTATTTGTACAGGATAAGATTACTTTTGATGATAATCCTGTTTTGATTAAACATAATTTAGATATTAGGAATTAAAGAAGTTATTTAATTGTATTTCTAAGGTTGTATATACTCGTGAATAAGTTGAGGACCTTGATACGTTAGTTGGTCTACGGTTTGAACTCACAAAGTTGTATTGGATTGTTTCTATACTAAAGTACTGAGGTTTGTGTATAAACTTGTACTTGTACTCTTTCTACCTGCTGGTATATCTGAAAATTAATCTTGGCACCTTGGTTACCTCTAGTCACTTTTCATTGTTGTGTGGGTATCCTTTATGACGTTATAGACGTTTCTGTTACTCGTCCACTTGTACGAATTGTTTGATCACTTTGAACTCTTATTGGGACCGTATCCTTCTTGTGATTGTGACTTTGTCACTACTGGCATGCCTCTTGATTCAGATCATTTTCCATCATGACTCTAGACTTTTAGTTGGTCTTAAGTATGGCAGTTGTCCATTTTAAGTATTACCTAGAAATCAATTTTTAATATGGTTCTTGGTTCTCTTGATTATTGGGCTTTTACCCTTCTTGATACAGGGCGTCAACCCTTCTTTTAAATAGGGTGTAAAACCTCATTTTTGGGGTTGGATTCTTTTACTATTTTCATACTTTTGTTCTTTGAGATTTGATTTTGCAACTTGGGCAGTAATTCCAATTTCCGAACTCGTCTTTTTATGATAATTGTGTGATTTCAAGTTGAATTTTTGGGTTTTCTTCGAATTTGCCAAAGTAATTTCATGATTTATTATTTATCAATTATGAATTGTGTTCATCTAAGCAAGGGTAACTAAATCCACAACTAGGGTTATGGAAACCATGAGTGATCAACAAAATAAACCTAGGTAAATAACAATTCTCAAATAAGTTATTGCATGCATCGATAATTCTTTCGTTTAGAAGTCTTTTTAACGAGTGCACACGTTAGAACTCGCCTTATTGCTACTTGCTGGACCAAGGGGGTAGTTAATAGTAAAAGAATTATCGACATAGATTTAGTGGATACTATCTAATAAGCTAGTTTCGATTGGTGCGAAGTAATAACTAAGCCAAACATCGAATATGATGCTTAATATGATATAAAGGTAAGGCCTAGTAACTTAGACACACGTAGCCGGACCAAGGTACATGGTGAATTCTCTAAATGCCGGACCAAGGATTTAGAGATACATAACTTATCACTTTGCATGCAAAACATTAGGGAAGAATTTATATAGCTAGGATTATGGTGTTATGAACCTATGGGGAACACTTACACCCTAGTTTCTTTCACAACTTGATAAACACCAATAATTTATGCTTGCTACTTGTTTGATTTCACAATATTACAACAATTTTGGGTCACAAACCCCCCCCCCCTTTAATTACTAGTTTTCGGAAAGGACTTGACTATATAGAAGTAATCGTATATTGAAGTTAAGTCTAAATCATTTTCCTAATGGGATCGACCCCAACCTAATAGTCGGGTTCTTTACTTGATACGAGCGCTTATACTTCTTTAGGGAAGTGTAATTTGAGCGTATTAAATTTTGGCGCCGCTGCCGGGGAAAGTGACTTTTAGATTAACTTTAATATAAATTACTGAATTTTAGTCAACAATTTCCTAATTTACTTTTTTTTTGTTTTTGTTTGTCTCAGGTCTAGCTCTAGTGTATGGCAAGTACACGGATCCGAGGAGAAGCAATTATACTATTCGATCTTGAACTTAACCGGACACTCCGCAGAATGAATGATCCATAGAATCCCGCAAATCTTGGTGATGTGATCAACTGTCAAATTCCTCCGCCGGTTGATGCTCGCAACCAAGTGATTGTGAAGAACCCTGGTGATGGTGATTTGAGGAGGAAACCTCCCGTACCACGCCCTGAAGTGTATAGGGACAACACTAACATCACTGACTTTGACGGGCCTCTTGTCCTACCTCCTCTGCCACAGGGTCATATATTCGTGGTAACTAGTATCTTGATGCAGATGCTCACCGCCAGAGGTATTTTTTTGGGGCTACCATCTAAGGATCCACATGCTCACATCGCCAAACTGAGGTCGGTGTGTAAGAGTTGTGTAGGGAGGCCATACTTGTACATGGACATTATCGGGTTAAGGGTGTTCCCTCTCTCACTACCGGAGAGGCTGCAATATGGTTCACTGAGTTGAACTATAATTCGATCTATACTTGGGACCAGTTGAGGGATGTGTTCCTAGAACGGTACTACCCGGTGTCTAAAAAACTCAACCACAAAGATAGAGTGAACAACTTTGTGGCATTTCCTGGGGAGTCAGTGAGTAGCTCTTGGGATAGCTTCACCTCACTCGTAAGAAGTGTCCCAAACCACCGAATTGATGATGAGTCGTTGGAAGAGTACTTCTATCGTGGGCAAGATGATAATAATAAGGAAGTGCTTGATACTATTGCGGGTGGTTCTTATGGTGAGTGCACATATGCAGAGATCGTTGAGAAGTTGGAGAAAATCTCTCGCAACAATAAGGCTTGGAGCACTAGAAGTCGTACACTGGGAGAAACACCTTTGCAGTGCAAGCTACACATAACCCGTCCGAATATGAGATTCGTGAAGAGATGTCTCAAATGACAACTGAGCTTGGGTTTGTATTGAAATATGTCACTGGGGTGCGGAGAAAGTAAATGCGGTGAAATATTTGACTAAACCACCACCGCTAGCGGATGACTACTACTATGAAGAAGATTCTTATGCAGTGAATGAGCAGAAGGGGGGGTTCCGACCGAATGCCCTAGGATCCAATCAGGAGAATTGGCGTAAAGGTCAAGGAAATCAAGGTCGAAACTATGGGAATTACAACAGAGAGGTCCATTATGTTCGAGATGGAAACTACAACAACTTCAACTAGGGTAACTATGGTAACAGAAACGATCGAAGTGGGCCCTATATTCAGCCTCAAAATCGGGAAGTTGCTCCTAGGGGTGGTGGAGGTAGTATGGCGCGAGTTGAAGATATGTTGCAAAAGATGATGAAGAGGTTTGATGCTAGTGATGAGCACGCCAAGGATTTGAGAGGTGATTTGGATAATATTGGGCAAAAGGTGGATGCACATGCAGTCTAAATCAAGAATCTTGAGTTGCAAATGGCCCAATTGTCTACTACTGTGAACCCACGTCAACCGGGTACTCTTCCTAGCAATACCGTCCAAAATCAAGAAAATAATGGACATTGTATGGCAATCATGACTCGAGGGGGTAAGCAAACCATTGATCCACCTATACCGTCTAGCGTAGAAGATGAGGTGAGAAAAATGATGAGATAGTAGAAGTTAGTGGTGAGTTGGTAGACAAAGCGGTGAAAGAAGCACAGATACCCCAAAAGGTGGTAGCCGTGCCTAGACCACCACTACCATTCCCGCAAAGATTGATGAAGAAGACTGAGGATGTTAAATACCGGTGTTTTATTACTATGCTGAAACAACTTTCCATCAATGTCCCTTTGATAGAAGCTCTTGAAAAATGCCCGGTTATGCCAAGTTTATGAAAGATATGGTTACAAAGAAGAGATTGGTAAGTTTGAGGAACCGAATGTAGCATTGTAGTGCTATTTCTACAAGGTCTCTTGTGTAAAAGAAAGAAGATCCGGGCACTTTCACTCTTCCATGTACCATCGGTTTGTTACACTTTGCTAAAAAGTACTATGTGATATCGGTGCAAGCATAAATCTCATGACTCTCTTCATTTATAAGAAACTGGGTTTGGGTGACCCAAAGCCCACCGCGATACGGTTATTGATGGCCGATCGAACAGTGAAGAAGCCCATTGGGATACTCCACGATGTTTTAGTAAAGGTGGAGTTGTTTATATTTTCGGCCGAGTTTGTGATTCTTGACTGTGAGGTGGATTTTGAGGTGCCTATTATTCTTTGAGGCCGTTACTTGCTACCGGTCGTGCCTTGGTTGACATAGAAAAAGGACAAATGAAGTTTTGGTTAAACAAGGAAAAAGCAAGTTTCAACATTTATAGGTCCATGAAGCATAGTGGTAAGCTCCAAACGGTATTTGCTATATCCTACAGGGTTGAGAGTACGTATGAGGTACAAATCAAAGAGCGCCTTGGTGTTGAGTTACTAGCGGCAGTGATCATGAATTTTGAGAGTGACAGTATTGAAGAGTATGGGTCATTGGTTGCGGCACTTGATCGAGGTCAATTTCAGTTCAAACCAAAGAAATTGGAGTTAGATATGAAGCATCGTGAGTCTCCACCCGCGAAACCATCTATTGAGGAGGCCCCACAATTAGAGCTTAAGGCTCTACCACCTCATCTAAGGTATGTATTATTGGGAAGAGATGACACTTTGCCGGTAATCATTGCATCGGATTTGAATGTGGAACAAGTAGAGTGTCTGGTAGAAGTGTTAAAGAGGTTCAAACGAGCCCTTGGTTGGACTATTGTTATTGGTATCCCACTCGGTATTTGTTCATACAAAATCCAACTCATGCCCGATCACAAGCCAAGTATTGAGCACTAAATACGTTTTAATCCACCTATGCAAAAGGTAGTTAAGAAGGAGATTATTGAGTGTTTGGATGCCGGAGTCATACATCCTATCGCAAATAGTAGTTGGGTATGCACTGTTCAGTGTGTTCCCGGAAGTTGAACGCATGGAATGAGAAGGACCATTTCCCTATGCCTTTCATGGATCAGATGTTAGATAGACTCGCACGAAAAAGATGGTACTATTTTCTTGATGGTTATTCGGGTTACAACCAAATCTCTATTGCACTGGAGGATCAATAGAAAATCACCTTTACTTGCCCTTATGATACATTCGCATTCAAGAGGATGCCTTTTGGGTTGTGTAATGCACCGACTACTTTTCAGAGATGTATGATGTCAATATTCTCCGATATGGTGGAGGACACTATTTAGGTGTTTATGGATGACTTTTCAGTTGATGGCGACTCTTCTGATTATTGTTTGAGTCACTTGGAAGAAGTTCTCAAGAGATGTGAAAATTGCAACCTTGTGCTAAATTAGGAAAAATATCACTTCATGGTGAAAGATGGTATTGTGTTGGGTCATTGCATCTCAGAGAAGGGGATCGAGGTTGATCGAGCCAAAGTTGAGGTTATAGAGAGACTTTCTCTACCCATCTCTGTAAAAGGTGTGAGAAGTTTTCTTGGGCATGCAGGCTTCTACCGGAGGTTTATTAAGGATTTCTCAAAAATGGCACATCCTCTGTGCAAGTTACTTGAGAAGGAATGTAAATTCTGTTTTGATGAATCATGTCTGAAGGCGTTTGGATAGTTTAAGGAGAAGTTAGTGTCTGCGCCCATAATCATTTCCACAGATTGGAGCTAACCATTTGAGGTGATGTGTGATGCTAGTGGGGTTGTTCTTATTGTCGTATTGGGACAAAGAAGTGATAAAATCCTTCACCCCATTTATCATGCAAGTAATACCCTAAATAAAGCTCAAAAGAACTATACTGTGACTGAACAAGAGCTCCTTGTTGTGGTATTTGTTTTCAAAAAATTTCACTCTTATTTGCTTGGCACGAGAGTCATAGTGCATACTGATCACTCCGCTTTGACGTATTTGATGGCAAAGAAGGATTCAAAACCGACGTTTATTAGATGGGTGGTACTATTACAAGAGTTTGATTTTGAGGTGAAAGACAGAAAAGGGACCGAAAATCAAGTTGCCGATCGCTTGTCCAGATTAGAGGATGAAGCTATGCGAGAGTTGGGTGAAAAGGCAGAAATTGATGATACCTTCCCGGATGAGCACGTATTGGCCGCTTCTCATGAATTGATTCCATGGTTCGATTTTTGTTAATTATCTGGCTAGTGATATAGTCCCATCGGACTTGTCCTTTCATCAGAGGAAAAAATTCATGCATAATGTGAAAAAGTTATTTTGGGATGAACCTTACTTATACCGGAGTTGTGCTGATGGGATTATTCACCGTTGTGTGCCGGAAGTTGAGATGCTAAGTGTTTTGGAGGCATGTCATTCCTCACCTATGGGTGGGCATCACAGTGGTATCTGGACCGCCCATAACATTTTGCAGTGTGGGTACTATTGTCCAACCATCCACCAAGATGCTCATGAGTTCGCCAAGGCATGTGATAGGTGCCAAAGAGATGGAGGAATTTCGAAGAGGCAAAATCTCCCTTTAAATGCTCGAATGGTACGATCCCCCCGTCACCCCAGAATGAAAGGGGTGATCTCGTAGTTCTTTGTATGTGAAGATGCGTTGTTAGGTGCTCCATTTTATTTTCCCATTGAGGCCGAACCTAAACTTGTGCTCGAGACAATTCTAGTGATTGAGTTGTTTGATGTGTGGGACATTGATTTTATGGGCCCGTTTGTGAGTTCTCATGGGATGAAATATATTCTTGTGGCGGTGGCTTATGTGTCAAAGTGGCTGGAAACCATATCACTTGCCAATAATGAAGGGAAGAGTGTCACCGCGTTCTTCAAAAAGAACATCTTCTCCAGATTTGGAACACCTAGAGCCATTATTAGTGATGGGGGATTCCACTTTTGCAACAAGTTGTTCAAAGAGCTATTGGATAAATATGGGGTTCGCCACAATGTAGTCACTCCATATCATCCACAAACTAGTGGGCGAGTTGAGGTGTCTAACAGAGAAATCAAGCAGATCCTGTTGAAAATGGTGAATGCTAATAGAACGGATTGGTCAAGGAGGGTTGATGATGCTCTTTGGGCTTGCCGGACTGCATACAAGACCCCCATAGGTATGTCTCCATACCAACTTGTTTATGGGAAGGCTTGTCACTTGCCGCTTGAGTTAGAGCACAAGGCCATGTGGGCGATGAAGAAACTGAAGATGGATTGAAATGAAGCAGTGGAACAGAGACTTAATGGGTTAAATGAGCTTGATGAGTTTCTCCTAAAAGCATATGAAAGTTCAGCCCTCTACAAAGAGAAGATGAAGAAGTACCATGACCAAAGGATTGAGAAGCGCGGATTTGCGATTTGGGACTTGGTGCTTCTGTTTATCTCTAGGATGCGCTTGTTTCCAGGAAAACTCAAGTCCAAATGGACTTTTCCATTCTTGATCACAAAAGTGTTCCCACATAGAGCGGTTGAGTTAGAGAACAAGGAGGGTGCAAGGTTCACGGTAAATGGGCAAAGAATCAAGATTTACCTAGGGCATGCGGAGAGTGCCCATGAAGTGGTTGAGGCATATCACCTTGATGAAGTCTGAGTAATCAAGGGTCTTGCGTCATACCGCGACGTTAAATCAAGCGCTTCTAGGGAAGCAACCCAATGTGTATCCTCTAGCAAACAATAGTTTTTTTCTGTTCTTTGAAAGAATATTTGCATTCTTTTGTTTCATTTTGTTTTAATCAATTTCATGTGTTAATTTTCTTTTATATTTTTTTAGTTTGTTGACTAGAGAGTAGTTTAGGCTCCGTGTCTAAAAAAAGGTGTCCAGAAAATACAAAAAGAATGGCTTAATGGGTGCTAAATGTGCAGGGACCAAACCACAACAACTCTGCAGAAATTGGTGTGGCGCATAGACCTACGGACCAACCGACGGGCTGTCGTTCCACCGATGGACCGTCGATGGTGTCCGTAGATCCCAGGTATGTTTTAAAATTTTGTCTAAGTTAGATCACAATCGACGGTCCATTCGACGGACCATCGAGTGACTTACGGATCGTCGATGGGGTACCGTCAGTTCACAAAAACCAGTGACCCGACCCGACACGACCGGCTATATTAAGACATACCCATTCAGTTACCCTCCCACGCCTTTTCAAATTCGCTCCCAACCGTTTCCCTCCCTTTATTCCCCTCTTTCTCCATTAACTCGCCCACTCACTTCCTTCCATTTTTTTTCCAAATAATCAAATTTCTCCCAAACTCCCAGAAATTACCATAACCCTAATCCCCCAGTTTACTACGTCTCCTATGTCTGCTCTCTAGTCAGTTTTGGAAGTCGGGCACGTAGGTTGGTGTTGCAAGATCACCCATTCATTTCACTCCACTACAGTTTACTGGTATTTCATTTCCTTTTGCTTAATGAATTCTCGTTCATTTGCTTGTGAAATCAAATATATTGTATGTGGGTCTTGACTTAGGGACAAAATTGAATGTTAAACTGGTTAAAATTGGGTTCTATGTCCCTCAGAATGATACAAAGTGAATGGGTTGTGGGTGGAATCTGAGTAAATTCTATTTGCTTGTTGATTTGACTTAGGGCTTGATAGTCTAATCGAATCCCTGATCGTAATTTGCAAAACCAAAGCCCTAAGGATGACGAATTGGTCGCCTAACTTGTATTATGTAGTGAGAGAACTTGTGATCTTCTTAAAAGTGTCAAATTGTGTGCTTAAAATCAAGTCATAAAGACCTGTCTCTGACCAGCAGAACAAGACCCCGTCTATGGACCATCGGTTGATCGATGGACCGTCGATGAGGTCCGTCGATGGATAACCTAAAAAATCTGCTTAATTTTGGAACGACGGAAGTGGACTGCGGTCCGACAATTCATCGACGGGCCATTCTGCCCGTCCGTTGTTTCTAACTGAAACTGTGATTCCTAAGCTTTTGCAGAATTATTTTAAGTGTCAGATGACGGACATAGACTACGGTTTGTCGATTGATCGAAGGGTCGTTCTTCACGTCCGTCATTTCTAACTGAGAATTCTGTATAATCTAGACTTCTGAAATCTGCTAAGAGTCCACTGACGGACACTATCGATTGACACTATCGACGGAGCGTCCCATACCACCACCTAAACTTCATATAACTTCTCTAATGCTAGTAGGTATCCCATATGATGATAATATGCAATAACCAACATAGACTATGGTAGCAAAGCATGGAATCCGGAGTTGTAACCTACTCCGATGGAGGGTGTCTACTTGCCAATTGTAGAACTTAGACACATCCCATGTAGGCACATGGTTAAGGAATATGAAAGACTTACTTTGTCTCTAGTCTCATTCTTCACTAGAGCTACTTCCCAAACCATACTCAGTCGGTGCTAGCGTTTGTTCTCACAGAGTAATTTACAGTAAAGGATCATACAAAAGGGTTCCATATCAAGTTCATAACTCAATCACATTCACCCTACCAAAGAGGTCCCGTAGGAATTCCTTACAATGGCAACAAGATAGCTCTTAATGTCTTTCCTAAGGATGATATGAAGCTGTTTCAGCCAACCAACCTTAAGTCCATCATTCATACATGAAGGATACCATTTCGACTTTCGACTTCAAGGTTCATAACCTTACCACTAGGTTCAAGGTTCCACATAACGGACCTTCTTAGAATCATTCAAGGTCTCATATCATTAATACATTCAAGACTAAGAGGCTTTAGCATACTAAGTCAAGACATCTTATATTCACATTCATACATGTATCAAGTAAGGGACATAAGTCTACAAACACAAGACACAACATACTTTACATATAACATATCACTTTAGGAGCACATAGACATAACATACATCATCTTTAGGTCATCCTATACACTACTATAACATCATCAATATAACCATGATAGACTCATATACTCATGTAGGAAGAAACATGCATCAACTCTAAGACTACACACATAAAGACATAGTCATAGTCTAACATGATCACCTAACAACAATATAAGAAACACATACTCTCACATTACTCACATGTAGATAGATATGATCATACTTCACATAACCAACTACACATATCATCACAATATATCAAATAATGCCGACAAGGCCATGATCATCATATACATAAAGTAACGCCGACGAGGCCACATCATTTGCAAGTAAAGCACATAGCACCGCCGCCATAAGTGGACAATACTAATCACAAAATTGTTCAAGAGTTACATTACTTAAAATAAAGAGAATTAGGGCAGCGTACCACCAATCCATTCTCAACACTTCAATCCATAGCTAAATCATCCAATTCAAAACCATAAGGCCCATGGCCATGAACATCAATTCAATACAAAAACCATAATACTCAATGAATCTAGGTCAATTAAATATATATTTATAAATTTAAGTCAACCTATACATCAATTGAATACAATTCTTACATCATTCAATAGGCGTACTAGTGTGGGCAGGAGTATGGGACCTTGTCTATGCATTGCACATGTGTACCTTGATAGAATAGTTCCTAGGTTTGGTTTCTATATTTATGAAAATGAATGTATGGACATGTTATGAATATGACTTATATGATATGATGAAGTATGAATGTGCATAGAGTCTTAGTGGGTTTATATTAAAGGATTGCTCATATAGTTATACCTATAGACTTATGCATTGATATATGGACATGTGTGATATTTATGTGTTATGTGAAAGGTTTGCTCAGATATATGTACACACACACACATGAATGATGATCTAGTAAATAGAGGGGCCTTGAGAGGGGTGCCCAAGAATACTCTAAAACTAGATAGGTGCTTGAATATGCTATAATAATATGAGGATTGAATATCTTAAGCCTATGTTTTATGAAAACTATAATAATGGTTTTTCAATAAAGGGAACTTATCTTAGCACCGAGTGAACTTGACATTGAGAGGTGTTGACTTCCCTTGGATGAAGATTCACCATTTTTCCCTTATAGAGGCCCCAATTGCCACTGGCATGTAGAGGGATTATACCTATCTCTTATTTCCATAAACTATGCTTGACACATAGGATCTAGCAAAGTGAATTCACTTAGGATGCTAGGATGTATGTTAATGTTCTACCTTGGCTAGGTAGGAACACCTTCCATTGGTGTAAGGCTCTACAACACCAAATTCCATGTTTAGCACCCATGGTCTTAGTGTCGGTTAAGGCTATAGTTTCCCTAAAGTAAAATGGACAATGGAAGTAAATAACTAGGATCCTAACTAGGATGACTTAAGGGAGGTTACTTAGGATAGGTGGAAAAAATGAACCCATCTAGACATTGCACAAGTAGCTCTTTAGGAAGTCCTAGAGAGGTGACCTAATGTATATGATTATGTTTATGTCTTTATGCATGACATTTTAGTACCTATCTACTTGTAGTGAAGATGTGCATGGTGATCTTGTCCTTATATGCACTATGTTGGTCTAACTGACTATATGATGAAGGTTGTTGACATGAACGAAGTTGTCTTCAATTATATGTTGATGCATGAATTCAATGTTAAGGCTTATGGTCTCATGAAGGGTTTACTAAGTATATGTGAGGTTATGGGGATTCACGTGTACATTGCACTAGTAGATTAAGATTGAGATTATGAGTAAAGTCTTATGAGGTTCTATGTTAAGTAGAACAAGTATATGTGCAAAATGACTAAGATGTTTACTATAATGTCCTTAGATTCTTGGTTTAAATATGTCTATGTTGTACTATACTTCTATGATGGTATGTATTCCCTTGTGTAGATTGTATGTATGGTTCCCTTGTGGCCTTAAGGTGATGCATTGCACCAAGTATCACTAGAGGGTTACTTGGAAGGTTGATGAGTTAAAAGAAAACGGGTTCACTGTTAAGGTAAATGAGCTCAGTATAAAGTGATCTCAATTATGGCTTAAATTCTATATGTGTAACATCCCTAAAAATGGATAAGATAAGAAATGCTTAATGTGTCAAGAATGCCTGTGATTAGACCAGGGTTCACACGGATTGATGCGCGTAAAACCAGACCTCGGAACCCTCGCTACAGCCAAGACAACTAACTTGGGGAGTTAGTTGAGCTTGGAAAGGTTGGGTCCAACCATGTAGGGCTCTCGAATACGAAGATTTACTAGAAGGAGTCTTTTCCGGACTTAAAAAGAGGAAATCTTAGGTTTGAAGGGTCTAGGGGTAAAATGGTCTTTTTCCTGGCTAAGTGTAGTATCGTAATTACCCTAAATATGTAATTAATTATTTATTATTATTCATTAGCTGATTAAAATTAAAATTAAAATTAGCTTTTTATTAAATAAACAAAACCCTATTGACTAAGTCCTAAAACTAGACTCCTAAGCCTCCTACAACTCCCACTTTCTCACGTTTATCTCTCCACTCTCACGCTCAATCTCTCTTCTTCTTTCTCACAAAATTTCTCTGCCAAATTAAGATACAAAAGCATAAAAATAAACCAAGTTCTTCACACTTGAAGAACTCACACGAAATCACAAGAAAACAAACGTTAATCGCACTAGGCTAAAGGAGGTTGTCATTCGAGTGGAGTTGACATTGAGGAGGCTTAGACGGTTCTTGGGTGAAGTTTTTGGGCAGCAAGTAAAGGGTTTAACGTCAAAAAGGCATGGGTTTTCTTCTCTCTTGGTCCCTTTCCCAAGAGACCCCTTAAGGTTCATATTATTCATCCAAAAACTAGGATTGTTTCCCCTTTTGCATGCCCCTGTCACTAGCTCCGAATGAATCGTAGGTTGGGTATGATTGATGATATATTTAGGTGTATGTTATGTTTTCCTGATGAATATAATTATGTTTGTGTACTTGAAATCGTATGAAAGACAACCATGTATTCAAAATTATGTGCAAGTGTGTGCGTGTGCAAGTATGTTACAGTGAATGAAGTTCTAGGGTTAAGGCTCCAAATTTGATAATGTTTTGGTTGTCATTTTACGTGCATAAACCTATGTAAATCGTGACGTTCATTAAAATGAAAGTGTGGCTGTTTTGAGTACAAATCTTTTGGCTAAACGAATCTATGAAAAATGCACCCCACAAAGTGTTAAATGATCTATGAATTTCCCTAAGATTTCAAGTGAAAATGTTGGTGAAAATAAGCTAAAAAATGACTAAATTTCCAGCAAACTTACAAGTTTGGTTTAGGCTAAATAATTATGAATAAATCTGGAAATTTATTTGAGTGTAAAGGGATGAGGACACCAGGATTCAAACCTGTGACCTCACCCGCGAATCTGCCTTAAAAATGTGAAAAATGAATTAGGGTCGGGGGACTTGATATCGAGTACTGTCTATAAGGTGAAGTACAAATAAAAACAATTAAGAAATGAGAGGAGTGGGGTTCGAACCCACAACCTCTCAATCATAAGTTAAAAAAGGCGAATTAAAAAGAAAAGTGAGGCGTGGGAATCGAACCCACGACCTCTAGGCGAAAAGGGGAGAAATAAAAAGAAAATAAATTGAGGCTATGGCGGTTCGATCCCATAACCTCACTACCAAAGCTGAAATAGTCAACATTTAAAAGAAATTAAAATAAGGAGGCTGTGGGGGTTCTACCCCACAACCTCTAAGTCCCAAACGAGTAAAAGCAAACTAAAGGGAGGCTGTGAGGGTTTGATCCCACAACCTCATGGTTAATGCGAAATAGACAAGGAAAATAAATAGGAAAATAAAAGGGGGCTCTGGGGGTTCACACCCACAACCCCTCGGCCAAGGGAGAGAGTTTCTAAAGAAAATGAACTAAAAAGAAACGTTGATGTTGGGGCTCGATCTAGGGTCCCAATGTCATATGGACCAAAAATAAAATAAATGAAAAATGTAAAGTGTTGTCCAGGGATTTGAAACCGGGTTTCCTTGCCCAAATTCCGTATTGATACATAAGTCATACGTGAATTAAATGTTCAAGAATAGTGCCACCTACTTAGATCGAAATCGAGATCTTGGCATATATACAAGATGCATAAGTCTTGTACTATATAATCTTAGGAAGATATGAGTCACTTAACGAACTATGAATGAAGCCTCATGGCTTATATGTATAGACCCATAAGTCTAACATACATTTAAAAATATGTGAACCTAAGATGTATGTAATGAAATGATGTAACCCTAGAAGGGTTAAGTACGAATGTGAAATACACTAAATGGCCAAGAGCGTTGGCATACGATGAAATGATTATTATGTAATGAAACGATGAAACCCTAGAAGGGTTAAGTAAGAGTGTGAAACACACAAATGGCCAAGTGCATTGGCATATGATGGAATGAACATTCACGTAAAATGCGGTGAGTAATTATGAAGAGCAAATGAGCTAATGTTAATGAATGTGGTGACAACATGATCTGAGGCTAATGTAAAAGATGAGAACAATCTCAAATGAGCCTAAGTAAATGTTACCAAAACGTACTCACCTATGAGAGTTTAAAGTTAATGAAGAGACCAGTCTCAATGAACACTCTAATGAAAGTATTGAGATTAACACATTTAATACTAATGATGAGATGAGAAATCATCTATTGAGCTATGATGTCCTCATACTAGAAGCCAGCTTCCATGACGTATGAGTTGAATGTAATGGAACTTTATACTGAGCACCGATAGACTAGCTATGAGCGGTGATGCCTTCTTTCGTGAAGGGCGGAGGTTCATGTAACTCTCATGAGATGAGAATGTCCGTCATGCCAGGTATGGGTCTCCTTATATCTCCGAGTCTTCGAACCTATACTGCCAATATAGGGATCTAGCGGGGTTAAATTACCATGTATGCTAGCATGTTTTGGGTCACTTTGGCCTGTGATTCCACCTTTTTTCGGTGTGTGGGAGACACTGGATTTCATGATGCTCACATGATCTATGTCGTTTAAAGTTAAAGTTCCCAATGAATGAATGAGGCCAGCCTCAAATGATGCACATAATGAAATGAACGATACCAAAGGTGTTAGGATAGGATAATCAAGAGGTGAGATAGACTCAAGTAATGACAATAGGTTATTCTTGATCATTGCACAACAAACCTGATAAAAGTCTTAAACTACATCCTAGGTATAGCTGGTGTTAACACTAGCCTATGAACGAAATGAAATGAAGTACGTACGAATGAATAAAGCAGACTATGTGTTTGCTAATGAACACTCCCTAGTTGAGGTCCCATACGTTGAGCCCTCATTTTGGGAAGTCTTAATGTTAAGTCCATGATTCCAAGGTCTCATGGAAGATAAATGAATGATATGAGAGATGTTATGTGCTATATGCAATATGATATGTGCTATATGCAATATGATATGTGCTATGTGTAAGATGTTATGTGCTGTGTGCAATATGATAAGTATGATGATGCATGTTACTCTCATGGCATGACTTTCCTAATCCAAATTTGGAAAGCTCACTGACTTTTCTAATACAAATTTGGAAAGCTCACTGACTTTCCTAATCCAAATTCGGAAAGCTCACTGACTTTCCGAATCCCAATTTGGCAAGTCCACTAACTTGACATTCCATAATCATGTTGTTAGGATAGACCTATTCTTACTCATGCATGTCCTTGGTGTGTTCTTTCATATACCCATACTTAGTACAAGTGTGTACTAATCCCATACAACTTTATATTTTTAGGTGCAGGCACAGGTGGACGCTAGAGCTTACAGGTTGATGTTGTAGCTTTCCGAACGTGGAGCTTTCATCCGGACTTGGTAGGCCCTCATGCTTTCGAGGATGTCTACCGTTATTATCTAGATTAGATGTAGGCTTTATCTAGTGGAACATGTTCCACTAGTGTTTCTTTCCACTTTCATTTCAGACTTTGTATTGGTGCCGTTTTGGCAAAAATACATTCAATGCAATTATGAACTGTTTCTTTCATTTGATTATCTCTATATTAGATGGTTGATTTGCGAACACCTATTATGTTAAGTTTAAAATGTTTAGCATGAAATAAGAAAACAAAAAGTTCAAAGTTTCCGCTAAAATTAACCTAGATGAAGTAAGAATGACGTATGTAGGCTTGTCTACAACCTCTGATAGGTCAACGATGCCGGTCTCGTCTGGGGTCTAGATTCCGGTCGTGACGAAGTTGGTATGAGAGCACTAGGTTAAATTCCGAGAATAATGAGTTCACATCAACCACATTGAGTAGTTTCTAAGTCATGGTAGTGAAGTGTACCACAATCCTGAATTAGAGACTGCATGATGCGTAGGAAAATTTCCCTTCTTCTGATCTTATCGTGCTTTTCTAATGTATGATTTCTTGGTGTTATGAGAGGGTCTAACATCAATTCTTATTGTTTTCAGAGAATGAATACTAGAAGAACCATTGGACAGAGGAGAGGAGGTGCAGTTGCTGGGGGCAATCAGGTTCCACCCTAGGCTCCAGCTGAAGGAGTGGCTATGCCGGTTAACCCAGCTTGGTTGACTGATGCGGAGGTGCGGGAATCTCTGGCCCAGATGGCACAATCAATCACTATGCAGTCCCAGGCTATGACTGCCCAGGTCAACCGGCAGAATGTTCAGAGGGAGAACCCACCGGTTCTTAGCATGGCTGACAGGTTAAGAGACTTCACGAGGATGAAGCCTCATATTTTCACAGGGTCTAAGACTTCAGAGGACCCCCAGGAGTTTGTGGACGAGGTGCATAAGATTTTGGTGTCTATGGGGGCCACAGACACTGAGAAAGCAGAGTTGGCTTCCTATCAACTCAAGGATGTTGCACAGACTCTGTGCAAGATGTGGCAGGATAGCAGAGATTTGGGCGGAGTTCCAGTCACTTGGGAGCTGTTTAAGACAGCCTTCCTGGAGAGATTCTTCCCCAGGGAGATGAGGCAGGCCAAGGTTGAGGAATTTATCAACCTTAAGAAAGGATCTATGACAGTCAGGGAGTATTCCCTGAAGTTTGTGAAATTATCCAGGTATGCCACTTCTCCTGTGTCTAACAACAGAGACGAGATGAGTAGATTCTTGACAGGGATTGCTGAGGATCTCGAGAAGGAGTGTAGGGCATCTATGCTGCATGACAGCATGGACCTTTCCAGGCTTATGGTCCATGTCCAGCAAGTGGAGGAAAGCAAGAAGAGGAAGCACACTAGGGCAGGGAACAGGTCAAGGCAAGCTGAGGAGAATTTTTCAAGGAAGAGTAGTACTGAAATCAGGGATAAGCCCAGGTTTAAGAAGAGACTCTCCCACCAAAGGGAGTCAAGTTCATCCAATCATCGCTATGATAGGGATTCCGAGTCCAGAGTTAAAAGAAACAATGAAGTATATACATCTCAGGAGAGACCACCTTGCAGGAACTATGGCAAACTACATGGAGGAGAGTGTATGATGGGCACTAACGCTTGTTACAGTTGTGGCAAACCGGGTCACATGGTGAAGGATTGTCCGAATAGGATAAGTCAATAACAAGGGAAGGAGAGAGTCAGCCTAATGGCCCTAGTGAAGAGGCTCCAAGAAGGCAACAATTCTTCACACTCAAGTCTAGGGGTGCAGGGGAAGGCACTTCTGGTGAATTCTCGGGTTCGTAGCCTTAATTAGTCTTTCATGTATTTGACTGTGTATGGTGTGTATGCACTAGTATGAGGTTAATATGTTTAAGTCATCATGTTGGTTGCTGATTTGTATGACTTATATGTTTACTTATGTTGTATGCTTTGATGAGACTAGTTTAGGAAAGAGTTCCTTAGTCTATTAATGTGAAGCTACTAGTAGGTTTCAAGGATGTGCACCATCATGTTAATATGTGAATCAGATATTCACCAATGGTGAGTATTGAATTACCTATGTATGCATACGTTCTATAGATGACTTACTTATTGCTAGATAGTAGTAGTGTCATTCGGGGACGAATGTTCCTAAGGGGGGATAATGTAACAACCCTAAGAATGGATAAGATAAGAAATGCCTAATGTGTAAACAATGCCTATGATTAGACCAGCGTTACACGGATTGATACGCGTAGAACCAGACCTCGGAACCCTTTCTATAGCCAAGTCAAATAACTTGGGGAGTTAGTTGAGCTTGGAAAGGTTGGGTCCAACCATGTAGGGCTCTCGAATACGAAGATTTACTAGAAGGAGTCTTTACCGTTCTTAAAAAGAGGAGATCGTAGGTTTGAAGGGTCTAGGGGTAAAATGGTCTTTTTCCTGGCTAAGTGTAGTATCGTAATTACCCTAAATATGTAATTAATTATTTATTATTATTCATTAGCTGATTAAAATTAAAATTAAAATTAGCTTTTTATTAAATAAACAAAACCCTATTGACTAAGTCCTAAAACTAGACTCATAAGCCTCCTACAACTCCCACTTTCTCACGTTTATCTCTCCACTCTCACGCTCAATCTCTCTTATTCTTTCTCAAAAAATTTCTCTGCCAAAATAAGATACAAAAGTATAAAAATAAACCAAGTTCTTCACACTTGAAGAACTCACACGAAATCACAAGAAAACAAACGTTAATCGCACTAGGCTAAAGGAGGTTGTCATTCGAGTGGAGTTGACATTGAGGAGGCTTACACGTGTTCTTGGGTGAAGTTTTTGGGCAGCAAGTAAAGGGTTTAACGTCAAAAAGGCATGGGTTTTCTTCTCTCTTGGTCCCTTTCCCAAGAGACCCCTTAAGGTTCATATTATTCATCCGAAAACTAGGATTGTTTCCCCTTTTGCATGCCCCTGTCACTAGCTCCCAATGAATCGTAGGTTGGGTATGATTGATGGTATATTTAGGTGTATGTTATGTTTTCGTGATGAATATGATTATGTTTGTGTACTTGAAATCGTATGAAAGACAACCATGTATTCGAAATTATGTGCAAGTGTGTGCGTGTGCAAGTATGTTACAGTGAATGAAGTTCTCAGGTTAAGGCTCCAAATTTGATAATGTCTTGGTTGTCATTTTACGTGCATAAACCTATGTAAATCGTGACGTTCATTAAAATGAAAGTGTGGCTGTTTTGAGTACAAATCTTTTGGCTAAACGAATCTATGAAAAATGCACCCCAAAAAGTGTTAAATGATCTATGAATTTCCCTAAGATTTCAAGTGAAAATGTTGGTGAAAATAAGGTAAAAAAATGACTAAATTTCCAGCAAACTTACAAGTTTGGTTTAGGCTAAATAATGATGAATAAATTTGGAAATTTATTTGAGTTTAAAGGGATGAGGCCACCAGGATTCGAACCTGTGACCTCACCCGCGAATCTGCCTTAAAAACGTGAAAAAAGAATTGGGGTCGGGGGACTTGATCTCGAGTACTGTCTGCAAGGTGAAGTACAAATAAAAATAATTAAGAAATGAAAGGAGTGGGTTTCGAACCCACAACCTCTCAATCATAAGTTAAAAAAGGCGAATTAAAAAGAAAAGTGAGGCGTGAGAATCAAACCCACGACCTCTAGGCGAAAAGGGGAGAAATAAAAAGAAAATAAATTGAGGCTGTGGGGGTTCGATCCCATAACCTCACTGCCAACGCTGAAATAGTCAACATTTAAAAGAAATTAAAATAAGGAGGTTGTTGGGGTTCTACCCCACAACCTCTCAGTCCCAAACGAGTAAAAGCAAAATAAAGGGAGGGTGTGGGGGTTTGATCCCACAACCTCATGGTTAATGCGAAATAGACAAGGAAAATAAATAGGAAAATAAAAGGGGGCTGTGGGGGTTCACACCCACAACCCCTCGGCCAAGGGAGAGAGTTTCTAACGAAAAGGAACTAAAAAGAAACGTTGATGTTGGGGCTCGATCTAGGGTCCCAATGTCATATGGACCAAAAATAAAATAAATGAAAAATGTAAAGTGTTGTACAAGGGATTTGAAACCGGGTTTCCTTGCCCAAATTCGGTATTGATACATAAGTCACACGTGAATTAAATGTTCAAGAATAGTGCCACCTACTTTGATCAAAATCGAGATCTTGGCATATATACAAGATGCATAAGTCTTGTACTATATAATCTTAGGAAGATATGAGTCACTTAACGAACTATGAATGAAGCCTCATGGCTTATATGTATAGACCTATAAGTCTAACATACGTTTAAAAATAAGTGAACCTAAGATGTATGTAATGAAATGATGTAACCCTAGAAGGGTTAAGTACGAATGTGAAATACACTAAATGGCCAAGAGCGTTGGCATACGATGAAATGATTATTATGTAATGAAACGATGAAACCCTAGAAGGGTTAAGTAAGAGTGTGAAACACACAAATGGCCAAGTGCATTGGCATATTATGGAATGAACATTCACGTAAAATGCGGTGAGTAATTATGAAGAGCAAATGAGCTAATGTTAATGAATGTGGTGACAACATGATATGAGGTTAATGTAAAAGATGAGAACAATCTCAAATGAGCCTAAGTAAATGTTACCAAAACGTACTCACCTATGAGAGTGTAAAGTTAATGAAGAGACCAGTCTCTATGAACACTCTAATGAAAGTATTGAGATTAACACATTTAATACTAATGATGAGATGAGAAATCATCTATTGAGCTATGATGTCCTCATACTAGAAGCCAGCTTCCATGACGTATGAGTTGAATGTAATGGAACTTTATACTGAGCACCGATAGACTAGCTATGAGCGGTGATGCCTTCTTTCGGGAAGGGCAGAGGTTCACGTAACTCTCATGAGATGAGAATGTCCGTCATGCCGGGTATGGGTCTCCTTATATCTCTGAGTCTTCGAACCTATACAGCCAATATAGGGATCTGGCGGGGTTAAATTCCCATATATGCTAGCATGTTTTGGGTCACTTTGGCCGGTGATTCCACCTCTTTTTGGTGTGGGGGAGACACTGGATTTCATGATGCTCACATGATCTATGTCGTTTAAAGTTAAAGTTCCCAATGAACGAATGAGGCCAGCCTCAAATGACGCACATAATGAAATTAACGATACCAAATGTGTTAGGATAGGATAATCAAGAGGTGAGCTAGACTCAAGTAATGACAATAGGTTATTCTTGATCATTGCACAACAAACCTGATAAAAGTCTTAAACTACATCCTAGGTATAGCTGGTGTTAACACTAGCCTATGAACGAAATGAAATGAAGTACGTACGAATGAATGAAGCAGACTATGTGTTTGCTAATGAACACTCCCTAGTTGAGGTCCCATACGTTGAGCCCTCATTTTGGGAAGTCTTAATGTTAAGTCCATGATTACAAGGTCTCATGGAAGATGAATGAATGATATGAAAGATGTTATGTGCTATATGCAATATGATATGTGCTATGTGTAAGATGTTATGTGCTGTGTGCAATATGATAAGTATGTTGATGCATGTTACTCTCATGGCATGACTTTCCTAATACAAATTTGGAAAGCTCACTGACTTTCCTAATCAAAATTTGGAAAGCTCACTGACTTTCCTAATCCAAATTTGGAAAGCTCACTGACTTTCCGAATCCCAATTTGGCAAGTCCACTAACTTGACTTTCCATAATCATGTTGTTAGGATAGAGCTATTCTTACTCATGCATGTCCTTGGTGTGTTCTTTCATATACCCATACTTAGTACAAGTGTGTACTAATCCCATACAACTTTATATTTTTAGGTGCAGGCACAGGTGGACGCTAGAGCTTACAGGTTGACGTTGCAACTTTCCGAACGTGGAGCTTTCATCCGGACTTGGTAGGCTCTCATGCTTTCATGGATGTCTACCATTATTATCTAGCTTAGATGTAGGCTTTACCTAGTGGAACATGTTCCACTAGTGTTTCTTTCCACTTTTATTTCAGACTTTGTATTGGTGCCGTTTTGGCAAAAATACATTCAATGCAATTATGAACTGTTTCTTTCATTTGATTATCTCTATATTAGATGGTTGATTTGTGAACACCTATGATGTTAAGTTTAAAATGTTTAGCATGAAATAAGAAAACAAAAAGTTCAAAGTTTCCGCTAAAATTAACCTAGATGAAGTAAGAATGACGTATGTAGGCTTGTCTACAACCTCTGATAGGTCAACGACGCCGGTCTCGTCTGGGGTCCAGATTCCGGTCGTGACAAAGTTGGTATGAGAGCACTAGCTTAAATTCCGAGAATAATGTGTTCACATCAACCACATTGAGTAGTTTCTAAGTCATGGTAGTGAAGTGCACCACAATCCTGAATTAGAGACTGCATGATGCGTAGGAAAATTTCCCTTCTTCTGATCTTATCGTGCTTTTCCTAATGTATAATTTCTTGGTGTTATGAGCGGGTCTAACATCAATTCTTATTGTTTTCAGAGAATGAATACTAGGAGAACCATTGGACAGAGGAGAGGAGGTGCAGTTACTGGGGGCAATCAGGTTCCACCCTAGGCTCTAGCTGAAGGAGTGGCTATGCCGGTTAACCCAGCTTGTTGACTGATGCGGAGGTGCGGGAATCTCTGGCCCAGATGGCACAGTCAATCACTATGCAGGCCCAAGCTATGACTGCCCAGGTCAACCGGCAAAATGTTCAGAGGGAGAACCCACCGGTTCTTAGCATGGCTGACAGGTTGAGAGACTTCACAAGGATGAATCCTCATATTTTCACAGGGTCTAAGATTTCAGAGGACCCCCAGGAGTTTGTGGACGAGGTGCATAAGATTTTGGTGTCTATGGGGGCCACAGACACTGAGAAAGCAGAGTTGGCTTACTATCAACTCAAGGATGTTGCACAGACTCTGTGCAAGATGTGGCAGGATAGCCGAGCTTTGGGCGGAGTTCCAGTCACTTGGGAGCTGTTTAAGACAGCCTTCCTGGAGAGATTCTTCCCCAGGGAGATGAGGCAGGCCAAGGTTGAGGAATTTATCAACCTTAAGCAAGGATCTATGACAGTCAGGGAGTATTCCCTGAAGTTTGTGAAATTATCCAGGTATGCCACTTCTCCTGTGTCTAACAGCAGAGACGAGATGAGTAGATTCTTGACAGGGATTGCTGAGGATCTCGAGAAGGAGTGTAGGGCATCTATGCTGCATGACAGCATGGACCTTTCCAGGCTTATGGTCCATGTCCAGCAAGTGGAGGAAAGCAGGAAGAGGAAGCACACTAGGGCAGGGAACAGGTCAAGGCAAGCTGAGGAGAATTTTTCAAGGAAGAGTAGTACTGAAATCAGGGATAAGCCCAGGTTTAAGAAGAGACTCTACCACCAAGGGGAGTCAAGTTCATCCAATCGTCGCTATGATAGGTATTCCGAGTCCAGAGTTAAAAGTAACAATGAAGTATATACATCTCAGGAGAGACCACCTTGCAGGAAGTGTGGCAAACTACATGGAGGAGAGTGTATGATGGGCACTAACGCTTGTTACAGTTGTGGCAAACCGGGTCACATGGTGAAGGATTGTCCGAATAGGATAAGTCAAGAACAAGGGAAGGAGAGAGTCAGCCTAATGGCCCTAGTGAAGAGGCTCCAAGAAGGCAACGATTCTTCACACTCAAGTCTAGGGGTGCAGGGGAAGGCACTTCTGGTGAATTCTCGGGTGCGTAGCCTTAATTAGTCTTTCATGTATTTGACTGTGTATGGTGTGTATGCACTAGTATGAGGTTAATATGTTTAAGTCATCATGTTGGTTGCTGATTTGTATGACTTATATGTTTACTTATGTTGTATGCTTTGATGAGACTAGTTTAGGAAAGAGTTCCTTAGTATATTAATGTGAAGCTACTAGTAGGTTTCAAGGATGTGCACCATCATGTTAATATGTGAATCAGATATTCACCAATGGTGAGTATTGAATTACCTATATATGCATACGTTCTATAGATGACTTACTTATTGCTAGATAGTAGTAGTGTCATTCGGGGACGAATGTTCCTAAGGGGGGATAATGTAACAACCCTAAGAATGGATAAGATAAGAAATGCCTAATGTGTAAAGAATGCCTATGATTAGACCAGGGTTACACGGATTGATGCGCGTAGAACCAGACCTCGGAACCCTTTCTACAGCCAAGTCAACTAACTTGGGGAGTTAGTTGAGCTTGGAAAGGTTGGGTCCAACCATGTAAGGCTCTCGAATACGAAGATTTACTAGAAGGAGTCTTTACCGTTCTTAAAAAGAGGAGATATTAGGTTTGAAGGGTCTAGGGGTAAAATGGTCTTTTTCCTGGCTAAGTGTAGTATCGTAATTACCCTAAATATGTAATTAATTATTTATTATTATTCATTAGCTGATTTAAATTAAAATAAAAATCAGCGTTTTATTAAATAAACAAAACCCTATTGACTAAGTCCTAAAACTAGACTCCTAAGCCTCCTACAACTCCCACTTTCTCACGTTTATCTCTCCACTCTCACGCTCAATCTCTCTTCTTCTTTCTCACAAAATTTCTCTGCCAAAATAAGATACAAAAGCATAAAAATAAACCAAGTTCTTCACACTTGAAGAACTCACACGAAATCACAAGAAAACAAACGTTAATCGCACTAGGCTAAAGGAGGTTGTCATTCGAGTGGAGTTGACATTGAGGAGGCTTAGACGGTTCTTGGGTGAAGTTTTTGGGCAGCAAGTAAAGGGTTTAACGTCAAAAAGGCATGGGTTTTCTTCTCTATTGGTCCCTTTCCCAAGAGACCCCTTAAGGTTCATATTATTCATCCGAAAACTAGGATTGTTTCCCCTTTTGCATGCCCCTATCACTAGCTCCCAATGAATCGTAGGTTGGGTATGATTGATGGTATATTTAAGTGTATGTTATGTTTTCGTGATGAATATGATTTTGTTTGTGTACTTGAAATCGTATGAAAGACAACCATGTATTCGAAATTATGTGCAAGTGTGTGCGTGTGCAAGTATGTTACAGTGAATGAAGTTCTCGGGTTAAGGCTCCAAATTTGATAATGTTTTGGTTGTCATTTTACGTGCATAAACCTATGTAAATCGTGACGTTCATTAAAATGGAAGTGTGGCTGTTTTGAGTACAAATCTTTTGGCTAAACGAATCTATGAAAAATGCACCCCAAAAAGTGTTAAATGATCTATGAATTTCCCTAAGATTTCAAGTGAAAATGTTGGTGAAAATAAGCTAAAAAAATGACTAAATTTCCAGCAAACTTACAAGTTTGGTTTAGGCTAAATAATGATGAATAAATTTGGAAATTTATTTGAGTTTAAAGGGATGAGGCCACCAGGATTCGAACCTGTGACCTCACCCGCGAATCTGCCTTAAAAACGTGAAAAAAGAATTGGGGTCGGGGGACTTGATCTCGAGTACTGTCTGTAACGTGAAGTACAGATAAAAACAATTAAGAAATGAGAGGAGTGGGGTTCGAACCCACAACCTCTCAATAATAAGTTAAAAGGCGAATTAAAAAGAAAAGTGAGGCGTGGGAATCAAACCCACGACCTCTAGGCGAAAAGGGGAGAAATAAAAAGAAAATAAATTGAGGCTGTGGGGGTTCGATCCCATAACCTCACTGCCAACGCTGAAATAGTCAACATCCACAACCTCTCAGTCCCAAACGAGTAAAAGCAAAATAAAGGGAGGGTGTGGGGGTTTGATCCCACAACCTCATGGTTAATGCGAAATAGACAAGGAAAATAAATAGGAAAATAAAAGGGGGCTGTGGGGGTTCGAACCCACAACCCCTCGGCCAAGGGAGAGAGTTTCTAAAGAAAAGGAACTTAAAAGAAATGTTGATGTTGGGGCTCGATCTAGGGTCCCAATGTCATATGGACCAAAAATAAAATAAATGAAAAATGTAAAGTATTGTACAAGGGATTTGAAACCGGGTTTCCTTGCCCAAATTCGGTATTGATACATAAGTCACACGTGAATTAAATGTTCAAGAATAGTGCCACCTACTTAGATCAAAATCGAGATCTTGGCATATATACAAGATGCATAAGTCTTGTACAACATAATCTTAGGAAGATATGAGTCACTTAACGAACTATGAATGAAGCCTCATGGCTTGTATGTATAGACCCATAAGTCTAACATACGTTTAAAAATAAGTGAACCTAAGATGTATGTAATGAAATGGTGTAACCCTAGAAGGGTTAAGTACGAATGTGATGAAACCCTAGAAGGGTGAAGTAAGAGTGTGAAACACACAAATGGTCAAGTGCATTGGCATATGATGGAATGAACATTCACGTAAAATGGGGTGAGTAATTATGAAGAGCAAATGAGCTAATGTTAATGAATGTGGTGACAACATGATATGAGGCTAATGTAAAAGATGAGAACAATCTCAAATGAGCCTAAGTAAATGTTACTAAAACGTACTCACCTATGAGAGTGTAAAGTTAATGAAGAGACCAGTCTCTATGAACACTCTAATGAAAGTATTGAGATTAACACATTTAATACTAATGATGAGATGAGAAATCATCTATTGATATAGGGATCTGGCGGGGTTAAATTCCCATGTACGCTAGCATGTTTTGGGTCACTTTGGCCGGTGATTCCACCTTTTTTAGGTGTAGGGGAGACACTGGATTTCATGATGCTCACATGATCTATGTCGATTAAAGTTAAAGTTCCCAATGAATGAATGAGGCCTGCCTCAAATGATGCACATAATGAAATGAACGATACCAAAGGTGTTAGGATAGGATAATCAAGAGGTGAGCTAGACTCAAGTAATGACACTAGGTTATTCTTTATCATTGCACAGCGAACCCGATGAAAGTCTTAAACTATATCCTAGGTATAGCTGGTGTTCACACTAGCCTATGAACGAAATGAAATAGAGTACGTATGAATGAATGAAGCAGACTTTGTGTTTGCTAATGAAGACTCCCTAGTTGTGGTCCCATATGTTGAGCCCTCATATTGGGAAGTCTTAATGCTAAGTCCATGATTCCAAGGTCTCATGGCAGATGAATAAATGATATGAAAGATGTTATGTGCTATATGCAATATGATATGTGCTATGTGTAAGATGTTATGTGCTGTGTGCAATATGATAAGTATGATGATGCATGTTACTCTCATGGCATGACTTTCCTAATCCAAATTTGGAAAGCTCACTGACTTTCCTAATCCAAATTTGGAAAGCTCACTAACTTTCCTAATCCCAATTTGGCAAGTCCACTGACTTGACTTTCCATAATCATGTTATTAGGAAAGAGCCATTCTTACTCATGAATGTCCTTGGTGTGTGCTTGCATATACCCATACTTAGTACAAGTGTGTACTAATCCCATACAACTTTATATTTTAGGTGCAGGCACAGGTAGATGCTAGAGCTTACTGGTTGACGTTGTAGCTATCCGGTTGTGGAACTTTCATCCGGACTTGGTAGGCCCTCATGCTTTCGAGGATGTCTACCGTTATTATCTAGCTTAGATATAGGCTTTAGCTAGTGGAGCATGTTCCACTAGTGTTTCTTTCCACTTTCATTTCAGACTTTGTATTGGTGCCGTTTTGGCAAAAATACGTTTAATGCAATTACGAACTGTTTCTTTCATTTGATTATCTCTATATTATATAGTTGATTTGTGAACGCCTATGATATTAAGTTCAAAATGTTTAGCATGAAATAAGAAAACAAAAAGTTCAAATTTTCCGCTAAAATTAACCTAGATGAAGTAAGAATGACGTATGTAGGCTTGTCTGCGACCTCTGAGAGGTCAACGACGCTGGTCTCGTCTGGGGTCTAGATTCCGGTCGCGACAATATGTGATCTTATGTGATGTTTGGCCTTTGATTATGTTTATATGAAGTATTTGAATGATATAAATGATATTATGTAAAGGTTTTTATGATGATTTACTCAAAAAGGTATGAAGTATGATTTCAAGGAAATGTCCCTTTTAAATGCATGTTTTTGCATGGTTGCCATACTTAGTGCATTCTTGTACTAACTCCATTCTTCTCTACATTTAACACAAAGTGTATGATATGGATGCTTAAGGGATGTCTATATGATTGAGCAGCTTGATATGTGATTTCCAAGCTCAAGGAAAGGAATCCTTCCAAGGATTTCCTATGTTATGGTTTACTGTAAAGTCTTAAATATTGTACTATGTTTATGTATTAAGGGTCGTGTCCCTAAGGTACTCTTATGATGTTGAGTCTAGGATGGCAAAGAGACTTAAGGTCTAATTATGTATTATGACTTATGTTTTATATATATATGAAGTGAAGTTTCTAGCATATGATGTGCTATGAAAAGTTTTAAATTTTCCGGCCGTTGGCAACAACCACGGTAGTAGTTGCAAAACTACTGGGCCGGGAGAGGAGCGGAAAGCCACTTGACTGTAAGGAGAGGACTTTACTATAACAATGCAATGAATGATAACTATGGGCTTGTATAAGACCTCCGAGAGGTCAAGTACGTCATGTTACTTCTAGGGGGTGCTCCCCGGATGTGACAAACGTGGTATCAGAGCATGAGGTTTTTAAAAGTTGTTTTAGGTTCTAAAAGTCTCATATTGACACGTCTAGTAGAGTCTTGTATCATTGGTGGTGAATCGCGGCACACCAAATGGTACGGGAGTCTATAGGATGATAGAAATTCCCTTCTTCATCATTCTCATATCGTGCTATAGAACTTAACTCTATAAGATCTCTCCTTTATGTTTTCTTGTCTGGTGGTCTTTTAGATGTGAATGCTTGGATGAGATTGTTCTCGATGCTTGAGGGAGAAAAGATGATTTTAAATGTTTATCTTGGTTTTATGGTTGGCTGAGTATGTGTGAATGTGAATTTTGGCATATTTTGATGATGTGATGCCAATTATGGCTATATCTGAAATTTATGTGAAATAGCATGTTATATTTAGAAATGTATGTCTTGATGTAGTTAAAGCATCTTAGAAGTTATTATAGTTAAAATGAGTTCTTTTGGAATGATGTGTTACTATATGATTTTACATGATGGTAGCCTAATACTATGATTTGAACTTGAAATGCTTAGTGACTACCTCTGGAATCATGCTACCCTAAGAATATGTGCTTAAAGGTGTTCAATGTTCCCTTTGTATGTATGTGGTCCTTGATAAGTTGCTTAGCATCGATTGGAGTTCTTTGTACAGACTTGATCATAGTTGTGACAATAGTATGCTTGTCTTTGTAATGTTTGGTATCTCATATTGTCATGCTTTTCCCATCAATAGCCTAAATGTTGCATTTTTGGAATTTTGAAGCATGTTAACTGTAATGCTAGGCAGCATACTATAAGATTTTTGGGAAATCGACTAAATTGTTCTTTGATTGCAAGTTGTTGAAATATGTATAGAATTGATCCATATGAGCATGGTAAATGTAAAGAGGAGATTTGCTATTAGGAATAAAGAATGAGAGTCTTATGACATGATGACTTGTAGAATTGTTTCTAACTTCTTATTGTATTGTGAGTCCCTTGATGTTGTGGAATTGATGTTTCCCTTAGAATTAAGGGTAGTATTCTTGATCCTTGTAGGGTGGTGATATGGGTTTGATTGACCTAGAAGTTACCTTACTTTAATGTTGAAAGAAAAGAAAGAGTCCTTAAGGCTAAGTCTCCTCTATTGTTTCCCCTAATGATGTATGACCTTGGTGTCTATTGTAATGTATGAAAACCTTATGTGGTTAAATGAGATGAACTAACTTGATGATTGGAGATAATTTACATAGATGATAAGGTTTAGAATGCCTTGGTTGACTTACTGTAACTCTTTCTAAAGTGGTAATAACTTTTAAGTGATGAAAATGAAGGTTGTTAAGTTAAGAGGAAAAAAGGTTGGGTTAAGTTACTCTTAATTGGGTTTACCCTAAGTGGGGGATGGTAATAAAATGGTAAGGTTGTAGATACTTTCTACTTTGTCCTTCTATTTTTGATTGGACTTGAAACTAATGAATTCTTAGTAAGCTTGTTCATGTTTATAGTCTTGCATAAATTAGGCATGAACCTTATATGATTGGTACGTATTGAGTGACATTACCTTAAAGATATTGTGAGAATCCCAAAGTGCATGAATGGGAATTTTGATAAAATCCATGTTTTCTCATGTGTATTGTGCATCTTAACATGCTAATTGTGAATTTGACATCATAAGATAAGGTAAGAAACATTGTTTTAATAACTTGTGAGGTGTAATGTTTAGCCTTATAATGGAAATTGGAGTGTCTTTAAAATGAAAGGTGTAGAGTTTCTTGAAAACTATATGACTTGTATGATTTGGGAAGCATGATTGTAGGCTCACTCTTGAAAGATGAAAGCATGTTTAGCTTAGTGTTAATGTGTGTGCCTATGATTTGTATTGTTTTCCCCAAATGATGCTTACTGTGACGGCTAATGCTATGTTAAAAATTGACATTTTGTGAAATGGCTTCCTATTTGTTGTGATGTATTTGGTGTGACTTACCATTTAGACTTCACTAGGAAGGAAACATGAGCATGTTTTGGTTTAAAAGTTGAGAATTTCTCATTTTAAAAAGAAATAGACCTTGTACTTTTGCTTGGGTGTGAGCTCATGATACATGTAAGTGTGTTGAGGAGAAGGACATTCCTCCATGGACACCACTAAGCATGGTATGGTTTAGTATGACCTTCATAGCACTAGGTATAACTAATGAAGGTCATTGTTGGTTCAATTAACTCAAGTCTATAAGCACTGAAGTATCAGTGCCAACTTGTTTCTTGAGTGTTGTTGTAATCTTCCTATGTGTGACCTTACATGATGAACTCTTAATAAAAGAAAGTGTAATGACCATGTTATTATTAGGAGAAAGATGATCCTCCTATGAACATGATAAGAGCCTTTGTGTTTGATACATTAAAGAGTGAGTGAATGAAAGTTTTACTTGCTTGTGTGCATTGAGTGCTAAAATGATTTGAAGATGTGTTCTTTGTAATTTTGGTGCATTGAATTCTATGTGATGATGTTAAAAATGTGATGAATTGCTCTATGACGCATTAAAGTCCTTGTTGTGATTAAAGTGTTCTAAGTGTCAATCGAGGACGTATTTTCCCAAGTGGGGGATATTGTAAGACCCCCAAAATGAGTTAGGGTGTATAGAGCCTAACATGTTTGTCTTAATGTTATAAGGTAATAAAATTAATTATAATATTGTTTAGAGGCAGTGTGTAAAATTTGAGTTGATTTAGAAGTAGAACGTCAAGGGACGACCAAGACGTTCGACGATTAGTCACCTAAGTGCCTCATATGTCTATGCATGCTTGTAATTGTATTTCATGAGCTTATGAAGTCTTAAAATTAGTTATAATTATGCTTAATGGTAGTATATGGAGTTTCGTGAAGTTTGAAGGTCAAACGTCCAAGAACGTCCGAGACGTTCGAAAGATAGCCTTGAGACATGCATGTGTATGTCTTGATGGGGCCTAGCCTGTTTGGACATGTTACATGAATTTGATTTAGGTGAAACTTATGTGAGAGGTCTACAACTTGTTAAGGTTTATATTTACGTTGGAAACGTCTGGGTACGACTTACAAAGGGTCCCGCAAAAGGGCCCACAAGAAGGACCCAAGAGCTGTCGAGACACTGCCTTGGCAGTGTCAATCGACGAGCTCAATGCACGATACGTTGGTTGACTGATGCCCCATCGATGGGGAGGCGTCGATGGTCACTTATTCTGGGAAAGTCTTGGCCACTTGGCAGCCTCAAACCCAATCGACAGAGGACACAGAACGGCCCGTCGATGGACCAACGCCCAGTCGATTGGGTCCGTCGATGGTGTCCTGCAACTGCTGTCTTGCACATTGTTTTATTAAGGGGTGAATGGGAAATTCACCCCACGTCCTAAACTGACCCTAATTGATTGATTTACCTATTTTTGGGTGTATATAAGTCATCTAAAACGTGACCAACCCATTCCCAATCCCTCCTACATGAAATAAACCTTTCCCTCCAAAAACATTCTCCCTAGAAACCATCATTGTTGGTGAAGCTCAAGAACAGCTTGGAGCTTGTATTTCGATGGATTATTCACCAAGTTTTAGAGGTTTTCAACTAGACAAAGGTATGATGATCCTTTATCTCTATGTAACCTTTCACTTGGAGAGTTAAACTCAAAGTTTCAAAAAATATTTCATGACCAAAGTTCTTCTTCTTCAATCTAGCCATGGGTTATTTCTAGAAATGTTTTATATGGTTAAATCATTATTAATTGATGTTAACGTATTGGTTTGAACGTGATTTTAATCCAATTGCATGATGAACCCATGTTCCTTCCCTAAATTGATTTAGTCCTTGTATGAGCATTGTGATCATGGATTGTTCTTTATTGAATAGTGATTCTCTTACGTTGAATTGCTTATATGTACTGTTATTTAAGTATATTTATATTGAATTATTGATGAATGATAAAATTGGATCCATGTATGAAGATTTGAACAAAACTAGCCTATGTTTTATGTGTTCACTGTAAGTTCAACTTCATGGTGATTAATGTGGGATTTCGATTGTGTAAAGGTCACTGTAGATAATATCTTAAGTTGATATTATGAATAAATTGTGGGTTGAACCCCTAGTGATAGAATCAAAGGAAATTTGGTAAGATTGACCTACATGCTTAAGCTTATAGAATGCTGATTCTAGCATGCTTATTATGAGATTCAATTATGTTAAAATGATGGTTAGCTACTGCCTATGATGTAATGTGATTATGAATTATATTTAATGGATCCAACGTGGATCAATGCATTATAGTTTGAATAGGATTAACCTATGTAAAAATTATCTTCTATGAATTCCTAATATGAAGCATGTTTACAGTGATCTAGTAGTAGGATCTCATTTAAGCGATGATTTCTTTAAGCTACTGCCTAGATGTACGTTATTGATGAATTATAATTGATGATCAATGCAAATGAATTTGTTTAAAGACCAATGTCCTTGTACTTTCTAGTATATTTGTGGTGTATTGCACTAGTTGTAGCTTGGTATTGTAGTGTCTTAAACATGACTTCTTTTATGATTAAAGCACCTTTAGCTACTGCCTTTTTATATAGATTGTTGATGAAAAAGGAGTATTGATCAAAGATAATCAAAGGGTGAGAAATTTGTAAGAATGCTTATGTCTTCTACTTTCCTTATAGTATTGTAATTGATGAAGCCTTGTACGACATTGTGTGGTATGGTCCACTTATGGTGGCAGTGTTTACTTTATTATCATTTTATATGTGTTGACCATAGCCTTGAAGGCAAATTGATGAACATATGAATATGTGCTTATGATGATACTATGTGAAGTTTATGCCTACTTAGTTGTGATTTAGGTTGTATGGCTATTGTATAAGCATGTGTATATCCATGATAGGGTAAAGTGTAGGCGCTGCCATTAATCAATTAAAATAGTTAAAAATTCCTTACCTATGTACCCCTATGTGAATGCATGGATAGCCAAAGTTAGGATTCTTGTGAAGATGACTTGTCTCCTATGCTATTGAGTGTTAAGTGGTCTATACTTGAAAGTTTAAATATGGTCTTAAGAGGGTGGCTGCCTCAAGATGTTATGGTTATCCATTATATATTCATGTTGACCAATGTACACACGCTCACACTTCATGCATACTTAAAAGTAGTAAAGGTTCATGGTGTCTAAATGAAAGGTAGTTCTCATATTCACTAGTGTCCACTACTATGGATGTTAAGTTTATGTATATGAAAGTATGATATGTTTCCTTAACGAGGATGACTTGATAGGTGTACTAGTGTGGGTAAGGGTATGTGACCTTGTCTATGCATTGCACATGTGTACCTTGACAGAATAGTTCCTAGGTTTGGATTCTATGTATATGAAAATGAATGTCTGGACATGTTATGAATATGACTTATATGATATGATGAAGTATGAATGTGCTTAGAGTCTTAGTGGGTTTATATGAAAGAATTTCTCATATAGTTATACCTATAGACTTATGCATTGATATATGGACATGTGTGATATTTATGTGTTATGTGAAAGGTTTGCTCACATATATGTACACACACACATGAATGATGATCTAGTAAATATAGGGGCCTTGAGAGGGGTGCCCAAGAATACTCTAAAACTAGATAGGTGTTTGAATATGCTATAAGCATATGAGGAATGAATATCTTAAGCCTATGTTTTATGAAAAATGTAATAAAGGATTTTCAATAAAGGGAACTTAGCTTAGCACCGAGTGAACTTGACATTGAGAGGTGTTGACTTCCCTTGGATGAAGATTCACCATTTTTCCCTTATAGAGTGTTGACTTCACTTAGAGGAATACTCACCTATGGACCCATATGAGGGGGTGACTTCCCTTTGAGGAAGGTTCACCCATGTTTTCTCATGAGAGGAGGCCCTAATTGCCAATGGCATGTAGAGGGATTATACCTATCTCTTATTTCCATAAACTATGCTTGTCACATAGGATATAGCAAAGTGAATTCACTTAGGATGTGAGGATGTATGTTAATGTTCTACCTTGGCTAGGTAGGAACACCTTCCATTGGTGTAAGGCTCTACAACACCAAATTCCATATTTAGCACCCATGGTCTTAGTGTCGGTTAAGGCTATAGTTTCCCTAAAGTAAAATGCACAATGGAAGTAAATAACTAGGATCCTAACTAGGATGACTTAAGGGAGGTTACTTAGGATAGGTGGAAGTAATGAACCCATCTAGACATTGCACAAGTAGCTCCTTAGGAAGTCCTAGAGAGGTGACCTAATGTATATGATTATGTTTATGTCTTTATGCATGAGATTGTAGTATCTATCTACTTGTTGTGAAGATGTGCAAGGTGATCTTATCCTTATAGGCACTATGTTTGTCTAAATGACTATATGATGAAGGTTGTTGACATGAACGAAGTTGTCTTCAATTATATGTTGATGCATGAATTCAATGTTAAGGCTTATGGTCTCATGAAGGGTTTACTAAGTATATGTGAGGTTATGGGGCTTCACATGTACATTGCACTAGTAGATTAAGATTGAGATTATGAGTAAAGTCTTATGAGGTTCTATGTGAGGTAGAACAAGTATATGTGCAAAATGACTAAGATGTTAACTGTAATGTCCTTAGAGTCTTGGTTTAAATATGTCTATGTTGTACTATACTTCTATGATGGTATGTGTTCCCTTGTGTAGATTGTATGTATGGTTCCCTTGTGGCCTTAAGGTGATGCATTGCACCAAGTATCACTAGAGGGTTACTTGGAAGGTTGATGAGTTAAATGAAAACGGGTTCACTGTTAAGGTAAAAGAGCTCACTGTAAAGTGACCTCAATTATGGCTTAAATTATATATATGATCTTATGTGATGTTTGGCCTTTAATTATGTTTCTATGAAGTATGTGAATGATATAAATGCTATTATGTAAAGTTTTTTATGAAGATTTACTCAAAAAGGCATGAAGTACGATTTCAAGGAAATGTCCCTTTTAAATGCATGTTTTTGCATGGTTGCCATCCTTAGTGCATTCTTGTACTAACTACATTCTTCTCTACTTTTTACACAAAGTGTACGTTATGGACGCTTAAGAGATGTCTATATGATTGAGGAGCTTGATATGTGATTTCCAAGCTCAAGGAAAGGAATCCTTAAGTCCAAGGATTTCCGATGTTATGGTTTACTGTAAAGTCTTAAATATTGTACTTATGTTTATGTCTTAAGGGCCGTGGCCCTAAGGTACTCTTATGATTTTTAGTCTAGGATGGAAAAGAGACTTAAGGTCTAATTATGTATTATGACTTATGTTTTATATATATACGAAGTGAAGTTTCTAGCATATGATGTCCTATGAAAAGTTTTAAATTTTCCGCTAAATTTACTATGACAATGCGATGAATGATAACTGTGGGATTGTATAAGACTTCTGAGAGGTCAAGTACGCCATGTTACTTATAGGGGGTGCTCTCCAGATGTGACAATCTTACTTAGCTTAGTGGATCCACTAGGTAAACTTACGTGATCATCTAAAAAGTATGACACGTCAATACCCATGATGGCTTCATGATTTACGTGGAGACTTGAGTTAATATGAAATTTCATCCCCACATCGATGCTCAATACTACTCCCAAAACATAATTTAGCTCATACTTTTAATAAAACTTCCTTCCTTTGGGTTGAGATAATTTACTGAACCCTTTAGCTTTAAAAAGCCCCTTTTGGAATCAATGTTCCCCTTTTAGTTCAAAACTCTTTTGGAATTCTTAGTTTCCTTTTAACTTAAATGTGAAACATTCATAAACCTTTAGGGAATACTTAGTTCTCTTATAGATTTTGAGAAATGAACTCAACTCTTGCTCTTTACTTAACTTGAAACTTATTTCATAGGGAATACTTACTTTCCTTATAGCTTTCAAGAAAAGAACTCAACTATTGCTCTTTACTTAACTTGAAACTTAACTCTTCGAGAATACTTAGTTCCCTTATAGCTTTTGAGAATTTAACTGAACTCTTTACTCTTTGCTCAACTTGTAAATTGAGCCTTAAACCAAAGTTAAAATGATTTTTAAGACTCTTTGCAAACATTAACAACTTACTGTGACTTGCTTCTTACTTTTAAACATGACTCCTAACTCCTTTGACTTTGATCTTAACTTTCCATGAATTGGATTCTTGATTCAAGGATCATGATCTCATTTTATAGATGATTTCATGATGTTTAGATATACTTTAGAGTGTTGGAATCAACAAGGAATGATAGGTACATAACTTAGGAACTAGTATAAAAAAATATGGAAAGAACGGGGTCTCCAGGGGGTCTTGGCACTCTGAGAAGCGCGGAACACCAAAGCCTGACAAACAGAGGCTGTCCTCAAGCGCTCTGGCTGGCGCGGCGCGCAAGGGTCTGACGGACAGAGTCTGTCCTCATGCGCTATGGTAGGCGTGGCGCCCAAGGGCCTATCTGACAATTTTTAAAAAAAAAGACTTTTCTTCTCTATTTTTCAATTCTAAACCTCCCAAACTTCCATGGATACCACCCCAAACACTGTGGATCTCTAAATACTTCATTACCCAATAGATTAGACCCAAAAATAGACCAAAAATATGAGTCAAATCTACTTGGGATACAATACAATTAAACAAACAAGAATTTAACGAATTTTCATCAAGAACTCCCATATTCATCATTCCATATACTCTAACTTGCTGAATTGAAACAAATTGGGTGTGGGTGGAAGGACCCAACACTGAATTATCTCACATACCTCGATAGGGATCACCCCCGACGATATTCACGCAACGATCTTGGAGTTCTTGGACAATTCTAGATCTTCCTCTTCTTTTCTCTTTTCTCCCAAGCCCTAAGCGTTCTTAGTTTTTCTAAAACTAATTTGGGACTTGGTTTTACCCCTAATATAACCTTAAAAAAATTAGGAAATACTAAGGTGAAAAGACAACTTTACCTTTACTAAAATCTAGATTGGATTTTCCTCAACTTAACGACCCAACTTCCGAAAGGAATATCTCCCTCATCCGACATCGGATTTTTGTAAATGTGGTGGTGTTGAAAATATATTTCCAAGGGATTTCCAACCATATAAAGAACTCATTCAAACTTCTCGTGAGCGTGAAGTTATGATCGTTTGAATATGACCAAAACTCTCTTTTGAAAGATGGAAATTTTCCCGATTTCCTTAATTATTTCCAAAATGGATTAATCTTGGTTTCTTAGCTATTATTAGTTAGTTTGAGTTACGAGATGTTATAATATCTACCCTTTGGGAACATTCATCCTCGAATGAGAACTCTTTCACTAAGCTAAAGGTAATAAATGCTTATACATAGGTTTATAAAGTGCTAAGAAGAGAATTTAGTACCTTGATATGCATTCTCTCCGGATTCAAATAGATGTGGATATCTCTTCTTCATATCCACCTCAGCTTCCCGAGTCTCTTCTTCAACGAATTGGTTCCTCCAAAGGACCTTAACTGAAGCAACTTCCTTTTTCCTAAATTTGCGAACTTGACGATCCAAAATATGAACCGGAACTTCTTCATAGGATAGGTTATCCTAAATCCCAACATTCACTGTTGGTAGTATCAATGAAGGATCACCCAAGCACTTCTTACATATAGAAATATGGAATACAGGATGAACTGCTACTAACTCTTGGGGTAGCTCTAACTCATAAGCCACATTGCCCACTCTCTTGGAGATTCTATAAGGTCCAATATACCGGGGACTAAGTTTCCCCTTCTTACCAAACCTCAAAAGACCTTTCATGGTAAAACCTTATGATACACCCAATCGTCCACCTAAAACTCTAATGGCCTTCTTCTAACATCTGTGTAGGACTTTTGGCGACTTTCTATCGTCTTGAATCTTTCTTGGATCACTTTCACATTGTCCATAGCTTAGTGAACTAGATATGGTCCTATCGACCCTGCTTCATCAAATTCGAACCACCCTATAGGAGATCTGCATCTTCTCCCATAAAGAGCTTCATATGGAGCCATTTGGATGCTCGAATGGTAACTGTTGTTATACACAAAATCAATGAGGGGTATGTGATCATCCCAAAATCCCTTGAAGTCGATCACACAAGCTCTTAACATATCTTCTAAGGTCTGGATAGTTCGCTTTGCTTGTCCATCCGTCTGAGGATGAAATGCAGTGTTTAAGTTCATCTTTGAACCCAAACCTTTCTGGAAATATTTCCAAAATTGTGTAGTTAATTGTGCACCTCTATATGAAATAGTAGATACTGGAACTCCATGAAGTCTTACCACTTTTTGAAGGTACAACTTAGAATAAACCTCGGCCAAATAGCTAGTCTTCACCGGTAAGAAATGGGTTGACTTTGTCATTTTGTCAACAATCACCCAAATAGACTCATGCTACCTTCGAGATCTTGCAAGCCTATGATGAAATCCATATTAATAATCTCCCACTTCCATTCCAGAAGTTCTATATTCTGAGCTAAACCTCCAGACCTCTGGTGCTCTACTTTTTCTTGCTGACAATTTGATCATTTTGCAACAAACTCAACAATATCTTTATTCATGCCTTGCCGCCAATATACCTCTCTCAAATAACTATACATCTTGGTGGAACCCAGATGGATGGATTATCTTGAGCTATGAGCATCCTCCATTATCCTTTCTTGGAGTTCATCCACCCTTGGTACATATAATCTAACTTGATACTTCAGCACACCATCTCCCCTTTGTTCAAAAGCCTATACTCTTTGCTTATGAACATTCACCTTTAAGTCAAGCAAAATGGGGTATTGGTATTGCTTCTATTTCACCTCTGGCACTAATGATGACTCAGCCCCATTGGTCACCATTATGCCTCCTTCTGTGAAATCCATGAGTTTGACTCCCAAACATACAAGTCTGTGCATATCTTTTGCTAACTCTCTCTTTCCTTCTTCAACATGGGAAGTACTTCCCACAGACAACCTGCTTAAGGCATCAACAACCACATTAGCCTTATCTGTGTGGTATAGAATACTCATGTCATAATTCTTGAGTAATTCCAACCACCTCCTCTTCCGAGATTGAGTTCTTTCTGAGTGAACACATATTAGAGGCTCTTGTGGTCAATTAATATGTCAACATGAACACCATACAAGTAGTGGTTCCATATCTTCAAAGCAAACACTACTGCAACCAATTCTAAGTCATGAGTTGGATAATTGTTCTTATGAACCTTAAACTATCTAGAGGCATAATCTATAACCTTGCCATTCTGCATCAACACGTAGCCCAAACCAATACCAATGCCTCATAGTACACCAAAAAACCGTGAGTAGCCTTTGGTAAGGTTAAAATCGGAGCGGTGCCAATCTCTTTTTCAACTCTTGAAAGATTTTCTCACAAGCTTCAGACCATTGAAATTTGATTGTATTCTTAGTTAACTTGGTCAAAGGATACGAGATAGATCAAAACCCTTCAACAAATCTCCTATAATAACCATCCAAAACAAAGAAACTCCTTATATCAGTTGGAGATATGGGTCTAGGCCAACTCTGAACTAGTTCTATCTTGTGAGTGTCAAATCTAATACCATCACCATAAATAATGTGACACAAGAATGCAAAAGACTTAATCCAAAACTCACACTTGGAGAACTTGGCATATAGCTCCTTATCCTTCAAAGTTTGCACAACAATCCTGAAGTGACTAGCATGATCTTCTTCATTCCTTGAATACACCAGTATGTCATCAATCAAGATGATGACAAACAAATCTAAATATGGTTTGAAGACTTTGTTCATGAGATCCATGAATGATGCAAGTGCATTCGTCAAATCAAAGGACATAACCAAAAATTCATAATGCCCATACCTTGTTCTAAAAGTTGTCTTGGGAATATCACATTCCCTAACTTTCAATTGATGATAGCCTTATCTGAGGTCAATCTTGGAAAAACAAGAAGCACCTTGAAGTTTATCAAAAAGATCATCTATCCTTGGAAGAGGATATTTATTCTTGATGGTCACCTTATTCAATTGGCAGTAGTCTATACACATCCTAAGGGAAACATCTTTCTTTCTCACAAGAAGGACCGTAGCACCCCAAGGTGAGACATTTGGTCTAGTGAAACATTTATCTAACAGATCTTTCAATTGCTCTTTTAACTCTCTTAACTCTGCTGGTGCCATTCTCTATTGCGGAATATAGATAGTAAGTGTATCTGGGACAATGTCTATGCCAAAGTCTATCTCTCTTTTGGGAGCTACTCCGGGTAGATCATCAAGAAAGTCTTCTGGAAACTCACTAACTATAGGCACTGTCTGAAGGGAAGGTACCTCAACACTTGATTCATGAACTCGGACTAAGTGATAGATACACGCCTTTGAAACTAACTTCCTCACCTTAAGGTATAAAATGAAACAACCCTTAGGCACTTCTAAACTACTAGTCCACTCTATGACTGGCTCATTAGGAATTTGAAACTGGACAACTCGAGTTCTGCAGTCTATTGATGCATAACAGACATGGAGTCAGTCCATACCTAGAATGACATCAAAATCTACCATATCTAACTCTATTAAATCAGCCATGCTCCTCTTGTGATTGATGGAATTAGGATAATCACGATAGACTTTTTATGCTAGACTAGACTCCCCAACCTATGTAGAAACATAGAATGATTCACAAAGGTTTTCAAGAAGAATCATAAACTGATTTGCAACATAAGGAGTTACAAAGGATAAACTTGCTCTTGGGTCTAACAAAGCATAAACATCGAAAGTAAATACTTTGATCATACCTGTAACAACATCTCGAGAGTTCACTTTCTCTTGGCGTCTAGTGATTGCATAAAGACGGTTTGCCTCTCCGTCGGTACCAGAAGTGGATCCTCTAGGTGCAGCCCTATCTTGTGGAGCAACTGATGAAGATTGAGCTCTATTGCCAGGATTTCAACCACCTTGATTATTCTTAGGGACTCCCTCATGAAGTGACCCTCTTGACCACACTTGAAACAACCTGTTTGGCCATCTCGACATTTACCCGGGTGGGTTCTACCACATTTACCACATGCAGAAATCCCACCACCTCCTTGTGAAACACTACCTTGAGATTGGGCTGGTCTAGCCTTGAAGTTTTGTGAATTCTAGCCATTATACTCACCTCTGTTTCTGGGCGCATGTGCACTAGCAGACGATAGTGCATGCCCCCATTGATTTCCGAAATTATGGTGGACTTTAACCACCTTTTGGCTGCCTAGAATCATTCCCAGTCTTCATTTTCTTGTTTCTGTATTCCTCTCTGTCCCTCGGCTTCTCCTCTTAAACTTTTGCACATAAAACATAAGCATGTATATGTCCATGTCACCCATCAACATTGCAGCCCTACCTTGTTTGCTTCAAGCACGACCCAAATCAGCAACAAAAAAGCTGATTTTTCTCCTCATGACCTTCACCATCTCCGGAGCATAGCGAGACAGTTGGGTGAACTTCAAATCATATCATAAACACACATGGAGTAATGTTTCAAAGTGAGTAACTTCCATACCTTTGCTTTCTTCAGAATCTTGAGGAATGAACCTCCCCAAGAAGGCTTATTTGAAAAAATCCCAACTTTGAGGTGGTGCGTCCTCAGCTCTGTCCTCCTTCCATTGTTTAAACCAGGTTCTATCCACACTCTTAAGTTAATATGCAACGAATTCAACCCTCTCAGTATTAGCCACATACATCACCTCAAACACTTTCTTTAATTTTTCCACAAAGTTTTCTGGATCCTCAGTAGTGCTTGATCCGGTGAATCTAGGAGGATTTATTTTCAGAAACTCACAAAACCTCGAGGTGTCAGCCCTTCTTATCGATATCCTCTATGTTCCCCAACTTGGTTGGTTGCCACTTGACTTAGCATCCGGATATCTTCCCGGAACTCAATATTGGTAACATCTCCTTAGGGTTGCACATCCGGTGTATTGGGTAACTCTTGCTCCTCAACATTTCACATGGCTGGTCGACCTTTGACTGCTCTTGTGGAGGCATGATGATCTGAAAACACGCGCATACACGAATTAGAAAGAGACTTTTTAGAGATAAACTCAAAAAAATGAAAGAATGTGAAGAAGTGAGATGTTCCTAAATGTTGTAGCCTCCTAATCATAGATGTGGCGCACTTCACACCGATGACTAAGACTCTACAGACACGGCTTCATAGACTCTCTAGGACACTTGAACTCTGTGCTCTGTTACCAAGTTTGTCATGCCCGGAGCCTACACCCTATATGTGGTCGGCACCCAACGACCATTGTTGGCCTTGATCGAACCCTTGGACTGGCTTACTTAACTCAGTGGAAGACATACTCATCTCAGATAAACAATTAAAAGCATTCTCATAAAATAACTTAGATAACTATCTGGACCAAAATGCCACTTAAGTCTCAACACTCGAACATATGAAATTATAAAATAAAAGTGACTCTAAAATGAACTACTAACTGCTATCTTTCTATGAATACTCTAATAAGTGAGATGGATGTTGGGACAAACCCCACAACATCCAAAAGTACTCAGCTAGAAAAGCAATAAAAAGGATGTCCTCCAAAATGCAAGGAGGCTCACCAAGTGACTGTGGAGTGCTCAACTGGGTCAACGGTGCGCTTCGTGCTGATTCTGGTTACCTGTGTCTGCATCATAAAATAATGCAGGCCAACTGGCATCAGTAATTGAATGTATGAATATGCGAGTTGGAAAGCTAAACGACGACTTAAGCTTGAGGGGATTAAAATGAACTTACCTTGGCTCCGCTAAACTAAAGAATATGCCAAACTCAAAGTATATATATAAAGCAATTTAAAACACATGTGATATATATATAAAGCTTGTAAAACTATAAAACAACTTAGTTTGTTAAACAAATGCTATAACAAACTCATCTTTACTTATATATGAATGTAATATAACTTTTGTGGGAGTTTCTCTAACCAACAACCATCACTTTGAGCCTATGTAATGATACAACATTTTACCTCACGTTGCCCGAGGACCATCATGTATCTTGCCATCACCATAGGACCTTACATAGCTTAGTGGATCCACTAGATAAACTTATGTGATTATCTAAAAAGTATGACCCGTCAATTCCCATGATGGCTTCATGGTTTATATGGAGACTTGAGTTAATATGAACTCTCATCCCCATATCGGTTCTCAATACTACTCCCAAAACATACATTAGCTCACACTTTTAATAAAACTTCCTTCCTTTGGGTTAAGATAATTTCCTAAACCTTTTAGCTTTAAAAAGCCTATTTTGGAATAAATGTTCCCCTTTTAGTTCAAAACTCTTTTGGAACTCTTAGTTTATGTTACGACCTGAGAGTACCCCCTAGAGGTTTTGTCACTCTCGTATGGCAACACGTAGTACTCGACCTCTCGGCGGTCTTGTACAAGCCCATTAACATTGTTCATTGCATTCATGTATGAAAAGTAGTTCGGAATTAAAAACTTTTCACACAAAAATTAGTACTTCCAAATATCTCTTTTATAGAAAAAACATAATGATCACTTCACCCATAAAATAGTCAAAAACTAGAAGTGCATGGTTTGCATGGGTTCATAGATTTTTTAGGTTAAAATCATCAAATTAACATCAATTAAATCATAATACAATGATTCAAACGTTTTATGCAAGAACCCATGGCTAGATCACCAAAATTGGAGAATTCATGTTTTGATCATCTTTGTAAAATCATTGGAATTCACTCCTTGAAGAAAGAGGATTCAAGGATGAAAAATAATACCTTAATAGTTATGAAAATCCCAAAAGTTTGATGGAGAAAAACTTGGAAAATCCTATCTTCTTTTTTGGAGCTTCAAAGCTTCATCAATGGAGTTTTGGAGAGAGTGAATGGAGAGATTTTGTTTTGATATGAGGGTTTTCGCTTTGATTGATGAGTTTAGGGGTTTAAATAGGTCCTATAACCGTCCATAATTTACCCCTAAATTACGCAAAATACCCCTACACTTATTGGACAAATTAACCAACTCAAATTTGACTTAAAAATGACACAACAAAATCTGGGACTTTACTGCGCGTCGCGGAGGGATTTCCAAATCTTATTTTTCAAAAATTCTTGGACAAAATGTTTCGTTAAAGACATGTGTCGCAGGGCAAAAGTTTTCCAAGTGCGTGACAGCTGCGCGACGCGCAGCCACTTCCTAAAACAGGCTGGCACGGTAGTTCAATTTTGGGTCCTCCTTGGGGACACTTTTGATGTTCCCAGGGGCGTCGTTCTTGGACGTTTAGACACTTTTTATGTGAGTATATGCGTAGGAACCCTCGGTACTAAATTTCACCCTCAAACCATCCCCCTAAACATCACTACAAAACACTACGACACACTAGTTCAATTTTGACTACTTTCCGAACTTCTTGGACGTTCTTGGACGTTTGACCTCCAAACACTTCCAAAGTTTACATACTGCCTATAAACACTATTATTAACCATTTTATGGCTTTAAAATATCATTACACGAGTGTTAGGCTCTAGTTCAACCTAGCTCATTTTCCAAGGTGTAACAATACTCCCCCACTTGGAAACATTCGTCCTCGAATGCCACTTGCTATTATTTAGGCACTTTCAAGAGATAAGAAACTCAAGAATGGCAACACATAACCATACAACATAATATACAATACACACATTTAGGAGACACATCAATTTCACAACATTAAAAGACTCAAAACACAACAAGAAGATAGAAACTACATCTACAACTCATCACGCACTAAGGCTCACATTCTTCATTCCAAATAGGAAGAACTCCTTGTACATTCATAATCATGCTCATATAAATCATTTCTATAAAACATTATAACCATTTTCCATGAAAACACAATTTAGTCAAATTTTCAATAACCTTTACAGTGAGCAGCAAATTCTTTACAGTGAAACATGCTCAAATTTCCAAAAATGCAACTCTTAAGCAATTTATGATGGAAGCATGACAATATGAGAGACAAAACCATATAAAATAATTTTATAACATAATCATAACTTCATAAAATGCACAACACAAGGAATCAATGAAATTAAATTTCAACAAGACTCCTAAACAAAATGCAATATGCAACATGCTACTATGACATTCTATCTCTCAAGCTTGAATAGTATAGAAGAGAAGAGACAACAATCTACAACGCACCTACTCACCATACTACCTCACTTATAAGGGACCCATAACAACTAAAAAGAGGAACTAAAACTTACCGGCATCATCACCCGAATTTGCTCCCTTAGCTTGGAGAGCATAGAAACGATTCTTCTTTGGTGCACCACCATCCAGAGCATTAGAAGGAACTTGCTTGGCCTCTCTTCCTCTAGCTGCAATAGTAGGACAATCTCTCACCTTGTGATCATCCTTACCACAACCAAATCATCCACCAGTACCGGCTAGACACTTCCCAAAGTGATTCTTCCCACAAGTAGCACTAGTACGCTTAACCACTTGGAAACTACAACCTCACTCATAGTTAGCCTTAAAAGCACTACAACCATCTTGAAATGGAGCCCTCTTATTAAACTTGGGTTGAACTTGCTCATGCTTCTTCTCCTCTTAGCATCTCTTATTCTGCTCCCTAGTTTAGACTCTTCAATGGATTGAGCATACACCATAAGCCTAGATAGAGTCATGTCACCATCGAGCATAGCCGTACGACACTCTTCCTTCACAATATCCGAAACACCGGTCAAGAACCTTTTCATCTCATCCTTAGGGTTAGACACCAAGGATGGAGCATATTTAGACAATAGGATAAACTTTAAGGAATACTCCTAAACACTCATGTTACCTTGCCTAAGGTTTATAAAATCCTCGACCTTAACCTCTCTTTTCTCACGGGGAAAGTACCTTTCTAATAAAGCTTTCTTAAACTCTTTCCACTCTAAGGGACCCGATTCAACTGGCCTACTATCCTTCCATTGAGTGAACCAAACTTGAGCAACGTCTTTCAATTGGTACTAAGCTAACTCTGCCTTCTCCTTAGAAGTCACTGCCATAGCATGCACTATCTTATGCACTTCATCCAAGAAGGCTTGGAGATCCTCTCCCACCTTAGATACAAGAAAGATAGGAGGATTCATCCTCACAAAGTCCCTTAATCTTGAGGCCATAGTACTCTCCAAAGCATTCACCCTAGGCCCAATGTCTCTATTTACTTGTGTAGTCATAGCTGGGGATAGAGCAAGGAGAACCTCTCTAATCTCCCCATAATCCATAACCGGGGAAACTAACGGAACCTCATTACCCTCACCTCCAATAGGGAAATGATCACCTTGGGGAGGCACTTGAGTATATTGAGGAACTTGAACTCCTTGTGGAGCTAGTCCACCTTGAGGAACTTCCTCTTGCACTCCTCCTTCTTCCAACCTTCTAGCGATCATTCTTCTTGTAGTCATACTCCTATAAACAGAAGATAAGAGATTAGGAGTAGACACTTACAACCTCAAATCTATCGGCACGACACAAGATTGATGAAGAAGTGAAACTCTATCGTCCTATAGCCTCTCGCCCATAGATGTGTCACGACTCACACCGATGGTAAAGACTCTACTAGACGTGGCTTTTTGAGACTTTTGGATTCCTAGGTACTACTTCATATCCTATGCTCTGATACCAAGTTTGTTACGACCCCAGAGTACCCCCTAGAAGCTATGTCACTCTCGGATGGCAACACGGCATACTCGACCTCTTGGATGTCTTGTACAAGCCCTTTGACATCGTTCATTGCATACATGTATGAAAAGTAGTGCGGAATTAAAAACTTTTCACACAAAATAGTAGTACTTCCAAATATCTATTTTGTAGAAAAAACATAATGAAAGGCTAAGTCTCAAAGTCGCCATCTTAGACATACGGATATATTGGGACACGGTCCATACTTCAACGTATAGAAAATAGCTAAGTCTATTACATTAATTTCAATAAGGAAACCTAAACATCATGATGTCCTCGAATCTAGTAAGGACATACCGACTCTTGCTTGAATGAAATGCTAATCCAAGCTTCACTTCGAGACTCCTCTCAAATGCCACCTACACCTTTAAAGATAGATAAAATATATAGAATTAGTACAAATAATTGTACTAATTATGACATAATGCATACAATCATGATAAACGGACATTTGTATAAAAGATGCTCTTTTTGAGTAAAACTTCATAAGGCAAGTATAAAGTCACTTACAAGTCCACATAAGCATATATAGTCACATATCATAATATAGCATCAATATCAATTTAAACCATATATCATATGACCCTCCTACCAAAGGTTATCCTAAGATTTAATTAAGTAAGAGAAGAAGAGACCGCCCTTACACACTCTTCAAGCACACCTAAATAACCCTTAAGACCACCTAAGATAAGATTATTCCCTTTTCAACATATACTCACCAACTAAGGTTACTCTAAGGTTCACTTGAGTAAAACATGAAGAGACCGCCCATACACCCTCTTCAAGTCTACCTAAGCAACCCTTAAAGCTACCCTAGATAGCTACCTTTTCATTAACATACCTTTACTTAAGTCATTATATTCATTTGACCCTTCAAGAGACATTAACCAATAAAAGAACTTTCACATAACGGTCTTGGAGAAGACCTAGGGACTCACATACTAACATCATCAAAGCAGAATCGTGCAATGTCTATATAGTATCCCATTCCACTACCTAAAATTTCTAATACCATATCCAATACTACCAGGTATCCCACATGATGAGAATGGGCAATAGCCAACATAGACCATACTAGCAAGGCATGGAATCCGGAGTCAACCCTATTCCGATAAAGGGTGCTCTACTTGCCAATGGTAGAACTAGGACACAACCCATGTAGGCACATGATTAAGGAACATCGAGGTCTTTTATGCACTCTAGTCTCCTTCTCAAGTAGAGCTACAAACCATAACATATTCACTCGGTGCTAGCCATTGTTCTTATAGAGTAATGTTCATTCATATAAGGGCATATGAAAAGATACCATCTCTTAAAGATTACCTAATCATAATGCACCTACTAAAGATGGGTCCACTAAGTCTGCCACTCAATGGTCTATAAGGATAGCTCATTCTTAAAAAAAATCGATACAGAAGGTTCCACATATTAGTCATACTTATAAAGGTACCATTTCCTCGTTCTACCGATCCTAGACTTTCATTCAACATTCATCTATACACATAGAAGACAAAGGTGCATAAGTCTACTAAGTCAAGATGTTCATATTCATATTCTTCATGTATCAAGAAAGGGACATAGTCTACCTATCAAGACACACACATCATCTCCATATAACATATACGTATCATGTAGGAATATTCAAGTTAACCTATCAAGACACACTAGTAACACAACTAGAGACATCACCCTAGTCTATTATAATCACGTATCGTCAATTAGATGAGTTCAATATCAAACATACACACATATCACATATTCCTTCACATTGATCATAATCAAGTCTTAACATGATAATATCACTATTCATAAAGTAATGCCGACAAGGCCATGTTCAATACAATTCATAAAGTAATGCCGATGAGGCCACATAATTCACAAGTAAAGAACATATCACCGCCACCATAAGTGGAAAATACCAATCACAACATAATTCAAGACCTACATTACATAAAATAAAGAGAATTAGGGTAGCGTACCACCAATCAATTCTAAACACTTCAATCCATAGCTAAATCATCCAATACAATGCCAAAAGGCCCTTACCCATGGCCATGATCATCAATTCAATACAAAAATCATAATACTCAATGAATCTAAATCAATTCAATATAGATTTATCAATATAAGACATCCTATGCATCAATCCATTACAATCCTTACATTATTCAATAGCCCAAAGAAAACTACACTAGAATTCATAAGCATTGAGACATGATCACTTCACCCATAAAATATTCAAAACTAGAAGTGCATGGTTTGCATGGGTTCATAATGTTTTTAGGTTAAAGTCATCAAATTAACATCAATTAAATCATAATACAATGATTCATACGTTTTATGCAAGAACCCATGGCTAGATCATCAGAATTGGAGAATTCATGTTTTGATCATCTTTGAAAAATCATTGGAAATGACTACTTGAAGAAAGAGGATTCAAGGATGACTAACCATACCTTAATTGTGATGAAAATCCATAAGATTTATGGAGAACAACTTTAAAAATCCTATCTTCTTCCTTCGAGCTTCAAAGCTTCATCAATGGAGTTTTGGAGAGAGTGAATGGAGAGGTTTTGTTTTGAGATGAGGGTTTGGGCTTTGATTGGTGAGTTTAGGGTTTTAAGTAGGTCCTATAACCATACATAATTCACCCCTAAATTACCCAAAAGACCCCTATACTTATTGGACAAATTAAACAACTCAAATTTGACTTAAAAATAACGCAACAAAATATGGGACTTTACTGCGCGTCGCGGAGGCATTTCCAAATCTTATTTTCCAAATATTCTTGGACAGAATAGTTCGTGACATCCCCACATCGCAGTGAAAGACTTTTCCCCACTGCATGATAGCTGCGCGAGGCGCAGCCACTGCCTACACCAGGCTTGCGAACAATCTTGGCAGTCCAAGTTTGGGTCCTCCTTGGGGACCCTTTTGATGGTCCTTGGGGCATCGTTCTCAGACATTTCGACCCTTTCTATTCCAGGCTACGTGTAGGAACCCTGGTTAATGAATTTCATCCTCAATCCATCCCCCAAAAGATCACTACAAAACACTACGACACAATAGTTCAATTTCGACTAGTTTCCGAACGTCTTGGACGTTTGACCTCCAAAAACTTCCAAACATTATATAATGACTATAAACAAAATTATTAACCATCTTATGACTTTAAAACATCATGACACAAGTGTTAGGATGTAGTTCAACCTAGCTCATTTTCGAGGGTGTAACAGTTTCCTTAATTTTAACTTAAATGTAAAACATTCATAAATCTTTAGGGAATACTTAGTTCCCTTATAACTTTTGAGAAATTAACTAAACTCTTTCTCTTTACTTAACTTGACACTTAAATCTTAGGAAATACTTAGTTCCCTTGTAACTTTGGAGAAAAGAACTCAATTCTTACTCTTTACTTAACATTAAATTGAACTCTTAGGTAATACTTAGTTCCCTTATAGCTTATGAGAATTTAACTCAACTCTTTAGTCTTTGCTCAACTTGTAACTAGAGCCTTAAAACAAAGTTAAAATTATTGTTTAAGACTCTTTGAAAACTTTAAGAAATTAGTTTGACTTGTTTCTTACTTTTAAACTTGATTCTAGCTCCTTTGACTTTGATCTTAACTTTCCTTGAAATGGATTATGGATTCAAAGATCGTTATCTCATATTTATGGATGATTTCATGATGTTTAAATGTACTTTAGAGTGTTGGAATCAACTAGGAATGATAGATACATCATTTAGGAACTAGTATGAAAAAATAGGGAAAGCACGGAGCACTAGAGCCTGACGGACAGAGGCTTCCCTCAGACACTGTGGTCGGCGCAGCGTGCCAGGGCATGACGGATAGAGTCTGTCTAGAGGCGCTTTGGTAGGTGCGGTGCCCCAAGGCCTATCAGACGTGTTTTCCGACTTTTCTTCTACGAATTTCAATTCTAAACCTCCTAGACTTCCAAGGATCCCACCCCAAACACTTAGGATCTCTAAATACTTCATTACCCAATAGATTAGACCCAACAATAGTCCAGAAACATGAATGAAATATACTTACGACACACTACAATTCAACCAACAAGAATTTAACGAATTTTCATCAAGAACTCCCATATTCATCATTCCATATACTCTAACTTGCTGAATTGAAACAAATTGGGTGTGGGTGAAAGAACCCAACACCGAATGATCTCATATACCTCGATAGGGATCCCCCCGACGAACTCCACGCAAGAATCTTGGCGTTTTTGGACAATTCTTGATTTTCCTCTTCTTTTCTCTTTCCTCCCAAGCCCTAAGCATTCTTAGTTTTTCTAAAACTGATTTGGGACTAGGTTTTACCCATAATATAACCTAAAAACGAATTAGGAAATACAAGGGTGAAAAGACAACTTTACACTTACTAAAATCTGGATTGGATTTTCCTTTGCTCAACAACCCAACTCCGAAACGCATCTCCCTCATACGACATCAGATATTCGCAAACTAGGCAATGTTGGTGTAACATTCTAGAACATGTACTTGTCTAGTGAAGAGTCTATTAGCTTTTAAGAATATGTATTGGGGTAGATCGGAATCCCAATGGCCAATATTGAGTAATATTGGGCATGTTAGAGAATATTGGCTTAAGGGTGTTAGCCGATTTCTATGTATTAACAAGTAAGTTAAAATACACTTTGATGTTCAAATGCTCCAATCCAAGCTTGTTTAAGAATTGTACCTGCAATGAAGAACCTAAGCTAAATTTTTTAATTTCATCGCTTACACACATTAGGTACGAAGCATCTAAGTGTCAAGCATAGGTACCATAGCACATGATCATTTAAAATGATCATGTAGATTAAGCAGTTCCCAAGGACATAGTGAGGATCCTTGGTACAAGAAGTGAACTTTCCAAGTGCAACTACAGAGTGCACGGTAAGGAAAGTGCACGGCAACACATGTGCAAGCACATGTGCTACCGGCAGAGAGACCAAGCGACCAAGGCCAACAGATTCGGTTAGGGCGGTTAGGGGGCCGCACGCGTAGGGTCAAGCCATGTGGGGACGAGCTTCCTAACAAATCCTAGGCTCTAATTAACTTACCTAAATATCTAACTAACCTAGGACCAACTAAAATGAGCTAACTAGTGTGCCGAAATCCTAAGACCTAAACGGGTGACACTAGCCGAGTAGCTAACTAAAGAAACATCCTAGTACCTAATCTAGGATGGTCAAAAGGGGTTGGTTATGGTCCTAGTGACTTATGGGTAGTTTAGTAATTACCCTAGGTCACTTAATTAATTAAATTAGAAACTTAATTAATTAATTTAAATTCATGGTAAAAACCGAGACCCTTAGCAATTTTTCAAAATTTGGCTAAGTCAAATGCTCTCCTATTTTTAGTCAATTTAGGAGGAGCGTTTTGGTAATTAGCTAATTGATTTATTTAATTAAGTTAATTAGCCTAAGTTGAATTAGTCAATATTCAGTTCCTAAGACTTAGACTCACATTTATCCAGTAAGTCTCTCGCGACTGAAAAACAGTGAGCAAACGTAAGAAAAACAGAAAAATTCTCTCGGTTCTGCTTAGGCAATTTCAAGGCAATTCTTCAAGATTTTCGTGCAAAGAATAGTGTGATCTTCGTAGATTCAATTCTACAGTAAGGTATGGGTTTTATCTCTTAGATTCCCCAAGACGTTTTTCAAACGTTTTGAATCCAAGAAAACCAAAACTAGGGTTTTGAATGTTGATCTCCGTAGTTCTCCCTATTTCCAATTCTAGTCGTATGTATAATGCAAATCTCGAGCATGTTGTCAGTATATGGTGCTAAATGATCATTATGTGTAGGTTTCTATGATTTTATAATGTTGAATGAGACCTATAGGTTAGATCCGTATGATTAGAGTATTATTTACAAGAGATAAGCAACGTTGTAATGCCTAATTGTGTTCGAGAAGATGAAATTGTTATAAGTCGTTTATGAAATTCAGTTTACTATTGAAAGGAATGAAGGTTTCGATTAATGTGTGTGTTTACAGTAGATATGTTTGTAAGTGTTTGGAATGCAATGTTTACAGGAAGAAATAAGAATGAGAATCAATACTAGTTAATAGATCATCAATGCCAATAAATTCGCCAACAATATTATTTACAAAATATGTAATAGAATCGGCAATGATTAAGTCATACCAATCTTATATGGCCAATGTAAATTATGATGTTTCTTGTAAGGACAAATACATGTTAAAGATTGACTTGACATGATGTAACTCAATAAACTCATAACCTAGGGTATGCCAATGATTGGGACAAGTCCCAACATACCCTATCTAAATGAACTGGTGATCATAGTAGCACATTGAATAAATCCTTATAACTTTCATAAAGAATGGTACAAGACTACCAAATAACATTTAACAAGATAAGGTGAGTAATGAAATAACTAAAAGCTCATGAGTTATGTAATTGACCTAGAATGGGGTGTTAAAGGTAGTGAGACAAGTCTCACTAGCACCTAAACAGTTATGTTAAAGATACTCACATAAGAGGGTGTTAGATATCGTGAGACAAGTCTCACTTGCACCTAAACAATTATGTTAAAGATACTCACATAAGAGGGTGTTAGAAATTCTGAGACAAGTCTCACTTGCACCTAAACAATTATGTTAAAGATACTCACATAAGAGGGTGTTAGAAATCATGAGACAAGTCTCATTAACGCCATGATGATAACGTAAGATTTAAGTTTACATTCATCAAGTATAGAAAGGGATGACAAATCATCCATTGAGCTAAGCATACCTCATACTAGAAGCAAGATTCCATAGTGTATGAATCAACTCTAAAAGTTGTAAAGTATAAGAAATTGAGCTAAGCACTGATTGACTAGTAATGAGCTTGTGCAAGCACATGTAAGCCTCATGAGATGAGACTACCACCAACATGGATAAGGGTCTCCAAATTCTCCTAGTCTTTGAACTATGTCGCCAGCATAGGTTACTAGCTAGTAGATCCACATAAGAAAGCTAGGAAGTATTTGGTTTCACTTTGGCAGGTGAACCACCTCTTTTCGGTGTGGGGAAGACACTGGATTTCATGTTAGCTCACATGATCTATGTCGGATAAATGCTCAAGATTTCTTTAAGAAAGTAAGAAAGAAAGAAAGAAAGAATTACGAAAAGAAAGTAAGAAAGAAAGAAATAAATAATTAGGAAGACGAGGGGTGTTCGGATAGGATGACCAAAGGGTGAGGTTAGACTGAGTAATGATGTAAGTCATTCTTAGTCATTGCACAGAAAGATCCCGATGGAAGTCTTAAAAGAATATTCTAAGTCAACCAAGCATGTTCAAAGTGAACATGAGATCAAAGAAGAATAAATGTAAGTTCAAAGTGAACTAAGTAAGTAAAAGCATAAGAATATCAAATTATCAGTGTTTGATAAGAATGAAGTTTTAACAGTTATTGGTTTATGCCAATAAAGGGAGCAAAACATAATGACTCATCAATTGGAGTATGAATATATGCCCTAGCATCTATATATTATGCAAATAATCAAAGAATGGGCATATCCAATAAAAATTGCCTTATAAAGACTTCATGCCCAATTTAACAAGAATTGAAAGAATAACTTGTAAGTAGGGTAGTCAAATTATTTCCTTAGTCTTTTGGATTACTTATTTGATTCATTGTAGCAATGGGACTACAATGAATCATTGAACTACACAACAAAAAGAAGAAAAGACTGAAAACATAAACTAAGTCTTGGAGATGGAACTCTCGGCCTAAGGGGAGCAAAAATATTAATTTTTGCTTTAGTTGTTCTAAAATTATGTTCATGATTCCAAGGTCTTATGATCATATAGAAAATAAGTTTTGTGCTTTAAATGCATCAAAATATTTCATATTCATAGCATGATTCATAAATAACGAATTAGGAAAGTGAAGTGACTTCACTTTCCAAAAATGGCATGTTGCTATAGGAAGAGCTTTCCTTGATCATGCATAGTCCTTATGTATTTATGTGCATACACCCATACTTAGTACAAATGTGTACTAACCCCTATACAATTACTATTTCTATAGGTGCAGGTCCTTGAAGAAGATTGAGGTCCTTGTAGATGGTCGAGTACCAGGAGAATTCCCCATCACTTGGACATTCTCAAGACTGCATTCCTAGAGAGGTTAGCAGAGAGAGGCTAAGGTTGAGGAGTTCATCAACCTACGTTAGGGAGGTATGTAAGTCAAGGAATACTCATTGAAGTTTGTTAAACTTTCCAAATATGCTTCTTCCTGGTGTCCAGTAGCAGGGATGAGATGAGCAAGTTTGTGACAGGTGTATCGGAGGATCTGGAAGAGGAATGTCGGGCAGCCATGTTTAATGATAACATGGACCTTTCTAGGTTGATGGTACATGCACAGCAGGTGGAAGAGAGTCATCGGAGGAAGAGAGGCCGAGAAGGCAAGAAGCTTAGGCCCTCGGATCAGGCTGGTTCTAGAACTGGTAGGAGTTTGTTTGGAGTCCAGGACAGGCCCAAGTTCAAGAAGGGGCACCAGCACTCAGGTAATCCTACTCCTTCCAGGAACACTAATGCCAAAGGGGGAAAGTCTGGCCCCAAGAAGGGCAATGATAGAAATGCCCAGCGTGACAGAAAGTCGTGTGGTAAGTGTGGCCGTTTGCATGGAGGTGAGTGCATGGTAGGTTCTAATGCCTACTATGGGTGCGGCAAGAGTGGGCATATGGTCAGAGACTTCCCACATGTGAAGAATCAGGCCAAGGCAGATACTCAGCCTCGGCCTAATCCTACTGCTGCAGCCGAGCCTCCCAAGAGGAACAGGTTCTATGCTTTGAAAGGTAGAGAGGAGCAGGAGAAGTTAGCTGATGTGGTCACTGGTACCTTACATGTCTTTTCTTTTCCTGTGTATGCATTGTTAGATCCAGGATCCACCTTGTCTTTTGTTACTCCTTTAGTAGCTAGTAAATTTAACTTGCTTCCTGAGATATTGCATGAACCTTTTCTAGTTAGTACTCCCATAGGAGACAACATTAGAGCTTAAAGAGTATATAGAGATTTTCCAATAATTGTTCTTGATAGAGTTACCTATGTTGACCTAATAGAATTAACCATGAGTGGATTTGATATAATTTTGGGTATGGATTGGCTCCATAAATGCTATGCTACCATAGACTGTCGAAACAGGGTAGTACGTTTTCAGTTTCCTAATGAGTTAGAGCTGGAATGGGAAGGGCGTAGTTCAAATCCAACAGGCCAAATAGTTTCCCATCTTAAAGCCAATAAAATGTTATCTAAGGGGTATTTATACCACTTAGTCAGAGTCAATGACATAGAACATGAAGTTCCTTCCATAGACTCCGTGTCGATAGTGAATGAGTTTCAAGATGTCTTTCCGAAGGGTTTACCAAGAATCCTTCCTAAACGCAAAATTGACTTTGGTGTTGACTTAGATCCCAACACCAAACCAATTTCCATTCCTACCTATAGAATGGCTCCAGCTGAACTCAAAGAGTTGAAGTTGCAGTTAAAAGATCTACTTGATGAGGGCTTCATCCAGCCAAGCATTTCCCCATGGGGTGCTCCAGTGTTGTTCCTTAAGAAAAAGGATGGAACCCTTAAAATGTGTATCGATTATCGACAACTCAACAAAGTCACTATAAAGAACAAATACCCTCTTCCCTTAATTGATAATCTATTTGATCAGCTCCAAGGTTAAAGTTTCTTTTCTAAAATAGATCTCCGGCCAGGGTATCACCAGCTTAGAGTGAGACAAGAGGACATTCCTAAGACTGCCTTCCGTACTAGGTGTGGTCATTATGAGTTTCTTGTCATGTCATTTGGTCTCACTAACGCACCAACCGCGTTTATGGACCTTATGAATAGGGTCTTCCATGAATACCTTGATCCTTTTGTCATAGTATTCATAGATGACATCCTCATATACTCTATGACCAGAGAAGAGCATGAACAACATTTGAGAATGACATTGCAAGTACTCACAGAACATCAACACTATACAAAATTCAGCAAATGTGAGTTTTGGCTGAGATCAGTGACCTTCCATGGTCATGTTGTGTCCGACCAGGGTGTAGATGTTGATCCAAAAAAGATTGAGTTAATAAAGAAATGGCCGAGACCCCTCCCTCCTACAGACATCCAGAGTTTCTTGGGTTTGGCTAGTTACTATCGCAGGTTTGTTGAGGGCTTTTCTGCTATTGCTGCTCCATTAAAAGCTTTAACAAAGAAGAAGGTGAAGTTTGAGTGGTATGAAACTTGTGAAAACAGCTTCCAAGAGCTCAAAGACCAACTCACTTCAGCCCTAGTTCTCACATTGCCAAGGAGTGGTGAAGGGTATGTGGTGTACTGTGATGCTTCCCAAGTAGGTTTGGGATGTGTTCTTATACAGGATGGCAATGTGATTGCATATGCATCAAGACAATTGAAAATCCACGAGAAGAATTACCCTACCAATGATCTTGAGTTAGCTGCTGTGGTATTTGCGTTAAAACTTTGGAGACATTACTTATATGGTGTACATGTTGATGTATTTACTGACCATAAAAGTCTTCAGTATGTTTTTACATAAAGAGAATTGAATCTTCATCAGAGAAGATGGCTGGAGCTGCTCAAAGATTATGACATGAGTGTCCCCTATTACCCAGGTAACGCCAATGTAGTGGCCGATGATTTGAGTCGATTGAGCATGGGCAGTGTGTCTCATATTGATGATGAGAAGAAGGAGCTGGTTAAAAAGGTACACCAACGGGCTAGGTTAGGTGTACGACTGGTAGATACACCAAGTGGGAGTGTTTCAGTTAATTCCAGTTCTGAATCCTCATTTGTTGTAGATGCTAAAGCTAAGCAGCATCTCGACCCAGTACTCATGGATTTGAAAGACTCAGTGTTGAGTAAGCTGAATGAATCATTCTCCCTAGGGGGGATGGTGTGCTTAGATGCTAGGGCACATTGTGTGTTCCCAATATTGATAATCTGAGACCTAATATTATTGCAGAGGCTCATGGCTCCAGGTATTCCATTCATCCAGGTTCCACCAAGATGTATCATGATCTCAAGGAGATCTATTGGTGGGAAGGTATGAAGCGAGATATTTCTAAGTTTGTGGAGGAGTTCCCCAATTGCCAACAGGTTAAGGCCAAGCACCTTAAGCCTGGAGGTCTTACCCAGTCGATTGACATCCCAACATGGAAGTGGGAGGATATTAATATAGACTTTGTGATTGGTCTTCCCAGGACCAGGAAACTGCATGATTCCATTTGGGTCATTGTTGACAGGACGACTAAGTCGGCTCACTTCATTCCTGTGAAGTCTACTTACAAGGACGAAGATTATACCAATATGTATATTGATGAGATAGTAAGGTGGCATGGGGTCCCTTTATCTATCATTTCGGATAGGGGAGACCAGTTCACTTCTCACTTTTGGAGATCTTTCCAAAAGAGCTTGGGTACACAGGTGAAGCTCAGTACTGATTTTCATCCTCAGACGGATGGACAAGCAGAGCGTACCATTCATACCCTTGAAGAGATGCAGAGAGCATGTGTTATTGACTTCAAGGGGAGTTGGGATGATCACTTGCCACTGATTGAGTTCTCTTATAATAATAGCTACCATTCCAGTATTGGGATGGCACCTTTTGAAGCACTGTATGGCAGGAGATGTAGGTCCCCAGTTGGGTGGTTTGAGGTAGGAGAGTCTTCCATCCTTGGCCCTCAGATCATACATGAGGCTATGGAAAAGGTGAAAATGATCATGGATAGATTGGCTACTGCTTACAGTCGTCAAAAATCCTATGCTGATAATAGGAAGAGGGATATTGAATTTGAGGTAGGTGATCAAGTCTACCTAAAGATATCACCCATGAAAGGGGTCATGAGGTTTGGTAAGAAAGGGAAGTTGAGTCTGAGGTATATAGGTCCTTATGAGGTCTTACAGCGAGTAGGGAATGTTGCATATGAACTGAAGTTACCAAATGACTTGGCTTCTGTTCATCCAGTGTTTCATGTTTCGATGCTTAAAAAGTGTCTTGGTGATCGAGCATCCATCCTGCCTGTTGAGGTGTTAGGAGTCTATGAGAACCTTTCTTATTAAGAGGTTCCAGTTGAAATTTTAGATCGCCAAGTGAAGCAGCTGAGGAACAAGGAGGTTGCCACCGTAAAGGTGTTATGGAGGAACCACCTTGTTGAGGGAGCAACATGGGAGGCCGAAGTCGACATGAGATCTCGTTACCCTTACTTCTTCAGTTCTTGAAGTTATATATACTCTTCCTAAGTCTGATTTTATTTATGAAACTCTAAATTTTAGTGCATTAGTCGGTTTGGTGTTTTAAGTCCATAAATGTGTGTTTTATACTTGCACTATATGAGTTAATATGAGTTCATACTTTCATTCATGTTGCTATTTTTGTATAGCGTTGACATGATTTTTGTGTCGCATGAGTTGTGATATGCATTGAGTTAAAGTGAGATTGAGAAGGAAGTTCCTCAATCTCAGATATGAAGCTTCAGATAAGCTTTGAGTGATGTGCATCATCCAGAGTAAGTTGTGAATCAGATATTCACTAAGTGTAAAGTTTCAAGTATGTCGATGTGTTTTTTTGAAAATATCCTCTTTGATTCAAAATTATGTGTAGTATCATTCGGGGACGAATGTTCGTAAGGGGGGGATAATGTAACATTCCAGAAAATGTACTTGTCTAATGAAGAGTCTATTAGGTTTTAAGAATATTTATTGGGGTACATAGGCATCCCAACGCCCAATATTGAGTAAGATTGGGCATGTTAGAGAATATTGGCTTAAGGGTGTTAGCCAATTTATATGTATTAACAAGTAACTTAAAATACACTTTGATGTTCAAATGCTCCAATCCAAGCTTGTTTAGGAATTGTACCTGCAATGAAGACCCTAAGCTAAAAAATTTAATTTCATCGCTTACACACATTAGGTACGAGGCATCCAAGTGTAAAGCCTAGGTACCATAGCACATGATCATTTAAAATGATCATGTAGATTAAGCAGTGCCCAAGGACATTGTGCGGATCCTTGGGACAATAAGTGAAATTTCCAAGTGCAACTACAGAGTGCACGGTTAGGAAAGGGCACGGCAACACATGTGCTACCAGCAGAGAGACCAAGCGACCAAGCCCAAATGATTCGGTTAGGGCGGTTAGGGGGCCGGCACGCGTAGGGTCCAGCCACATGGGGCCGAGCTTCCTAACCAATCCTAGGCTCTAACTAACTTACCTAACTAGCTAACTAAACTAGGACAAACTAAAATGAGCTAACTAGTGTGCCGAAATCCTAAGACCTAATCGGGTGACACTAGCTGAGTAGCTAACTAAAGAAACATCCTAGTACCTAACCTAGGATGGTCAAAAGGGGTTGGTTATGGTCCTAGTGACTTAGGGGTACTTTAGTAATTACCCTAGGTCACTTAATTAATTAAATTAGCAACTTAATTAATTAATTTAAATTCATGGTAAAACCCGAGACCCTTAGAAAATTTTCAGAATTTGGCTAAGTCAAATGCTCTCCTATTTTTAGTCAATTTAGGAGGGGCATTTTGGTAATTAGCTAATTGATTTATTTAATTAAGTTAATTTGCCTAAGTTGAATTAGTCAATATTCAGTTCCTAAGACTTAGACTCACACTTATCCAGTAAGTCTCTCACGACTGAAAAACCGTGAGCAAACGTAAGAAAAAACAGAAAAATACTCTTGGTTCTCCTTAGGTGATTTCAAGAAAATTCATCAAGATTTTCTTGCAAAGAACAGGGTGATCTTCGTAGATTTAATTCTAGAGTAAGGTATGGGTTTTCTCTCTTGGATTCCTTTCTCCATGAGGCTTTTCAAACGTTTTGAATTTAAGAAAACCAAAACTAGGGTTTCGAATGTTCATCTCCCTAGTTCTCCTTATTTTTGATTCTATTAGTATGTATAATGCAAATCTCGAGCATATTGTTGGTATGTGGTGCTAACTGATCATTATGTGTAGGTTTCTGTGATTTGATAATGTCGAATAAGACCTATAGGTTAGATCTGTATGATTACAGTATCATTTACATAAGATAAGCAACGTTGTAATGCCTAATTGTGTTCGAGAAGATGAAATTGTTATAAGTCGGTTATGAAATTCAGTTTACTGTTGAAAGGAACGAAGGTTTTGATTACTGTGTGTGTTTACAATAGATATGTTTGTAAGTGTTTGGAATGCAATGTTTCCAAGAAGAAATAAGAATGAGAATCAAAGCTAGTTAATGGATCTTCAATGCCAATTAATTGGCCAACTTTATTATTTCCAAAATATGTAATAGAATTGGCCAATGATTAAGTCATACCAATCTTATATGGCCAATGTAAATTATGATGTTTCTTGTAAGGCCAAATACATGTTAAAGATTGACTTGACAAGATGTAACTCAATGAACTCATAACCTAGGGTATGCCAATGATTAGGACAAGTCCCAACGTACCCTATCTAAATGAACTTTTGATCATAGTAGCACATTGAATAAGTCCTTATAACTTTCATAAAGAATGGTACAAGACTACCAAATAACATTGAACAAGATAAGGTGAGTAATGAAATAACTAAAAGCTTATGAGTTATGCAATTGACCTAGAATGGGTGTTAAAGGAAGTGAGACAAGTCTCACTTGCACCTAAACAATTATGTTAAAGATACTCACATAAGAGGGTGTTATAAATTGTGAGACAAGTCTCATTTGCACCTAAAAAATTATGTTAAAGATACTCACATAAGAGGGTGTTAGAAATCGTGAGACAAGTCTAATTAACACCATGATGATAACGTAAGATTTAAGTTTACAATCATCAAGTATAGAAAGGGATGACAAGTCATCCATTGATCTAAGCATACCTCATACTACAAGCAAGCTTCCATAGTGTATGAGTCAACTCTAAAAGTTGTAAAGTATAAGAAATTGAGCTAAGCACTGATAGACTAGTAATGAGCTTGTTCAAGCTCATGTAAGCCTCATGAGATGAGACTACCACCAAGGTGGATAAGGGTCTCGAAATTCTACTAGTCTTTGAACTATGTCGCCAGCATAGGTTACTAGCTAGTGGATCCACCTAAGAAACCTAGGAAGTATTCGGTTAACTTTGGCCGGTGAACCACCTCTTTTTGGTGTGGAGAAGACACTGGATTTCATGTTAGATCACATGATCTATGTCGGTTAAATGCTCAAGATTTCTTTAAGAAAGTAATAAAGAAAGTAACAAAGAACTAGGAAGATGAGGGGTGTTCGGATAGGATGACTAAAGGGTGATGTTAGACTAAGTAATGATGTAAGTCATTCTTAGTCATTGCACAAAAAGATCCCAATGGAAGTCTGAAAAGAATATTCTAAGTCAACCTAGCATGTTCAAAGTGAACATGAGATCAAAGAAGAATAAATGTAATTTCAAAGTGAACTAAGTAAGTAAAAGCATAAGAATATCAAATTTTCAGTGTTTGATAAGAATGAAGTTTTAACAGTTATTGGTTTATGCCAATAAAGGGAGCAAAACATAATGACTCATCAATCGGAGTATGAATATATGCCCCAGCATCTATATATTATGCAAATAATCAAAGAATGGGCATAGCCAACAAAGATTGTCTTATAAAGACTTCATGCCCAATTTAACAAGAATGGAAAGAATAACTTGTAAGTAGGGTAGTCAAATTATTTCCTTAGTCTTTTGGATTACTTACTTAATTCATTGTAGCAATGGGACTACAATGAATCATTGCACTTGTAAGTAAAACATATGATCAAAGGAGATCATTGAACTACACAACAAAAAGAAGAAAAGACTGAAACATAAACTAAGTCTGGGAGAGGGAGCTCTCGGCCTAAGGGGCGCAAAAATTTTAATTTTTGCTTTAGTTGTTCTAAAATTATGTTCATGATTCCAAGGTCTTATGATCATATAGAAAATGAGTTGTGTGCTTTAAATGCATCAAAATATGTCATATTCATAGCATGATTCATAAATAACGAATTAGTAAAGTGAAGTGACTTCACTTTCCAAAAATGGCATGTTGCTATAGGAAGAGTTTTCCTTGATCATGCATAGTCCTTGTGTGTTTATGTGCTTACACCCATACTTAGTACAAGTGTGTACTAACCCATATACAATTACTATTTCTATAGGTGCAGGTTCTTGAAGAAGATTGAAGATCACCTGAAGCTGTTTGGACTAGTACCTTCAGACTTTGGTAGGTCCTCTTGAGTTCGAGGATGCTCACACTTTATATTCTAGCTTTAGTAGATTAGACATAGCTAGCGGATGTTGTCCCTAGCATTTCCTTTCAAACATTTGTTCAAGCTTTTATATTAAGGTCGGTTTGGCAACTATAAATGATATTATGAATTCCTTATTTCAATTGTTCAATCTGTTAATAGATGGTTGTTTATCTTGAGCCGTTAGTATATCACTCTTATGCAATTATATGAAGTCTAAGTACACTTCAGTAAAGTTTTAAATTTTCCGCTAAATTTAACTGTATGATTGTGTTGGAAGCTAAGAAGAGGCTTGTGTGCGACCTCTGAGAGGTTAACGACGCCGGTCTCATCTAGGGTCTAGGACCCGGGTGTGACCATTGGAAAGATCTTCCCAAGGACTTTCTAACCATAGAAATAACTCATCAAAACTCCTCTTGATATGGAAGTTATGGCCATTTTAAAATGACCAAAGCTCACTTTTGAAAGCTGGAAATTTTCCAGATTTCCTTACTTATTCCCAAATGGATTATTCTTGGTTTCTTAGCTTATTATTAGTTAGTTCGAGTTACGAGATGTTACATATACTTACTCTACCAATTGAAGTGAAAGAGTATGTAGTATATAATGATGGTTCTCGCAATCGGCTCGGATGCGTTTTGATACACCTGATTCAAACGATTCAATTATTGCTAATGTGCATGTAAAAGCAACATTTCTTGAACAGGTGAAGAAGAACTAAATTTAGATGAAAAACTGGTAAAATTGACTAGAGAAGTCCAAAATGGGGAAAAGCTTGATTTTACATTAACAAAGGATGGTGTCTTACTTTATCAAAATAGGTTATGTGTCCCTAATGATGACAAATTTAGGAGAGAAATACTTAATGAAGCACATACTTGATCATATGCAATGCATCCTTGAGGCAAAAAGATGTACCAGACCATCAGAGAAACTTATTGGTGGAATTTTATGCAGAGAGGCATTGCAGAGTTCATTTCAAATGTTTGGTTTGTCAGCAAGTAAAGGCATAACATCAACTCCCAGTTGGTTTACTACAGCCCTAGTCGATGCCTATATTGAAATGGGAGAGAATAACTATGGACTTTTTTTATGGACTTCGTTGCACTCAGAGAAATCATGATGCAATATGGGTAATTGTGGACAGGCTAATCAAGCGTGATCAACTCTCACCAATCAGGATTGATTAATCACTTAAGTTTTTAGCCGAGGTGTACATTAATGAGATTGTAAGACTACATGGGATCCTTGTGTCTATTGTATCTGACCGGGACCCAAGGTTTACATCTAGATTTTGGGGCAGCTTTCAGGAAGCTTTGGGTACTAAGTTGAAATTTATCACATCGTTCCACCCTCAAAGAGACGGCAAGTCATAAAGAGTGATACAAAATTTGGGAGAATGTGCTTCGAGCTTGCATTATGGATTTTAAGGGTAGTTGGTACAAACACTTGACAATGATAGGATTTTCTACAATAACAGTTACTAATCGATTATTGGAATGCCTCCCTATGAAGCATTATACGGAAGGAAATGCCAGACCCCTATTTGTTGGAGTGAAGTTGGTGGAAGAAAACTTAATGGTCTTGAAACTGTGCAACAAACTGAAGACAAGGTGAAAATTATCAAGGATTGTCTAAAACTTTCTTCAAATAGAAAAAAGTCTTACGCTGATCTTAAAAGGCGTGACATTGAATATCAAGTTGGAGATAAAGTATTATTAAGGTGTCTCCATGGAAAAAGATTAAGAGAGTTGGACAAAAAGGAAAACATAGTCCCCGATTTATTGGACATTATGAGATACTCGAAAGAGTTGGACCAGTTGCATATTAATTGGCTTTACCACCTGAGTTAGACAAGATCCACAATTTCTTCCATGTTTCTTCGCTCAGAAGATATTTTTCTGATCCGTCTCATGTTCTTCCAATTGGGTCTATTGAGGTTAATCTTGACTTGACGTATAATGAAGGACCTACCCTAATTAAAGCTTGGGAAGTAAATCAACTTAGAAAAAAGAAAATCAACTTAGTAAAGGTAGTATGGAGAAATCATTCGGGAAAAGAAGCTACATGGAAAGAGAAGAAGACATGAGGGCCCAATATCCGCACTTGTTCCGAGACTAGTGTAAGGTAAATTTCTAGACAAAATTTCTTCAAGGGGGAGAGAGTTGTAACAACCCAAAATGCTAGCAAAGATTCGCATGTCGATACACTATTGATTAATTATCACAATATGTTTTATTCAAATTTTGGAACTTAAAATTTTGTGATATTTGCAAACTTGCTTAACATAATTGTGATCGTAATTTAAGGGATTGTATTGGGTTATTTACGTAATATTCAACTTTGAATTATTTATAACTTTAAAGGGAGGTGAGGTATATACATATTGGTGTATATGTATACTATTGTACAACAACCCTTTTACTTTTGGGTAGCCAACTTTGGCTTTTAGCTATAACTAGTAGGTAAGTAATAAACATCACTTACATAATATATAAGTCCACACCTCCTCTATAAGAGAATTCGTGTCCTTTCACTCTAAGAAACCTTTAGAACCTCCTTTAAGCATATTACTCACAGAATTTGAAGAAAATCTTGGTCCTTTGCTGGAATTCAAGATACACCCTTCTCTTTTGTGAGTAGTCGAAATTTGTTTTTGAGCTAAGTAGTGTTTACTACTTTTCGAATATCTCGTTCTCTAGACCTCATTTTTCGGTGAATAAATATTGTTTGGAACGCTAATTCGTATATGTACTCTTATGTATATGTAAAACTCTAATTTATTTATTATGGATTCGAAATATGTGACAGAACATAGGAAAAGTTCTATCAAGCTTCTAGAATTAGAAATCCTAGAAGTTCAATTGTTAGTGTTTTGATTAGATCTTTGTGTACAAAAGGTATTTTTCTGAGATTTTTGATTATTTGCAAGCTCAGGAGATGTACCTACATCTTTTATGGAGGTTATAAAGTGCTGTTTTGCCGTTTTCCTTTTCAAATCTATGTTGCGACATGAGGTATTAAGCTGGCCAGAATTAATGTTCTTGGAACATAGTCAAATTTGTATACGCTAAGCGTACTTATGATGATAATCCTGTTATACTTTGACATTATTGAGATACTAGGAATTAAAGAAGTAATTTAATTGTATTTTTCAAGTTGTATATACTCTTTAACAAGTTGAGGACCTTGATACGTTGGTTGGTCCACAGTTTCAACTCGCAAAGTTGTGTTGGACTGTTTCTAGTCTAAAGCACTGAGTGTGTATAAACTTGTACTTGTAGTCTTTTTAGCTACTGGTATATCTAAAAATTTATCTTGGTACCTTTGTTACCTCTTATCACTCTGCGTTGTTGTGTGGGTATCCTTTATGACGTTAACGACGTTTGTGTTACTCACCCAGTTGTACGGATTTTTTGATCACTTGGCACTGTTGTTGGGACCTTTTCCTTCTTGTGGATTTGACTTTATCACTATTGGTATGCCTATTGATTCGGATCATTTTCCATCTTGACTCTGGATTTTTAGTTCGTCATAAGTATGGGTGTTTTCCACTTTAAGTACGAACAAGAAAGCCATTTTAAATATGTTTCTCTGTACTCTCGATTATTGGGCTTTGACCCTTCTTGATACAGGGCGTCATCCCTTCTTGATACCTACTTGTGCGTGGTGTGACGACATGATGTATATATTGGGCGAGCCTTGTTATTTAAACTCTTGGAGAATGGTGCTATGAGTGTTATTGAAATTTGGATGTTTATATGTCGAAGTTGATACTCTTTTTATATTGTTTACTTGATTTACAAATTCTATTTCAATTTTGCTACCATTGACTTAAGAATGATAACTTGCTGAATTTGAGGGCTCTAGACCTATAGTTGTTTAACAAGTAAGCTATATGCTTAGCGATTGTTGTTTCTATCATAGGGAATATCCGAGAGGATGCATGAAGTTGGCCATTGGAGATGGAGATTTTGATAGCCTTAAGGAAGATCACATTTGCATATTTGCATCTATATTTTGTATAAACCTTGGGATTTGTTAATGATCTATGTGTTGTATATTTACAAGAAATTTTGAGGGCTGACTTTGTCATGTCACAATGGGTTGTAATACAAGTATGTCTATATGTTTTGTTATTTTTCATGTGTGTAAACCCAAGTCTTGTAATATACAAAATTTTAATATTTATTTTGAACGATTTTGTGAAGCATGAATCTGCTGATTTCGGTACTCGGAAGTTTGTAATATTCTTATTATTTCATCCTTAAGTCTGAGGATAATATATGCATGAATAACTCGTCGGTTATTTGCCTAAATTGCGTTGGGAGGGTTATTCCGGCATAAGTAAAAATTATGTGCCATATCAATTGAAATTTTGACATCAAATAATATTTAAATGGTCAAGATGCACATCCTTAACTAAGTTATTCATTATGAACCTATATAATCCCTCAATTAGATTAAAATAAGTATGTATTTCGGTAATCACTTTTAAATACCACAAGTATTAAATTATGTTTCTTGTTAAGTGGTAGTATCTCTCCGAACGGGTCACTACACCTTTCCATCCAAATGAGATAGACACTTGTTGAGTACAACCAACCCAATAATTCTGCGAGTGGTCCACTTCTATGTGCTCTATTTTTCTAGCACTTTTCATCCATGTCAAGAGTGAAACCATTACCCTGGTAGAACATCCACACTCGAAAAGAAAATGATTGAGTAATTTTGTCGAGAATGTGTTACACAATACATAATTAGTAGGAACAATTATACCCCATTTTCTTAATTTGTGAACTGTTGAATATCCTTGATTGACGGTGATCCATAATATAAGTTGATGTCTTGGCAACATACTTTTTCAAAGTGTGAGGAACTTCTATGGAAATTTTGAGAATTTTGGTTGGAATAACTTGTACGTACATGATACTGAGCACCCCTTGATGTGAATACTTTTGTAGCTCATCAACCATATTCATTATCTTAACCATTTTTCGAGCCTCAAGTATATTTCTAACAAGCCAACACGCTTGTTTAGGAATTGGTGCCTTATCAAGAGATATGTCCTTCATGTAGAAGTTGTTAATCCAATGAACCCATAAATTTTCTTTCTTTACAACCACTACCTATAAGACTTTACATATAGCTTCCTTGTTGCATGAGTTGTAGTTTAACAAACCCAGGCCTCCAATAGATTTGGGCCTATGTAAGGTTTCCTAAGCCATAAAAGATCTTTTAGTGATCCCTGTCCATAACAAAGTATGAGAAATACTAGTGACCAACTAGACCACTTTCTTCGGTAGGAGGAACACTTTATCCAAACACATATACATCTCGAATATCGCACTTTTGATTAGTTAAAATCGACCACCATAAGATATAAATTTTGTTGTCCAACATTTAATAGTTGTGGTCTTCTATCGACTAGTGGCATGCATTGCTATGTAGTTGTATTCCTTGAGGACAAGGGAACTCAAGGTATTTGAAGGTAATTTCTCCAAGTCTAAAGTGCATTTCATATGATAGATTATTTTTCAATTCTTTGGATACTTAAGTGATATATATTGATCTTTTGTAAAGATTGTCCTGCAACACCAAAACCTCCAAAAACTAATTGAATATTAGAAGATCATCAGCAAAATAAATATGTACAAGATTAATTCTACTTTAGTTTGGATGATAATTAATGTTTGGGTTCAATTGGAGTTGTTTCACGATTTTCTTAAGGTATTCCATTGCTGATAAAAACGTGTCCGGGGACATCGGGTTACCTTGTTGTAGATCATTATTTCCTTCGAATTTGGGAGTGAGCCTTCCATTCATCAATAAAAAGTAGTTTACAGTTGTAACATACTCCATTTATAAAATAACAAATTTGATCGAGAAATCAAACTCCAGCAATGCACTTTTAAATAAATTCCATTTTAGTGATTCACAAGCTTCCCTAATATCAATCTTAATAAGGCATCTAGGGGAGAGTCCTTTTTGGGGATAAACTTTTAAAAAAATTCACGTGCTACTATGACATTGTTGAGCATTCTCCTACCTAAGATGAAGCCTGCCTGAGATTCTCCAACAAATTTTTCAACCACTTTCTTGAGTCTAGTCTTTATTAAATTATAAATAATTTGTACAAGGTTGTTCAGGAAGAAATAGGCCTATATTCCTAGACATAAATTTGATTCTGAACCTTTGAAATCAAGGTTATTGTAGTACAGTTAATCATCAATAGACCACTTTCAAGATATTTCCAAATCGCTTGATTCCTCTTTTACTAAGGTGAGTTGCTGATATCTTGTCAAGTAGTAACAACCCTTTGCCACTTCTATATTTAGACAAGAAATCTCTACAAAGTTGCATAACGATAGACACAAAAAAAATTAGGTATAAAGAATTGTGATCTGTTTTATTAATTATAAAATTGTAGGATTTACATGATATTTTTACAAGTAATTAGAGTCCTAATTATCTACTGATTTCAAGCTAATGATTGTTATCAATAATGAGAGATTCCTAATTCGGTGGTTATAAATAAGATATAGTACACACTCTCCCTCAAACTAACGTTGTGTATCACAAAGCATGAGTATGGAAAACAAATAATTGTATTACTTCTTGACATGACATACTTAAATAAATCAACCAGTTGTTATTTGGAGGATATATTCTTTAGGCTAATACTCCAATCTCTAATGTAGTGACAGTCTACATCTATGTACCTTGTACTTTCATGATGAACGGGGTTTTTTACTATTATTATTGCACTATTGTTATCACCATACAAAGTGGTTGATCCTGTAATTTTGATGCAAAATTCTGATAGTAACCTTCATAGCGAAATGATTTTAGAGTTGTCACACCCCGATCATACACTATGGGAGGGGCTTGCATTGGAGAAACATTGTTGGCACCAAGGGAACCCTTGGCCTGACTTACTTACTCAGTGGAAGACTTAACTTATGAAGGGTAACTCACATAAAACTTAGAATGCTACAAACAAAAAAATTCAACTAGCCAATTAGGCAAACTCAAGTCTCAACATAAGATAATTAAAATTAAAAGACTAAAGAACTATAATTATGTGTCTATAAAGCCTCTAAAACAAATATGGATGTCGTGACAATACCCCCGATCATCCTAACAACTGAATAACTGAAAGAAAATGATAAAAGGAGCCCTCCGGAAATAAAGTAGACTCGCCAACTGACTTTGAGTGCTCAACTAGATCCACGAGGCCATGGATGTTGATCCTGATTACCTCTGTCTTCATCATAAAACGATGCAGACCAAATGGCATTAGTACATTGAATGTACGAGTAAGCGAGGGGAATATTAAACATAACATAAGCTTGAAAGGAATCTGAAAGAAACACTTAACTTGACTTTACTCAACTTATGAAAAACTTAACTCAATAACAAGCAATAAAACACATGCAGTATTTAGAAAGCTTTAATAATAGTAGAAAGAAACTCAGTTTATTAAAAAATTCAATAACAAACTCAACTTTACTAAAGTAATAAAGTAATATACTTTCTATGGGAGTTTCTCAAACTGACAATGACCACTATGTGCCTAAGTGGTGATACATCGTCTTGCCCACACTTATAGAACTGTCCTATACTTTTCTGTCACATAGGATGACTTAACTAAGTGGATCCACTAGTATATGCTAAAAATCTCTAAGGAATCATTTAAAAAATATGATCCTTTACTACCCATGATGGTTACATGGTTTATGGAGACTTGATTTATTATGAACTCGCGTCCCCATATCTGTTCTCAATACTACTCCCAAAATGTACTTAGCGTATATGTTTTTGAAATAAAACTTCTTTCTTTGGTTAGAGATAATTACTCAAAATTTAGCTTAATATCTCTGTTGGAATCAATGTTCCCTTTCTTGCTCAAATGTGAAATCATTTCTAACTTTTGCGAATACTTTGTTCTCATATATTATTTGAAGAAATGAACTTCAGTTTTAACTCTTAGTCAACTCTAAACGTAAGTCTTAAGGCAAGGCTAAAACATTTACAAAAGTCATTTGAAAACTTTAAGAACTTCTCTTGAGTTGCTTCTTAACTTCGAGACTTGACTCTTAAGTTTTCTTGAATTTAATTATGGATTAAAGGTCCATGATCGCATGTTTATGGATGATTTCATGATGTTAACATGTGCCTTAGAATGTTGGAATCAACTAGAAAACATAGGCATGATACTAAGGAATTAGTAGGGAAAGATGGAGGAACAATGGTAAGAACTGTCGTGCCTGGCGCTCTAAGAGGCGAGGGATGCAAACCCTTGAAATTGAGAGACAGGGTAGGAGCGCTCAGGGTGGCGTGGCTCCCCAGACCCGAACATTCAGAGACACCTTTTTGGCGTTGTAGATGAGGTGACTCCCCATGACACTCCCCAAGTGCTCCCGACTTTGCTTCTTTGTTTTTCAACTCGAAACCCTATAATTTCACTTTGTTCCTTCCCCCAAAAGCATAGAATGGGTTATACCCTCAATATATAATATATTCAACTAAAAATTTCAACTAAAAAGATGAATCAAATATCAAGAAAACTTCAACAATACAAACCCACAATAATTTAAAAGAATTTCATGAAGAACTCAAAGGATTTACTTTCAAATCTTATAATTCACTGAATTGAATCATGATTGGTGCATGGGTGAACTAAACTAATGATATGTGATCTCATACACCACGTAGGGTTGAATCCCTGGCGAAATCCACTACCAAACACGAACATTCTTGACGATTCTTGATTATTTTTCCACTTGTTTCTCCTATTTTCTCTTTTCTCCAAGCATAAACGTCAACTTTTCTAAACTGACTAAAATATGATTTGAACCCAATTAAACTCTTTAAAACGAATTAAAACAATTGAGTAAGGTAAATACTAAAATACCCTTTTAAAATCCGGATTAGACTTTCATTATTTCAATAGCCCAACTTAAAATGGACATATCTAACTCATATGAACTTGAAATCGCACAAGCTCAATGGTGTTGGAAAGATTATTCCTATATCTTTCATACAATATTTGGAAACACATACAAGTCATCCTGAGCTAGGAGTTATTGTCATTTGAAGATAACCAAAAGCTCAATTTAACATACTTAAGAAATTTCCCAGATTTTTATGTACTTTCCAAAAATGGTGATTTCCATTTCTTAATTTCTTCCTAGTTATTTCAATTTGCGAGATGTTACTGTATCTCCCCCTTGGGAACATTCGTCATCAAATTAGATTACTTTTATTAGACTAAGGGTGTAACATAAATCATACAATTTAAACACCCAACAAGAAAATGTAACACATCAAGTATATAAATTATAGAGTACTAAAAAGAGAATTAGTACCTTGATCTGGAACTTCTACGGTTTCAAAGAGATGTGGATATCTTTTCTTCATATCTTCCTATGATTCCTAGGTGGATTCTTCAACAAATTGGTTTCTCTAATGAACTTTGATTGATGCTACTTCCTTTGTGCTCAACTTGCAAACATGCGATCTAGAATCTGGACAAGAATCTCCTCATAAGATAAGTTATCATTGATCCCAATATCTTCAGTTGGTATGATTAATGAAGGATCACCCATGAGATTCTTCAACATGGATATGTGAAATACCAGATGAACTACGTCTAACACTGTGGTAGCTCCAACTCTTAAGATACATTACCTACCCTTTTAGATATTCTGTAAGGGCCGATATACCATGGAGTGAGCTTCTCATTCTTAAAAAATCTCACAACACCTTTCATGGGTGAAACTTTCAAGTATACCCAATCATCTGGTTCAAACTCTAACTCCATTCTTCTAACAAACGTGTAGGATTTCTATCGAATCTGTGTCATTTTCAACCTCTCTTGAATCACTATAACCATCTCCATAGCTTGATTTTTGGTGTTTTTTAAAAATGGGACAGAACAAAATGATTGAAAATGTCTCTAAATGGAGTAAAATAGCTTTCAATAATTTTATTATGCATTGAGTGGCTTTATAAAGAAAACATAAAATACATAATCTTCATAATTTAGAATTTAAGCAACCTATAATATCTCAACAACATAAACAAACTAACTGAAATTCAAAATTCAAATTTATTCAAACTAAATAACATATTTTGCTAAAATTTACTCAGTAACTAAAACCAAACTATAACATTCCTCCTTTGCTTTAGTTACTGCAATTGAAAAAAATGTTCCTCAGTTTTTGCTTTGGTAGTTGATTCTGGATTTTTGTCATTGTTTTAAACTTGCAAAATTTCTTCTTTTTGCTTTTTCTTCTTTTGATTTTGTTCTTCAAAAACACTTGTGATGACATTGTCTTGTGTAGAAGTTTGTTTGAAATTGCTTTAATCCAAACTTTTAAATATTTTGTAGAGAGATGTTGTAAGGGTTTTACTTCCATCACAACCTCAGATATTACATAGGTTTCAAAATATTGTTTTATTCTCGAAGACACAATTTTATAGTTTTCATCTGTGAAAATTTGTGGGGCATTCAAGGAGAGACTATTACTTGCCATTTTTTTGGTTAAAAAAATTTGTTTTGAAAACCATGTGTGTGAAAAATGCACGGATTGAATAGGTAGCCCTAATGTGTTAAAATGGGTAGACATGACGGGTTGAACAGGTAGCCCTTACAGGTTGAAAATGTATGGTAGTTCTTTGGAAGTTTTCACAAATGCCTTATGATTTAATGAAGCTCTTGATACCACTGTTGGTGTTTATTAGAAATGTGGGAGCACGAAATTTTTCAAAATGTATGTCAAGGGATTGAAATAGCGTTCAATAATTTTATTAAACATTGAGGGGCTTTAAATAGCCAACATAAAATACATAATCCACATAATTTAAAATCTAAACAACCTAAAATATCTCAACAACATAAACAAAGTAATTCAAATTTATTAAAACTAAAAAACTAATTTTGGTAAAATCTACTGCAGTAAGTAAAGCAAACTTCAACATTTATAATCTAAATGTGTTCCTATCAACCCTTCATCACCAACTTCAAACAATCTAATAGGAGGTCTTTATCTTCTCCTATAAAGAACTTCGTAAGGATTTATTTGTATGCTACAGTGGTAACTATTGTTGTAACCAAATTCAATAAGATGTAGGTAATCATCCCATTACCTTTGAAATAAATAAAAAAAATCCATAAACATATCCTCTAAGGTCTGAAAAGTGCGCTCTGCTTGACCATTTGTCTGAGGATGAAAGGCACTACTTAAGTTAACATTTGAACACAAGCGTTTTGGAACAACTTCCAAATTTCTGTAGTAAATTGCGTGTCTCTGTCTAAAATAATGGTGAAAAAAACCGCATGAAGTCTAACCACTTCTTGAAGGTACAACTTTGCATAGTCTTCTAGTGAATCGGTAGTAATTATAGGAAAAAAATGGGTTGATATTCTCATACTATCAAGAATCACCCAAATAGAATCATGTTGTCTGCGAGACCATGGTAAACCTAGCACGAAATTTATATTAATCATCTCCCACTTTCATTCTGGAAGTTCTATATACTAGGTCATACCACCGAGCATTTTGTGCTCTACTTTAACTTTTTGGAAATTCAGACACTTCGACGCAAATTCTGAAATGCCCTTCATACTACTCCACCAATAGACTTCTCTCAAATCGTGATACATCTTTGTGGAAACCGGATGAATCAAATATCTGGAGGTATGAGCTTCCTTTATTATAAACTCTTTGAGTTCATCCACTCTTGTTACACACAATCTAACTTGATACCTCAATGCGCCATTTCTCCATTGTACAAAAGCCATTACTTTTTGCTTATGAACATTTGCCTTTAATTCAAGAAAAATTAGGTCTTGATCCTACTTCTCTTTTACTTCTAACACTAATGAAGATCTAGCCCATTCATCACCACTACTCCTCCTTCTGTGGAATCCAATACGAGAACTCCCAAGTGCGCAAGGCTGTGCACATCCTTTGCTAGTACTTTCTTATCTTTCTTAAAGTGGGCGGGACTACCAACAGACAACCTCGTAAAGGAATCAGAAACAACATTTGTAATGACCCCAAAAAAATGAAATAAGGTTAACCAGAGCCTCTCATGTGTTTCAATAGTCAATAACTCATTTCTAAGATATGTCACAACTTGTAGAAGTTTGTTTGAAGAGGTTTGAGGTCAAACGTCAAAGGACGACCAAGAAATCCGGAAGCTAGTCTAGTCGAACTACTGTATAGTAGGGTTTTTCAATTTAGTTTTGGGGTATAGTTTGTGGGTGAAATTTAGTATTGAGGGTTTCTACACATAGAATGACATGTAAAATGTCAAAACATTTGAGTACGACACCCAGGGGACCTCCCTCAGGGTTAGCCCCTTTTAGAAGGTAGTTGCGCGGCACGCCAGCTATACTTAAAGGGCAAATTTTGCCATGCTACATGGGGCCAACACGAACCATTATTTCTCAATTAAGATTCCATAACCAAGAATCGGAGGTGACCCCGCGACGCGCAGTGACTTCCCAAATTTGGTCGTGTCGTTTGTAAGTCAAATTAGAAATTGTTAAATGGTCCTATAAGTGCAGGAGTCTTTTGGGTACGTTAGAGATTAATTATTGGCGGTTATTTTAGGGGTTTGAAGTATATTTAAGTAATAAAATATCCATTTAGACTCTAGACTCCAAATCAAAACTTCTGCCTCCCTAAAACTCTCTCAATAACACCATTGAAGAAGAAGAGAAATTGGAGGAAAATTTTAGCACGAAATTCAACATGGTTCCAAGATGGGTTTAAGTCTCTAAGCAAAGGTATATTAATCTTGTTCATCCATGGATTCTTCCATCCATTGAGCCCTCATAGTTTACCTCAATTGTGAATAAAAAATACACCAATCTAGATTAGGTTGTGATTGCATTGTGGGTGAGGCTTGATTGTAATCCCAATCTAGTGCGTAGCATTCAATTATGTTTATATGATGATTATATGAAGTTTTCAAGTGTTTTACTTGATGAATTCATGTTTTTATGTTGAACGTAATCATGGGTATTTTAGGCCATTAGAGACAAGATTGAAGGTTCTAAGTTGGTTTTCTTAATACAATCGTCTTGAATTCTAATTGATCATAATAGGATCACCTAGATATGAATTGAACTAGGCCTAATTGATTGAGAAGGATCTTGACTTTTAAAGTTGGAATTGAACCTATGTGATCAAATAAGACTAGAATTACCTTCTAATGATCAAATTTAATGAAATAGCTTGTAATTGGACATGGATCATGACAGAATGAAGTTAGCATTGATTATAGGGCTTGTATGTCATTGTTGCTAGGGCTTTGTGGTTGAAGGCATTATGAGGGGATTGTGATGAGTTGTTCTCCTTATCATTTACACTTAGACATGAACAAACTAGGGGAAGAAAGTTCTCTCACATAAATGGATTCTAGGTTGACATAAGAACCTAAAATGAATCAACGCATGATAGACTAAAATAGCTTGAAGTTATATTGAATAGTCATTGCTTGTGTAATTGACTTGGTAATATAAGACCAAGGTGTGGAAGATTGAGATGGTGAATCTCATGGAGGATTGAGTTGAAATACTCACGGTAGCTTGAGATGGTGAATCTCATGGAGGTTTTAGTTGAAATACTCATCGTAGCTTAAGGTGATGAATCTCATGATGGAGGAATCAAGTCCTCCCTTGTTTAGCTTGATATTCTGTTGCAAGGATGCGTGATCATGATAGCTTGACTTGGTTTGGTCAAAAACATTTCATGCCAGGTTTAGGAGAAAGGCCTATACTCTCCTAATGTTAGCTGGATTTGCATGCAAGGTGCATTTCATGGAACAACTTGTAACATTTCGAAAATCCAAAACGTGGTCTAGAGCCTAACATAAGTGCCCTACGGTCTAGGCACTGTTTTAAGGTCCATTTTAATGAATATAAGTCATTTAGGAAGTCAAGAAACCAAAACGTCCAAGAACGTCCATGACGTCCGGAAACTAGTTCAAAGAGGTATTAGCGTGCCTTATCCTATTTGACTAGCTTTTAGGAGTCAGAAATTCATGAAAATTGGTGAAAGGGTGTCTAGAACATATTAGAGTCGATTCATGGTCGAAACGTCCGGGTACGACTCCTCAAGGACCAACCAAGGGCCCTAGAAAAGGACCCTTTCATTTTTGGGGTCAAAGATTGCCTGGGCAGTGTGCATCGACGAAGGCAATCGACTAGGCGTAGGTTGATCGTCGGGGAATCGATGCCATCAATCGACCAACACTTAGCCATTTTGGTTAATTGTCCATTTGGAACAGTCTCTGAATCAAACGACAAAGTGCAGCACGGAGGGGGAACAGTGACCGTCGACTCACAGACGGACCGTGGTCGAGGTCTTGTTTGTGAGGGCTGAGATTTTCTGCACGTTTTTAAGTGACTCAAATCAATTAATTAAGGGGTTAGTGAATTAATTAGGGAATTAAGTAAGTCTAATTAAGTTAATTTATGACCTATATAAAGAATCTAACCTAGATTAGACTAACCTAAGCTCATAATTCCCAAACCACAAACTCTCTTCCTTCTCTCTTCTTTCTCTCTCTAGTGAAGAACACTACTGAAGACCAAGCTAGAACTGGGATTAAGGGCTGCAAAGGGTCAACTTCCTCCATCAATATTCATCAATTAGTGAGGTATGTGATCTAATTCACCTTTGAGACCTCTTTCCTCAAAGGGTTCCATCAAATTAATTTCCAAAGTTAAGTTTTCAAGTGGGTTTTCATCCAATACGAAATTGATGTTATGAATTGATTTATTTATGGTTTATTTTGGATATTATGAATATATTAACATGTATTATAACCTAATTATGATATATCTTGATGTTTTGGTCTAGTTTGTAGAAGATGACCTATTCCCCTTAACCCTAGGTTTTGATCTTGATATGAATTAGGTTGTATTGGTTCAATTGACTTGGTTATTGGTTGAATTACTACTAGATGATGTTGTTACACTAATCATGAATTAATTAGGGTGAATTGTAGTCTTTAATGCTAGTTCTTGATAAGATTATCCAATTTATCAAGTATATTGTATATTGACCTAAGTATGTTGTCTTAAGCTATGATCTAGTGTTGAATTGTGATGTACTGATTCTTCTAGACTTGTTATCATGTTGGTTAATGCTTTATGATGATTTATACCCAAATTGGGTTGAATTGAGAGTTTGTGGTAAGACCTTGATGATGAACTATGAAGGAGACTTGGTAAGTCTTATGATCCCTATCCTTTACTTCAAATTGTGGTTAATTGTGATTAAGTCATGATGTTTTATTGGAGTATGCCTTGTATTATGATTCATAGGATGGTACGATGTTGAATTTAAATGTCTTGACTATGATTGTGAGGTGTTGTCTTAAGATGTAAATGTTATAAGGATGGTGAATGATTTACCAGTGTGCGTTATCATGATATGAGAATGTTAATGTATTATCCCACCTATATGAATTGTAATGAAAGTACAATACTCATGCAATTCTTATTGATCTATGATTATGATGATGTTATACAAGGTTTAGACCCTATGACCTACAATAAGCTATGATGATTAATAAAGACACTAAAGTCATTTCATAAAGGGACTCTAGCTTAGCACCGAGTGAACTAGAGTGAGGAGTGTCCCTTCCCACACAGGGAAGGTAGGATCACTAATGTACTCTTGAGATTGGAGACTATAATGCATGTAGCATAAAGAGGGTCCCAACTATATCTCCTAGTTCTTGAACTATGTTGACCCCATAGGCATACTAGCTTGTGGATCCACGTAGTTGCTATGTTCATGTTTTGGTACTACCTTGGCAAGTAGTCCACCTTCTTTCGGTGTAGGGTTCCATGACACCGGATTCCACATTATCTCATGTGGTCAATGTCAATTAGGGCAAGATGTTCCCAAAAGTTAAAATGAACTAAAGGATTGAACTCTAACTAAGATGACCTAAGGGGTTTAGCTTAGTCTAGGTAGGGGTATGGGACTCTACCTAAACATTGCACTACTTAGCCTTGGAAGGAGTCTTAGAAGGATGTTCTTATGTATGAAAATGCTTATAATGCTATATGACATGTATATGATGACTTGCACATGGTTGATATTATATGTTGATTAGTCTCACTTATGAATATGTGTTGGTCTATATGGTTAAAGTAAGATGATATGTGCTCTTAAATATTATGATATGTGAAGTAGGATGTTAGTCATGATTCTTGTTGGGTTACTTCATTGAGTAAGGTTATGGGGGTTTGCTTGGTCATTGTACTTGTTGACTTGATAGGGGTTCATGGGTAATTTTCTTGCTTAGGTTATGTTGAAATGTACTCTTATTCATGCTTGTTGCTATTATGACTTTATGATAGAGTTACTTGGCTATGTGTTCAATTATAATATATGTATGTTGACTTGACTAGTTTTGATGTTCTTGTTCTTGTGATGTACATGCTTATGACTTAATGAATATGTTCTATTGGTTCGTATGGTCTTGTTGAATATGCATAAAGGTTTTTAAATGAGAAGTTCATACTTTATGAAATGTCCCTTTTTCTTAGCATGAATTCAACGTATGTGTGCATATGGTTTCATAATTAGTACAAGTGGTGTACTAATCCCATTTCTTCCTTTTCCCCAACATTTTAGGTTCTGGTCATTGAAGTGCTTTTGAAGACGACTTGAAGAAGGCTTGGATCTCTTGATCATCCAAGTAGGGTAGGTCCTCACTTTCCGAGGGTGATGCCACTATCTAGCTAATGGAGTTGTTTTGAGTTTAAGACTTCTATGTTTCATTCTTTTCATTTAGTTTAAAACATTGTATAGCCCATGTGAGGCATTCTTACTTTTATATATGGGTTATCCCCAAGTTATTACACTCTTATTATATGGTTATGAGACGAGACGACTATTATGACTATGTTCTATTTTATATACTTATGTGCAATAAAAGTAGAAGACTAAGTAATCTTCCTATACGAAGGGTCTATGTATACTCAATATATATATACTATGTTTAAGTAGAGGTCTATGTAAACCTCCGAGTAGATGTAATGAAAAGTTTAAAATTTTCCGCTAAATTTGACCTATGAATGTATTAATTTAAGGTAAGAGGCTAGTCTTAGTCCTCAAAGAGGACGATGATGCCGGTTACGTCTAGGGGCTATTCTCGAATGTGACAAACTTTGTATCAGATCATGAGGTTAAATATCTTTGAGTTGATGTCTCTCTCAACCATGTCTATGTAGGTTCGTATTCATAATTGTGAAGTGCGCCACACTTATGAATAGGAATATATGAGATGCTTAGGAAACTCTCACTCTCTTGGAAGTACAATATCATGCTTTTAGAGTGTTAACTCTATGTGGTTTTGAATCTAATCCTCTTATTGTGATTATAGGCAATGAGTACTCGAAGGAATGCGACAAAAATACTTGAAGAAGAGATTGCCAATACGGGAGTTCCTCCCCGTGGTGATCAAGTTACTCCTCTTGAGAAAGATGTGAATTATGACCAAGCCCCGGTGAATCCTCCTCCTTTGACGGATGAGAACATAAGGGACGCTCTCTTCCAAATGGACAAAGCCACTACTACCCAACACAAGCCGCCACTACTCAAGACCAAGCCATGACGGCCCAAGCTAATCGGGAGGTTGTACCCCGAGCTCATCAACAAGTTGCTACCATGGCCTCCCATCTAAGGGATTTCACTAGGATGAACCCTCCTTCTTTCTATGGGTCCAAGGTTCAAGAAAAACCCCAAGAGTTGATCAATTAAATCTACAATATCCTTTATTCTATGGGGTTGTCTACTAGTGAGAAGTCCGAGTTAGCCACCTATCAATTCAAGGATGTGGCTCAAGCATGGTACGTCTAATGGAGGGACAATAGGACTTTAAGAGGTGGACCCGTGACTTTGGAAGTGTTCAAGAAGGCTTTTCATTATCGGTTCTTTCCTAGGGAGAAGAAGGAAGCTAAAGTGGTGGAGTTCATCAAACTTTGTCAAGGTGGTATGAGTGTTTATGAATACTCCTTGAAATTCAATAAATTGTCAAAATATGCTCCTTCTTTGGTTTCCAAACCTAGAGATGAAATCAGTCGTTTTGTGATGGGGGTGTCAGATGATTTGCAAGAGGACTGTCATTCGGCTATGCTACATGACAACATGAACATTTTTCATCTCATGGTTCATGCCCAACATGTAGAAGAGGCAAGGGCTAAGAGGAAGAGTAAGGAGGCTAAGAAGGCAAGATCATTTGATGGAGGTTCTTTAAAGGGAAGGCTTGAGACACAAGACAAGCCTAGGTTTAAGAAGCGGGTTTCTAATCAAGTTCCTTCTAACTTCCCTAAGGCTAGGGATGACAGAGTTTCTAGCCCTAAGTCTAATAAGGGAAAGGGCACTAGCTCACCAACCTAAAAGCCAACTTGTAGAAAGTGTGGCAAGAAGCACTATGGGGATTGTCTTAAGGGGACGGATAATCTTTTTGGTTGTGGTAAAAGTGGTCACAAGGTTAGGGATTGCCCGAATGTGAGGGTTCAATACAAGGGTAGTGGTCAAGCTCAAGAAAGTGGTTCAAATGAGGCTCCAAAGAAGAACCGCATCTATACTCTCCGCTCTAGGGGTGAGCAAGAGACTTCTCCCGGCGTGGTGACTGGTATGTTGAAAGTCTTCTCTATTAAAGTATATGTCTTACTTGATCTCAGTGCTACCTTATCACTTGTTACTCCTCTAGTAGCTAAAAATTTTGACATTTTGCCCGATATTTTGGATGAACCTTTTATAGTGTCTACCCCGGTTGGTGAGTCTGTCATTGCAAAAAGGGTGTATAGAAATTATCCTATAATGTTGCCCGATAGAGTTTCTTATGTTGAACTAGTAGAACTTGATATGCTTGATTTTTATGTGATTTTTATGTATGGATTGGTTGCATGCTTTATTTGCCTTTATAGATTGTAGAACGAGGGTGGTGAAGTTTAACATTCCAAATAAGCCCGTTTTAGAGTGGAAGGGGGGAAATTCTATCCCCAGAGGTCGTATCATCTCTTGTTTGAAAGCATGCAAAATGATCTCTAAAGCGTGTTTATATCATATAGTAAGAGTCCAAGATTTAGACTCCGAAATTTCTCCCATTAAGTCGGTCCCCATAGTTAGGGAATTTCTGGAGACCTTTCCTAATGATCTTTCTGGTATTCCTCCCAAATGGGAAATTGATTTTTGTATCGACTTGTTATCGAATACAAATCCCATTTCAATTCCTCCTTACCGGATGGCTCCGGCCGAATCAAAAGAGTTGAAGGCTCAACTCAAAGATTTACTAGACAAAGGCTTCATTAGACCTAGTATTTCTCCAGGGGGTGCTCCGGTTTTGTTTGTGAAAAAGAAGGATGGGTCCCTTAGGATGTGCATTGATTACTGCCAACTCAATAAAGTCACTATTAAGAACAAGTATCATCTCCCTCGGATTGACGATTTGTTTTATCAACTCAATGGAGCAAGCTACTTTTCTAAGTTTGACATGAGGTCGGGGTATCACCAACTTAGGGTGAGAGGTAAGGATATACCAAAGACGACATTTCCGACTAGATATGGTCACTATGAGTTCTTATTAATGTCCTTTGGTCTCACGAATGCCCCGGCGGTGTTTATGGATCAAATGAATAGGGTGTTTCGAAGTTACCTAGAATCATTTGTCATTGTCTTCATTGACGACATCTTGGTATATTCGAAAAATGAGGGTGATCACATGAACCATTTGAGGATGGTGTTACAAGTGCTTAAGAAGAATGTGAGTTTTGGTTGAGATCGGTGGCATTTCTTGGTCATATCATCTCTAGTGAGGGAGTTGAGGTTGATCCAAGGAAAACAGAGGCAGTGAAACATTGGCCTAGACCATTGACTCCAACCGACATTAGGAGTTTCTTGGGTCTAGTGGGTTCTTATCGAAGGTTTGTGTATGGTTTTGCGTCCATTGCATCTCCCTTGAATACTTTGACCCAAAAGAGTAAGAAATTTGAGTGGTCAGAGACATGTGAGAGAAGCTTCCAAATCTTGAAAGATAGGCTTACTTCCATTCTGGTGTTGACTTTATTGGAGGGTAGAAAGGTTTTTGTTGTGTATTGTGATGCGTGGGTTTAGGGTGTGTGCTTATGTAACATGGGAAGGTATTAGCCTACACTTCTAGGCAACTTAAGGTGCATGAGAGAAACTATCCAACTCATGATCTTGAGTTTGCGGCCGTGGTATTTTCCTTAAAAATATGGAGGCATTACTTTTATGAAATCCATGTTGATGTGTATACCTATCATAAGAGTCTACAATATGTGTTTAGCCAAAAAGAGTTGAATCTCTGACAAAGAAGGTGGTTAGAATTATTGAAAGATAACGACATGAGTGTTCTCTATCACCCCGTCAAGGCCAATGTGGTTGCGGATGCTCTAAGTCGTATGACCATGGGTAGTGTATCTCACATAGAGGAAGACAAGAAAGACCTAGTGAGAGATGTCATAGGTTGGCTAGATTGGGTGTGAGGTTGGAAGATTCTCCGAATGGTTATTTTATGGTCCATCATAACTCCGAGTCATCCTTGGTGGTTGAGGTGAATTCCAAACAACACCTTGATCAAACATTGATGAAGTTGAAGGAATCGGTTCTCAGTAAGCTTAATGAGGCATTCTCCATGGGGGGGATGGTGTCTTGAGTTATCAAGGAAGGTTGTGTGTTCCAAATATAGATGGGTTGAGGAACCGGATCCTTGAGGAAGCCCATGGGTCCCGTTACTCCATTCATCCGGGTTCGACAAAAATATACCATGACCTTAGGGAAGTATTTTTATGCGAAGGTTTGAAAAAGGACATAGCGGAGTTTGTTGCTAAGTGCCCAAATTGCCAACAAGTGAAAGTCGAGCATCAAAAGTCAGGTGGCTTGCTACAAGAAATCTAAGTTCCTACTTGGAAGTCAGAAGACATCAATATGGATTTTGTAGTAGGTTTGCCTCGGACTCAAAGGCAATATGACTCTATATAGGTGATTGCGGATAGGTTGACCAAGTCCGCTCACTTTATTCCCGTCTAGTATACTTATTCGGATAAAGATTATGCCAGGATGTTTATAGATGAGATTTGTGTCACCATGGTATTCCGTTATCCATCATATCAGATCAGGTTGCACAAATTCACATCTATGTTTTGGAGGTCATTCCAAAAAGGGATGGGTACTAAGGTAAGTTAAGTACCGCTTTTCATCCCCAAACGGATGGTCAAGCGGAGCGTACTACTTAAACCCTTGAAGATATGCTTAGGGCTTGTATTATTGATTTCAAGGGAAACTGGGACAAGCATTTGCCTTTGGTGGAGTTTTGTTACAATAATAGTATCCATTAATCCATATCCATGGATACTTATGAAGCCTTGTATGGTAGGAGGTGTAGGTCTCCTATTGGATGGTTTGAAGTGGGTGAACCTTCGCTTCTTGGTCCCAATTTGATTTATAAGACTTTGGAGAAATTTCATATTATAAGGAATCGCTTGCAAACGTCCTATGGTTGGCAAAAGTCTTATGGCAATCATAGGAGAAGGGATTTAGTGTTTGAATAAGGTGATAAGGTGTATTTGAAAATTTCGCCTATGAAAGGGATGGTTAGATTTGGCAATAAAGGGACGTTGATTCCTCGTTATGTGGGTCACTATGAAATCTTGCAAAGAGTTGGTAAAGTTGTCTATGAATTGAAGCTTCCTAGTGAATTGGCTTCGGTTCATCCAGTTTTCCATGTTTCCATGCTTAAGAAGTGTATCGGTGACCCTGAGTCTATTCTTCCTATTGAGGGTCTTGGTATGAAAGATAACCTCTCTTATGAGGAGGTTTCGATTCAAATTCTTGATAGGCAAGTAAAGAAATTGAGGAATAAAGAAGTAGCTTTCGTAAAGGTGTTATGGAAGAATCACCTAGTTGAGGGTGAAACATGGGAGGCCGAGGCCGATATGAAGTCCCGTTACCCTCATCTATTTGATAACTAAGGTTAGTAGTTCTTACTAATAATGAAAATAATCGCTAAAATTTGAAGTTTCTTGATTTTTGGTGAAGTGTTGCAAAATGTGCATTTTTGATGTTGTTACGGTGAAGCTACACTGAAACATTCCTAATTAACTTGAAAATTGTCAATTTTGCTCTTTGACTTGTTTTGAGTTATGTTGTGAATTTTGATATGATGAGTCTTTATGAAATTATATGTAGCATGCTGGTAAGTTGAACTTTGGCATAAGTGACTCATAAATGCTATGTTGAGCTCTTGTTGTTGTGAGAAGGATGTTACTCATAATGTAATGTTGAGCCTTATGTGTGGTAATTGAAGTTTTGAATTGCCTTGTGTAAGTGATATGGTTGATGTTGTTATCTATTGTTGGTTGTTGGGCTTCTAGTCTTGAGTCTATTCCCTCCTTCAAAAGATTTTTTGTGTCATTCGGGGACGAATATCCCTTGGGGGGCGGGTGTGTGTGTGGAAATATAATGTAACATTTCGAAAATCCAAGACGTGTTGTAGATCCTAACATAAGTGTCCTAAGATCTAGTCACTGTTTTAAGGTCCATTTTAATGAATATAAGTTATTTAGGAAGTCTAGAAACCAAAACGTCCATGACGTCCGGAAACTAGTTCAAAGAGGTAGTAGCATGCCTTATCCTATTTGACTAGCTTTTAGGAGTCGCAAATTCATGAAAATTGGTGAAAGTTTGTATAACACGTATTAGATTTGATTCATGATCGAAACATACGGGTACGACTCCCCAAGGACCAACCAAGGGCCCTTGAGGAGGACCCTTTCATTTTTGGGGTCAAAGACTGCCTGGGCAGTGTGCATCGAGAAAGGAAGTCGATGAGGCGTAGGTTGATCGACGGGGCGTCGATGCCATCTGTCGACCAAAACTTAGACATTTGGTTAATGGTCCATTTGTACCAGTCTCTGAATCAAACGACGGAGTTCATCATGGAGGGGGAACAGTGACCGTCGACTCACAGACGGACCGTGGTCGAGGTCTCGTCTGTGAGGGCTGAGATTTTCTGCACGTTTTTAAGTGACTCAAATTAATTAATTAAGGGGTTATTTAATTATTTAGGGGTTTAAGTAAGTATAATTAAGTTAATTAATGACCTATATAAAGACCCTAACCTAAATTAGACTAACCTAAGCTCATAATTCCCAAACCCCAAACTCTCTTCCTTCTCTCTTCTTTATCTCTCTAGTGAAGAACACCATTGAACACCAAGCTAGGGGAGGGATTAAGGGCAGCAAAGGGTCAATTTCCTCCATCAATATTAATCAATTAGTGAGGTATGTGATCTAATTAACCTTTGATACCTCTTTCCTCAAAGGGTTCCATCAAATTGATTTCCAAAGTTATGTTTTCAAGTGGGTAATCATCCAATACGAAATTGATGTTATGAATTGATTTGTTTATGATTTCTTTTGTATATTATAAATATATTAACATGTATTCTAACCTAATTATTATAAATCTTGATGGTTTGGTCTAGTTTGTAGAAGATGACCTATTCCCCTTAACCCTAGGTTTTGATCTTGATATGAATTAGGTTGCATTGGTTCAATTGACTTCGTTATTGGTTGAATTACTATTAGATGATGTTGTTACACTAATAATGAATTAAGTAGGGTGAAATGTAGTATTTCATGCTATTTCTTGATAAGATGATCTAGGTTATGAAATATATTGTAAATTGACCTAAGTATCTTGTCTTAAGCTATGATCTAGTATTAAATTGTGATGTAGTGATTCTTCTAGACTTTTTATCATGTTGGTTATTGATTTATGATTATGTATACCCAAATTGTGTTGATTTGAGGTTTGTGGTAAAACCTTTATGATGAACTCTGAAGGAGACTTGGTAAGTCTTATGATCCCTATCCTTTACTTCAAATTGTGGTTAATTGTGATTAATTCATGATGTTGTATTGGAGTATGCCTTGTATTAGGATTGATAAGATGTTATGATGTTGAATTGAAATGTCTTGACTATGATTGTGAGGTGTTGTCTTAAAATGTAAATGTTATAAAGATGGTGAATGATCTACCAATGTGCCTTATCATGATATGAGAATGTTAATGTGCTAACCCACCTGTCACGACCGGAATCTAGACCCCAGACGAGACCGGCGTCGTTGACCTCTCAGAGGTCGCAGACAAGCCTACTTATGTCATTCTTACTTCATCTAGGTTAATTTTAGCGGAAAATATGAACTTTTTGTTTTCTTATTTCATGCTAAACATTTTAAACTTAACATCATGGGCGTTCACAAATCAACCATCTAATATAGAGATAATCAAATGAAAGAAACAGTCCAATACTGTAATAAATGTATAATTGCCAAAATGGCACCAATACAGTGTCTGAAATAAAAATGGAAAGAAACACTAGTGGAACATGCTCCACTAGCTAAACCTATATCTAAGCTATATATTAACGGTAGACATCCTCGAAAGCATGACGGCCTACCAAGTCCGGATGAAAGCTCCACGTCCGGATAGCTGAAACGTCAACCTGTACGTTCTAGCGTCCACCTGTGCCTGCACCTAAAATTGTAGAGTTGTATAGGGTTACTACACACTTGTACTAAGTATGGGTATATGCAAGCACACACCAAGGACATGCATGAGAAAGGATAGCTCTTTCCTAACAACATGATAATGGAAAGTCAAGTCAGTGGACTTGCCAAATTGGGATTAGGAAAGTTAGTGAACTTTCCAAATTTGGATTAGGAAAGTCAGTGAGCTTTCCAAATTTGGATTAGGAAAGTCATACCATGAGAGTAACATGCATCATCATACTTATCATATTGCACATAGCACATAACATCTTACACATAGCACATATCATATAGCATACAACACATAACATCTTTTATAACATTCATTCATATGCCATGAGACCTTGGAATCATGGACTTGTCATTAAGACTTTCCAAAATGAGGGCTCAACATATGGGACCTCAACTAGAGAGTCTTCATTAGCAAACACAGAGTCTGCTTCATTCATTCATACGTAATTCATTTCATTTCGTTCATAGGCTAGTGTGAACACCAGCTATACCTAGGATGTAGTTTAAGACTTTCATCGGGTTTGCTGTGCAATGATCAAGAATAACCTAGTGTCATTACTTGAGTCTAGCTCACCTCTTGATTATCCTAACCTAACACCTCTGGTATCATTCATTTCATTATGTGCATCATTTGAGGCTGGCCTCATTATTTCATTGGGAACTTTAACTTTAACCGACATAGATCATGTGAGCATCATGAAATCCAGTGTCTCCCCCACACCAAAAAGAGGTGGAATCACCGGCCAAGGTGACCCAAAACATGCTAGCGTACATGGGAATTTAACCCCGCCAGATCCCTATATTGACAGTATAGATTCGAAGACCAGGAGATATAAGGAGACCCATACCCGGCAAGCCGGACAGTCTCATCTCATGAGAGTTACGTGATCCTCCGTCCTTTCCAAAAGAAGGCATCACCGCTCATAGCTAGTCTATCGGTGCTCAGTATAAAGTTCCATTAAATTCAACTCATACGTCATGGAAGTTGGCTTCTAGTATGAGGACATCATAGCTCATAGATGATTTCTCATCTCATCATTAGTATTAAGTGTGTTAATCTCAATACTTTCATTAGAGTGTTCATAGAGACTGGTCTCTTCATTAACTTTACACTCTCGTGGGTGAGTACGTTTTTGGTAACAATTACTTAGGCTCATTTGAGATTGTTCTCATCTTTTACATTAGCCTCATATCATGTTGTCACCACATTCATTAACATTAGCACATTTGCTCTTCATAATTACTCACCCCATTTTACGTGAATGTTCATTTTATCATATGCCAATATACTTGGCCATTTGTGTGTTTCACACTCTTACTTAACCCTTCTAGTGTTTCGTCATTTCATTACATAATACTCATTTCATCGTATGCCAATGCACTTGTCCATTTAGTTTGTTTTACACTCGTACTTAACCCATTCTAGGGTTACTTCATTTCATTACATACATCTTAGATTCACTTATTTTTAAACGTATGCTAGACTTATGGGTCTATACATACAAGCCATGAGTCTTCATTCATAGTTCGTTAAGTGACACATATCTTCCTAAGATTATGTAGTACAAGACTTATGTATCTTGAATATATGCCAAGATCTCGATTTCGATCTAAGTAGGTGGCATTATTCTTGAACATTTAATTCACGTATGACTTATGTATAAATACAGAAATTTGGGCAAGGGAACCCAAGTTCGAAGCACTTGGACAATACTTACATTTTTCCTTGACTTTATTTTTAGTCTTCATGACATTGGGACCCTAGATCGAGCCCCAACATCAACATTCTATCTTTATTTTACTCCTTAGATTCTCCTCTTAATTGGCCGAAGGGTTGTGGGATCGAACCCCCACAACCCCTTTTTATTTTTCATTTAAAATTTGCATTGACCAATTCGCCTAGACCAAGAGGTTGTGGGATCAAACCCCTACAGCCTCGTTTATTTTACTCTTTATTTCGCTGGGAATTGGGAGGTTGTGGGTTCGAACCCCCATAGCCTCCTTAATTTATTTTTATTTAAAACTTGCCTTAGCTTATGCGCAGACAGTGAGGTTGTGGGATCGAGCCCCCACAGCCTCACTTTATTTTCTTATTTAATTCGCCCATCCTCTCTTCCAGCCTTGAGGTCGTGGGTTTGATTCCCACGCCTCACACTTCATTTCTTTTAATTTTAATTCCCTTCATTCGCTGCCTGGAGGTCGTGGGTTCGATTCCCACGCCTCCCATTTTATTTATTTAAATGGTTGCCCTCTCCTTTCTCAACCAGTAGACCCAATTTCGAATCCCCCCAACCCCTTTCCTTTTCGCGAATTTAAATTGTCACACGGGTGAGGTCACAGGTTCGAATCCTGGTGGCCTCACCCCTTTAAAATTCATTAAATTTTCCAGATTTCTTCACTAAACTTTAGCCTAAACTAAAATTGTATTTTTGGCTGTACACTTGATCATTTTCTTAACTTATTTTCATCAATATTTCCACTTGAAAACTTTGGAAGATTCATCGATCGTTTAACATTTTTTGGGGTGTATTTCATGGATTCGTTTAGCCAAACTATTGACACTCAAATCAGCCCCACTTCCATTTTAATGAACATCACGATTTACATAGGTTTATACACGTAAAATGACAACCAAACATTATCAAACTTGAAGTCTAAATTGAAACCTCATTCACAGTGCATTCACAGTAACCTTTTCGCACATAGACACACTTGCACAAACTTTCGAATACATGGTTGTCTTTCCTACGATTTCAAGCATACAATCAAAATCATTTTCATCACGAAATCATAACATACCTAAATCTACCAGCAATCATACCCAACCTACGATTCATTGGGAGCTAGTGACAGGGGCATGCAAAAGGGGAACCAATCCTAGTTTTTGAATGAACAATAAGAACCTTAAGGGGTCTCTTGGGAAAGGGACCTTGTTCAATTGGCACAAGGATTAGTTGAGGTGTCTAAGTAAATTATGTGGACAACTTCGAGTGGCTGCAGATGAGTTAAGCCACACACACACGCACACACACAAACACCCACACATATATATATATACATTTCGTAAAATATATGTTATAGTAAATAGTATTGCTTATTTAAGCGGATATTTGAACAATACGCTTAGCAAAAAATAATATTGTAGATTCTTTTGTAAATGTTAAACGTGGATCTTCATATACATATATATATATATATATATATATATATATATATATATATATATATATATATATATATATATATATATATATATATATATATATATATATATATATATATATATATATATATATATATATTATTCTTGCAAACCTATGAAGATGGTTAATGCAAAATTTTATTAGTTAAATGTAATAATGTATATATTTATTTCAATTTGATGTAGTTCAATCATGTAATTAGTCTTATCATACTAATATTACCCTATGTACAATTTTACTTTATATTTTTCTTGTCATCTAACAAGATGTTTAGCTAGAAAAACTCGAAACATTTTAAAATAATATATTTTGATGTTAGAAGATCTTGTTAACTTGATAATACATTTTTGAGTTATAATACTTTAATTTAAATACAAATATCTACATAAATATTGATATATATTTAATTAATGAAAATATTTATGTAATAAAATTAACTATTAAAAAAATAATAACAATTAAACTAATAGAAACTTCAAGTAGTGTTATAAATAGTCATATGAACCTTGCTTCGTCTAAAATACTGAAATATAAGAAATCGTAAATAAGTAAAACAAAAGGCCAATGTTTATATAGTAATAACTATTTTGAAGAAAACTTAATGAGAGTCTAAATCACATAAGTATTATTGATAAATAAAGTCATTTTTTTGTCTCGAGCATAAAAAAAAATTGTGCACTTCTCTAAATTTTAGAAAAGATAATAAGAAGCATGTATGTACATCACAAGAGAAATGGTTAACAAAAAAATGAATTTATGCTACATCATTTTAACTTCATAGATTGGAACATTACATACAAATGTATATTAAACAAAAAAATTATTATTATATCATCAAAGTTATTTTCCTCAAGTACTCGAGGTTATGGAATATAGACTCTTTTTGATAGAACGACTTACTTCATCAGAGTAGTGGTATCTCATATTACGCTAAACTTCCAACTCATGATAATTAATCACACAAAAAAATTACAATGCAAAAGGAAGAAGAGTAGAAGATTAAAAATATTGTGGTTGAAAAATGAGAGGAAACCCCTCTATTTGTAGTCAACAAAGGGTATGAACAAATGTTTTTTGTGTTTTATCTGAAAATTCATGACATTTTCAAAAAGTCGCAACTCTTTGGAAAAGTGAAAAATTATTAAAAAATTCACAACTCTTTGAAAAATTCACAACTCATCGAAAATCACAACTCTTCAGAAAGAGTGCCAACTTATCGAAAAATTCACGACTCATCGAAAAAGTCACAACCTAAGTTAGGGATATTATAGTATTTTTACATTCAAGGTAGAAGTACATGCTTTTAAGGTTATATATATATAATATAAATATATATATATATATATATATATATATATATATATATATATATATATATATATATATATATAATATATATATATATATATTATATATATATATATATATATATATATATATATATTATATATATATATATATATATATATATATATATATATATATATATATATATATGGATCCCACCCAGAACCTAGAAGTCACTTGTACAGAGATGCTTAATAAAAGAGTACAATTCCCAAAAATTGACCCAACATACAAAGTATTGTCACACAATCAAGTCAAATGACACCATACCGATTTTGAAAAGCTGGCTTTGAAATGTCACACTCTCTAACCTTCAACTGATGATACCTATATATAAGATAAATTTTAAAGAAGAAAGTGGCACCTTGAAGCTAGTTGAACATGTTGTCAATTATGGGAATGGTACACTTATTCTTAATTGTGACATTGTTCTACTAAAGGTGGTCGATACATATTTTGAGGGAATCATATTTATTACACATAAAAGGATTATGGCACCTCATGGGAAACAATATGATGAATCCATTATTTGAAGGTGTTTTCATTTTTTATGCAAAACTGTAGAAACTTTTATTAAACCAAATAGCACATGTACACCGCTAGTTTATTTTGGTCTCTAGAACTAGTACTCAAGAGATCATTTGTATATCTATACTAAGTAATTATAGAAATTAGTCTAGACACGGATAAGTATTTAATTGATAAAGAATTGGTTTCCACTTCGGTAGGAACTGTCCTCAAATATGTAATTGGAGAGAAATTTCATTCAATCTCTTGGCAGCAGGTTCACTGTTGTGAGAATCGCCTTAAAGGCCTTTCACTCCAAATGTGATAGAAACTTGTTGAATACAACCAACCCAAAATTCTGCGACTTGTCCACTTCTATGCGCTCTATTCGATATCCATTGTAGTCCGTCTTCCCTGCTTCCTATATCTCTAGAAATTTTCACCCATGTAGAGGGTGAACCCCATACCCTTGTAGAACATCCACACTCGAAAAGAAAATGACTGAGTAATTTTGTCGAGAATTCATTACACAGTACATAACTAGTAGGAACAATTATACTCCATTTTCTTAATCTGTGAACTGTTGAAAGTTTTTTATACGTCAAGCCGTAATATAAGTTGATGTCTTGGGAACATACCTTTTGAAAGTGTGAGGAACTTCTATAGAACTCTGGGAATTGTGGTTGGAATAACTTGTACATTTACTTAATACTGATCACCCATTGCTGTAGCTCATCAACCATATTCATATTCGTTAACCATTTTCGAGCGTCAAGGATATTTCTAACAAGCCAAAATTCTTGTTTAAGAATTGGTATCTTATCCAGAGATCTGTCCTTGATGTAGAAGTTGTTAATCCAATGAACCAATAAATTGTCTTTCTTTACATCCACGACCCACAGGAGTTTACATATAGCTTCCTTGTTGCATAGGTTGTAGTTTAACAAACCCAGGCCTCCAATAGATTTGGGCCTACATAAGGTTTCCTAAGCTATCAAAGCTCTTTTAGTGATCCCTGTCCATAAGAAAGTATGGTACTAGTGACCAATTAGACCACTTTCTTCGGTACGAGGAACATTTTAGCCTAATACGTCTACATCTCGAATATAGCACTTATGATCAGTTGAATTGGACCACCAGAATATATAAATTTTATTGTCTAAAATTTGGTCGTTGTGGTCTTCTCTCCACTAGTGGCATGCATTGCTATATAGTGATATTCCTTGAGGACAAGGTAACTCAAGGTATTTTGAAGAAATTTCTCCAAGTCTAAAGTGCATTTCATATAATAGTTGATTTTTCAATTCTTTGGATACTTAAGTGAGATATATTGAGATTTTCTACAGATTGTCCTGCAACCCCAATACCTCGGAAAACTGATACAAAGGTTGTAGTAGTAGTAGTTGGAAAGAGTTTTTATCAGATATATTGAATATTATAAGATCATCAGAAAAACAAATATTTATAAGATTAACTTTGCTGCAGATTTCATAAGTTTTTTCGTCTACTGCAAATTCTTCTTTATTCATTATATTCATTATTATAGTATATATCATGTTGTAATTTATATTCTAGGCAATTTATTTGTATTTCTAGCTCAAATAGAACTTTTCTTTGGATTGATATTACTTTACTACTTACTCCTGCAAATATATTTTCTACTACTCTTTCTTTTTTAAATTCATATTCGTATCTTTTTTCATTTATTTTTTCTATCAGTTGTTGTTTATATATTCTTCTGTCCATATTGTTTTTTCAAATAACAAATATATTTATATTCTGTTTTAGAAATTAGATCTATCAACAAATTTTCTTTAGTAGTGTCTTTTTTAGTAATTTTTAATAATTCATATTTCATATATAAATTATTTAGCTTTTTCTTTATCTTTCTTACCTTTCTCTATATATTATTATTTACCTTTTTCATTTTTTAAGAAAATAGTTTTTCATAATATTCTTTTTTAACTAAATTTAATCTTTGTATTTCTTTAGCATTAGTTGCTATATATTCTAAATAAATGATCAGATATCATTGAAACATTTCAAAATACCTTCAAAGTATAAATGTGGGAAAAAGTGACATTTACTTCACTCAATTTTGTAAGCTAATCTAACCCACAATTTCAATACAAAAAATCACCAATAGTCTTTCCTTTTGAGGTTATGAACATAAATGATTGACACCATTTAAGTACAATTTTTCTCTTACATATTCATATTTGAAATGTAGTAAGTGCTTGACACTAATAAGGATTACAATAATTATTTCAATGTTTTATCTTTATACGCAATCTATCTTTTCCAAAATATTATTACTCAATTAATACTTGAGTAACAATATCGTATATTGAGAGGTAAATTTTTCATTTGATTGAAATGATATTATAAGTAAAAGCTAAAATCTATTTTTTAAATAGTGGATTTTATATCCAAATTATAATTCAATGGACTATGCTGATGTCCGTTTTTTTTATAAAAATTAGAAAGGAACTCCTTCGTGAGGGAAAGAGAGTAAAAAATGAAAAAAAATAAAGAAGATTTATCATACTCAAATCATGTGACTTTTTTCATATTTTTTTAATATTATTTTCTTTCCCACAACTCTTCGTCATTGTTAATACATGAAAATCGTTAGAAAAACTACGAGTGTGAATTGTTGGATGATTTGCTATAATTTGTTCACCAACTCTTTCTTATGTTACACCTCGAATATCGTTGAATTTTGAACTTAATCAACTATTGCAAATAACCGTTGAGATTTTTTAAGAAGAAGAAGAATATAAAACATTAAAATAAATGTAGTTTATAAGTAAGAAGAAACTCCTCTATTTACGGCTGTTAAATAGTTGTATGAATAGGTGCTAATTGTGCCTTATCGGAAAACTTACAACCTTTCAAAAAAGTCACTGCTCATTGGAAAAGTCACAACCCTTTGGAAAAGTCAAAAATCATTGAGAAATGCACAACCATTTGGAAAAGTTACAACCGTTTGAAAATATCACAACCCTTCGGAAAGTCACAACTCATCGAAAATGACATAACCCATCAAAATAATTGCAATCTTTTGGAGAAGTTACAACTTTTTGAAAAAATTACAATCCTTTAATGTAAAAAGACATCTATTTTTAAATATAATACAAATAATTAAATTAATAAATAAAATAAATTTAGTATTTTTTATTGGGGTTGTACAGTAATTCAACATTCAAGTTTGAGCGTTCATGCTTTTAAGGTAGTATTGATTATTACAAGGTTAATCAGGAAGCAAAAGGCCTATATTCCTTGACATAAATTGGATTGAACCTTTGGAATCAAGGTTATTGTGGTACAGTTAATCATCAATAGACCACTTTCAAGATTTTGCCAAATCCCTTGATACCTCTTTTACTAAGGTGAGTTGTAGATATCTTGTCAAGTAGTAACCATCTTTTGCCACTTCTATATTTTGATACAGGGTCTCTATAAAACTGAATAACGATAGAGACCCAAAACAATTAGGGATAACATAATTGCGATTTGTTTTATTAATTATAAAATTGTAGGATTTAAAAGATATTTATACAAATTAGATTCCTAATCTACTGATTTCAAGCTAATGACTGTTATCCATAATGGGAGAGTCCTAATTTGTTGTTGATAAATAAGGTGTAGTCAACACCCTCCCTCAAACTAACGTGTGTATCACAAAGCATGAGTTTGAACAACAAATAATTGTGTCTACTTCTTGACATGTCATTTGTAAATAAATCAACCAGTTGATCTTTAGAGGATATATACTTTAGGCTAATACTCCAATCTTCAACAAGTTCTCTAATGTAGTGAAAGTCTACATCTATGTTCTTGGTGTTTTCATGATGGATAGGGGTTGTTACTATTCTTGTTGCACTTGTCGCCATACAATGTGGTTGATCCTTTCTTTTCGATGCACAATTATGATAGCAACCTTCACAGCCAAATGATTTTATAGTTGTCACACCCCGAGCATACACCTGGCCGGGGCTTACACTCGATAACCATTGCTAGCCCAAAGGGAACCCTTGACGTGACTTACTTACTCAGTGGAAGACTTAACTTATCAAATATAACTTATGTAAAACTTAGAATGTTATAAAGAAAAAATTCAACTAGGAAAAACTCAAGTCTGAACATAAGATAATGAAAGTGAACAGACTAAAGAACTATAACTTTCTGTCAATGATGCCTCTAAAATAAAGAGGGATGTCGTAACAAGACCCCCGATCATCCTAACAACTGAAATACTAAAAGAAAATGGTAAAAGGAGACCACTGGAAAGCAAGGAGACTCACCAACTGACTCTGAGTGCTCAACTGGATCAACGTGGCCATGGATGCTCATCCTGATTACCTTTGTCTGCATCATAAAATGATGTAAACCAAATGGAATCAGTACATTTAATGTACGAGTATCAATGGGGAATACTAAACATAGCATAAGCTTGAAAATAATTTGAAAGAAACACTTAGCTTGGCTTTACTCAACTTATGAACAACTTAAATCAATAAGAAGCAATATATCACATTCAGTTGATGTACCGTGGTTTCACGGTATTTTCAAGGCTTTTTCCTTAAGTTTAGGGTGTGTCTAGGGCCTTTTTGTGGTAATTTTAATGTATTTTTGTCTGTGTTTTGCAGGAAAGTTGTCCAAAGCGAAAATGCAGAAATCACTGCATAAGTGACCCACAAAGCCATCGACGGCTCGTCGTTCCATCGACGGACCGTAGGTGGTGATCGTTAACTGGAGGTTCAAGCATCTGGAAGCAACTCGCGGAATTCTGATCAAGTGTGGCACTACGAAAGGATCGACGGTTGGTCGATTGATCGATGGACAATCCTGGCAAATCGTTGATGAGATTAGAGACTGCTCCAGTACCCGATGTTGAAGAAAAATTGAAGTATGGAACAAAGGAGGCATCGACGGACCGTAAGTAAATCGATGGACCGTGCTGTTGGTCCGTCGACTGGCTCAGAGAAGATGCAACATGCATGTTTTGAAAAGATGCTAAGTATGGACCGACGGAGGCAGTCGACGATCCATCGTTTGATCGATGGACCGTCAGTTGGGTCGTCGATTGAAGCCGCATTTTTTGAACAAACTTTCCTTAATTGCTTTCATTTTATTTTAGGACAATGTTTTTATAAATAGGTTGTAAAACCTCGTTTTTGGGATTAGACTTTTAATTATTTTTCATCCTTTTGTTCTTGGAGATTTGACTTTGCAATTTGACAATTTATACAAGTTTCCGGAATCGATTATCAAGTGAATTTTGCTATTTCAAGTGTTATTTCTGGATTTTCTTCAAACTTGTCAATGTAAGTACATGAGTTGTTGTTAACAACCATGAATTGTGTATTTCTAGGCATGGGTAACTAAACCACAACTAGGGGTGTGGGAACCATGGATGATTAACAAGGTAAAACTAGCTAAATAACAATTCTAGAATAGATTCTTGCATGTATTGATAATTCTTTCGTCTAGAAGTATTTTTAACGAGTGCACGCGTTAGAACTTGCCCTATCTCTACTTGCCGGACCAAGGGGGTAGTTAATAGGAAAAGAATTATTGATATAGATTTAGTGGACACTATCTAATAGGCTAGTTTCGATTGGTGCGAAATAGTAACTAAGTCATACATCGAATATGATACTTAATATGAAGTAAAGGTAAGGTTTAGTAACTTAAACACACGTAGCCGGACCAAGGTACGGGGTGAAATTCTCTAAATGCCAGACCAAGGATTTAGAGATACATAACTTATCACTTTGCATGCAAGATACTAGGAAAGAATTGTTATAGCTAGGATTACTGCGTTATGAACCTATGGGGAACACTTACACCCTAGTTTTTCTCATCACTTGATAAACACCAAAGTTTTAAATCTTGCTACTTATTTTACGTAAAAATAATTGAACATTTTTGTTTCACAAAACCCCTCTTTTAATTAACTGTTTTCGGAAAGGACTTGACTAAATAGACGTAATTGTATATTGAAGTTAAGTCTAAACCATTTCCTCATGGGATCGACCCAACCTACTTGTTGGGTTCTTTACTTAATACGACCGCTTATACTTCTGTAAAGAAGTGTAATTTGAGTGTATCAGCAATATATCGAAAGCTTTAACAATAGTACAAAGAAACTAAATTCATTAATAAATTCAATAAAAAAACTCAAATTTGGTCATGTAATAAAGTAATGTAGTTTCTATGGGAGTTTCTCCAATCAACAACGACCATTATGAGCCTAAGTGGTGATACAACGTTTTTCCAACACATTCAGAACTGTCCTATAATTTTCTTGCATATATGAAGCCTTAACTAAGTGGATCAACTAGTATATGCTAAAAAAAACTAAGGAATCATCTCAAAAATATGATCCTTACTACCCATGATAGTTACTTGGTTTATGGAGATGTGACTTATGATGAACTCCCACCCCCATATATGTGCTCAATACTACTCCCAAAATGTACTTAGCTCATATGTTTTTAAAAAATAAAATTTCTTTTTTTTTTGTCTGAGATAATTACTCAAAACTTTGCTTAAAATCTCTCTTGGAATCGATAGTCCCTTTCTTGCTCAAATGTGAAAACATTTCTAACTTTTGGGAATACTTAGTTTCCGTATAATCTTTGAAGAAATGATTTTTACTATTAACTCTTTAGTCAACTCAAAACTTATATCTTAAGGCAAGGTTAAAACGTTTGAAAAAGTTTTTTGAAAACTTATAAACTTCTCTTGACTTGCTTCTAAACTTTTAGACTTGACTGTTAACTTTCCTTGAATTGAATTGTGGATTTAAGGGTTATGATCTCATTTTTATGGATAATTTCATGATATTAACATGTACATGAGATTGTTGGAATCAACTAGAAAATATATGCATAATACTAAGGAACTAGTACGGAAAGATGGAGGTAGAATGGTAAGAACTATCGTCCCTGGCGCTTTAAGAGGTGCGGGATGCAGACCCTTGAAATTGAGAGACACGGTTGGGGCACTCTGGCTGGCGCGGCGCACCAGAACCCAACACTTAGAGACCCCTTTTTGGGGATCTAAGAGAGGTGACTCCCCAGGACCCTCCGCAGGTGCTCCCCGACTTTGCTTCTTCATTATCCAACTCTAAACACTCTAATTTCACTTGGTTCCTTCCCTCTAAAGAATAGAATGGGTTATACCCTCAATATATACTAGATTCAACTCAAAATTTCACCCAAAACATCAATCAAATATGAAGAAAACTTCAACAACACAACCCACAATAATTCAAAATAATTTCATCAAGAACTCAAAGGATTTACTTTCAAATATTATACTCCACTGAATTGAATCATAATTGGTGCATGGGTGAATAACCCAATGCTATGTGATCTCACATACCTCGTAGGATTGAATCATTGGCGAAATCCACTACAAAACCCAAACGTTATTGATGATTCATTATTTATTTTTTTCTTCTTTCTCCTATTTTCTCTTTTGTCCATGCCCTAGGGCGAACTTCGACTTTTTAAAACTTACTACAATATGATTTGACCCCAATTAAACTCTTAAAAACGAATTAAAACAATTTGGTATGGAAAAGACTAAAATACCCTTTTAAAATCCGGATTAAACTTTCATTATTCGAATATCCCAACCTCAAATGGGCATATCTTACTCATATGAACTCAAAATTGTGCAAACTCGGTGGTGTTGAAAGCTTATTCCAAGATATTTCCTACGATATTTGGAAACACATCAAAATCATCCTAAGGTAGGAGTTATTGTCATTTGAAGTTAACCAAAAACTCAATTTAACATACTTAAGAAATTTTCCAGATTTTTATATACTTTCCAAAAATGGCTATTTCTATTTCTTAACTTCTTCCTAGTTATTTCAATTTTTGAGATGTTACAATATCTCCCCCTTGGGAACATTCGTCCTCGAATTAGATTACTCTTATTAGGCTAAGAGTGTAACATAAATCATTCATTTCAAACACCCAACAAGAAAATCTAACACATCAAGTATATAAATTATAGAGTACTAAAAAGAGAATTAGTACCTTCATCAAGAACTTCTATGGTTTCAAAGAGATGAGGATATCTCTTCTTCTATCCTCCTGTAATCTCAAAATTTTCAGTTGGTATGATTAATTAAGGATCGCCCATGAACTTCTTCAATATGGAGAAAATACAGGATGAGTTGCGGCTAACTTTTGTGGAAGATCCAACTCATAAGATACATTACTTACCATTTTTGATATTTTGTAAGGGCCGACATACCATGGACTAAGCTTCTTCTTCTTTCAAAATCTCATAACACCTTTCATGGATGAAACTTTCAAGTATACCCAATCATCTACGTCAAACTCTAACTCCATTATTCTAAACATGTGTATAGCATTTCTGACGACTCTGTGCCATTTTCAACATGTCTTGAATCACTTTCACCATATCCATAACTTGATGATCTAAATGTGGTCCTATCAACCCTGCTTCACCAACTTCAAACCATCTAATGGAAGATTTGTATCTTCTCCCTTAAAGAGCTTCATAAGGAGTCATTTGTATGCTAGAGTGGTAACTATTGGTGTATGCAAATTCAATAAGAGGTAGGTGATCATCCCAATTACTTTGAAATAAATCCCACAAACCATCACCATTTTCTGTTCAGGTCTGAATAGTGCACTCTGCTTGATCATTTGTCTGAGGATTAAAGGCAGTACTTCAGTTACTTTTTGAACCCATGCCTTTTTGGAATAACTTCTAAAATTGTGCAATAAATTGCACACCTCTTTCTGAAATAATGGTGACAAAAACCGCATGAATTCTAAACACTTCGTGAATATACAACTTGGCATAGTCCTCTTTTGAAGGGGTAGTATTTACCGGCAAAAAGTGGGTTGATTTTGTCATTCTATCAAGAATTACACAAATAGAATCAGGTAGCCCGCAAGACCTTGGTAAACCTAGGATGAAATCCATATTAATAATTTTCCACTTCCATTTCGAAATTTCTATATTCTAGGTCATACCTTCGGGCCTTTAGTGCTTTTTTTAACATGTTGGTAATTCGGACGCTTAGACACAAACTCTGAAATGCCCTTCATACTATTTCACCAATGGACTTCTCTCAAATCGTGATACATCTTTGTGGAACCCGGATGAATGAAATATCTTGAGCTATGATCTTTGAGTTCATCCACTCTTCGTACACACAATCTAACTTGTTACCTCAATACACCATATCTTCCTTGTTCAAAACCAATTATTTTTTGCTTATGAACATTTTCCTTTAATTCAAGCAAAAATGGATCTTGATCCTACTTCTCTTTTACTTCTGACACTAATGAAGATCTAGCCCCACTCATTACCACTACTCATCCTTCTATGAAATCCAATAAGCCAACTCCCAACCTTGCAAGTCTGTGCACATCCTTTGCTTGTAGTTCTTATCTTTCTGAAAGTGGGAGATACTACCCATAGTCAAACTTCTCAAGGCATAAAAAACAACACTAGCCTTACCTCGGTGTTAAACAATATTCATGTCATAATCTTTGAGTAATTCAAACCACCTCCTTTGTCTCATATTGAGCTCTTTCTGAGTAAATACATACTAAAGATTTATGATCTGTGAATACATATCTATGAACACTATACAAATAATGACGCCATATCTTCAAAGCAAATACTATGATAGCCAACTCTATGTCATGGGTTGGATGTAAAGAAAAACCTTTCATATGAGGAAGTCCTGGATGAGATTTTGGGGCGACAAGTTTAGAAGTTGAGAAACAAGAAGTTACCTCCGTGAAAGTGTTATGGATAAAATCATATAATGGAGGGTGCTACTTGGAGGCCGAGGCCGATATGATGTCCCGATATCCATATCTTTTTCCTTGTACTCCAACTCTAGATTGAGGTAATGAGTTCTCTTGTCTTGTCCTATGTTTTGGATTCATGTGTTTTATGTGTTTCCATGATTTCCTTATGTTATGCATGTTCATGAAAAACTTGTGTTTTGAAGAAAATGAGTTGACATGATTTATTTTCCTCATGTTGTTGTGCATTGAGTATGAGTTTCCTATAGACTCCACGAGATTATATGATGAACATGCTTTAGATATGATTTTGAGTATGAATTGCATATAGGCTCCATGTAATTGTGTTAAGTTGCTTTTAGCTTGGAGAAGGAAGTTCCTCCTTGAAGATGAGGAATTCTAAAATTTCATACATATTGGTTTGTTAGGCATAGGTCCTACTTTACTTATGGTACATTGAGTATGTTTATCTTGAGTAAATGTTTCCTCCTTGGTTGTGTGCATTTTGATGAGTTGCATGCATGTTGGGTAGCTAGTCTTGAGTTGTTTCCGTTAGAAAGGTGTCTAGAATCTCACCCGAGGAAAATTTTTCCCAAGGGGGAGATAATGAAAAACCTCAGAATCTAGAAGGCTAAGCGAGGGATAAGTGAGAGGGAAACATCCAAAAAGGGAGGAAGCTTGGGCATACTTCAGCAAGCACTTCCTCACCTCACACGAACAACATTAAGATTCATGGTGAGGACCACGAGTCATGGTGAGGTTCCGAGAGGGATAGGTAGTAGCTAGGCTACACTGCCCAAAACAAGGACCTACCCTAAAATCCACTTGACAGCTCATGAAGGCCACCACGGTCGTGGGAAGGGTCATGATCCTAAGATAGTCGTAGGGGGAGAAGGGGGTTGCACCTTAGCCACTCATCCAAGAACCAACGAGAGCACCTCGGCTCCTGGTAGGAACCATGAATCTTTGAGTGTTACATGGTCAAGTGGTAGTGCACTGTAACCGAAGGGTTAATTTATCTTTTCTTGTTTTAGTTGATCAAAGTCATGTCATTTTGCCTAAGTCTATGACACATATATAAGTTATTTTAGCCCCAAAATATATGATCAAGACATTATTTCCAAAACCGAAAACAAATCCCAAAAGTTCTTCTTCTCAAATAATTCTCTCTCTAGAATCTTGAACAAGAAAAAGAAGATCGAGATTCAATCTAGGGTTCAAGAGCAGGCTTCCATGCTTCAATTTCTTGGGCTTTGATAGGAAGTTATGATAGTTTTCATCCATGGAGTTCTCAAATTCTCCAATTTCAAAATGGAGAAATTCTCAATTTGTTAGGTTTTTCTTCAATTATCATGGGTTCTCTTCAAAGTTTATTTAAATGATTGAATCATGCTCAATTTAAGTATGAATTGATGAATTACTATGATTTTTTTTATTATATCCCAATAAAAAATTTAAATCCCCGTGATTTCATGTTATGAATCATGTGACGTGGGATTTTTAATGTAAAAGGAATTTTTTATTAAATTAAGCATACATTGCTAAATTTACATGAACATATGATGAAATCCGTATCTAACATATGTTTTCTAAGTAATGATGATTGAAAATGGGGTTTGATCCTCAAGAGGTAAATTATGGACTATTGCATGTTCTTATCTATGCCATTGTTTTAAGGATGCTTTGAGAGTAAAGTACCAATATGTGAATGATCTCCTCACATAATAAGAGTTCTTAGGTTGAAAGATTTTCTCACCTAATTGAATCAAAAGCTACAAACTATTATCAATACATCATAGATGGTGAAGGTTTTCTCACGCATGATATAAGGAGCTAGTCTATGATAAGATAAGTCAAGACTTAATAACTATTCTGTGGGATTTATAATTAGTAGCGAGTGGATATTGATGTAAGATGGAAGCTCCACCGTAGTAAAGGTTGGGTTTCTAGAAGCAGTCTCTTTAAATGAAAGCTCTTTCGAGAAGAGGATATGTTTCTATTAGCAATCTCCATATCCCATAGATATGTGCCCCCATAGGTTTATTATCTACTCAGTCCACTTAAGCTATAAGTTCATGGTTCAACTTGGGCAATTAGGATAACCCTTTGGGTATGGGAGACACAAGTGTATCATGTTATATCTCCCATTGTCTCTTTGTCGGTTAAGGGTAGTTCCCCACATTAATGATGAACTAATGTTACATCAAGAAGTATCACACATGCGTTCAAAGGTTTTAAAGATGATGTGAGCTTTCACTGGCCATTTTTTATTAAGTTTGTATTTGAACCCTCTTATATTATGTTTTAGTTTTCTCAATTGCATCTCATGAAATGAAATGTCCCTTTTAGCACGTTTGAAATGTTTTTATGCCAGATATCATAGTTGGTACATTGTTTTGTACTAATGCATACTCTTGCCTACATATTCCCCGAATCTTCCCGACCGTCATTGTCATCTGTTTCATAGCTAATTGTTGATTTTTCGATATTCCTAAGCTTTGGTGAGTTATAATGCCTCGAGGATAGAGTTTCATTGTATTAAGTTTATTTCATGTATTTTTCATTGGGATATGACGTATGGTCTAGGCTCAATTTTATTCGATTAGATTAGATGGTTATGATGAGACAAGATGTCTAGACTTCTGTTTTTCATTAATAAAATATTTGGACTTTGAAATCTTGTTTCACTCTGATTGTTCTATTTTTCATGTAATGAGAGCTAAATGTATTGTATTAAATTCTTCAGGGTTCTATGCATCATGTTACATTTAGGGGGTACCCCTAGGTCTTGACACTCATGCTTGTAGAAATTTTATGAACTATTCGGAGCAAATGTAAAACGCACATCTTCAAAAACTAGTATTTGATATGCACCAACCTGTTACTAGACCCTTAGTCTTTTTTGAATATTTATTTGTTTCAAATTCTAAGTAAACAAGAAAATATATTTTTCAATACGTCAATTATTTTAAATAGAGTTACGTGTGGAATAAATTTCTTGACATAACAAAGGGAGAACAACTAAATGAGAAAAATTTAACCAATGAACATACGTGGTGATACAATTAAAAATTGTTAGATTACAAAACTTAATTATAAACAATCAAATTAAACCAGAAGACATGAAATTTATTTAACTTGATAAATCAAAAAATAATAATGAATCTTTTACTTCACCTTATTATTTCAAAATGTATATTTTATAGGTCTTCTTGATAATTTTCTTTAATGTTAAAATTTATATTCAATTTTAGATATATAGTTTTTTCACCATAAAAAGATGAGAGTGAAAATTTATTCAATATATAAATTAATTTATTTAAATTTTAAAGTGCAAGAGGTTTTCTTTGAAAACCGTGCAAATAAAAATATTTTATTAAAAACAACAATAAAAACACAAATGAATAATGAAATAAATCACAAGCTAGTAAATATGTATATTTTCATATATTTAATAAGTGAGAAAAATAACAAATTTTGAGAAATAATTCATCGAACACGACATACATACTACAATTAATATAAGGACAAAATAAAACTGTTGTGGAGAATTTTATGACACAGTTAGACATGCAAAACCTAAAACTCATGAATTTTCTAGGGGACAACATGAACACAAAAAACAATACTAATAAGAAGACATATACTAGTCCAAAGACTTTATTTATTATTGGAGGGGTTTGAATCTTAATCATTAGTATTGTTTAGTGAAAGGTCATCCAACAAAGTCACAAAATCATCATCGTTCAAGTTTAGTAATTCAACCAATGATAGACTTTGTGGAATGTCAATAGAGTAGTTCTGGTAGTTATTCTTTTAATTTGATGCACCCATTAAGGGGATCTCAGCTGAAGGATCCATTTGTGGTGTCATAGGAGTGAATGGAGGATGAATAAGTGGCGAAGGCATCATAGATGTCATTGTTATTGAAGGAGTAGATTGAGGGACATTTGGTGTAAACCCCTCGTCAACATCATTCTTTTTCACTGCGTCACGTACTACTAGAAGGTTCTTCTTAATAACGTTATTTAGATCGTTGAGATAGAAAAGAGTCATGTCAATGGAAATGAGTTTTCTATTCAACACGTCATGCATCTCTTTCGTAACTTCCTTGTATCTATTTTCCTTTCTTACCTTTAGTAGTTTTTTCTCCAATTTCTTGATTCTTTTCTTGGTGAATTATTCCTTTGTCACCATTTTTTGATCTCTCCAATATTTCCAATTTTTTAACCTTTTGAAATGTGTTGATTGCTTCAACAAGATTGGGAAATACCTTAGATTCATTACTATAAGGACTATATATGATGAGAGCCATTTAAATGTCTCAAAGAGTGTTGAGTTCTTCTGCCTTTTTCAACAACCCGATGTGTCTTTTCTTGTATGAACTTTTCTTTAAGTTTCATTTTCAATCAAAGCAAATATTCCTTTTTGTTTGGCATGCCTAAAGAAGAGGTATATAAGGATATATGTGTTTGTTTAAGAATGTCTTTGTTTATATATATATATATATATATATATATATATATATATATATATATATATATATATATATATATATATATATATATATATATATATATATATATATATATATATATATATATTGAATTTTATAATTTTGGGTAGTTTGAATTATAGAATTTCTTAATATAAACAATACTTATTTTGGAATAAATATAAATGAGAGTATATTATCTTGAATTTTATGTTATTTTTGGATTTGGTCTAATACTAGCAAAATATTTTGAGTCAATCTTTTCCCATAAGAAAAAGAATTAGTGTTGTTTAAGTTTGAATATAGTGTCCACAATACATGGTCATAAGTTTATAGAAAATATGTTTTTTATAGAATTACATTATTAATTTTTTGAATTTTTGAAGCAATTATATTTAGTAGAAATTTTATACTACTTTCAAATATTTTAATAACTAAATCCTACCTAATTGTGTTTTTATTAATATATTATATGCACCAACCTATTACTTGACCTTAAGTGAAAATATTTTTCTAAATTAGTTTGAAGGTAAATAAATAATCCAAAATTGTACATATAAATACTAATCAAAATAATGTGCACATAATAGAATAATAAAAAGATAAATTTTATTATTCTAAATAAATGATTTCTCATGACACGAGTTCTCAAATCATGATGCCCAATTATAATAACCTACTAGTAGTGAAGCTAACATGTACCCTGGAATGACAAGTAATGGTTTTAAGGATAGAATCAAAGCGAAAGACAAGTAGTTGTACTCCCTTTGTTTCATTTTATATGACAACTCTTCCCTCTGCTTCAAAAATAATGATTCATTTCTATAAATATTTTGAGAAATTCATAACTTCAAACTTCGTATTTTACCATTAACGTGACACTCTTTAACCGCAAGAGCATGTTCAAGACAGCAAGTTCTAAGGTTCTGTTATGGTATATCGGCAGAAGTCTTATTTTTCTTAAACTATGTATAGTCCTACTCTGGAGAAACAAAGGAAACAGTTCTTAGTAGATAATCTCGTGCACAATTAGAGAGACTGTTTCTTATAGACTCTTTGCTTTAAAGAAAAAGAATCCATAGCAAGGTAAATACAATACCAAGAGGGTAGGGGAGGGAATGAGGCTAACCCCACCTCTCCCACACACAGCGCGGCATTACTCTACTGACCGTCAACTCTAATACTCGACCTTCATACTTTTCTGCGGCATTACTCTACTGACCGTCAACTCTAATACTCGACCTTCATACTTTTCTATCTAGGGTCATGTAGCAATCTCCTGTCAAATGCTCTAATGCTCATGTGTAGTTGCTGTGACACTTCAGGTTGGAAATTCCCAAAGATTTGCAGGTGCGATTATGCATTAGAAAGCATCCATAAAATAAGGGAAGCAATACCACAACTTTGGGATTATCACAAAGAGTTGCAGGTGTAGATAAAGACAGAGGAATCTTTTTTAGGGATGTACCTGTTTTGTGTATATAGTGTGACAAAAGTTTTTTGACACATGCGTTGTACATGATTACCAATTCCAAAAATATATGTTATAGTAAATAGTATTGCTTATTTAACTAGATTTTTGACACGTGCGTACCACATGATTACCAATTCCAAAAAATATATGTTATAGTAAATAGTATTCTTATTTAAGCGGTTATTTGAACAATAATCTTAGAAAAAAATAATATTGTAGATTCTTATGTGAATGTTAAACGTGGATCATCATCATATATATATATATATATATATATATATATATATATATATATATATTATTCTCGCAAACTTATGAAAATGGTCAATGCAAAATTTTATAAGTTAAATGAAGTAATGTATATATTTATTTCAAGTTGATGAAGTTTAATCATGTAATTAGTATTATCTAATTAAAATGATCCTACACACAATTTACTTTGTTTTTTTCTTGTCATATTACCATATTATACCTAAACAAACTCGGAATATTTTTAGAAAAATATATTTTGAAGTTAGATGATGTTGTTAACTTGCTAATACATTTGTGACGTATAATACTTTAATTTAAATACAAATATCTACATAAATATAAATATATCTTTCATTAATGAATATATTTGTGTAATAATATTAACTTTTAAATAAATGATAAAAATTAAACTAATAGAATTTTCAACTGGCATTATAAGTAGTCATATGAACTTTCTTTCGTCTAATATACTGAAATATAAGAATCGTATAAGTAGAATTGATACATAAAGTCATTCTTGTGTCTTGAGCATAAAAAAATCGTGACGGTTCTCTAAATTGTAGAAAAGATATTCAGAAGCACATATCTAGGTCGAGAAATTGTTAACGAAAAATGAATTTACGCTACATCATGTTAGCTTCATATATTGGAAGATTACATACAAATGTATATATTAAGAAAAATAATTATCATTATATCATCAAATTTATTTTCCTCAAGTACTCAAGGTTATGGAATATACTCTTTTGGATAGAATGACTTACTTCATCAGAATAGTGGTATCTCAGATTCTGCTAAACTTCAAACTCACTCAATTTTAATAAATCACAAAAAAAAAATTACAATGCAAGAAGAAGAAGAGTAGAAGATTAAACAAATTGTGGTTGAAAAATGAGAATAAACCCCTCTATTTATAGTCAACAAAGGGTATGAACAATTTTTTTTGTGTGTTTTATCTGAAAAGTCATGACCTTTTTAAAAAGTCACAACTCTTTCGAAAAGTCACAACTTATTAAAAAATAACAAATCTTTTAAAAAGTCACAACTCATCGAAAAATCAAAACCCTTCGGAAAGAGTCGCAACTTATCGATAAATTCACAACTGATCGAAAAAGTCACTACCTAAGTTAGAGATATTATAGTATTTTAACATTCAATTTAGGAGTTCATATATATATATATATATATATATATATATATAGTTATATATATGGATCCCACTCAGAACCTCGAAGTCACTAGTACAGAGTTGCTTAATAACGAGTACAATTACCAAAAATGGACCAAACATACAAAGTCTTGTCCAACAATAAAGTCAAATTAGACCATACCAATTTTTAAAAGATGCCTTTGAAACGTCACACTCTCTAACCTTCGACTTATGATATGTATATATAAGACCAATCTTAAAGAAGCAAGTGGCACCTTGAAGCTAGTTGAACATGTTGTCAATTATGGGAACGATATGCTTATTATTAATTGTGACGTTGATCAACTAAGGTAATCGATACATATTTTGAGGGAATCATATTTATTACACATGAAAGGAATATGGCACTGCATGGGGAAACACTAGATATGATGAATCCGTTATTTTGAAGGTGTTTCATTTTTATGCCTAATTGTATAAACTTTTACTCAACCAAATAGCATATGTACACCGCTAGTTTGTTTCAGACTCTAGAACTACTACTCAAAGATCACCTATATATCTATACTAAGTACTTATAGAAATTAGTTTAGATACGGATAAGTATTTAATTGATCAAGAATTGGTTTCCACTTCGGTAGGAACTGTACTCTAATATGTAATTGGATGGAAATTTCATTCAATCTCTTGGCACCAGGTTCACTGTTGTGAAAATCGCCTTAAAGAGCTTTCACTCCGATAGACACTTGTTGAATACAACAAACCAATAATTTTGTGACAGGTCCACTTCTATATGCTCTATTCGATATCCATTGTATATAATCTTCCCTGCTTCCTATTTGTCTAGGACATTCCATCCATGTCTAGAGTCAACCGCATACCCTTGTAGAACATCCACACTCGAAAAGAAAATGACTGAGTAACTTTAGTTCATCTTGTATTCCTAAGATACTAAGAATAAAACTTTGAAGAACTTTATAAGACACAACAAAGTTTAACAACATTCTCACAACTAGAAAATTAAAACTAGTAGAGAAACTAGAATCAGAAATAAATTAGGAAAATTATACGAAATATTTTTCTTCGAGAAGAATTATTGTCAATCAGTGTTTAAAGAATCTCACTGATTCTAAAAAACTTTGCATAAGATCGAAGTTACCAAAGTTTAATGAACGAGTGAAGAATCGAAGAAAAGAAATTAATTCACAAATCTAAAATTTATAACACATACCAGAATCTGAAAAAACATAAAAAAGATCAAGCCCACCGAATGCAAAGTGTCCCCTTAAGGAAATTATTCCCCTCTGGTATCAAAGGTTTTATTTGGAATATGTCCTCCCAGGATATAATGGTCTCAATTACTAGTGTATTGATACCCAAAATGTTGGTGTCAGCGAGCCAGTCAACGATAGTAAACTACACTTAGAATACTAGATTTGGTAGTAGTAGTAGAAGAAGTCCAGAAATTCATTATTAAAATGATAGGAAATTCCTCTCTTTATAGAAAACAAAGGGTAGTGCGAAAGGGTTCTTATTGTGCATTACCGGAAAGGTCTAAAACCTTCAAAAAAGTCACAATCTTTCAAAAAGGTCATCGCCATTCATAAAAGTCATAAATTTTCATAAAAATCATAACTTTTTATCAAAGTCACAACTATTTATATAAGTCGCAACTCTTCATTTTCCATTCACACCTTTTAACACCCAACGATTTCCTGCCTGATTTGGGAATGACTCTAAGACAATGAAACAGACAAGTATGTCTACTTTACAAGCAAGAATTAATTGCATCTGGATAAGTAGGTTTCCCCTTGGACTTTCCATAGGGAACATAGGTCTTATATACTCGTTCAATCGGTAGATGTAATGTTTTTGAACCGTCAAGCCTTGTTGTATATCTAGACAGGTATATGTCACACAATTAACCCTTTACCATTTATGGTTCTTATGGTTGTGTTAATTTCAGCCATGAACACCTTCTGGTTTCATAAGTGTATAGAGAGATGGGCTTTGACTATCATCTTCTTCGAAAAGTCTATTCACACTCACATATGTGATTTCTAACAGTGTTATCGCGTAGATAAACTTCGGTCAACTATGCCAAACTTAGCAAATCAATAAAACCATTAAGATTTATTAACTCATTAACAATACTTAATGTTATATCCTTGTTCCTGAGCATTGGCTTCATCATGAGAATGAATTGAGTTGGTTGACAATGCCGAACTGTCTTTCACAACTTTGTTTTTCCCTTTGAATCTAGCTCTTGGGATCTCCAATCTGCTAGATAGAGTTACCATCATGATGACTTGTCCTAAGCCGTAAATTTATTCCCATAGATGATCTTTAAACTTTATCTCTAGTTAGGCCTTTTTAAGTGGATCCGACACATTATCCTTTGACTTTACATAGTAAATTCTGATAATTCCACTAGAGAGTAGTTTTCTAACGGTATCATGTCTATGCCCTATATGACGAGACTTTCCGTTATACATCATGCTACATGCCTTACCTATTGCATCTTGACTATCAAAATCTATGAACACTAATGCCAATTATTTGGGCCAAAGAAAATATCTATCAAGAAATTTTGAGTCTTTCAACTTATTCACCGACCTTATCTAGAGCACCAGATCAAAGATTATTGAAGAGCTAGCGATACATGTATCTTTTGAGATATTTTCAAGAGACTTCTCCTCTACCAATATTAAATACATATCAACTCATGGATTTTACTTCATTTGTCCGGTGATCTAATTTGCATCACTATATCTTTTCAATACTACTGGATATTGTTATAATGCAAGACATAGTTTTAAGTATTTTTTAAATACTCTAAGACTCAATTTATTGCAATCTAATGAGTTCAATTGGGATCACTTGTGAACCAACTCAGTTCATTAATAGCAAATGATATATCTGATCGTGCACACTTCATGATATACATCATACTTTCAAATACTCTGGCACAATCCAATTGTGAGTCACTTTCGCCTTCACTCTTTTGAAATGCAAAAGTCACATTTATCGGAGACTTGACAATATTGGAATACAAATATTTGAACTATTCAATTACCTTATCAATGCAATGAGACCCTGAAAATCCTAAAAATTATGGAGTTCTAAGAATTCTTATACCTAGGATCGCATCAGCAGCTCCAAGATTTTTCATTCGAAACTTGCTTTCTAGCATACGGTTAGTAGCATTTATGTAATTAGTATCTCTATTAATGATCAACATATCACCAATATACAAACAAACAATGACACTGTGATTTTAATGTGAACACATTTATCACTTCCATCATTCTTAAATTCATTTGCCAACATGGTTTGGCAAAATTTCTTATGTCATTGTTTGGGTGCTTGTTTTAGTCCATAATCTGACTTAACAAGTTCGCACACTTTCTTTTATTTATTAGGAACTACAAAACCCTCGGGTTGTTTCATGTAAACTTTTTCCTCCAATTCTCTATTTAAGAGAGTTGTTTTCACATTCATTTGATGAATTTGAGAGTTATACCACAACTAACACAATAGACATCCAAATGAATGTAATATTAGTTAATGACGATTATGTGTCGAAAAGATGAATACCTTGTTTTTCCCTAAAACCTTTGACAAACTGTCCTGCTTTATCTTTGTAAGCAGTTCCATTGACTTTCATTTTCCATTTTGAGGATTCACTTTGAATCCAAAGGTTTATTTCCTTGAGAAAGATCAACCAATTTCAAATAAGATTGCTCAAGATTTAACCAATCTCACTAATGTCACCATCTATCCAAAAGGATGAGTCTACATAAGACACAAGAAATGTTATAAAATCATATTCGAAGGAAGTAGATGTCCTTTGACATTTACTACGCATTTGAATCTCTTTATTAATAACATTATCCTTTTGTTCTTTCCAAGATTGTTTAGACCTTTCACTAGACTATTCAAGTCTAATTTACAGTCCACTTTCTTAGATACTATTCTAATCCTTTTAGGAATTGGAACTTGGGCTTTGGCTAGACGCCCCCACACTTTGAAATATTTCAAGTTAGATTTCCTTAGTTTCCATTTCTCATATAGAATAGATTGTACCCTGAACAAACAAAACTTTTTATTGCTTTCTTTCTAAAAAGATAAAACTTTTTGTCGTTCCTTTTTGCAGTAAGGATAGTTCGTCCACACAAGTTTTGTCGTAAACTTGAAATTATATGTAATGCAACCATCATATCCTTGAAAGTTCATTTTTTTCCATTACGTTGAGGTGAATAGGGAAACACTTTGATGGATCACTCCAATTTTCAAACATATTTCTTCAAAATGACATTTATACTCTCCATCCCTATCACTTCTTATCTTTTTCCTAACTGATGTTCAACTTTAGTATTATATTGTCTAGACGTTGCTATTGCTTCATGCTTACCATTAAGCAAATAGACATAGTCGTTTCTAATGCAATTGTCAATAAAAGTAACAAGATACTTTTTTCCACCACGAGATGTTGTTGACTTCATATCACAAATGTCAGTGTAAATCAATTCTAAGGGATTAGAATTCCTTTCAACAGATTTATAAGAATGCTCAGCATACTTAGATTTCACACAAACTTGACATTTTTATTTGTTGCATTCAGAGTTAGACAAAACTTCTAAATTGATCAGTTTTCCTTATAAGGTTTTGTAATTGACATATACCAAGTGTTCATGTCACAAACAATTTGACTTAAGCAAGTAAGAACAAATAAAAATATTGAGTTTGTAAAGCTCTCCGGGTGTAGATTTTTCTCACAAATATTTTATCCTACTTATTACCATTTTGTGTGATACAAACATTGTTTAGAGCCTTCACCTTGTCAAATGTCCTTTTCGGAAAAATATTTACATAACTTTCAATTTGATTGTTATAGAACTATCCATGAACAAAGTTTAATCGGGTCCAATAAAGGTAATAAAGTTCAAATGAATCTTTTACAAAATATAACAAATGACTATTCACCAATATTCATGTCTATGCAAAAAGTTTTATTTAATATACATATCTTTTCATGAAAAATTATAACATTTTAAGTGACATTTTTTCATAAAAGAACACAATTATTTTGAACAAGTATATATATATAATTTAGTAGTTTCATACTAGTCACACCATATACTTGTAAAAGTGAAACTCAATAACCACAATATCAAATATGCTCCACGAATTTTGTGGGTCTACCATAATACAAACGTATCATTAAATTTCATATCATGTGCTCCAAATTCAAATTAGACATTAAGTCTAATTTTATTTGTCGTAAGAAAAGAACCCCCACATTTTAGATATGATCTGAAAAATATTTTTCAAGTATTTGAAAATACATTTTCCACATACTTTTTCCATACAATCAAAAAGCTATCGACAATATGAAACTTCATTCGGAAACATTATTCTATAAAAAAATTTATAGCACTTCAATTATCTTTGACAATCTTTACAAAATGTCAAAGTTTACTCCATAGAGGCACAAAATCACAAACTCTAAGTCACTGGTATTTTTTCTCTATCTCAAATAGGCATACCACTTAGTAATTAGAATATTAACAATAAGAAAAAAAATGTGTACAATTGTTTTCTATATAACATTGAAGTTTATAGAAAATCAAAAGTACAACACTTACTTATTATGTAAAGTTTTCATATTCTTCAAATCAATTGCATAGTCCAATTTATCCAGAGTAGAAAATAATATATGTTTTTAGACTACACAACAATCATACACAATCAAATTTACAAGGAGTACAAAGCTAAAAAAAATTCTCCAAACAGAATAAAATATATTCTTAGATTATCACATAAAAATATTTTTCTTTTCAAATAGTCTTCAAACTATATCATTTTGACATACTATTTTATCAAATAAAAATATGCATATCTCATTCTGTAAATTAGTGACTTTTAAAAACAACACTATTTACCAATGAAAATTTATTCAAAAACCATACGATTTGCACAACTTTTTCCAAAGACATACATGAATTGTTAACCTTTAGAAACAATTTTCCTCCATAGATAAATAATAAGAAGGTTACCTGGTGTAATCTTTAACCGGAATACCACTAATATTTCTGTTACATTCTCACTTTGACCTTGTTAAATAAAGCAACGAATTATGGAGAAGTAATGCATTTATCTTCTACTTCCATGATCAGATTCTCTCAATAAGTAGAATACAAAAAATACCAACAGTATAATAATGTCCTTAAGATTGTTGTTCATCTTGTATTCCTCAGATACTTATAAAAAAACTTCGAAAAACATGATTAGACATAACAAAGTTTAAGAACATTTTCACAACTACAAAATTAAAACTAGTAGAGAAACTAGAATCAGAAATAGATTAGGAAAATATACAGAACATTTTTCTTAATGAAAAATTCTTGTCAATCTGTTTTTAAAGAATCTTAATGATTCAAACAAACTTTACAAAAACACGAAGTTACGAAAGTTCAATGAACGAGCGAAGAACAGAAGAACAAAAATTAATTCACAAATCTAAAATGTGTAACACATACCAGAATTTGAAAAAATAGAAAGAAGATCAAGACCACTGAATGCACAGTGTCCCCTTAAAGAAATTATTCCCCTCTAGTATCCAAGGTTTGATTTGGAATATGTCCTCTCAGGATAGAATGATCTCAATCACCAGTGTATTGATACCTAAAACGCTGGTATCAGTTAGCCACTCAATGGCAGTAATGTACACTTAGAATACTAGACTTAGTAGTAGTAGAAGAAGTCTAGAAATTTGTTCTTAAAATGAGAGCAAATCCCTCATTTTATAGAAAACAAAGGGTAGTGCGAAAGGGTTCTTATTGTGCCTTACCAGAAAGGTCACAAACCTTTGGAATAGTCACAATCTTTTTGAAAGGTCGTCACCTTTCATAAAAGTCACACCTTTTCATAAAAGTAACAACTTTTCATAAAAGTCACAACTCTTCACAAAAGTCGCAATTCTTCATTTTTCATTGCGACTTCTTAACACCCAACAATAATTTGTTCAAGAATGTGTTACACAGTATATAACTAGTAGGAAATATTATACCCCATTTTCTTAATCTATTAACTGTTGAAAATCTTTGATGGACGGCGAGCCATAATATAAGTGGATGTCTTGGCAACATACCTTTTCAAAGTGTGAGGAACTTCTATGGAACTTTTAGGAATCGTGGTTGGAATAACTTGTACATTTACTTGATACTGAGCACCCCTTGATGTGAATATTTTTGTAGCTCGTCAGCCATATTCATATTCATTAACCTTTTTCCAAACTCAGTATATTTCTAACAAGCCAACATGCTTGTTTATGAATTGGTGCCTTATCCAGAGATCTGTCCTTGATGTAGAAGTTGTTAATCCGATGATCCCATAAATTGTCTTTCCTTACAGCCACGACCCACAAGAGTTTACATATAGTTTTCTTGTTGCATAGGTGTAGTTTAACAAATCTAGGCCTCCAAAAAATTTTGCCCTACATAATGTTTCATAAGCCATAAAAAATCTTTTAGTGCTCCCTGTCCCTAAGGAAGTATGATAAACACTAGTAACCAACTAGACTACTTTCTTCTGAAGGAGGAACACTTAAGCCTAATACGTCTACATCTCGAATATCACACTTTTGATCAGTTGAACTCGACCACTATAAGATTTAAATATTGTTGTAAAAAATTTAATCGTTGTGGTCTTCTCTCCACTAGTGGCATGCGTTGCTCTATAGTGATATTCCTTGAAGACAAGGGAACTCAAGGTATTTGAAGGACATTTCTTCAAGTCTAAAGTGCATTTCATGTAATAGTTGAATTTTCAATTCTTCGGATTCTTCTATTATATATATTGAGCTTTTGTACAGATTGTCCTGCAACCCCAAAACCTAAAAAAACTGATTGAAAGCTTGTAGTAGTAGTAGTTGGAAAGACTAGCCCTTAGCATTCGTCATAACATTTCATAGGTCAATATAAAATTTTATTAGTCAAATGCAATAATGTATATATTTATTTCAATTTGATGAAGTTCAATGATTTAATTAGTCTTATACCACTAACATTACCCTACACACAATATTTACTTTGTATTTTTCTTGTCATCTAACGATTGATTAGCTAAAAAACTCGGAACGTGTTAAATAATATATTTTGAAGTTAGAAGATCTTCTTCACTTGATCATACATTTTTGACATATAATAATGCAAATATCTACCCAAATATAAATATATATTTCATTAATGAAAATATTTTTGTAATAAAATTATCTATTAAATAAATAATAAAAATTAAACTAATAGAAACTTCAACTGACTTTATAAGTAGTCATATGAACCTTTCTTCGCCTAAAATATTGAAATATAAGAAATCGTAAATAAGTAAAACAAAAGGGCAATGTTTGTATATTAATAACTATTTTGAAGAAAACTTAATGAGAGTCTAGATCACATAAGTAGCATTGAAAAATAAAATCATTCTTCTGTCTCGAGCATAAAAAAATATGACGGTTCTCTAAATTTTTGAAAAGATATTCAGAAGTAAATATCTACATCACAAGAGAAATTGTTGATTTAAAAAATGAATTTAGGCTACATCATATTAACTTCATATATTGGAACACTACTTACAAATGTATATATTAAGCAGAAGAATTATTTTATATCATCAAAGTTATTTTCCTCAAGTAATCGAGGTTATGGAATATAGACTCTTTTGAATAAAACGACTTACTTCATCAGAATAGTGGCATCTCATATTCCGCAAAATTTCAAACTCACTCAATGATAATAAATCACACAAAAAGAATATTACAATGCAAGAAGAAGAAGAGTAGAAGATTAAAAAATTGTGGTTGAAAAATGAGAGAAAACCCCTCTATTTATAGTCAACAAAGGGTATGAACAAATGTTTTTTGTGTTTTATCTGAAAATTCATGACCTTTTCAAAAAGTCGCAACTTATTAGAAAAGACGCAAATTTTTAGAAAAGTCATAACTGTTTGGAAAATTCACAACTTATTAAAAAAGTCACAAATCTTTGAAAAGTAACAACTCATCGAAAAATAAAAATCCTTCGGAAAGAGTGCCAACTTATCGAAAAATTCACAACTAATCTAAAAATCACAACCTAAGTTAGGGATATTATAGTAATCTAGCATTAAATTCAGAAGTTTATGATTTTAAGGTAAACATATATATATATATATATATATAAGTCACTAGTACAGAGATGCTTAACAAAAGATTACAATTCCCAAAAATGGATCCAACATACAATGTCTTGTCCCACAATCAAGTCAAATTAGACCATACCAATTTTTAAAATTTGCCTTGGAAAGTCACACTCTCTAGCCTTCATGATACATATATATAAGACCAATCTTAATGAAGCAAGTGGCACCTTGAAGCTAGTTGGACATGTTGTCAATTATGGGAAATATATACTTATTTTTAATTGTGACATTTTTCAACTGAAGGTAGTCGATACATATTTTGAGGGAATCATATTTATTACACATGAAAGGATTATGGCAGCGCATGGGGAAACATTGGATATGATGAATCAGTAATTATGAAGGTGTTATATTTTTAATGCCAAACTGTAGAAACTTTTATTCAACCAAATAGCACATGTACACCGCTAGTTTGTTTTGGAATCTAGAACTAGTACTAAAGAGATCAACTATATATCTATACTAAGTAATTATAGAAATTAGTCTAGACATGGATAAGTATTTAATTGATCAATAATTGGTTTCTACTTCAGTAGGAACTGTCCTCGAATATGCAATTAGAGGCAAATTTCATTCATTCTCTTGGCAGCAGGTTCACTGTTGCGAGAATTGCCTTAAAGAGCTTTCACTCCAAATGTGATCGACACTTGTTGAATACAACCAACCCATTAATTTTGCGACTGGTCCACTTCTATGCGCTCTTTTTGATATCCATTGTAGTTCATCTTCCCTGCTTCTTATTTTTTTAGGACTTTTCATCCATGTCAAGAGTGAACCCCATACTCTGGTAGAACATCCACACTCGAAAAGTAAATGACTGAGTAACTTTCGACAATATGTTACACAATACCTAACTAGTAGGAACAATTATACCCCATTTTCTTAATCTGTGAACTGTTAAAAGTCTTTGATGCACGGTGAGCCATAATATAAGTTGATTTCCTGGCAACATACCTTTTCAACTTCTGAGCAACTTCTATGGAACTTTTGGGAATCATGGTTGTAATAAATTGTACATTTACTTGATACTGAGCACCCCTTGATGTGAATATTTTTGTAGCTCATCAACCATATCCATATTCGTTAACCATTTTCCAGCCTCAAGGATTTTTCTAACAAGCCAACATGCTTGTTTAGGAATTGGTGCCTTATCAGGAGATCTGTCCTTGATGTAGAAGGTTTTAATCCCATTAACCCATAAATTGCTTTTCTTTACAACCACGACCCACAAGAGTTTACATATCACTTCCTTGTTGCATAGGTTGTAGTTTACAAACCCAGGCCTCCAACAGATTTGGGCCAACATAAGTTTTCCTAATCCATAAAGATCTTTTAGTGCTCCCTGTCCATAAGTAAGTACGACAAATACTAGTGACCAACTAGACCACTTTCTTCGGTAGGAGGAACACTTTAGCCTAATTCGTCTAAATCTCAAATCACACTTTTGATCAGTCTAACTCAACCACTATAAGATATAAATATTGTTGTAAAACATTTAATCGTTGCCGTCTTGTCTCCACTAGTGGCATGCATTGCTATATAGTGATATTCCTCGAGGACAAGGGAACTCAAGGTATTTGAAGGAAATTTCTCCAAGTCTAAAGTGCATTTCATATAATAGTTTATTTTTCAATTCTTTGGAAACATAAAGTTATATATATTGAGCTTTTGTACAGATTGTCCTGCAACCCCAAAACCTCAAAAAACAGATTGAAAGCTCATAGTAGTAGTAGTTGGAAAGAGGTTTTATCAGATCTATAGAATATTAGAAGATCATCAGCAAAACAAATATGTACAAGATTAATTCTGCTCCAATTAGTATGTAAATTAAAGTTTGGGTTCAATTAGAGTTGTTTCAGGAATCTTTTAAGGTATCCATTGCAAACATAAATAAGTCCAGGGACATGGCGTCACCTTGCCGTAGGCCATTATTTCCTTTGAATATAAGAGTAAGCCTTCCACTCATTAATAAAGAGTAGTTTATCATCGTAATACACTCCAGTTAGAAATTAACAAATTGATCGGGATACAAAGCTCTAGCAATGCAATTTTAAATAAATTCCACTTAAGTGATTCATAGGCTTCCCCGATACCAATCTTAATAAGACATCTAGGGGAGAGTACTTTTTGTGAATAACCTTTAACCAATTCATGCACTACTATGACATTGTCGAGTATACTCCTACCTGAAATGAAGTTTGCCTGAAATTCTCCCACCAATTTTTCAACTACTTTCCTGAGTCTAGTCGTTATTAATTTATAAATAATTTGTACAAGGTTGTTCAGTAAGCAATAGGCCTATATTCCTTGACATAAATTGGATTTTGAACCTTTAGAATCAATATTATTGTGGTAAAGTTAATCATCATAAGACCACTTTCAAGGTTTTGCCAAATCGCTTGATACCTCTTTTACTAAGGTGAGTTGTTGATATCTTGTCAAGTAGTAACCATCCTTTGCCACTACTATATTTAGATAAGGAATCTTTACAATGTTGAATAACGATAGAGATTCAAAACAATTAGGGATATAAGAATTGTGATCTGTTTTTATTAATTATAAAACAATAGAATTTACAAGATATTTATACATGTAATTAGAGTCCTAATTATCAACTGATTTCAAGATAATGAACTTTATCCATAATGGGAGATTCCTAAATTGGTATTGATAAATAAAGTATAGTCAACACACTAACTCAAACTAACGTTGTGTATCACAACGGATGAGTTTGGAAAACAAATAATTGTGTCTACTTCTTGGCATGGCATTTGTAAATAAATTAGCCAGTTGATCTTTAGAAGATATATACTTTAGGCTAATACTCCAATCTTCAACAATTTCTCTGATGTAGTGACAATCTACATCTATGTGCTTGGATTTTTAATGATGAAGGGGGTTTGTTGCTATTCTTATTGCATTAGTGTTGTCGCCATACAATGCGGTTGATCATTTAATTTCGATGCACAATTCTGATAGCAACCTTCACAGCGAAATGAATTATAGTTGTCATGCCCCGAGCATACACCGTGGCGGGGCTGTCACTCGAGAACCATTGCTGCCGCCAAGAGAATCCTTGGCATGTCTTACTTACTTAGTGGAAGACTTAACGTATCAAAGATAACTTATATAAAACTTAGAATATTATAAAGAAAATGAAAAGACTAAAAAACTATAAATATATGTCTATGAAGCCTTTTAAACAAAGAGAGCTGTTGTGACAAGACCCCCGATCATCCTAACAACTGAAATACTAAAGAAAAATGATAATAGGAGCCCTCCGAAAAGCTAGGAGACTCACCAACTATCTTTGAGTGCTCAACTGGAACAACAGGGCCATGGATGCTTATCATGATTACCTATGTTTGTATCATAAAATGATGCAGACCAAATGACATCAGTACATTGAATGTAAAAGTATGCGAGGGGAACACAAAACATAACATAAGCTTGAAGGGAATTTGAAAGAAATTGTTACCTTGGCTTTACTCAACTTATGAACAACTTAACTCAATAAGAGGTGGTAACACCCCGGAAAAAATTTGAGTTACTACTTGAACCATCCTTTGTAGTGAGTAAGTTTTTGCCAAGAAATTTAAAATTTCTTTAGTATTAAGTTCAGGTAACTAGATGTAGCACCTTGTGTTCTAAAAAAACTAAATTGGAAAGATCTAAATATGAAATTTTGCAAGTTATGCTTAAGCATGAGCTTTAGGTCAACTTCAAATTTTCCTAACTCTAAGCACATAATGAGTTAAATGTGCTACAAGATATCTTAGTATATATATTTAAATTATCTTTTCCACGCCACTGAGTTTGCTAAGTTTCGAGTTCGGATGAGTGTGAAGTGTTGCTAAGTCACAAGAGTAAAAAGACCATTAAGAGAATGTACACCAATTAGATATGTGAAATAGGTCCATAGCTTTCAAGTGCTAGCTTTAGACCTAAGAGGGAATTTATAAGGTGAGAAAGCAATCAAGTGTTGAGAATGTCACGTCCCGAGCTACCCCCGAGACGCGGACATGGGACCTACTACCACAAGTGATCCCAAGCTAACCCTGTTGGCATGATCATGTGCATACTAAAGATAATAAACTGATGCGGAAGCTATATCATAATTTAAAATGAAAATATAGGGAATACCCATATGCTAAAACTGAGATATATGAAAACTTATGAGTTTAATACAAAGAAGCTATTAACTCAATACTAAGTTGATAGCCTCTAAATTGACTAGAAATGTTGGGACAGGCCCCAGCTAAGTCTAGCAAAAATTGAAACTGAAGGACTAAATACTGAAAAGAAACTCATGACTAATACGCTCAAATTACACTTTCTTTCAAAAGTATAAGCGGTCGTATCAAGTAAAGAACCCAACAAGTAGGTTGGGGTCGATCCCACGAGGAAAATGGTTTAGACTGAACTCTAATATACAATTACGTCTATTAAGTGAAGTCCTTTCCAGAAAATAGTTAATTAAAGTGGGGGGGGGGGTGTTTGTGAAACAAAAGTGTTTAACTTATTCTAAGTAAAACAAGAAGCAAGATTAAAACTTTGGTGTTTATCAAGTCGTGAGAGAAACTAGGGTGTAAGTGTTCCCCATAGGTTCATAACGCGGTAATCCTAGTTATAACAATTCTTTCCTAGTGTCTTGCATGCAAAGTGATAAGTTATGTATCTCTAAATCCTTGGTCCGACATTTAGAGAATTTCACCCCGTACCTTGGTACGACTACGTGTGTCTAAGTTACTAACCCTTACCTTTACTTCATATTAAGCGTCATGTTCGATGTATGGCTTAGTTATTACTTCGCACTAATCAAAACTAGCATATTAGATAGTATCCCACTAAATCTATATTGATAATTCTTTTCTTATTAACTACCTCCTTGGTCCGGCAAGTAGCAACAAGGCGAGTTCTAACGTTGGCCACCGTTAAAAAGACTTCTAAACGAAAGAATTATCAATACATGCAAGAACCTATTTGAGAATTATTATTTAGCTAGTTTTACTTTGTTAATCACCCATGGTTCCCATAACCCTAGTTGTGGATTTAGTTACCCATGCCTAGAAGAACACAATTCATGGTTGTTAAACAATAATTCATGAACTTACTTTGACAAGTTTGAAGAAAATCCCGAAATTGCGCTTGAAACAACAAAATTTACTTGCTAATTGATTCCGAAAACTTGAATAAAATTGCAAAATTGCAAAGTCAAATCTCGAAGAACAAAAGTATGAAAAACAATAAAAGATCCAACCCCAAAAACGAGGTTTTACACCCTATTTATAAAGATATTGTCCTAAAATAAAAGAAAAACAAATAAGAAAAGTTTGTCCAGAAAACGCGGCTTCAATCGACGACCCCGCAGACGGTCCGTCGACGGAATGACGGACCTTGACTACCTCCGTCTGTCCAGACTTAGCTTTTTCTTCAGCCTTCGCTTTTGCATCTTCTCAGATCCAATCGACGAACAAACAACACGGTCCGTCGATTCACTTACGGTCCCTGGATGCCTTCGTCGTGTCATACTTAGGTTTTCTTCAACATCGGGTACTAGGACTACTCTTTGATCTGATCGATGGTTTGCCAGGATGGTCCGTCGATGGAATGACGGACTGTCGATTCTTCTGTAGCCCCACACTTGGTCAGAATTCCCCAAGTTGCTTCCAGATGTCTGAACCTCCAATCGACGGTCACCACCTACGGACCGTCAATGGGACGATGGGCCGTCGATGGCTTTGTGGGTCACTTCTGCACTGATTCTTCACAGACTTTTGCATTTTTGTTTCGGACAACTTTCGTGCAAAACATAGATAAAAATACATCAAAATCACTACAAAAAGGCCCTAGACACACACTAAACTTAAGGAAAAAATCATTGAAAGTACTCTGAAACCACAGTACAACAATGACTATTGTCCTCGGAGAATGAGGAATCACCTCTGAATATGCTAAACAGGAGATCGAAAATCGATCTAAGCACGATATGGATGCTGAGAACCTGAACCTACATCACGAGAAGATGTAGCGCACGTATACGTCAGTACTTAAAGGTACTGAGCATGTAGGATAGAGTAAAACTGAAATAAACATAACTGAACAAGCACAAGAACAAATATAATAATCTAAATGATATACTGAATTCTGAGCTAACTGGATGTATTAACCAAATTTATAACATACAGAGACAAAATGATAAATGATCTGTAAATATGGTCAATGCAATAGAGTTTGACTAAACTGTGGGAGCTATTAATAACCGACAATAAAACCACATGAGCTAAATGTCGAGTTCGATGTATACGCCCAATCGAGAGGACCCAATATACCCTACCAGAGGTATAAAGGCATGCTGGCGTGATCACTAAACTGATTGCCCACATAGGGGACCTACAACCTACTTGGCTAGTAGTTGTGGGACTAGTTGAGTACGTTGAACCCTAGTCCAACTCGGTATTATGCTACTCCCAATAAATTCTGTAATTAACTAATTATGACTGAGTTTTTTTAAATACTGGATATCTCAAAACTGAACATGCAAACTGATAATGCAACAATTAATCTAGTAATTATGCATTTATAACTAAGGCATGTATATATGAAGTAAATGAAATATCTGACCTAGCATGTGTAATTCAAGAACTAAAGAAATACATAGCTAGGGTTCTAAAATTCATGCAATAATTTTAGTAATAACATGATAATCTAATTTGGAACATATAACTAATAAATTCATGAAATTCTGTTGAAGTTCTAGAAACCCTAAGTCTAATCGTGATATGGGAATCAAGAATCTGATTGAAAACTAGGGACCCAATGGGTGAAAGGAACCCACTAGTGAAATCCCACATACCTGGTGATGAAATCCACGGAGAAATATTTAGATTTCAGGGCTAGAACTGATGGAACCTTGTTGCGTTCTTGAACTAGGGTTCTTGACCTCTTTCTCCTTTCTTGCTTCTAATTTTCTAAGTTTTTTATTAATGATTGACTTAGGTAAGTTTCAGTTATGTTTCTAGGCTTAAACTGACTAAAATATGATGATTTATGGTCAAAACGAAGTATCTTAGGGTTTAAACGAAGTGGGAAAATACCAAAAGACCCCTGAGTTAATTGCTGTCGGAACAAATGATGACCTGGACTGACGGTCCGTTGTTTGGGTCCATAGGTTGGGTCTGTTTGATATGCCTTTACTAAAATGGGCACAACTTTGTACTCGGAGCTCTGATTTTAGTAAACTTGGTGGCTATGGAAAGCTAATTAAATTATCTATCATTTAATAAGGCATGGGATACCTAATTAATTTTGTGTTAAGAGTTATAACCATTTGAAGTTGACCCAACAACATTTTCCCCTTAAGTGTCTGCTAATTTTCACGTATGGTCATACCTACGGTCAATAGGTCCATCTACGGACCTTACTGGTCAATCGTTGTTCTTGTAAGAGAGTGGGTAAATAGAGTCTTTATTGACTAACGTAGACTACGGACTGTAGTCTTACTTAAGGCCGGCGGCGGTATCGAAACCGGCATTACCGCACCGGTAAGTTCCGGAATCGATACGGAACCGGTACTATGCGAACCGGTACCGTTCCGGAACCGAGACCGGACCAGACCGGTAAACCAGTAAAAAATATTTGTTCCGTACCGGTCCGGAAGGAAACCGGTAATATACCGGACCGGTAAACCGGGACGGACCATTTTTTTTTAATTATTAATTTAAATTATTTAAACATTGATTTAATTTTATTTAATTCAATATAATTTAATTATAATACTTAAAAAAAAAAAAAAAAAATTCAAACTTTAAAAATTAAAAAATTTAAAATTTTCAAACTTTATAGTTTGTAAAATTTAAATTTCAAATTTTTAAAGTTTGAAACTTTAAATTTCAAACTTTATAGTTTGTAAAATTTAAATTTCAAATTTTTAAAATTTGAAACTTTAAATTTCAAACTTTATAGTTTGTATTTAAATTTCAAACTTTAAAGTTTAAAAGTTTGAAAATTTTAAATTTAAACTTAAAGTTATAAAATTTTAATTTCAACTTTTAAAGTTTGAAAGTTTTAAATTCAAACTTTTAAAGTTAGAAAATTTTAAATTCAAACTTTTAAAGTTTGAAAATTTTAAATTCAAACTTCTAAAGTTTGGAAATTTTAAATTCAAACTTTAAAGTTTGAATTTTTTAAATTCAAACCTTAAAGTTATAAAATTAAAAATTAAAAAATTTAATTTAATACAACAATAATAAAAAACAAATTAAGGCGAATATCCTATATTTTTATTAATATTTATTTGATGTTACAATTACATTTACAAAAATATTAGTAGAGTATCAAAAGATTTAATCTACACAGCCACTTTCTAGGAAGGGTTCTGCTTGAATTAAATCTCGAATTATCATACTCTTACTAATAGTTGGTGCCACCATATAAATCCTTTCGTAAATCATTCAACATTTCTTTAGTAACATGTTCGGGAATTGGTTGAATAGAAAGATCTTCCATTGCTTCAATCCCGTCGTCACTATAATCCTGCATTACTTCATCAATGTCATCTTGAAATTTGGTCGGTAGTGGTTCACGACCCAAATTTCTTCTCTCCGCATTAATCCAATCACGAAATAATACCGATATCTCCAAGCTGTCGGCTGCTAGTGAATGACTATGATCTCCAAGTTGAAACCTTGCTGCACTAAATACGCCTTCTAAAGCTACTGACGATGCTTGCATAGCTAATATATCTCGAGCCATCGGTTGTAGTTTCGGAAATCCTTTGCCGCGAATTCTCCACCATGCGAGAATATCTTCAGTAGGTTCTGTATTTTGATTAACATAGGCATCAAAATCATTTCTATTATTGTGTGAAAGTTCAAGATAATCATATAAATAATCATCAATATTATCTTCATCAAATCTACTCCTAGAGCTTTGAGGTTCATCACTTGAATTATTTATATTAGCATTATATAAATCATACAATTTTCTAGCTTCAATTTTTATGCTATCTTTAACTAGTTGACAACTAGGAATTTCTTCTAATACATCATTAATATCTAAGTTAAAATAAATTTTTTCAACCATTTTTGATGCACCTATATCTTTATAATTAGGGTTTAAAAGACATGCGGTTAAATAAATTTGAGGAATAGGAATATAATATTTTTTAAATTTAGAATCATTTTTTCAATGGTTTGTTGAAATCTTGGTTTATTTTTGTATTGATATAATTTAGAAGAAATTCTACAAATATCAGGCAAAACAGTACAAATTGAAGGACTATAAAGTACGGATATTCTTTTTGTAGTTAAGTAAAAAACTTTTAGAAAATCTATAAGTTCATTTATATCACGCCAATCACTATCATCTAGTCTATATGTCATATCAGAATTATGAGCATTCCAAACCATTTGTAAAGGTATCCTATATTCATAAGCGACTACAAGCTTTTCATATAAAGTATTCCATCTAGTAGCCATTGTTTTTGGAATTTTTCTAGGTGGAAGGTTATTTTCAAAACAACGATTTTGAAAATCTTTACGTCTAGACTTAACTTGACATTTAAATATAAAATGACATGCATTTTCAACTTTTGTACATCCGTTATCATACATCTGTACACCATCTCTAACCATCAAATTATATATATGTGCAGTACACCTAATATGATAATTATCACCAAAAAAAGGACAAAGAGTAGGTTTTAAATATTCGACAGCAACATTATTACTTGAAGCATTATCTAATGTTATACTACTTATTTTATCACATATTCCATAACTTTGTAAAATATCTAAAATAGTTTGAGCACTATAACTACCGGTTTTTTGCATTTGACAACATTTATAACCTAAAATTATTTTTTGCATATACCAATTTTCATCAATCCAATGTGCAGTAACAGTCAAATAATCGTTACCGTTTACACTACGACCCATATCAGAAGTAATAGCTATTTTACAAGTATTATAATAAAATAAACAACGAAGATATTGAAAATGTTGTGCATGATAATCAAATACAGCGTTTTTTATTGTATTTCTAGCAAAACCTTTAAAATTCGGATTATATACAATTTGAATATAATGTATAAAACCGGGATTTTCAGCAAAACTAAATGATAAACCCATAACACATATCATTTTAGCTAATTCTTCAAGATCTTTTTCTCTACTATATGAAAGTGGTAAACTAGAGCTAGAAACATTAGATGGATTTAATTGTGTTTGTTCCATGTTAGAGCCGCCTACTCCAACATTTTCAGGAAGAGGGGTACCATTTTTTTTAGCTTCCGCTACCGCTTTGGCATGCAAAAATTCATTTTTACAATAAGACATTAAGTGACTACTCTAATGTCCCGTCCCGCCAGATTTACCAACAGTTTTATGATTTAATCTATGTTTACATTTGTTACAAATAGCTTGTGTTTTATCTTCATTTTGTGTCATAAATTGCCAAACAACCAATTTTTTAGCACGTTCTATCTTAGGCCTAGGATGTACGGGGGGAACAGGGGCAGGACAACGAAAGGGAGCGGGACTAGGAGCGGGACTGGGAGTATTAGTAGCCGTAGGTGGCTCAGTTTCATCATCATCATCATCATCAAAAGAAGGCGTATCAGTATAATTATCAATATCATTTTCATTATCATTATCACTAGGCAAATCCTCATCAAAATTACCAAAGCGATGTTGTAAATGTTCATGATAAGGATCTAATCCTGAATTACTATCAATATTAAAAACAGTATCATCAACATGTGTATAATCATCCGTATTTATTCTTAATATAGTAGATTTTTTAGTTTTTGATTTAGAAGAACTACCGGTTTTTGCATTATCGGATGATGTAAAGTTACACATATTTTTTACACGCTCAAATGCACTTTTTTTACCCTTTCCTTTTTGAACAATATTTTTACCGGAATCCATATTAAAATATTAAATGTGAGATGTAAATAATAAATCACAAAATAATACAAAAAATGTAATGCAAATAATAAATCACAAAAAAAAAATAATTATTTAAATATAAATGTAATGTAAACTAAAAGTTGGAACGAATGTACCGAACGTCTACTTAAAAAAGTAGACGTTTATGACCGCCGAAAGCCGAACGTGGAAAGTTGAAAATTGAATTTTGAAGCTCCAAATCCAATTTTCAAAGACCAAATAAGGCAACACCGGAATTTAAGATATTATATATTAGAGAATTAGAGATTAGAGAGTAGAGATTTGAGAGAATAGAAGATGAGTAGATGAGTTAGTGATAAAATAATGAATTTTAGGAGTATTTATAAGTAAAAAAATGGGTTAAAGTGTAGTATTTAAGACTTTAGGGTATTAAAAAAGTTAGGGGGAGGGTAGGGGGTTTAATTGGCTGGTTTTGGGATAAAATAGCCGTTGGGGGGGCCCACTAGCCGTTACCCAACGGCTATAAATGGCCAAAATTTAAAAAAAAAAATTAATTAACCGGACCAGACTGGTAACGGACCGGTAAGTTCCGGAACTGGGACAGACCGGTAAATCCCGGTTTCCAGTTCGGTACCTGTCCCGGAACCGGACCGAACCGGTCTGTACCGGGACTAACCGGTACCGAACTGGTACCGGACCAGACCGGGACGGACCGGACCGGGAAACGGTAAATCCCGGTTCCGCTGCCCCCCTTAGTCTGACTTACAGACCGTAGGTCCGTCCGTCGATCAGGACTTAGCGAAATTTTCTGAACTGAGTTTGTGAGGGGCTGCAGTGGCAATCGACGGTTCTGCAGTACGGGCCATAGGTCAGACTACGGTTCGTCGATGGTGACTGTCGATTGCACTTGAAACAATTCTGAAAAGCTGATTTCTGGTCTGTTTTAGATACGAGGTGTTATAGAGAATAAGATAGAAATGTGTTCCCAAGTTATTGGGAGGATAAGGTCTTACTATGAGAAATAGTTAAATGAGAGCTCTTAGTTGGTTCTGAGAAAGTCAGTTAGTAGGAGTCCATGGAGTTTCTACAGTACTAAACTTGAGTGTGGTGGTAAAGAGTAATAGTTATGGGATGAGATTCCTTATATATAGGTATAGAACCCGAACGTAAGGATTTGGGTTAAGCTTGAATATAGTAAGATCATACCATTAGACGCAGACCTTAGTAAGAGTAACATATTCCATACCAAGTCTAGTTGTAATTCGAGGAAAAATGATCCCAAGGGGGAGATAATGCAACACAACAGAAAAATTTTGAGCTAAGACTTGAACTATTCTTCATAGTGAGTATGTTTTTGCTAAGGAATTTAAAATTTCTTTAGTATTAAGTTCAGGTAACTAGATGTAGCACCTTGAGTTCAAAAAGGAATTAAATTGGAAAGATCTAAATCTGAAAGTTTGCAAGTTATGCTTAATCATGAGTTTTAGGTAAACTTCAAATGATCATAAATCTTAGCACATATTGAGTTAAATGTTGTACAAGATATCTTAGGAAAGATTTTTGAATTATCTTTCAAACGCCACTGAGGTTGCTAAGTTTTGAATTCGGATGAGTGAGATATGCCCTTTTGAAGTTAGGTTGTCCAGTTAAGGAAAGTTAGCCAAAATAGTGAGCGGCATTTTGGTCATTCCTTACCTAGTAAGATTTAATTCATTTTTGCTAATATTTGAGGGGTCTAATCCTTTTAGGTTCAGTTTTATAATCATAATATATGCCTGGGGTTTAGTTGAGAGTTCAAGAAAAGAAAAGAAGAATAAAGAGGAGAAAGAGGAAAGGATCAAAACATTTGTTCAAGAAATTTAAGATTTCGCCATGAACCTAGTTCTTTGACATATGTAAGCTTCTACACTATTGGGTTCTTTCACCCATACACCAATCATGATTTTAGCGGAATTTCGTTCTTGAAATTTAAGTATTTAAGTTGTTGATGAGCTCTTGATAGGTGTTCTTGAAGTTTCATAAAGTTATGATGTAAGATTCTACTTGGGTAAACTTTAAGAGACCATACCTATTAGAATAATAAGATTTATGTGGGACATTACCTTTCCAATTAAATATAATTGAATCTACTTTCCAAGGCCACCAATTTCGCGTCAATCCAATTTCTGAGTAAAAAGTTATGACTAGTTTAGTAACCTATATAGTGTTGTTAGGAATTAGCCGACGGGAAAAAATAGTTAGTTTTGTCTTTTTACCTCCAACAAAACAATAAACAAATTTGTTAACTAATAGCAATCTAAAAACAATAAAATTCTCATGTTCACTAATAAAAATAATCCTTGGTCATAGAGATTTCAAGAAACTGATTCAATAATCTCAAGAAAGGTTTTCCTCATTGTTTACCTTCAAGCTATGGTTTCAAGCCTTCTTATAAAGTTTTTATGCAGGATGCTTAAAGATTCTTCAATAGTATTGTTTTTCTAGGTATGTAAGTCTATCATAGTGTTTGACTAGTTCGTCCCATGCCCCACATCTATTTTAAGATCAGTAAAAGATTCTACCGCTAAATTTGAGTATTGTTAAGATAAGTTGATCTTGAGTTCTTAAGTTAATGTTTCCTTTAAAATTTCTATTCCTAATTATCAAATTGGTATATTTTTACTGAGGTCATTCATATTATAAACCATACTCTTCAATTCATAATTTACATTCAAGAGAGAGTTAAGAGTAGAGTTCAAGAAAGTCTTTGAGTTCAAATGTGAATCCTTTGAGATCAACTATTGATTCGAACTAACTTTTGATTAAGTAAATCAGAGAATGAGAAGAGTTGGACACATGAGTTCCATGTAGTTATGGAGACCTTCGAGTCAAGTCGTTCATGTCCATAAATTCTGCATGGACTCCATAAGTTGAGTATCTTTGAGAGGAGTAGCATCTTCAAGTTCTTAGTATTCAACAGTAAGTTTCTAACACCTTTGAAATTATATTTTTAATTATGGGTACATAACATGTTACCCGTGAAGTCCTTGAGTTGAATTGTTCATGCCTATAATTCTGCATGAACCCTATAAATCTAACATTCTTGAGATGAGAAGTGTCTTTGAGTCCTTGAGTTGAGTAGTTCATGCTAATAATTCCGCATGAACCCTCCAAGTTGAACATCATGAAATCATCCATAACCATGACATCATGAACCTTGAATTCATACTTCAATCCAAGGAAAGTTAAGAGTCAAGTCTAGAAGTTAAGAAGCAAGTCAAAGCAAAGTTTATAAAGTACTCAATTTTTTTACAAACGTCATTACTTTATTTAAAACTTAAAGTTCAAGTTGAGTAAAGAGTAAAGAGTAAAGTTGAAGTTCATTTCTTCAAAAGTATATGGGGACTAAGTGTTCCCAAAGATATTTAAAATGCTTTCACATTTAAACAAGAACGGAAACTAAGATTTCCAAAGAACCTTCTGGTTAGTTTTCAGAAAACAATAATAGCTTTCTCAATGAAGCAAGAAGGGAAACCGAGATTTCAAATATAACCTTTAAGCTAAGTTTTATAGCACTAAACTCAAATCAAGAAGAAGTATGTTTTTAAAACATAAGAGCTAGCAGTTCTTTTGGAGGAGTATTGAGCACCAAATTTGGGCCGAGCATTAGATGAAATAACTCACGTCTCCATAAAATCATGTAACCACCATGGGTAGAAAAGGGTCATACTTTTTAGATGAATTGTTTTCACAATAGACTAGGGGATCCATTAAGTTAAGTTAGGTCCTATACTGATGGAAAGGTATGATATGGTCCTTGGCAGCATGAGGTGAAGTGTTGTATCATCACTATAGCTCTTAAGTGATGGTTGTCGGTTAGAAAAACACCACCAAAAGTTAATTACTTTGATATATGAGTAAAGTTGAGTTTGTTATTGCATTTTCTTTAACGGACTAAGTTGCTTTTAATATTTTTTAGAGCTTTAAATATATTGCATGTGTATTCTTAATTTACATTGAGTTGAGTATCCGTAGTTGAGTACCCAGATTCGAATATCATATCTTTGAGTTGAGTATCTAATCTTTGAGTTGAACATCTAACCTCTGAGTTGAGTATCTTATCATTGAGTACTTCTTATTTGAGTAAATTTGAGTAGTTTTGAGTATCCTAGAGTATTCCTTGAGTTGAGTAAGTTTGAAAGAGTTAAGTATTTTTCCATTTTTTATCAAGTTAAAGCTTATATTATGTTTTAGAATTCAACTTACATGCTTGTACATTCCACGTACATAGCCATTTGTCCTGCCTCTTTTTATGATGCAGACATAACTATTCAGGATCATCAACAGGAGCTTCGTTGATACATCCGAGAGTTCGAGCTAGCTATGGTGAGCCTGCTTGTTTCCGGAGGATTTCATTTACTTTTCAATTTAGTAAGGATGTCGTGGGTCTTGTCCCGACTTCCATCTTTGTCATCTAGAGGCTTCATAGATAGCCAGTGTAGTTAAGAAGTATGTATCATATATTCTATTAATTTATTTAAATACTTAAGTTGCCTATTTAATGGCGTGTTTAATATAATTTATCATTCAGATATTTCTTGTTGAGTTAAAGATTTGTAAAGATGATTTTACTGAATTTTTGTTTCAGTTTTAAGCTTTTGCATGCTTAAGTTAGTTTTCCAATTGTAGTTAGCCAAGATGAGAGTTCGCTCTAGGACCAACAATGGTTCTTGAGTGTCAGCCATGTCCAGGGTTTAGACTAGGGTCATGACAAACTTGATATGAGAGCACACATATTAGGTGTCATAGGGTGTCTATGAAGCCGTTTCAGTAGGGTCTTGTTTGTGGTTGTGAGGGCCCCTCTTCTATAAATGAGGGACTACAGACATCTAAGAAAGTTTCTCTTCTTTCATACTCTCAATCGTGCAATAGAGATAAGTCATATAGATCTATTCTAACTCGTGCGCTCTCATATTCATTCGACTACCCATCATACCTAAGGTGGTTGAAAAGTTAAGTGTAAAGATCCTTATGGATGAGTTGTTCTTAGCAAGAGTTTTGAGGAAGTCATCAGACTCCAGAGGGGCTTTAGAGAAGCCAAGAGTAAGTTAAGATTTAAGTTTAAGAGAAAAGCCCTCATATTGATATGAATCATGCATTTGAGCTAAAAGTAAGTTGTACCCTTTTCCTTAATTCTTGTTTCAGCTAAGATCCTTATTAGAAAGTATGTCTATAGCTTGGGTAGTATTTTCATCCCAAAAAGATAGTATGAATGACGAGATCATGAGCAATATTAGTGAGAAAAAATAAGTTAGAGGAAAGTATGTAGAGGTTTAGTGATTTAAGAAAAGGATATAGTGTTGTGAATAGCCATACTACTATAGTCATGCGCCTAGTAAGTTAAAAAAGAAGAGTTCTACCATATGGGTAGAATAAACAGTGATGAGTCATAAAGATTCCAACATAGGAGTTAAAATTGTGTTTTAGATAGAGAGGAGTTTGTGATGAAGTATCATTGGGTAGGTAGTAACCAAGTGTTCGTGTTTAATAGAAGAGCAAGAGTATTCATAATGTGATAGATCTAATCTAGGCTAATGAATTTTGTAAAGAAAACCTCATGGTATTCAAAGGATGATGGAGTTATTTTAGACATAAATGTGCAGTAAGTGAGAAAGTAGTAGTTAAAATTTGAAGTGGAATGTGATGGTAATTCGAGTATGCAGACTAAGAGGTAAGAATTGACTAATTATCATGAGATCCTAGTGGACAAAAGTTTCTAAATTGCCATAGTAGTATTGAGGTAGAGTATTGTAAGAAAGAAATCATGTTGATATTCGGGGTTAGTAATAAACATTAATCTTGAATTTGATATGAGTGTCATGATCAAAATAATAACAACATCAGGGTGATGATGTTAACCTTGAAATTTGTGATGGTACAATGGACATAGAATAGGTGAGGAATTGAGATGATTGTTGCAATGAATAAGAGTAGTAGATACCCTAACCTATAGATAAGGTCAGTGAAGTGCGGCTAAGTTACAAGAGTAAAAAGACGATTAACATAATGTACACCAATTAGATATGTGGAATAGGTCCATAGCTTTCAAGTTTTAGACCTAAGGGGGAGATGATATGGTGAGAAAGCAAATAATCTATTGTTGAGAATAAGACAGAAATGAGTTCAAAAGTTATTGGTAGGATAAGGTCTTACTATGAAAAATAGTTAAATGAGAGCCCTTAGTTGGTTCCCAAAAAGTCGGTTAGTAGGAGTCCATGGAGTTTATAGAGTACTAAGCTTGAGTGTGGTGGTAAAGAGTAATAGTTATGGGATGAGATTCCTTATACAGAGGTATAGAACCCAAAACTAAGGATTTGGATTAAGCTTGAATACAATAAGATCATACCATTAGGCGCAGACCTTAGTAAGAGTAACCCATTCCATACCAAGTCAAGTTGTCATTCGAGGACGAATGATCCCAAGGGGGAGATAATGTAACACCCCGGAAAAAATTTGAGCTAAGACTTAAACCATCCTTCGTGGTGAGTAAGTTTTTGCCAAGGATTTTAAAACTTCTTTATTATTAAGTTCAAGTAACTAGATATAGCATCTTGAGTTCTAAAAAGAACTAAATCGGAAAGATCTAAATCTGAAATTTTTCAAGTTATTCTTAAGCATGAGTTTTAGGTCAACTTCAAATGATCATAACAATCAGCACATAATTAGTTAAATGTTATACAATATATATTAGGAAAGATATTTTAATTATATTTCCAACGACACTGAGTTTTATAAGTTTCGAGTTTGGATGAGTGTGATATGACCTTTTGAAGTATGGCTGTCCAATTAATTAAATTTAGCCAAAATAGTGAGGGGTATTTTGGTCTTTCCTTACCCAATCAGATTTAATTCATTTTAGTAATATTTTAGGGGTCTAATCCTTTTAGGTTAAGTTTTATAATCATAATATACGCCTAGGATTTTAGTTGAGAATTCAAGATAAGAAAATAAGAGTAAAGAGGAGAAAGGAGGAAACGATCAAAGCGTTCGTTCAAGAAATTCAAAATTTCGCCAAGAACCTAGTTCTTTGAGGTATGTAAGATTCCACGGTGTTATTTTCTTTCACCCACACACCATTCCTGATTTATTATGCAGAATTTCGTTCTTGAAATCTAAGGATTTAAGTTGTTGATGTGTTCTTGATAAGTGTTCTTGAAGTTTCATTTAGTTTTGATGTATGATTCTACTTGCGTAAACTTTAAGCGATCATATATCATAGAATATTTAGAATTACATGAGACATAATCTATCATAACAAAGTTAATTGAATCTACTTTCCGACACCACCAATTTCGCGCCAATCCAATTTCTGTGTAAAAAGTTCTGACTAGATTAGTAACCTATACAATGTTGTTACGAATTAGACGATGGGAAAATATTAAAAATAGTTATTTTTGTCTTTTTACCTCAAAGAAAAGCATAAACTAATTTCTTGACTAATGAAAGGATAAAAACAATCAGATTTTCATATTTACTAATGAAAATCATAACCCTTGGTCATTGAGATTTCAAGCAACTAATTATCGAATCTCAATAAAAGTTTTCGTGATTGATTACCTTCAAGCTAGGGTTTCAAGACTTCAAATCAAGTTATTCTTAAAAATTCTTCAAGATTATTCAATAATCTTGTTCTTATAGGTATGTAAGTCTACAATAATGTTGGACTAGTTCTTCCCTAATGCCCTACATCTACTTTCTGACCAGTAAAACAATAATCTAGGATTCTACCCCTAGATTTGAGTATTGTTGAGATAAGTTGATCTTGAGTTCTTGAGTTCATTCCTTTAAAATATCTATTCCTAAATATCAAATTGGTGTATTATTATTGAGGTCCTTCATATTATAAACCATAACTCTTCAATTCATAATTTACATTTAAGAGAGAGTTAAAAGTAGAGTTCAAGAGAGTCTTTGAGTTCAAATGTGAATCCTTTGAGATCAACTATTGATTTGAACTAATTTTGATGAAGTAAATAAGATAATGAAAAGAGTCATACACATGAGTTCAATGTAGTTATGAGACCTTTGAGCTATGTCGTTTATATCCATAAATTCTGCATGGACTCGATAAGTTGAGTATCTTTGAGAGGATTAGCATCTTCAAGTTCTAAGTATTGAGAAATAAGTTTCTAACACTTTTGAAATTATGTTTCTAATCATGGTAACATAACAGGTTACCCATGAAGTCCTTAAGTTGAATTGTTGATGCCCATAATTTCGCATGAACCTTATAAGTCCAACAGTCTTCAGATGAGAAGTTTCTTTGAGTCCTTGAGTTGAGTAGTTAATGCTCATAATTCCGCATGAACCTCCGAAGTTGAACATCATGAAATCATCCATCAACGTGAGATAATGAACTTTGAATCCATACTTCAATTCAAGGAATGTTAAGAGTCAAGTCTGGAAGATAACAAGCAAGTCAAAGCAAAGTTTATAAAGTTCTCAAAAGTCTTTTACAAACATTGTAACTTTGTTTTAAGACTTAAAGTTCATCTTGAGTAATTAGTAAAGAGAAAAGAGTAAAGTTGATGTTCATTTCTTCAAAAGTATATGGGGACTAAGTATTCCCAAAGATATTTAAAATATTTTCACATTTAAATTAGAACGGAAACTGATATTTCCAAAGAGCATTTTGGCTAGTTTTTAGAAAAAAAGTAATAGATTTCTAAATGAAGCAAGAAGGGAAACTCAGATTTCCAAGATAGCCTTTGAGCTAAGTTTTTTATAACATATCTCTAATCACAGAAGAAGTATGTTTTCAAAACATAAGAGCTATTATATTTTTGGGAGTAGTATTGAGCATCGAATTGGGGGCAAGCATGAGTTTAGATAACTCACATCTCCGTAAAACCATGTAGACACCATGGGTAGAAAAGGATCATACTATTTAGATAAATCCTTTCATAATAGACTAGTCGATCCACTAAGTTAAGTTAGGTCCTATATTGATGGCAAGGTGTGGGATGGTCCTTGGCAACATGAGGTAAAGTGTTGTATCATCACTATAGCTCTTAAGTGATGGTTGTCGGTTAGAGAAACTCCCGCAGAAACTATATTCCTTTATTATATGAGTAAAGTTGAGTTTATTATTGCATTTCCTTTAACTAACTAAGTTCCTTTTAATGTTTTTTAAAGTTTTCAATATATTGCATGCGTTTGCTTGCTTTATATTGTGTTGAGTATCCAGAGTTGAGTACCTTGAGTCGAATATTATATCTTTGAGTTGAGTATCTAATCTTTGAGTTGAACATCTAACCTTGAGTTGAGTATCTTATCGTTGTGTACTTTTTGTTTGAGTAAGTTTGAGCAATTTTGAGTATTCATTGAGTTGAGTAAGTTTGGAAAGAGGTAACTATTTTTCCATATTTTTTTTATGAAGTTCAAGCTTATATTATGTTTTAGAATTCCCCTTACATGCTCTTACATTCCGCATATTCAGCTGTTTGGCTAGCATCTTTTTATGATGAAAAATTAGGTATTCAGGATCATCAACAGGAGCTTCGTTGATACATCATAGAGTTCTAGAAAGCTATGGTAAGCCTCGCTGCGTTCGCAGAATTTCATTTACTTTTCTATTTAGTCAGGATTTCGTGGGTCTTGTCCCTATTTCCATCTATCTCATGTAGAGGTTTTAGATGTAGTCAATATCATTGAATTTATTAATTATTTTTAAGACATAAGTTTCCCATTTATTGGCCAGGTAAACATATTTTATTATTTAGATTTTTCTTTTGAGTTAAAGTTTTGTAAAGTTGAGATAATTAAATTTTTATTTTAGTTTTAAGCTTTTGCGTGCTGAAGTTAGTCTTTCGCTTGTAGTCAACTAGGATGAGGATTCGCTTAGGGACCATTAATGGTTATTGAGTGCCGACCACATCCAGGGTGTAGACTTGGGTTGTGTCACAAGAAATAAAATACATGTAATATATAGAAAACTATATTTATAGTAGAAAGAAACTCAGTTCATTAAAAAAATTCAATAACAAACTCAACGTTTCTCATGTAATAAAGTAATATAGTTTCTATGAGAATTTCTCCACTTGATAACGACCACTATGAGCTAAAGTGGTAATACAACATCTTCCCCACACTTTCAGAACTTTCCTATAATTTTCTGTCATATATGACACCTTAACTAAGTCGATCCACTAGTCTATGCTAAAAAGAACTCATGAATCATCTAAAAACTATGATCCTTTACTATCCATGATGGTTACATGGTTTATGGAGACTTGGTTTATTATGAACTCGCCTCGCCATATCTATTCTCAATACTACTCCCAAAATGTACTTAGCTCATATGTTTTTAAAATAAAACTTCTTTTTTTGGTTTGACACAATAATTCAAACATAGCTCAAAATATCTCTTTGAATCGATGTTCCCTTTATTACTCAAATGTGAAAACATTTCTAACTTTTGGGAATACTTAGTTCCTGTATAGCTTTGAAGAAATGAACTTTAATCTTAACTCTTTCGTCAACTCGTAACTTGAGTCTTAAGGCAAGGTTTAAACGTTTGCAAAAGTCTTTTGAAAACATTATGAACTTCTCTTGACTTTCTTATTAACTTATAGGCTTGACTCTTAACTTTAATTGAATTAAATTATGGATTCAAGGTACATTATCTCATGTTTATGGATGATTTCATGATGGTAACATGTACCTTAGAATGATGGAATCAACCTGAAAACATAGGCATGATACTAAGGAACTAGTACGAAAAGATGGAGCAAGTATGGTTAGAATTGTCGTCCCTGGTGATATGAGAGGCGCGGGATGCAAACCCTTGGTATTCACAGATAGTGTTGATGCTCTCTGGCTGGCGCGGCACCCCAGAGCAAAACATTCAGAGACCCCTTTTTGGGGCTCTAAGAGAGGTTACTTCCCAGGACCCTCCCTAGGTCCTCCCTGACATTGCTTCTTCGTTTTTCAACTAGAAACCCTCTAATTTCACTTGGTTCCTTCCCCCAAAAGCTTAGAATGGGTTATAACCTCAATATATACTAGATTCAACTCAAAATTTCACCAAAAATCATGAATTAAATATCTAGAAAACTTCAACAACACAACCCAAAATAATTCAAAAGAATTTCATCAAGAACTCAAAGGATTTACTTTCAAATCTTATACTTCACTCAATTGAATAATGATTGGCGAATGGGTGAACTAACTCAATGATATGTGATATCACATACCTAATAGGATTTAATCCTTGGAGAAATCCACTACAAAACTAGAACGTTCTTGACGATTCTTGATTTTTTTTCTTCTTGTTTCTCCTATTTTCACTTTTCTCCAAGCCCTAGCATGAACATCAACTTTTCTAAACTGACTAATATATTATTTGACTCCAATTAAATTCTTAAAAATGAATTAAAACAATTGGTAAGGAAAAGACTAAAATATCCATTTGATATTCGGATTAGACTTTAATTATTTGAATAGCCCAACATCAAATGGGCATATCTAACTCATACAAACTCAAAATCGCGGAAACTCAGTGGTGTTGGAATGATTATTCCAAGATATTTACTACGATATTTGGAAACACATCTAAATCATTCTGAACTAGGAGTTGTTGTCATTTGAAGTTAATCGAAAACTCAATTTAACATACTTAACAAATTTTCAGATATTTATATACTTTCAAAAATGGCTATTTCCATTTCTTAACTTCTTCCTAGTTATTTCAAATTTCCAAGATGTTACAGTATCGCCCCCTTGGGAACGTTCGTCCTCAAATTAGATTACTCTTATTAGGCTAAGGGTGTAACATAAAATATTTAGTTCAAACACCCAACAAGAAAATCTAACAGATCAAGTATATAAATTATAGAGTACTAAAACGGGAATTAGTACCTTGATCTAGAAATTCTCCAGTTTCAAAGAGATGTAGATATCTCTTCTTCATATCTTCCTCTTCTTCCCAAAGTGGCTTCCTCAAAAATTGGTTTCTCCAAAGAACTTTGAGTGATTCTACTTTCTTAGTCCTCAACTTGCAAACATGGCGATCTAGAATCTGGACAAGAGTCTCCTCATAATATAAGTTATCATTAATCCCAATATCTTAAGTTTTTATGAATAATGAAGGATCGCCCATGAACTTCTTCAACATAGAGATGTGAAATATTGCATGAACTGCAGCTAACTCTTGTGGTAGGTCCAACTCATAAGATACATTACCTAATTATGTAAGGGTCGATATATCGAGGACTAAGCTTCTCTTTCTTACAAAATCTCATAGAACCTTTCATGGGTGAAACTTTCAAATATACCCAATCATCTGCTTCAATCTATAACTCAATTCATCTTACATAGGTGTAGGATTGGACTCTACGTCATTTTAAACCTCTCTTGAATCACTTTCAGCATCTCCATAGCTTGATTATCTAAATGTGGTCCTATCAACCTGCTTCATCAACTTGAAACCATCTAATGGGAGATCTGTATCTTCTCCAATAAAGAGCTTCATAAGAAGACATTTGTATACTAGAGTGGTAACTATTGTTGTAAGCAAATTCAATAAGAGAGAGGTGATATCACAAATACCTTTGAAAAAAATCACACAATCCATCGACATATCCTCAAAGGTCTGGATATTGTACTCTACTTGACCATTTTTCTAAGGATGAAAGACAGTACATAAGTTAACCATTTAACCCAAGACTTTTTGGAATAACTTCCAAAATTGTCTAGTAAATTGTGCATCTCTGTCTGAAATAATGGTGACAAAAACCGCATGATGTCTAACAACTTCTTGAAGATACAACTTGACATAGTCCTCTGGTGAATGGGTAGTCTTTACCGGCAAAAAGTGGGTTAATTTTGTCATTCTATCAAGAATTACCGAAATTGAATCATGTTGCCTGCGAGACCTTGGTAAACCTAGGATGAAATCAAGATTAATCATCTCCCATTTCTATTCCTGAAGTTCTATATTCTAGGCCATACCACCAGGCCTTTGGTTCTCTACTTTAACTTGTTTGAAATTCGTACACTTAGACACAAATTCTAAAATGCCCTTCATACTACTCAACAATACTTCTATCAAATCGTGATACATCTTTGTGGAACCCGGATGAATGAAATATCTTGAGCTATGAACTTCCTTTATGATGCACTCTATCATTTCACCACTCTTGCTACACACAATCTAACTTGATACCTCAATACGCCATCTCTCCCTTGTTCAAAAGTCATTAATTTTTGCTTATGAACATTTGTATTTAATTCCTAAAAAATTGGGTCTTGATCCTTCTTCTCTTTTACTTCTGACACTAATGAAGATATAGACCCATTCATCACCACTCCTCTTTAATCTGTAGAATCCAATAAATGAACTCCCAAGCGTGCAAGTCTGTGCACAACCTTTGCTCGTTCTTTCTTATATATCTTAATGTGGCGGTACTAGCCATAGACAACCTGCTCAAGACATCAGAAATAATATTACCCTTACATGGGTGGTATAGAATACTCATGTCATAATCCTTTGGTGATTCTAACCACCTCATTTGTATGAGTTTGAACTCTTTCAGAGTAAATACATGCCGAACACTTATGATCAATGAATACATCTACATGAACACTATACAAATAACGATGTCATATCTTCAAAGCAAATACTAGGACAGCCAGCTCTAAGATATGAGTTGATGGTAAAGAAAAACCTTTCATGTGAGGATGTTCTGGTTGAGATTTTTTAGACACAAGTTTAGAAATTGAGAAACAAGAAGTTGCGTGTGCCAAAGCGCTATGGAGAAAATCATATCATGTAGGGTGCTACTTTGAGGCTAAGGCCGATATGATGTCCCAATATCCATACTTTTCCTTCTACTTCAACTCTAGCTTGAGGTAATGCGTTCCTCTTGGTTTGTCCTATATTTTAGAGTCATGTGTTTTATGTGTTTCCATGATTTCCTTATGTTATGCATATTCATGAAAAATTTGTGTTTTGAAGAAAATGAGTTTACATGATTGATTATCCTCATCATGTTGTGCATTCAGTGTGAGTTTCCTAGACTCCAGGAGATGATATGATGAACATGCTTTAGCTATGCTTTTGAGTATGAATTGCATATAGGCTCCATGTAATTGTATTGAGCATGCTTTTAGCTTGGAGAAGGAAGCCCCTCCTTGAAGATGAGGAATTTTAAAAATTCATACATATTGGTTTGTTACGTGTAGCTCCTACTTTCCTTATGGTACATTGAGTCTGTTTAGCTTGGAGTGAATGTTTCCTTCTTGGTTGTGTGAATTTTGATATGTTGCATGCATGAAGCGTTGCTATTCTTGAGTTGTTTCCGTTAGAAAGGTCTAGAATCTCACCCGAGGAAATGTTTTCCCAAGAGGGATATAATGAAACACCTCAGAATCTAGAAGGCTAAACTAGGGCTAATTGAAAGGGCAACAGACAAAAAGGGAGGAAGTTTGCGCAGACTTCACCAAGCACTACCTTACCTCACACGACCACCATGAAGATTCGTGGTGAGGACCATGATTCATGGAGAGGCTGGTGAAGGGCTAGGCAGTAGCTAGGCTACACTGCACCAAACAAGGACCCTCCCTAAAGACGGCTCGTGAAGGTTACAACGCCCATGAGAAGGGTCATGATCCAAAGCTAGTCGTAGAGGGAGAAAGTGGTGGAACCATAGCCACTCGTCCAAGAACTAACGAGTGAACCCCGACTCATGGTATGGACTACGATTCATGGAACCTCACATGGTCATGTGGTAGTGTACTATAAGTTAAGGGTTAGTTGATATTTTATTGTTTTAATTAGATCAAATCCATGTCATTTTCCCTAAGTCTATGACCCTTATATAAGTTATTTTAACCCCAAAACTCATATGTTCAAGACATTATTTCCAAAACCCAAAACAAATCCCAAAAGTTCTTCTTCTCAAATAATTCTCTCTCCAGAATCTTGAAGTAGAAAAAGAAGAAGGAGATTCAATCTAGGGTTCAAGAGCAAACTTCCATACTTTAATTGTTTTGGGATTTGATAGTAAGTTAAGATAGTTTTCATCCTTGGAGTTCTCAAGTTCTCCAATTTCAAAAGGTAGAAATTCCCAATTTACTTGGGTTTTCTTCAATTATCATGAGTTCTCTTTAATGTTTATTTAAATGATTGAATTATGTTCAATTTAAGTATGATTTGATGAATTTATATGATTTTATTATTATATCCCCATTAAGCAATTTAAACCCTCATGTTTTCAAGTATTGAATCATGTGATGTGGGATTTTTAATGTAAAAGGAGATTTTTATTATATTAAGCATATATTTCTAGCTTTACATGATGCTATGATGAATTCCATATCAAACCTATGTTATCTGAGTAATGATGATTGAAATTGGGCTTTGATCCTCAAGAGGTAAAATATGGAGTATTGCATGTTCTTATGAAGTCTATGCCATTGTTTTAAGGGTGCTTTGAGAGTAAAGTACCCATGATGATGTTGTTGCTGTGTTATTCAAACGATATTATCATAAACACATAGAAGCATTATCTAGAAGGTCTCCTCACATAATAAGGGTTCTTAGATTTAAAGGTTCTCTCACCTAATTGAATCAAATGCTAAAAACTATTACCAATACATCATGGATGGCCAAGGTGTTCTCACGCATAATATAAGGAGTTATCTATGATAAGATAAGCCATGAATTAATAACTATTCCGTGGTATTTAAAATTAGTACCAGGTGGATATTTATGTAAAATGGAAGCCCCCTCGTAGTAAAGGTTGGGTTTCTAGAAGCAGTCTATTGAGATAAAAGCTCTTTCGAGTAGAGGACATGTTTATACTAGCAATCTCCTTATATAGTAGCTATGTTCCCCCATGGATTTTATTTGTACTTGATCCAATTAATCTAGAACTTCATGGTTCTACTTGGGCAAGTACGACAACCTTTTTGGGTATGGGAGACACCAGGGTATCATGTTATAGCCCACATTGTCTCTGTGTCGGTTAAGGCTAATTCCCCACATTTATGATGAACAAATGTTACTTGAAGAAGTATCACACATGTGTTCAAAGGTTTTAAAGATGATATGAGCTTTCACTGGCCATGTTTTATGAAGTGTGTATTCGAACCCTCTTATATTATGTTTTAGTTTGCTCAATTGCATGTCATGAAATAAAATTTCCCTTTTAGCACGTTTTAATGTTTTATGCACGGATATCACCGTTGGTACATTATTTTGTTCTAATGCATACTCTTGCCTACATTTTCCCTGAATCTCCCCTACCGTCATTGTCATCAGTTGCTTAGCTAATTGGTTAATTTTTGGGATTTCTAAGCTTTCCTGAGTTCTAATGCTTCGAGGACAAAGTTTCATTGTATTAAGTTTATTTCATGTATTTCTCTTTGGGACATGAATTATGGGCTAGACTCAATTTTATTCTATTAGATTAGATGGTTATGATGAGACAAGATCTCTAGAATTCTATTTTTCATTAATAAAATGTTTGGCCTTTGAAATATTGTTTCACTCTTATTGTTCTATTTCTCATGTAATGAGAGCTAAATGTCTTGTGTGGAATTCTTTGGGGTTCTATGCGTCAAGTTACATCTAGGTGGTACCCCTAGGTCTTGACACTTATGGTTGTAGAAATTTTGTGAATTATTAGGGTTAAATGTGAAAGGAACATCCCCAAAAACTAGTATTTGATATGCACCAACCTGTTACAAGACCCTTAGTCTTTTTTTAATATTTACATGTTTCAAATGTTTAGTAAACAAGAAAATGTATTTATGAATACGTTAATTATTTCCAATAGAGTTACGTGTGGAAAAAGTTTCTTCACATAACAAAGGGAGAACAACAAAATGAGAAAAAATTAACCAACATACGTGGTGATACTATTAAAAATTGTTGGATTACAAAAATTAATTATAAACAATCAAAGTAACCAGAAAATAGGAATTTTTTTAACTTACTAAATAAAAAATAATAATGTATCTTTTACTTCACCTTATTATTTCAAAATGTTTATTTTATAGGTCTTCTTGATGATTTTCATTAATGATAAAATTCATATTCAATTTTAACGTATGGTTTATTCATCCTGAAAAGCTGAGAGTGAAAATTTATTCAATACATAAATCAATTTATTTAACTTTTAAAGTGCAAGAGGTTTTCTTGGAAAACCGTGCAAACAAAAACATTTTTGTAACAACAACAATAAAAAAACAAATGAATAATTAAATAAATCACAAGATAGTAAACATGTAAATTTTCATATATTTAATAATTGACTGAAATAACAAATTTGAAAAATAATTCATCGAACACGACATACATACGACTCTTAATATAATGACAAAGTAAAACTGATGTAGAGAATCCTATGACACACTTAAATATACAAAACAAAGACACAAATTTTGTAGGGGACAACTTGAACACATAAAACAATACTAATAAGAAGAGACATTTACTAGTCCAAAGACTTTATTTATTATTGGAGGGGTTTGAATCTTGATCATTAGCATTGTTTAGTGAAAGGTCATCCAACAATGTGAAAAATCATCATCATTCAAGTTTAGTAAATCAATCAATGATGTACTTTGTGGTATGTCAGTAGAGTTCTGGTAGTTATTCATTTGAATTGATGCACCCATTGAGGGGATCTCAGCTGAACGATCTATTTGTGGTGTCATAGGAGTAAATGGAGGATCTATAATTGGGGAAGGCATAATAGATGTCATTGTTATTGAAGGAGTGGATTGAGAGACATTTGATGTAGACCCCTCATCACCACCATTCTTTTTTATTGCTTCACGTATTAATTGAAGGTTCTTCTCAATAACGTAACTTAGATCGTTGAGATAGAAAAGATTCATGTCAATGGAAATAATTTTTCCATTCAACACTTCATGCATCTCATTTGTAATTTCCTTGATCCTATTTTCCTTTGTTACCTTTAGTAGTTTTTTCTGCAACTTCTTGATTCTTTTCTTTGTGAATTCTTCCTTTGTCACCATATTTTTTGATCTCTCCAATGCTTCCAATTCTTTACACTTTTGAAAAGTGTTGATCTCTGCAACAAGATTGGGAAACACCTTACGTTCATTAGTATAAGGACTATATATGATGAGAGCCATTTCAATGTCACAAAGAGTGCTGAGTTCTTCTGCCTTTTTCAACAACCCTATGTGTCTTTTCTTGTATGAGACTTTTCTTTCCGTTTCATTTTCAATCAAAGCTAGTATTACTTTTTTTCTAGGAATGGCTAAATAAGAGATATATGAGGATATATGTGTTTGTTAACGAATGTCTTTGTTGTTGTTCTTGTAGTTGTAGTTGTCTTTGCCTAAGATTGACCCTTATATATATAAATGAAAATTTTGAATTCTGTAATGTTTAGGTAGTTTGAATTATAGAATTTCTTAATATAAACATTAATAATTTTAGAATAAATTTAAATGAGAGTATATTATCTTGAATTTTATTTTGTTTTTGGATCTGGTCTAATACTAGCCAAATATTTTGAGTCAATCTTTTCATATAAGGAAAAGAATTAGTGTTGTTGAAGTTTTGAATAAGTAGTATCCACAATACATGGTCATAAGATTATAGAAAATAGGTTTCTTATAGATACATTATTATAATTTCCAATTTTGGAAGAGATTATATTTAGTATAAATATTATACTACTTTTAAATATTTCAAAAATTAAATCCTACCTAATTTTGTTTTTATTAATATATGATATACAACAACTTATTACTTGACCATAAGTGAAATATTTTCCTAAATTAGTTTGAAGGTAAATCAATATTCCATAATTGTACTAATACTAATCAAAATAATGTGTTTACACATAATTGAATAATAAAAAGATAAGTTTTATTATTTTAAAGAAATGATTTGTCATGACCCGAGTTCACAAATCATGATGCCCCAATTATAATGATTCACTAGTAGTGAAGCTAACAATACCCTGGAATGATAAGCAATTATTTTAAGTGTAACAACCCGTATTCTACGTGTACTTGTTCTATTTATGTGACGCTTATAAATTTGCTTGTGGTATAGTTATAAACTCGGTTTCCTATGTGACTAGTGATAATAGAATAGGTTTAAAGTGAATTGCCCATAGATTTTTATGGGACACATTTAAGTTGACGTCGACGGAAGTATTTAAACTTGAAATCATAAGGTGGTATTTGAGTATAGAGTTAAAATTTACATAGTGTATATAAGTTTTAAGTAAGTTAAAGGTGTTCTTGTCTAGAAATGCAATAAAATATTGATGTGCTTGCTTGACTTCACTAAGCTAGTAGGTGACCAGTAGGTGCATCACCTACATTGACTTATTGACATAGTAAAGGAACAAGTAGGTTCATCACCTAATAAGACTCATTTGACCATGTTATTGGGCCAAGTACACCACCTATATCTGGACCAAGTTGAATAAAAAAATAAGGGAAAAATAAACAGTCAAGGCCCAATATTTTCAAGCCCATAAGAAATAATTTGAATGGAAAAGTAGGTGCATCACCTACTCAAATGTGTTGGCTGAAAATGAAGTATAAGAAAGGTGGCAAAAGATAAACCTATTAAGGTCAAAAATCTTATAGAAATATCTCATTTTTCTATTATCCAAATTTTAAGATCTCAAGTTCATATATTTCTCTCTCTCAAGATGAATCAGCCACCCAATTTTCCCAATAAGGGTTCTAACTATTTTCACCTAGTTTCTTCCAAAGCAGCGACGAGATCACCTTCGCTCCCCTATTGTTTCAAGTATATTGGAAAGTTCTTCAAAGGGAGTGAACTAGAGGTAGCTATATGTGTTGGAAGCCAAGGTTCTGCCACTCTCTTCCAAATAATAATAGAAGGTTACAAAAAAAGTAATTGAAGGAGAATAACATATATAGATAGCCAAGGTAAGGGCGCTGCCACAACCTTTAATTATTAGTTTACTTGAGAATTCCATACTTACTTGTTTATTGCAACTCATGGGATGGTCATTTAAAACCATAAATTCATGTCTTTTGATTATTATTTAGTGTTGAGGACTGTTATTGTATTGATTTGTTTATGGGAGGTCATAGAGGTACTTAGAGAATGATTGTTGAAAATTGTAAGGTCATATTTATAAGCTATGGTGATGCACCATTAAATTAATGTTTTGGTAAACTCACTGCCCGTTTCATGGGAAGGTTGTTTCGTGTAAATAACTATAACAGACAGAATTTGTGAAAGGAAACAATCAATTAGAAAGATAAAGGGCTGGCTACTGTTTTGATGAGATAAAATATCCCGAGTTGGTTGGTAAGTTTCTAATATTAACCTTAATGATTGGTTGTCGTAGATGAAGACAATGATATTAAATGACAGGTTGACACTTTGTAAGCTATACAAATTGGAAATTGAGGCATGTAAGACTATTCGATTTCCTTTTTCTTTGGCATGAACCTAACACTTGCATTACAAAAAGTAAGCTTTCTAAGTGTCCTTGCTAGTGATTGATCCATAGTTGTAGTTCCTACTCCCTAGAGCATTGAAGTGAATACTCTAATATGAGTTTGTTACTAAATGTACGTGCTTACTTTACCAAGCACATGTTTAATATTGTTTCATCGTCAAAGTAACCCTGACACGGATTTCCCTTATATAAATCAAAATTATTCTAGATTACAGGTGGTACAATTTGCCTATATAATGCCAACTTGCTTCAAGTATTTATAGATATGTCATCTTGTCACATGTTCATATATTCCCTTTCGTGGTTATTACTCCCATTGTGGTAGACTATAATGTTACCTCACAGGATCACTATTTGCTCTATTGTACATTTATCTGTACTTACTTGGAACATGTATCCGTCCTTAAGTCGAATCTTTCCACGTTCTCCGTTGGTTCCACTTTCATGTATACCTTGTATTTGGTATTAGTTAGTGAGTATTTGGTTACCATATAGAGTTCAAAACTCTTGGCTAAATGTTAAATGTCTTCACTTGATATGTGCTTCAATATGAGATGTCAAAATGCTTACTTAGTCATATAAGCTTGTAAGTATTACACGTTCATGTCACATTTGCTTCCCATGTCATTGTTATTTTCGTAAGTCCATATTCATATGTATTTTACTACTGATACGTAGTTCCATATCTAAACAAGGATTATGACCACAAAAACAGCAATCACAAACGAGTTATGAACAACAAAAGAACAATCACAAACAAGTTTTGAACATCAAAAGAACAATCTCAAAAGAGTTATGAGCATAAAAAAAAACAATCTCAAATATTAAAGAATCTAAGTGAAGCAATCTGTATAATTATGAGTGGCTGCTAGGGGAGAAAGCCTAGCATAGGCGGATCACAATTTGTGGAAATATAAGGATAGCATCCTAGGGGTAAAAATTCCTAGCATGGGTCATCCTCTTTTGCCGCAGATCAGCTGGTCATTTGTATCATATGTCTTATATGATTATAAAGTACAGGAAAGTAAAGAAAAGAATGTAACATGCACGATTCCACAAGTACAAGCAAAGGTGGTCTCTAGTCCTTATATATTGGTATTTTGTTTCACTTAGCTCTCATTTTACATATGGTTGTGTTATGCCTTACATATTCAGTACATTCTTTCATACTGACGTTCCTTATTGGGGACGCGACATTTCATGATGCTGGTACATGTATTCAACTAGTAGATCTCCCCAATAAAAGCACTTGATACTCAACAGTTGTTGGTGAGCTCCAGGTTGATTCGAGTATTTGCCGAGTCTTTATTGTGTGTATTTAATAGTGGTACAATCATGGATCCCAATAGAGGCTTTGTAGACATTGTAGATCAATCATCGGTATTCATAGTTTCATTTGTCACATGTATTCGTTCAGCTAGTCAACATGTGTTGTATATGAAGTTTCTCATTAGTAAATATATCTACATAGTAGTAGTTTACCTCCTCATCATAGGTGACTTGTAAAGCATGTATTCATATATTACTTGTCTGCCTCACCTAGGGTTGGGGGTGACAAAAGTTATATTAGAGCAGTTTGTCCTAAGGAGCCTACAAAGACGTGTCTAGTAGAGCCTTACTTATGAATGTGTTGCGCACCATATTCATAAATAGGGGGCTGCTTGGAAATTTTAGAAATGTTACATTCCTTCATAATAAAGATCGTGCGATAGAGCAAAGTTAAGAAATAAATTTCCACTTGCACCTGATCATGCTATTCATATTATGCTTGCGATGGTTAAGGTTAACAGTAGCTAAAATGTCAACATGCAACCTACAGAAAAGGATCTGAAGTTATCAAAATTTAGACTACATTGAGCTCTTTTTATTCGACCGTCCCACTCCACAAGGTATGTAAAGGTAATATGTTATATGAATTTTAAGTTGCATTTTTACCATTTGTATCATGTTTGTTCAATTGAGAAAGATATAGTATGGTAATCCATATGCTTAAAACTAATGGGCTACCTAGTTGCATATATGAGTTGTAGCATTTCTAAGCACATCTTATTACGAGGATGTATCAAACTCTTGAGTTCTATATTTCCTCCATATCTATAGGATCTATTCTTATAGAGGACACTTGCTCTTAGTCTGTGATATACATAGAATTTTCAGCATTACACATGTTCTCGAGATTGATGTTGTTAAAGCAGTTTTTTTTAGTCGGAAGAAGGCAGTGGCTCAATCTGATAGGTTGATGTATCACTTCAAAAGTGTTAGAGATACCCCTAATTAGATAACAAGTCCAAAATTCTCACCATATACCATCCCAAATATGTTAATATTTGGCTTTTATATGGTATGTGCCAACAACCCCGAATAAGCATTAATAACATTTGTATTCTTTTCATGGTTAAAAATATAGGGATAAGTGTGCAAATTTATGCAAATGATATGTATGGTAGTTCCTATTATGACCTATGTTTTGGTTATGGAGTATTAGTATGTGACTAAAGGGTAAGGTTAAAAAAAGAAAAAAAACTAATGGATTGGTTAGACCTAAATTGTGATAAGTCAGGATGTACATAGTGGGATCTGGTACATAAAGCTACTAGTTTTGATTAAAAGGCACTTTTTAGATAGGAAACATGTGAGAATGAAGCTTGAATTATATGGACGAATATGTACGTAGTGCTTCTCATTAGAGATGGGATATGTCAAATTCCCTAAACATAGGAGTAGGGGAATGTGAGGATGCTATAGAGGAGTGAGATAGGCGATTATGAAAGATAGGTTGCTAAGTGTATGAGACAATAAAAAGGTATCCACTCTTCAATCGTAACCAATTATAATGGCGCACCCCAGAACATCTTTGTAAACCTTTGTTTGAAGAGAGAAATCATTTTAGTATTGATTCAACTCTTGATATTTGGTTCTGATAACAACAAGAAAAAGAGGGGAATAAAAAGGTTACTTAGATAGAAGATACATGGACCTAGTTCATCTACATCATTAGTACAAAAGAAAAGTAGAGAACTATGCACATATATAGAGCTCCTACGGGGTTCATTTAATATTTTTTTTTGTAGCAATTCATCAATTATAGTCCAGTTAAGGGAGAGGAAAAAATTGATCATATGCTATTTATTATTATTTGCTATCTTGCATGGGAACAGAGTGAGAGCACCCTCACTTGTTTTAAGAAAAATCTATTAGTATGGCCAAACCTATCTAATTAAGACAATGGTGCTAACTCTATGATTTTATAAATCATTATATAACTTTATAGGTACCTTACATTTACATGTTATTAGAGTTCATGTTTTATGGTACGTTAAAGCTTCACTATTTTCTATTATGACCTTCAAAGGACACTACACATTGAGTGTGATGTGACAAAAGTTAGTAATGAAGGGATAGTTGACCTCGGCCTACTACTCCAAAGGATGAACTATTGAGGATTATATTTTCTATCTTAACTATAGTATTTATAATGACCTAAATGGAAGCCAAGTCCCAATAGCAGATCACCTATAAGGATTATTAGGATATTGAATAGAGAATATGGGGAAATCAATTGTATGTGTTTTAGGTGAGTAAGGAATATGAGCAGAAGTATCCCACCCGTGACTTAACTCTTAAGAGAGAGTGTTTACGCTTATTATGGTAAAGTAGTTCTATAGAATATCTCCTAGTTTCTAAAGATGGTTTGTTATAGAATTATACATGTTGCATGTTCTATAATTTATTTGTATGAAATTTTACCTTTGTGTATTACCTTCTTACATGTTACCTAATGTCATAGAATACTTCAATGTAAGTGTTGTCCGATTTGGAGTACCCTTGTTTATTGTTATATGTTTTGTAGGACCTTTTCCCTACATGTTATTTATTGCACTGGCTACTTTCCTCATGTCACTTTTTCATATTGTGTTGGCACTGCAAGATAATTGATCATACGACAACCTCTATATGTTTTACATGCCTCCTAGCCTAGTTGCTTGAACATTGCATGCCTTATAGCTTTTCTACCCATGTGTCATTGATGTACCGTGGTTTCACAGTACTTCCAATGCTTTTTCCTTAAGATTGGTGTGTGTCTAGAGCCTTTTTGTAGAAGTTTTAATATGTTTTTATCTTTGTTTTGGAGGAAAGGTATCCAAAACCAAAACGCAGAACGCAGCTGAGATTTATTGTAGAGGTGACCCACGAAGGCCATCGACGACCCGTCATTCCATCGACGGACCGTAGATGGTAACCGTATACTGAAAGTTCAGGCATCAGGAGAAACTCGGGGAATTCTGACCAAGTGTGAGGCTATGGAAGAATCGACAATCCATCGATCAATAGACAAATCGTCCTGGTAAATCGTCGATCTGATTAGAGAATGTCCTAATACCCGAAGTTGAAGAAAAGATAAGTATGGAACGATAAAAGGCATCGATGAACCGTGTTGTTGGTACGTTGATTGGATCAGAGAAGATGCTAGTTGAACGATAAAAAAAGATGCTAAGTTTGGACAACTTTCCTTATTTGAATTCCTTTTAATTTAGGACAATATTTGTTATAAATAGGTGTAAAACCTCGTTTTTGGGGTTGGATTCTATTACTACTTTTCTTAGTTTGTTTTTGGAGATTGGGGTTTTGTAACTTTAGCATTAATTCAAATTTCTGGATTTGGTTTTCAAGTGAATTCTTATTGTTTCAAGTTGAATTTTTGGATTTTCTTCGAATTTGTCAAAGTAAGTTCTTGATTTATTGTTTATCCAATATGAATTGTGTTCTTCTATGCATGGGTAACTAAATCCACAACTAGGGTTGTGGGAACAATGGGTGATTAACAAAGTAGACCTAGCTTAATAACAATTCTCAAATAGGTTATTGCATGCATTTATTATTCTTTAGAGTAGAATTCTTTTTAACGAGTGCACGCGTTAGAACTCGCTTTATTAGTATTTGGCGGACCAAGGAGGTGGTTAATAGGAAAAGAATTATCAACATAGATTTAGTGGGATACTATCTAATAGGCAAGTTTTAATTGGTACGAAGTAATAACTAAGTCATACATCGAATATGATGCTTAATATGAAGTAAAGGTAAGGGTTAGTAACTTAGACACACGTAGCCAGACCAAGGTACGGGGTGAAATTCTCTAAATGCCGGATCAAGGATTTAGAGATACCTAACTTATCACTTTGCATGCAAAACACTAGGGAAGAATTGTTATAGCTAAGGATACGACGTTATGAACCTATGGGGAACAGTTACATCCTAGTTTCTCTCACAACTTGATAAACACTAAAGATTTACTTCTGTTAATTATTTTACTTAAAGATAACAAAAGACTTTTGTTTCACAAAAATCCCCCCCCCTTTAATTACCTATTTTCGGAAAGGACTTGACTAAATAGAAGTAATCGTACATTGAAGTTAAGTCTAAACCATTTTCCTCGTGGGATCGACCCCAACCTAATAGCTTGGTTCTTTACTTGATACGACCACTTATACTTCTTTAGGGAGGTATAATTTGAGTGTATCAAAATTTGGCGTCGCTGCCGGGGAAAGTGGCTTTTAGATTAACTTTTATAACATTACTGAATTTTAGTCAACAATTTCTTAATTTTACTTTTTTTATTTTGTTTTTGTTTCTCTCAGGTCTAGCTCTAGTGTATGCCAAGTACACGGAGCCTAGGAGAACCAATACTTCTATTCGATCCTGAACTGAACCGTACACTTTGAAGAATAAATAATCCGCAGAACCCAACTAGTCTAGGTGATGGGATCAATCGCCAACTCCCACCACCGGTTCATGCTCACAATCAAGTGGTTGCAGAAAATCCGGCTGATGATGCTTTGAGGATGCACCCTCCCATCCCACGCCCTCAAGAGTTCTATAGGGGCAACGTCAATATCACTGATTCTAATGGGCCTCTTGTCCTACCTCCTCTACCGCAGGGGCACAAGTTCGTGGTAACCAGTAGTCTGATGCATATTCTCACCGCGAGGGGTTTGTTTTCAGGGCTACCATCTGAGAATCCCCGTGCTCACATAGCCAAACTTAGGTCGTGTGTGCAAGAGTTGTGTGGGGAGGCCAGACTTAGATATGAACATCATCTGGTTGAGAGTGTTCCCTCTATCACTGACGGGAGAGGCCGCAATATGGCTTACTATGTTGCCTTATAATTCTATCTTTACTTTGGATCAATTGAGGGATGTGTTCCTAGCACGGTACTACCCGGTGTCCAAAAATCTTAACCACAAGATAGAGTGAACAACTTTGTGTCAATACCTGGGGAGTCGGTAAATAGCTCTTAGGGACACATTTACTTCTTACAGGAGAGGTGTCCCAAACCACCGCATTGATGATGAGTCATTGAAAGAGTACTTTTATCGAGGACAAGATGATAATAATAAGGCAGTGCTTGATACTATTGCGGGTGGTTCTTATGGCGAGTGCACATATGCAGAGATCACAGAGAAGTTGGAGAAAATCTCTCGCAAGAATAAGGCTTGGAGTACTAGAAAGTCGGATACTTGGAGAAACACCTTTTGCAGTGCAAGCTACAAACAATCCGACAGAGATTAGATTTGTGAAGATATGGCTCAAATGAGAACTTAGCTTGGGTTGGTATTGAAACATGTCACTGCAGATAAGGTAAATGTGGTGAATTACTTGACTAAACCACCACCGCCAGCGGATGACTATTATTATTAAGAGGATACTAATGCAGTGAATGATCAGACGGGGGGTTTTCGACCGAACGCCCAAGGCTCCAATCAGGAGAATTGGCGTCAAGGTCAAGGAAATCAAGGTCGGAATTATGGGAATTACAACAGAGAGGGACAGTATGTTTGAGATGGCAACTACACCCGCGACAACAACTTCAACCGAGGTAACTATAGTAACAGAAATGATCGAAGTGGGCCCTATGTTCCACCTCAAAATTGGGAAGTTGCTCCTAGGGATGGTGGAGGTAGTATGGCGCGAGTTAAAGATATGTTGCAGAAGATGATGAGAAGGTTTGATGCTTGTGATGAGCATGCCAAGGAATTGAGAGGTGATTTGGTAAATATTGGGCAAAAGGTTGATGCATATGCGGTCTCGATTAAGCATCTTGAGTTACCAATGGCCCAATTGTCCACCACTATGAACCCACGACAACCGGGCACTCTTCATAGCAATACCATTCAAAATCCTAAAAATTATGGACATTGCATGACAGTCACTACTCAAGGAGGTAAGCAAACTATTGATCCACCTATGCCGTCTGTAGTAGAAGATGAGATGAGAAAAGATGAAGAGGTAGTGGAAACTAGTGGTGAATTGGTGGAAAAAATGGTGAAAGAAGCAGATGTACCCCAAAACCTGATCCGCATTCCGAGACCACCACCACCATTCCCTCAGAGATTAGTGAAGAAGAATGAGGATGGTAAATACTGGCGTTTTATCACTATGTTGAAACAGCTTTCCATCAATGTCCCATTGATAGAAGCTTTGGAACAAATGCCCGGTTATGCCAAGTTCTTGAAGGATATAATTACAAAGAAGAGATCGGTAAGTTTTGAGGATAATGACCGAATGCAGCATTATAGTGCTATTGCTACAAGGTCTCTTGTGCATAAGAAGGAAGATCCGGGTGCTTTCACTATTCCATGTACCATCGGCTTATTACACTTTGCTAAATCACTATGTGATCTAGGTGCAAGCATAAATCTCATGCCTCTCTCCATTTATAATAAAATTGGGTTTGGGTGACCCAAAGCCCACTGCAATGCGGTTGTTGATGTCCGATCGAACAGTGAAGAGGCCCATTGGGATACTCCATGATGTGCTCATGAAGGTGGAGTCGTTTATATTTCCGGCCGATTTTATGATTCTTGACTGTGAGGTGGACTTTGAGGTTCCTATTATTATTGGGAGGCCATTCCTTGCTACTGGTCGCGCCTTGGTTGATATGGAGATAGGGCAGATGAGTTTAGGTTAAACAATGAAGAAGCAACATTTAACATTTGTAGGTCCATGAAGAAGAGTGGTGAGCTCCAAATCGTATCTTCTATATTCTACAGCGTTGAGAGTAGGTCTGAGATACAAATTGAAGTGCGCCTTAGTGTTGAGGCACTAGCGGCAGTGATCATAAATTTTGAGAGTGATGGTATTGAAGAATATGGGTCTTAGGTTGCGGCACTTGAACGAGGCAAATATCGGTCCAAACCAAAGAAAATGGAGTTAGATATGAAGCATCGCGAGTCTCCACCCGCGAGACCATCTATTGAGGAGGCCCCAAAATTAGAGCTTAAGGCTCTATCACCTCATCTGAGGTATGTATTCTTGGGAAGAGATGACACTTTGCTGGTAATCATTGCATCGGATTTGAATGTGCAACAAGTAGAGTGTTTGGTAGAAGTGTTAAAGAGGTTCAAATGAGCCATTGTTTGGACTATTGCGGACATTATTGGGATTCCTCCAGGTATTTGTTCACACAAAATCCAACTCATGCCCGATCACAAGCCAAGTATTGAGCACCAGAGACGATTGAATCCACCTATGCAAGAGGTTGTGAAGAAGGAGATCATTAATTGGTTAGATGTCAGAGTCATATATCCTATTGCAGATAGTATTTAGGTATGCCCTATTCAGTTTGTCCCCAAAAAGGGGGGAATGATTGTAGTGCCCAATGAGAGGAACGAGCTTGTTCCAATAAGGCCGGTGACTGGATGGAGAGTTTGTATGGAATACCGGAAATTGAATGCATGGACTGAGAATGACCATTTCCTGATGCCCTTCATGGACCAGATGTTAGATAGACTCGCAGGAAAAGGATGGTATTGTTTTTTTATGGCTATTCGGATTACAATCAAATCTCTGTTGCCCTGGAGGATCAAGAGGACCACCTTTTACTTGCCCTTATGGGACGTTCGTATTCAAGAGGATGCCTTTTGGGTTATGTAATACACCGGCCACTTTCCAGAGATGTATGATTTTGATATTCTCTGATATGGTGGAGGACACTATTGAGGTGTTTATGGATGACTTTTCAGTGGTTGGTGACTCCTTTGATCGGTGTTTGAGTCACTTGGTCGAGGTTCTCAAAAGACGTGAAGATTGCAATCTTGTGCTAAATTGGAAAAAATGTCACTTTATGGTGAAAAAAGGTATAGTATTGGGCCATCGCATCTCGGAGAAGGGCATAAAGGTTGATCGAGCGAAAGTTGAAGTTATAGAGAGACTTCCTCTACCCATCTTTGTAAAAGGTGTGAGAAGTTTTCTGGTACATGCGGTCTTCTACTAGAGGTTTATTAAAGATTTCTCAAAAATTGCACATCCTCTGTGCAAATTACTTGAAAAGGAATGTAAATTCTATTTTGATGAATGTCTGAAGGCGTTTGGAGAGTTGAAGGAGAAGTTGCTGTCTCCGCCCATAATTATATCCCCATATTGGAGTAAGCCATTTGAGCTGATGTGTGATGCTAGTGGGGTTGCTCTTTGGTGTGGTATTGGTACAAAGAAGGGACAAAATCCTTCACCCCATATATTATGCAAGTAAGGCCCTAAATGAAGCACAAAAGGACTACAGTGTGACTGAATAAGAGCTCCTTGCGGTTGTATTTGATTTCAAAAAATTTTACTCCTATTTGCTTGGCACGAGAGTCATAGTGCATACTGAGCACTCGGTTTTGAGGTATTTGATGGCAAAGAAAAATGCGAAACCAAGGTTGATTAGAAGGGTGCTTCTATTGCAAGAGTTTGATTTTAAGGTGAAACATAGAAAAGGGACTGAAAATCAAGTTGCCGATCACTTGTCCAGATTGGAGGATGAAGCTATGCGAGAGTTGGGTGAAAAGGCTGAAATTGATGATACCTTCCCTGATGAGCATGCATTGACCACTCCTCATGATTTCATTCCATGGTTCACCAATTTTGAAAATTATCTGGCTAGTGATATAGTCCCATCGAACTTCTCCTTCCATCAGAGGAAGAAGTTAATGCATGATGTGAAAAAGTTCTTTTGGGATGAGCCTTACTTATACAAGAGTTGTGCTGATGGGCTTATACGCCTTTGCTTGCCAGAAGTGGAGATGCTAAGTATTTTGGAAACATGCCACTACTCAGCTGTGGGTGGGCATCATAGTGGTATCCGGACTCCCCATAAGATTTTGCAGTGTGAGTACTATTGGCCAACCATTCACCATGATGTTCATGAGTTCACCATGTTATGTGATAGGTGCTAAAGAGATTGAGGAATTTTGAAGAGGCAATAGCTTCCTTTAAATCTCATTCTAGTGATTGCGTTGTTTGATGTATGGGGCATTGATTTTATAGGCCTGTTTGTGAGTTCTCATGGGATGAAATATATACTTGTGGAGGTGGACTACGTGTCAAAATGGGTGGAAGCCATAGCTCTTTCAAACAATGAAGGGAAGAGTGTCACCGCATTCTTGAAAAAGAACATAATCTCCGAATTTGGCACACCTAAGGCCATTATTAGTGATAGGGGATCACACTTTTGCAGTAAGTTGTTCAAAGGGATATTTGAGAAATATAGGGTTCGCCACAATGTGGCCACTCCGTACCATCCACAGACTAGTGGGCAAGTTGAGGTGTCCAATCGAGAGATCAAGCAAATCCTGTCTAAAACGGTAAATGCTAATAGAACGGATTGGTGAAGGAGGCTTGATGATGCTCTTTGGGCCTGCCGGACTGCATACAAGACCCCCATAGTTATGTATCCATACCAACTTGTATGTGGTAAGGCTTGTCACTTGCCAACTGAGTTAGAGAACAAGTGTAACAACCCTAAAAAAATGAATAAGCTAAATGTTTAAGGTGTCAAGAATGCTTGCGATTAGACCAAGGTTCACACGGATTGATACGCGTAGAATCAGACCTCAGAACCCTTACTACGACCAAACCAACTAACTTGGGGAGTTAGTTGAGCTTGGATAGGTTGGAACCAACCATGTAAGGCTCTCGAAAATGAAGATTTAATCGAAGGAGTCTTTACCGGACTTAAAAGAAGAAATTTTAAGTTTTGAGGGTCTAAGGGTAAAATGGTCTTTTACCAGGCTAGGGGTAATATCGTAATTACCCTAAATATATAATTAATTAATTATTTAATAAAGTGGAGGGGCAATTTGGGGAGAGAGAGCTGAAATTGATCTCTTCAAATGAAGTCTTGCTCCACCCGGGTTCGAACCTAGGTGGGAGCAAGGATTTAATATGATTTTTTTTATTATTGGTGAATTAATTTAATAAATTTATAATTAATGGTTGATGTAAAAAGGAAAATCATATTTTATTATTATTTATTATTTATTTACTTATTAATTAATGTTTTTTTTAAATTGACTAAGTCTTGCGAACTATCCTAGTTTTAAGATGCACTATGTCACACTATCTCTCTCCCTCAAGCCTAAATCTCTCTCTCTCTCATCCTAATTATTTTTATTGGTTGCAAAAACAGAAGATAAAAATATTAGAAAGCAATCAAAAGTTTTCTAAACTCAAAGAACTTACAAAAAAAAATATACAAGCAAGCAAGCTAACTTAAGAAACAAAAACTTTGCATCATCTTCTCGACGGGTTTGTGTTGAAGGTTTAGGGGAGGAGTTTGGCAGCACTTGGAAGGTGTGGAAAGCTACAACAAGGTATGGGTTTTCTCTCTTGGAATCCTTTCTCCAAGAGGAATTTCTTTCTACAAAAGTCGACATATGAAACTAGGGCTGTCCCCTTGAATGTTGAACTCCTTGTCCCTAGTGTCCTTCCGATTTCAATCTAAATTAGTTTAGAAATCATATTGTTGGTATGGTTGCTGGTAGATAAGTATGAAATATGATGTTCCTTGTGATTTTATGTTTGGAAATAGCAAGCATGTCCAATGATGTCAACCGAAAATGAAGTGGTGCAATGTGTAAAATGTTTGTTGCTGTTTTCCGCTTTGAAGTCTTAAAATGACTTGTTTGATGATTGGAATTATTGTGCATAAGGTGTGTAAATTGTGATGTTAAATGAAGTGTAAGGTGGCTGATCATAAGTGTAAAAATCTAAGCTAAAACAACAATGAATCTACACCTAAGAATGTGTTAAACGAATCATGAAAGTACCTCAAAACGAACGGATGAATGTTGTTAAATAAAGGCTAGAAAATTTAATAAAATTTCCAGCACTTGGTGATGGAATTTTCGGCCAGAATACTTAAGGTTGAGAGGTTTAAAAATATATTTAAAATATGTGAGGTCAGTGGGGATTGAACCCAAGACCTCACTACATGAAAGCTGGAAAAAAAAAGAGAGAGGTGTGGGATTCAAACCCACAACCTCTCGGTCAAACAAGAGAGCAAGAGTGGAATTTTAAATTAATAAAAATAATGGGAGGAGTGGGATTCGAACACCACCTCTTGGCTGAAGAAAGAGACAAAGAGAGAAATTAAAAAGAAAATAAAGTGAGGCTGTAGGGGCTCGATCCCACAACCTCACTGCCAACACTTAAGTAGTTAACTTTTAAATGAAAATGAAAATAAGGAGGCTGTGGGGGTTCGAACCCACAACCTCTAAGAACCAAGCAAAATAAAGAAAAAATAAATAAAGAGAGGCTGTGGGGGTTTGATCCCACAACCTCCTGGTTAAGCCGAAATGGACAAGGAAAATAAATGGGAAAATAAGAGGGGGCTGTGGGGGTTCGAACCCACAACCCCTCGGCCAAAGGAGAGAAGTTCTAGAGAAAAGGAACTAAAAAGAAATGTTGATGTTGGGGTTCGACCTAGGGTCCCAATATCATGAAGACTAAAAATAAAGTCAAGGAAAAATGTAAGTATTGTCCAAGGGATTCGAACTTGGGTTCCCTTGCCCAAATTTTCGTATTGATACATAAGTCATACGTGAATTAAATGTTCAAGAATAATGCCACCTACTTAGATCAAAATCGAAATCTTGGCATATATACAAGATACATAAGTCTTGTACTACATAATCTTAGGAAGATTTGAGTCACTTAACGAACTATGAATGAAGCCTCATGGCTTGTATGTATAGACCCATAAGTCTAGCATACGCTTAAAAATAAGTGAACCTAAGATGTATGTAAAGAAACGAAGAAACCCTATAAGGGTTAAGTAAGAGCATGAAATACACAAATGGCCAAGTACATGGCATATGATGAAATGAACTTTCACATAAAATGGGGTGAGTAATTATGAAGAGCAATTGTGCTAATGTTAATGAATGTGGTGACAACATGATATGAGGCTAATGTAAAAGATGAGAACAATCTCAAATGAGCCTAAGTAATTGTTACCAAAACGTACTCACCTATGAGAGTGTAAAGTTAATGAAGAGACCAGTCTCTATGAACACTCTAATAAAAGTATTGAGATTAACACACTTAATACTAATGATGAGATGAGAAATCATCTATTGAGCTATGATTTCCTGATACTAAAAGCCAGCTTCCATGACGTATGAGTTGAATGTAACGGAACTTTATACTGAGCACCGATAGACTAGCTATGAGCGGTGATGCCTTCTTTTGGGAAGGGCGGAGGTTCACGTAACTCTCATGAGATGAGACTGTCCGGCTTGCCGTATATGGGTCTCCTTATATCTCCTGGTCTTCAAACTTATACTGCCAATATAGGGATCTGGCGGGGTTAAATTCCCATGTACGCTAGCATGTTTAGGGTCACCTTGGCCGGTGATTCCATCTCTTTTTGGTGTGGAGGAGACACTGAATTTCATGATGCTCACATGATCTATGTCTGTTAAAGTTAAAGTTTCCAATGAATGAATGAGGCCAGCCTCAAGTGAAGCACATAATGAAATGAATGATACCAAAGGTGTTAGAATAGGATAATCAAAAGGTGAGTTAGATTCAAGTAATGACATTAGGTCATTCTTGGTCATTGCACAACGAACCTAATGAAAGTCTTAAACTACATCCTAGGTATAGCTGGTGTTTACACTGGCCTATGAACGAAATGAAATGGAGTACGTATGAATGAACGAAGCAGACTCTGTGTTTGCTAATGAAGACTCTCTAGTTGAGGTCCTATCTGTTGAGCCCTCATTTCTGGGATGTCTTAATGTTAAGTCCATGATTCGGAGGTCTCATGGCATATGAATGAATTATATTAAAGGAGTTATGTGCTACATACAAAGTGTGTTGTAAGCTATATGATATGTGCTACGTGTAAATGTTATGTGTTGTTTGCAAATGTGAAAAGTATGATGATGTATGTTATTCTCATGGCATAAGCTTCCTATTCCAAATCTGGAAAGCTCACTGACTTTCCTAATCCAAATTTAGAAAGCTCATTGACTTTCCTAATCCAAATTTGGGAACCTCCTAATGTCAATTTGGCAAGTCCACTAACTTGACTTCCAAAAATCATGTCGTTAGGAAACAGCTATTCTTTCTCATGCATGTCCTTGGTGTGTGCTTGCATATACCCATACTTAGTACAAGTGTGTACTAACCCTATACATCTATACTATTTTAGGTGCAGGCACAGGTAGGCGATAGAGCTACAGGATCATTGTTGCAGCTATCCGGACGTCAGCATTCATCTGGAGTTTGGTAGGTCCTCATGCTTTCGAGGATGCTACTGTTTTACATTCCAGCTTAGTTTTAGATTTGATCTAGTGGAGCATGTTATACTATTGTTTCTTTATTGTTTTGATTCATACTTTGTATTGGACCATTTTGGCAATTATACAATTAAGATTTATTGAACTATTCCTTTCATTTGATTATCTCTTAATGTTAGATGGTTGATGGTGAACAAATTACGAATGTATTAGAAATATTTAGTAAGCAATATTTAGAAATGAAAAGTTTCAAATTTTCCGCTAAAATTAACCTATGTAAAGTAAGAATGACGTAAGTAGGCTTGTCTGCGACCTCTGAGAGGTCAACGACGCCGGTCTCGTCTGTGGTCTAGATTCCAGTCGTGACAAAGTTGGTATCAGAGCATTAGGTTAAATTCTGAGAATAATGAGTTCATATCAACCACATTGTGTAGTTTCTAAGTCATGGTAGTGAAGTGCACTAGTATCCTGAATTAGAGACTGCATGATGCGTAGGAAAATTTCCCTTCTTCTAATCTTATTGTGCTTTTCCTAATGTCTGAGTTCTTGGTGTTATGAGCGTGTCTAACATCAACCCCCGTTGTTTTTCAGAGAATGAACCCTAGGAGGGCTATTGGTCAGAGGAGGAGGGAGGCAGCTGCTGGGGGCAATCGAGTTCCACCCCAGGCCCCAGCTGAAGGAGTGGCCATGCCGGTTAACCCAGCTGGGTTGACCGATGCTGAGGTGAGGTCATGTTTGGCCCAGATGGCATAGGCCATCATGATGCAGGCTCAGGCTATGACTGCCCAAGTCAACCGGCAGGATGTTCAGAGGGAGAACCCACCGGTTCACAGCATGGCTGACAGACTTCGAGATTTCACTAGGATGAACCCTCCCATATTCACAGGGGCTAAGACATCGGAGGATCCTCAAGAGTTTGTAGATGAGGTGCATAAGATGCTGGTGGCTATGGGGGCCACTGATATTGAGAAGGCTGAGCTGGCTTCCTATCAGCTCAAGGATGTTGCACAGACTTGGTGCAAGATGTGGCAAGATAGTCGTGTCTTAGGTGGAGTGCCAGTCACTTGGGAGCTGTTCAAGACAACATTTCTGGAGAGGTTCTTTCCCAGGGAGATGAGGGAAGCCAAGGTTGAAGAGTTCATCAACCTTAAACAAGGATCCATGACAGTCAGGGAGTATTCCCTGAAGTTTGTTAAGCTATCCAGGTATATTACTTTCCTTAGTATTTAATAGCAAGATTGAGAAGAGTACTGAGGCTTGTTGAATTATCCAGGAATGCTACTTCCCTGGTTTCGAACAGCATGGATGAAATGAGTAGGTTCCTCACAGGAAGCAATGGAGACCTGGAGGAGGAATATCGGTCTGCGATGCTCCATGATAATATGGACCTTTCCAGGTTGATGGCGCATGTACAGCAGGTGAAGGACAGCCATAGAAAGAGGGGTATTCGTGATGTTAGGAGGCCTAGGCCTCAAGATCAGGCAGGTACCAGCCACGGAGGCCACAGAAACAACTTTGGCGTCCGTGGGCAGCCAAGGTTTAAGAAGGGACTCTCCCACCAAAGGGAGTCAAGTTCATCCAGTGGTCTCTATGATAGGGATTCCGAGTCCAGAGATAAGAGAAACAAGGAAGTATATACACCTAAGGAAAGGCAACCTTGCAGGAAGTGTGGCAGACAACATGGAGGAGAGTGTATGATGGGCTCTAACACTTGTTACAGCTGTGGAAAACCGGGACACATGGTGAAGGATTGTCCGAATAGAAGAAGTCAAGAACAAGGGAAGGAGAGAGTTCAGACTAATGGCCCAAATGAAGAGGCTCTAAGGAAGCAACGATTCTTCGCACTCAAGTCTAGGGGTGCAGGGGAAGGCACTTCTGATGAAGCCTCAGGTGCGTATCCTTAATTAGCCTTTCATATATTTGACTGTGCATGGTGTTTATGCCCTAGTATGAGGTTAATATGTTTGAAGTCATCATGTTGGTTGCTGATTTATATGACTTTTATATTGACTTATGATGTATGCTTTGATGAGACTAGGTTAGGGAAGAATTCCTTAGTCTATTAATGTGAAGCTACTAGTAGGTTTCAAGGATGTGTACCATCATGTTAAGATGTGAATCAGATATTTACCCATGGAAGTATTGAAGTACCTACGTATGTGTACCTTCTATAGATGACATACTTATTGTTAGTAAATAGTAGTGTCATTCGGGGACGAATGTTCCTAAGGGGGGGATAATGTAACAACCCTAAAAAAATGAATAAGCTAAATATTTAAGGTGTCAAGAATGCTTGCGATTTGACCAAGGTTCACACGGATTGATACGCGTAGAATCAGACCTCAGAACCCTTACTACGACCAAACCAACTAACTTGGGGAGTTAGTTGAGCTTGGATAGGTTGGAACCAACCAAGTAAGGCTCTCAAAAATGAAGATTTAATCGAAGGAGTCTTTACCGGACTTAAAAGAAGAAATTTTAAGTTTTGAGGGTCTAAGGGTAAAATGGTCTTTTACCAGGCTAGGGGTAGTATCGTAATTACCCTAAATATATAATTAATTAATTATTTAATAAAGTGGAGGGGCAATTTGGGGAGAGAGAGCCGAAATTGGTCTCTTGAAATGAAGTCTTGCTCCACCCGGGTTCGAACCTAGGTGGGAGCAAAGATTTAATATGATTTTTTTTATTATTGGTGAATTAATTTAATAAATTTATAATTAATGGCTGATGTAAAAAGAAAAATCAGATTTTATTATTATTTATTATTTATTTACTTATTAATTAATGTTTTTTTTAAATTGACTAAGTCTTGCCAACTATCCTAGTTTTAAGATGCACTATGTCACACTATCTCTCTCCCTCAAGCCTAAATCTCTCTCTCTCTCATCCTAATTATTTTTATTGGTTGAAAACAGAAGATAAAAATATTAGAAAGCAATCAAAAGTTCTCTAAACTCAAAGAACTTACAAAAAAAATATACAAGCAAGCAAGCTAACTTAAGAAACAAAAACTTTGCATCATCTTCTCGACGGGTTTGTGTTGAAGGTTTAGGGGAGGATTTTGGCAGCACTTTGTGGTGTGGAAAGCTACAACAAGGTATGAGTTTTCTCTCTTGGAATCCTTTCTCCAAGAGGAATTTCTTTCTACAAAAGTTGACATATGAAACTAGGTCTGTCCCCTTGAATGTTGAACTCCTTGTCCCTAGTCTCCTTCCGATTTCAATCTAAATTAGTTTAGAAATCATATTGTTGGTATGGTTGCTGGTAGATAAGTTTGAAATATGATGTTCCTTGTGATTTTATGTTTGGAAATAGCAAGCATGTTCAATGATGTCAACTGAAAATGAAGTGGTGCAATGTGTAAAATGTTTGTTGCTGTTCTCCGTTTTGAAGTCTTAAAATGACTTGTTTGATGATTGGAATTATTGTGCATAAGGTGTGTAAATTGTGATGTTAAATGAAGTGTAAGGTGGCTGATCATAAGTCAAAAAATCTAAGCTAAAACAACAATGAATCTACACCTAAGAATGTGTTAAACGAATCATGAAAGTACCTCAAAACGAACGGATGAATGTTGTTAAATAAAGGCTAGAAAATTTAATAAAATTTCCAGCACTTGGTGATGGAATTTTCGGCCAGAATACTTAAGGTTGAGAGGTTTAAAAATATAATTAAAATATGTGAGGTCAGTGGGGATTTAACCCAAGACCTCACTACATGAAAGCTGGAAAAAAAAAGAGAGGTATGGGATTCGAACCCACAACCTCTCGGTCAAACAAGAGAGTAAGAGGGGAATTTTAAATTAATAAAAATAATGGGAGGAGTGGGATTCGAACCCACCACCTCTTGGCTGAAGAAGGAGACAAAGAGAGAAATTAAAAAGAAAATAAAGTGAGGCTGTGGGGGCTCGATCCCACAACCTCACTGCCAACAGTTAAGTAGTTAACTTTTAAATGAAAATGAAAATAAGGAGGCTGTGGGGGTTCGAACCACAACCTCTAAGAACCAAGCAAAATAAAGAAAAAATAAATAAAGAGAGGCTGTGGGGGTTTGATCCCACAACCTCCTGTTTAAGCCGAAATGGACAAGGAAAATAAATGGGAAAATAAGAGGGGGTTGTGGGGGTTCGAACCCACAACCCCTCAGCCAAAGGAGAGAAGTTCTAGAGAAAAGGAACTAAAAGGAAATGTTGATGTTGGGGTTCGACCTAGGGTCCCAATATCATGAAGACTAAAAATAAAGTCAAGGAAAAATGTAAGTATTGTCCAAGGGATTCGAACTTGGGTTCCCTTGCCCAAATTTTCGTATTGATACATAAGTCATACGTGAATTAAATGTTCAAGAATAATTCCACCTACTTAGATCAAAATCGAAATCTTGGCATATATACAAGATACATAAGTCTTGTACTACATAATCTTAGGAAGATTTGAGTCACTTAACGAACTATGAATGAAGCCTCATGGCTTGTATGTATAGACCCATATGTCTAGTATACGCTTAAAAATAAGTGAACCTAAGATGTATGTAAAGAAACGAAGAAACCCTATAAGGGTTAAGTAAGAGCGTGAAATACACAAATGGCCAAGTACATGGCATATGATGAAATGAACTTTCACGTAAAATGGGGTGAGTAATTATGAAGAGCAATTGTGCTAATGTTAATGAATGTGGTGACAACATGATATGAGGCTAATGTAAAAGATGAGAACAATCTCAAATGAGCCTAAGTAATTGTTACCAAAACGTACTCACCTATGAGAGTGTAAAGTTAATGAAGAGACCAGTCTCTATGAACACTCTAATAAAAGTATTGAGATTAACACACTTAATACTAATGATGAGATGAGAAATCATCTATTGAGCTATGATTTCCTCATACTAGAAGCCAGCTTCCATGACGTATGAGTTGAATCTAATGGAACTTTATACTGAGCACCGATAGACTAGCTATGAGCGGTGATGGCTTCTTTTGGGAAGGGCGGAGGTTCACGTAACTCTCATGAGATGAGACTGTCCGGCTTGCCGGGTATGGGTCTCCTTATATCTCCTGGTCTTCGAACCTATACTGCCAATATAGGGATCTGGCGGGGTTAAATTCCCATGTACGCTAGCATGTTTTGGGTCACCTTGGCCGGTGATTCCATCTCTTTTTGGTGTGGAGGAGACACTGAATTTCATGATGCTCACATGATCTATGTCTGTTAAAGTTAAAGTTTCCAATGAATGAATGAGGCCAGCCTCAAATGAAGCACATAATGAAATGAATGATACCAAAGGTGTTAGAATAGGATAATCAAAAGGTGAGTTAGATTCAAGTAATGACATTAGGTCATTCTTGGTCATTGCACAACAAACCTAATGAAAGTCTTGAACTACATCCTAGGTATAGCTGGTGTTTACACTGGCCTATGAACGAAATGAAATGGAGTACGTATGAATGAACGAAGTAGACTCTGTGTTTGCTAATGAAGACTCTCTAGTTGAGGTCCCATCTGTTGAGCCCTCATTTCTGGGATGTCTTAATGTTAAGTCCATGATTCCGAGGTCTCATGGCATATGAATGAATGATATTAAAGGAGTTATGTGCTACATACAAAGTGTGTTGTAAGCTATATGATATGTGCTACGTGTAAATGTTATGTGCTGTTTGTAAATGTGAAAAGTATGATGATGTATGTTATTCTCATGGCATAAGCTTCCTATTCCAAATCTGGAAAGCTCACTGACTTTCCTAATCCAAATTTAGAAAGCTCATTGACTTTCCTAATCCAAATTTGGGAACCTCCTAATGTCAATTTGGCAAGTCCACTGACTTGACTTACAAAAATCATGTCGTTAGGAAAGAGCTATTCTTTCTCATGCATGTCCTTGGTGTGTGCTTGCATATACCCATACTTAGTACAAGTGTGTACTAACCCTATACATCTATACTATTTTAGGTGCAGGCACAGGTAGGCGATAGAGCTACAGGATCATTGTTGCAGCTATTCGGACGTCAGCATTCATCCGGAGTTTGGTAGGTCCTCATGCTTTCGAGGATGCTACTGTTTTACATTCCAGCTTAGTTTTAGAGTTGAGCTAGTGGAGCATGTTCCACTATTGTTTCTTTCCTGTTTTGATTCATACTTTGTATTGGACCATTTTGGCAATTATACAATTAAGATTTATTGAACTATTCCTTTCATTTGATTATCTCTTAATGTTAGATGGTTGATGGTGAACAAATTACGAATGTATTAGAAATGTTTAGTAAGCAATATCTAGAAACAAAAAGTTTCAAATTTTCCACTAAAATTAACCTATGTAAAGTAAGAATGACGTAAGTAGGCTTGTCTGCGACCTCTGAGAGGTCAACGACGCCGGTCTCGTCTGGGGTCTAGATTCCAGTCGTGACAACAAGGCCATGTGGGCGATAAATAAACTAAAGATGGATTGGAATGAAGCAGTGGAAGAGAGACTTAACGGGCTGAATAAGCTTGATTAGTTTCACCTAAAAGCATATGAAAGTTCAACCATCTACAAAGAGAAGATGAAGAAGTACCGTGACCAAAAGATTGAAAAGCGAGAATTTGCGATTGGGGACTTGGTGATTCTATTCAACTCTAGGCTACGCTTGTTTCGGGGCAAACTCAAGTCCAAGTGGAATGGGCCATCCCTTATCACTAAAGTGTTCCCACATGGAGCGGTTGAGTTGGAGAACAAGGAGGGTACAAAGTTCATTGTAAATGGTGAAAGAATCAAGATCTACCTTGGGCATGCGTAGAGTGTCCATGAAGTTGTTGAGGCATATCACCTTGATGAAGTCTGAGTAATCAAAGATCTTGTGTAGTGCCGCGAGGTTAAATCAAGCGCTTCTTGGGAGGCAACCCAAGGTGTATCCTCTAGCCAACAATAGGTTTTTCTTTTCTTTGTAGGAATAGTTGCATTCTCTTGTTTCGTTTTTGTTTTACTTATCTTCATGCATTATTTTTTAATGTGTTGGCTAGAGATTAGTTTAGGGTCCATGTCTCAAAAGTGTCCAAAAAAAATCACAAAAAGAATAGCTTAATGGGTATTCAATGTGAAGGGACCAAAACCAAGATTTCTGCAGAAAATGTTCTGGTGCATAGATCTACGGACCCCATCGACGGGCCATCGTTCCATCGACGGACCGTCGATGGTGTCCGTAGATCCCAGGTATGTCATGTAATTTTTTTTTGTTGTTGTGTAATCGACGATCCGTCGACTGACTTATGGACCGTTAACGGGGTGTCGTAAGTCCAAAGAACAGTGACCCGACCCAGCTGGTTATATTAAAAGAAAATTGTTCAAGTAACCTCCAAAAATCTTTTCAAATTCTTTCCCAGCCGTTTCCCTCCCCTTATTTCCTTCCTTTCCCACAATATCTCCATAACTCCCCCTTCCTTTTTCAATAGAATCTCCAAAACTCCCAAAATCCCCAAACTCTCAAAACCCTCTCCTTCCCAGACTCTACTTCTTTCTCTTGATTTTTCCGGTCGGTGTTCAAAGGCGGGCACGTAGGTTGTTGAAAATATCACTCACCCAATAACCCCACTACGATTTTCCGGTAATTCAATGCCCTTTGCTTAATGAATTCTCATTCATTTGCTATTGGATACGAAGATTGGATTGTGGGTCTTGACTTAGGTACGAAATTGTATGTGTTTGCTTGTTAAATAGTTGATAATACGTCACTTAGAATGATAGAAAGTGAATGGGTGGTGGTGTAATCTGCTTAAACTATAATTGTTAACTTTCCGACTTAGGGTTTGGTAACATCGTAGAGTCCTAGATTGAACCTTGCGAAATCAAAACCCTAAGGATGAAGAATTGGTCTTGTAGTTGTTGTGTTGTGTTGGGTAAACATATGCGGGTCTAAGAGATGTCCAAATTTGTCACTAAAAACAAGGTCTGAAAGTTGTCTTTGACCAACAGAACGAGACCCCGTCTACGGACCGTTGGTTGATCGACGAGCCATCGATGGGGTCCGTCAATTGATCCACCTTAAAATTTCTGAACTCTGAGACGAAGAAAGTGGACGGTCCGTCGAATTATCGACGGGCCGTTCTGCACGTCTGTCGTTTCTAACTGAAACCCTGATTTATGAAAGCTTAAAAATTATTCTAAGTGTTAGACGACGGAAGTGAATTACAGTTCGTCGACTGATCGATGGGACATTCTACACGTCCATCATTTCCAACTGAGAGGTCTGTAGAATGAAGACTAAAAATTTCCTTAAGTGTCCAACGACGGACCGTCGACTAATCGTCGGGCCGTCGATAGTGCCCGTCAAGCAGTACTGCAGTTCTTCACTAGACTGTGATTTGTGTTTCATTTTTCTTGTTTGATTGTTTGTCTGTTTAGTAAGATTGCTATGAGACTAACAACTGTGTAACAGGTACATATGGTCCCTAAAGCGAACATCGTTCATTCCAGGGGCACATTCAACTTCGTAGCACCATCTCGTCGGATGATTGGCACTTCCGACGATGAGCGGGATCATGAAGACGTGCCCCCAGGCACCCAGACCCCTACACCATCTGCAAGATCCACTCGGGGCACCTCAAAGAAGGTGGCTTCTGGCGTAGTTACTGCCTCCTAGTCTGATAAGGAGCGCACACTAACCGTCACACCATCTGGGTCTGCTTCGGGTTCTGATGGAGCATCTGGCTCCGAAGCGGTATCAGATTCAGAGTCGTCCCACTCTACGGGGTCGAATGAGGTCACTGCCTCCTGTTCCGGATCACTTGGAGCCACTCACCCAGAGATGCCTGCCCGCCATGCCTCGTCTGATGAGGCCCATAGTTCGGAGTTTTCTCCGGCACCCCATGATAATGTCCCTGCACCGATTCCTGATGAGCCTAACCGGTAGTGCATCGATGGTCAGTATCAGATCTACAGGGACACAAAGCTGCTGAATTACAAGATGGTGATGACTCGGTTGGTGACAATCAAGAAGAGAGTTCTTACAGGGAGTCTTCACACAATCCCTGATGTGCATAGCTTGTTTACCCACCACAGGGTTGAGTGGATGGCTAGGAGTCAGGGGTCATATAGCGAGGAGGTTGTTAGAGAGTTCTACGCCTCATATGTGGCGACTCTCAGAGGTTCTTTGGACAGGTGGGTGAAACCTGTCAAACAGGACCCACTCACAGAGGTTTTAGTTTGAGGCAGTCGGGTGGACATTTCTCCTACTTCCGTACGCCGCTTCCTGTACGGTGTACCCACTGGTGTTACAAGGGATCCCCTTACTCCGGAGTTTCATTGTAGGTGGAATTTGGTCAAGAGTGGCCAGTTTAAGAGGAGAAAAGATCAGAGAGAGTCCACCAAGAGGTGGATTGCACAAAAGACGTCCATTGACAGTGAGGGAGCACACTGGGTGTTGGACCCCAGAGGCCTTATCAGAAAGGCCAACCTCACTTTCACAGCCAAGTTCTTCTGGGTGTTAGTCCGGCACCGCCTATCTCCCACGGCATCAGATAACATTCTTACATGAGATAAAGCGGTATTGGTTGCGGTATTGGTGGTCTGGTTGGAGATCGACTTCACGAAGTTATTGATCTAGATGATCCATGGGATGGATTTTAAGACCTCTACTACTTACCCATTCACCTGTTTGATCTTCCAGTTATGCAGGGATACTAGAGTGCTCATTTGGCACTGTGATGTCCTCCGTACTACAACCGGGACTATGGATATGGGTCTCATCAAGGATGAGGCCAATGTGGCGGCACCTCGGAGAGGGCCTAGAGTTGAGTTGCAGCCACTGAGTGAGAATTTAGCGCATATGGTAGAGCTATCCCAAGGGGCTGATACTGCAACTTTAGAGCCTAATGAGACCACCCCGGCCGAGTCTGCTCATGGCACTAGTAGAGAACCCAGTTCCTCCCGGTCTACTCCACCGTCTGCAACACTGGTCCCGATAGCTAGGGTCCAGAAGTTAGAGGCCCAGATTGCCACCTTGCTGCATCATATCCATCCGTTGATGCAGAAATCCATTGTCGAGGCTAAGGACCAGAGTGAGAAAAGGGTGGCCCAGCAGAAGAAGCGGAAGATTAAGGCGGATCACCAGCGCCTTGATGCATTTGAGTTACGGGTTCTTGCATGCCCAACCCCCACCATTGACTTGACTACTCTTCAGGAGGCGGTGGAGAGTTTGCGGGTGGATGTTGACGGTATCCAGGAGATGAGGAGACATGAACCTGAGACTGCACCCGTTGAGCTAATGGAGGACACAGTGCTTGCTACACTATTCACTGCCCCCACTGCCCCGTTGCCTAAGCCACGTGAGCATGCCAAGAGGCACCGTTCCAGCTGCACCACTGAGGGAGAGAATTCTCGTGCAAGGAATAAGGAGCGGACGGACCTTGAGGCTGCGAGGAGAGCCTTGTTGATTGATGAAGAGACCCGTCAGATTAGGGCTCGAGAGTTGGCTGTTGGGGCATCTAGTTGTAGACTTGAGGATGTTAGAGGAGCACTAATGAAGGTTTGAAGATTGTTGTGGGCACCACTGAGGGTGTCCCTACTACAAAGATTGCGGGTTCTGGGAAACCGGACCCACCTTCTTGTTGATCTTCGGCGCTATGCGCCTCAGGTTTGCTTCACCTACCACCCTATCTTAATATTTTTTATGCATAGGGGAGGGGTAAATGGAAAGTGAGTGTTAGGGTGAAGTCTGAGTATCCCAATCACGATCATCTATTAGGGGTTTCCTTGCCTATGTTCTTTTGCCCCAAGAGACTAATTACTTTCCTGTTGAACCGGCATGTCGTAACTTTTACAAAGTATTAAAGTGAAATATGAAGCATGATATTAAACATGAATGATCTCATTCTAAGAAAAAGCTTGCATGAATAGGTATAAAGAAGTTGAATGTGTTAGCTCTAATATGACATGGACATGCACCCACTGCATGACCCTCAATCTAACACTCAAACTAGGTGTCCGACAATCTGATAGGGTAGCGAGGTGTCAAAAGAGTGTGAGGAAGTTTGATTGTTCCACTGTTGGTACCTATCTAGAACTTGCCCGGTTAGTCCTGCAAAAGGAATATGCGTTAGACAACTAGGAAAGGATCATATGCCCTTGTTCAAATTAGCAAACATCTAGCCTAAAGTAAAGTGAACCAAATGAATTTGTTATCCCTTTTTTATCCAAATATGTTGAGCCTATAATAGACCTTTATTTTCTTCACCAACTCACCTTCCCTGCGTATAATGTGTTGGCCCTGGCCCTCCTTGGACATGTGCACCTCGACTTAGGTCAAAAGCCTAAGTCGAGGGTGGCTAATACAGAAACTAACCTTGTCTTGTACCTGCCAACCTTTGGTAATGTGTACCTCAACTCATGGCAAAGCCATGAGTTAAGAGTGGCTATTATGAGTGATGACCCAAAAAGTTGGTATGAAAAGAGTAATGTGGAAAAGAAAAGAAAAAGTGATCAAGAGTGGTGACTTAGTCAAAATTATCAATTGAATTAAAAAAAGAGAAAAGAAAGAAAAAGAGTTGAACAAAAAGAGGTAAGAGTCAGTTCCACAAAGAACAAAGGGGAAAGCATGGTAAAGATGAAAATAAAAGAAAAGTAGGGCATAAGAGATAATGAAAGAGGTAGAACACTTAGTCGTAATGTCAAGGAGGGCAAAAATTCACTAAAATGTACCCATACGTACAATACTAGACCCTGAGCCTACGTTACAAGCCAAGAAAATCCTATCGTGATCCTAAGAGTCTAATGTGGTGAATTTAAGTAGTGAAAATAAAGGCAAGCCTATGGCGACAAGTACTAACTAGGTGTGAATTTGTTTTGAGCATGAGTGTTGAATAATGATCCTTATACTCAAAGTTAAAATCACTGTGCGAAAAAGGAGGATATCTATTGAAGTGAGGGTACTAGTTGCAATATAAAAAAGTTGGTACCTTGGCGAGAGGCAAAAGAGTACAGGTGTCGATGCATGGTGAGTTTATGTCATGATCAGATCCACATGAGCGAGCTTATCAAGCCTAAGAGTAAAAGTATGCACTAAAGCAACGAACAAGTTGGGATTGATAGCTATGTGATTGCAAAAGCTCAAAAGAGGATACTTTTGTTCAAAGTGTTGTGTTGAGTCATAGAGCGTCGCTTGAGGACAAACAACGAATTTAAGCTGAGGGTGTTGATGTATCGTGGTTTCACGGTACTTTTAATGTTTTTTCCTTAAGTTTAGTGTGTTTCTAGAGCCTTTTTGTAGAAGATTTAATATGTTTTTATCTTTTTTTTTTTGCAGGAAAGGTGTCCAAAACCAAAACGTAGAAGGCAGCTGAGATTTATTGTAGAGGTGACCCACAAAGGCCATCACCGGCCCGTCATTCCATCGACGGACCGTACATGGTTACCGTCGATTGACAGTTCAGGCATCTGGAGAAACTCGGGGAAATCTGACCAAGTGTGGGGAAATCAGTCGATTGACCGTCCTGTAAAGCGTAGATCTGATAAGAGAATGTCCCTATACCTGAAGTTGAATAAAATCTAAGTATGGAACGACGGAAGGCATCGACAGACCGTGTTGTTGGTCCGTCGATTGGATCAAAGAAGATGCTAGTTGAAGGGTAAAAAAAGATGCTAAGTTTGGACTTACATAGGCAGTCGACGGTACGTCGTTTCATCAACGTACCGTCTGTGGGGGTCGACGATTGAAGCCGCGTTTTTTGGACAACTTTCCTTATTTGAATTCCTTTTAATGTAGGACAATATTTGTTATAAATAGGGTGTAAAACCTTGTTTTTTGGGGTTGGATTCTATTACTACTTTTCTTAGTTTGTTTTTGGAGATTGAGTTTTTTGCAACTTTAGCATTAATTGAAATTTCCGGATTTGGTTTTCAAGTGAATTCTTATTGTTTCAAGTTGAATTTCTGAATTTTCTTCGAATTTGTCAAAGTAAGTTCATGATTTATTGTTTATCCAATATGAATTGTGTTCTTCTATGCATGGGTAACTAAATCCACAACTAGGGTTGTGGAAACCATGGGTGATTAACAAAGTAGACTTAGCTTAATAACAATTCTCAAATAGGTTATTGCATGCATTGATAATTCTTTCGCTTGGAATTCGTTTTAACTAGTACACGCGTTAGAACTCGCCTTATTAATATTTGTTGGACCAAGGAGGTAGTTATTAGGAAAAGAATTATCAACATAGATTAAGTGGGATACTATCTAATAGGCTAGTTTTGATTCGTGCGAATTAATAACTAAGCCATACATCAAATATGATGCTTAATATGAAGTAAAGGTAAGCGTTAGTAAGTTAGACACACGTAGCTGGACCAAGGTACGGGGTGGAATTCTCTAAATGTTGGACTAAAAATTTATAGATACCTAACTTATCACTTTGCATGCAAAACACTAGGGAAGAATTGTTACAGCTAGGGATACGGCGTTATGAACCTATGGGGAACACTTACACCCTAGTTTCTCTCACAACTTGATAAACACTAAAGATTTACTCCTGTTAATTGTTTTACTTAAAGATAACACAAGACATTTGTTTCAAACAAATCCCCCCCCCCCTTTAATTACCTGTTTTCGGAAAGGACTTGACTAAATAGAAGTAATCGTACATTGAAGTTAAGTCTAAACCATCTTCCTCGTGGGATCGACCCCAACCTAATAGTTGGGTTCTTTACTTGATACGACCGCTTATACTTCTTTAGGGAGGTATAATTTGAGTGTATCAGTCATGTGCTCACATGTTCATATTTCATATGTGTACTCATTGCATGTTAGTCTACCTATCCATGCGATATAACACTCTCTTACTCAATGTGATTTGTGTTTTGTAGTTCATTTTCTTTTATGTAGACACATGTCTTATAGTCTACTAGCTTACATATTGTATTTCTTAGCTTTAGTACTCATGCATGACATGCCTCGTGTGTTCACCACATATTTCTATATCTTAATGCCAGAGTATTATATGCTCCCTTTTGTGCTAGTTTGATAGTGTGTCATACTTAATGTGAGTTATTTATCCGTATTCTATGCCCCTATGTGCTTATTGACTTGAGTTTTCAAAATTTTGGAAAAATGTTTCCTCGTATCATGATGTAGTGATGACTTTGACAAGAAAAGGTTGGGCATATATGTAAATTTTATTACAATCATAGATAAATAACTTACAATAATGCCTTATTAGAAGGTGCAACATAACACTTTAGAGTTTATATTAACAGCTATGCGTTCTTATAAGACTTTCCTCTAAAAAGCATCAGGAGATAAAAGAGAAGGGAAAGTAGTGCCCCGATCAGTTAGGCTTATGATTTTTTGTGTTCGTTTCATATACAAAGATTTTGGGAGATACTATGGTTAATCTTGATTGTTAAGGGACGGAAGCTAAGTTCAAAATGTGTAACCTCCATTGAAGTATCGTGGAAGGAATATAAAGTAGGCGGAGCCCATCGGTAGCTCCTTAAAGTTTGCACCAACTTTCACTTAGATACCTTAAATGGGGTTTGTTCATTTTAGACACCCCATGTCATGGTCCATTGTGTATTTTGACACTTTTTGAATTATCAATCAAATATATAAAGTGTTTGTAATACACTCGTTGATGACGTGTCAAAATGACGAATTAAATAAAGACGCGTGGCATATATGTAAGAAAATAATTAACAAATAATGATTTTTAGTACAAAAAATAAGTGACTGAGTGAATAAAATGTGGAATTTTCGCCCAAAAAAATTTAAAAATGAAATAATCCCACCCCACCCAAATCATCTTCTCCACCCCACCAACCCCAACCCTTGTGTTTTCTCCACTCCTCCCCAACTCACCCAACATCTTCTCCGCCTTTACCCACCCTAACCCCTACATCATCTTCTCGAGTGGAATAACAAACCCACACATATCCCTACTCAAATCTAATTTGAGATTATTCATGAATTTGTGACTTTCCATTTTTCTTCTTCTTTAATGTAGCAGGGGTTTTGACATTTCTTCTTTTAATTGTTATTATATCATTATATTATGATTCCAATGTGTTGAAATTCATTTTTTTATTAGAAGCATTATCAAATTTATTTCTCCACAAAAGGAGTTTAAGTTTTGGGAGATGATGGCTGGAAAATGAGGAAGAAGATGAAAAACAATAAAATAAAAATGATTTAACAAGTCTTTTCACATACCCGTAATGAGTGTATTACACTCTCTATGACATGTCAGATAAAAGTATCAAAATGACATTGCGGGATATGACATGAGGTGTCTAAAATGAATAAAACTTAGTTGAAGTGTCTAAATGAAAATTGATGTCTACTTAAAGGGGCCAGCGATGGGTTCTTCCTATAATGTAACATAAGATACTTGGAATAGAAGATGGTAGAGATCCTAAATACCCCTCCTCATCCTAAACATCAACATAAGGATCTCAGATCATGTGGTCCCATTATATGATCATAAATCCTACTAGCATTTGTTCATTTGATATTTAATTTGCATGTCCTGTGTTTAGGTATATTATAGTCCTTATTTGTATAAGTTATAATTTTGTATATTCTGTGAATTACACAGTCAAGAAAGGGGTTTAATTTTTGTCATATTATTATTTTATGAACCATATCTATTGAGACTTCATGCTAGACTCGTTTATACGTGTTTTAGGTTAGTCGATGGATTTTAGATAGTCTTATTTATAATGGGAACTCTCGCAAATCTCGAAATGAAATTCCAAGGTGAACTAAACTATCAGCTTCATCCATCATTCGAGGAAGAATGATCATAAGGGGGGAGGATGTAACTCCCCGTATTCTACATGTGGTTGTTCTATTTATACGACACTTATAAATTGCCTTGTGGTATATTTATGAACTCGGTTTCCTATGCGACTAGTGACAATAGAATAGGTTTAAAGTGAACTGTTCATAGATTTTAGCGACACGATTAAGTTGACGTCGATGGAAGAATTTAAAATAGAAATCATAAGGTGGTATTTGAATCTAGAGTTGAATTTGACATAGTGTCTATAAGTTTTAAGTTAAGTTACAGGTATTATGGTCTAGAAATGCAATAAAATATTGAGGTGCTTGCTTGACTTCAGTAAGCTAGTAGGTGACAATTAGGTGGATCACCTACTTTGACTTATTGATCGACCAGCCAAAGGACCAAGTAGGTGCATCACCTACTAAGACTCATTTGACCATGTTAATGGGTCAAGTACACCACCTATATCTGGCCCAAGTTGAATCAAAAATAAGGGGAAAATGGATATTCAAGGTCCAATCTTTTCAAGCCCAGAAGAAGTAATTTGAATGGAAAAGTAGGCGCATCACCTACTTAAATGTGTGGCCTAAGTTAAAGACACATGTTGGCTGCAAATGATATATAAGAAAAGTGGCAAAAGAGAACCTACTAAGGTAAAAAATCTGATACAATTATCTCATTTTCCTCTTATCCAAAGTTTAAGCTCTCAAGTTCATATATTTCTCTCTCAAGATGAAGCAGCCACCCAACTTTCCCACTAAAGGTTCTAAATATTGTCACATTGTTTCTTCCAAAGCAGCCACAAGATCACCTTCTCTCCTCTATTGTTTCAAGTATATTGGACAGTTCTTCAAAGGGAGTGAACTAGAGGTAGCTATATGTGTTGGAAGCCAAGGTTCTGCCACCCTCTTCCAAAGAATAAAACAAGGTTACAAAAACAGTAATATAAGGATAATGAGGGATTTAGATAGCCAAGGTAAGGGCGCTGCCACAACCCTTAATTATTAGCTTATTTGAGAATCCCAGACTTACTTGTTTATTGCAACTCATGGGATGGTGATTTAAAATCATAAATTCAGGTCTTTTGATTATTTTTGAGTGTTTAGGACTGCTATTGTATTGATTTGTTTATGGGAGGTCATGGAGATACTTAAAGAATGATTGCAGAAAGTATTAGGGCAGATTTATAAGCTATGGTGAAGCACAATTAAATTAACGTTTTGGTAAACTCACTACCCGTTTCATGGGAAGGTTGTTTTGTGTAAATAACTATAACCGACAAAATTTGTGAATGAAAACAATCAATTAGAAGAATTATGGGTTGGCTATTGTTTTGATGAGTTGAAATATCCCGAGTTGATTGGTAAGCTGCTAATATTAGCCTTAATGATTCATTGTTGTAGATGAAGACAATGACGTTAAAGAACATGTTGAAATATTATAAGTTATACGAATTGAGAATTGAGGTATGTAAGGCTATTCAATTTCCTATTTCTTTGGCATGAATCCGACAATTGCATTACAAAAAGTAAGCTTTCTATGTGTCCTTGGTAGTGATTTATCCATACTTGCAGTTCCTACTCCCTAGAGAATTTAAGTGAGTACTCTAATATGAGTTTGTTACTAAATGTGCGTTCTTATTCTACCAACCATAGGTTTAATCTTGTTTCATCGTCAAAGTACCCCTGGCACGGATTTCCCTTATATAAATCAAAATGATCCCTGATTACACGTGGTAAAATCTTCCTATATCATGCCAACTTTCTTCAATCATTTATAGATATGTCATCTTGTCACATGTTCATATGTTTCATTTCTTGGTTATTACTCCCATTGTGTTAGACTATAATGTTACCTCACAGGATCACTACTTGCTCTATTGTACATTTATCTGTACTTACTTGGAATATGTATCTGTCCTTAAGTCAAATCTGTCCACGTTCTACCTTGGTTCCACTTTCATGTATACGTTTTATTTGATATTAGTTAGTGGGTATTTGGCTACCATGTAGAGTTCAAAACTCTTGGTTGAATGTTAGATGTCTACACTTGCTATATGCTTCAATTTGAGATGTCAAAATACTTACTGAGTCATATAAGCTCCTAACTATTAAACGGTCATGTCACATTTGCCTCCTATGTCATTGTTATTTTTGTATGTCCATATTCATATGTCTTCTACTACTGGTTCATAGTTCCAAATATAAATAAGGATTATGACCACCAAAACAGCAATCACAAATAAGTTATGAACATCAAAAGAACAATCTCAAAAGAGTTATGAACATCAAAACAAAAATCTCAAATATTAAAGAATCTAAGTTAAGCAATCTGTATAATTATGGGTGGCAGCTCAGGGGTGAAAGCCTAGCATGAGCCGATCTCAATTGGTATAAGAGGGTGACAGCTCAGGGGCGAAAATCTAGCATGGTGGATCCCAATTTGTGGAATTATGATGACAGCATACCCAGGGGAAAATTCCTAGAACGAGCCATCTTCTTATACCGCTGATCAGCTGGTCATTTGTATCATATGTCTTATAAGATTATAAAGTACAGAAAAGTAAAGAAAAGATGTAACATGCACGATTCCACAAGTACAAGCAAAGGTGGTTTCTAATCCTTATATATTGGAATTTGGTTTCACTTAGCTCCCATTTTACATTTGGTTGTGTTATACCTTACATATTCTGTACCTTCGTTCGTACTGACGGTCCTTATTGGGATGCTGCATTTCATGCTGCAGGTACATGTACTTAACTAGTAGATCTCCCCGATAGAAGAAATTGATACTCAACGGTTGTTGGTGAGCTCCATGTTGATTCAGGGCTTTGTAGAGTCTTTATTATGTGTATTTCATAGTGGTACAGTCATGGATCCTAGTAGAGGATTTGTAGACATTATAAAGTTGTCATATGTATTCATAGTTTCACTTGTCACATGTATCGGTTCAGCTAGTCAACATATGTTGTATATGTAGTTTTTAATTAGTAAATATATCTGCATAGTAGTTGTTTACCTTCTCATCATAAGTGACTCGTAAAACATGTATTCATATATATGTTATTCTCACAAACCTATGATGATGGTCAATGCAAAATTTTATTAGTTAAATGCATTAATGTATATATTTATTTCAATTTGATGAAGTTCAATCATGTAATAAGTCTTATTTCACTAATATTACCTAACACACAATATTTACTTTGTATTTTTCTTGCATCTAACCAAATGTTTTGTAAAAAAACTCTGAATATTTTAAAATAATATATTTTGAAGTTAGATGATCTTGTTAACTTGATAATACATTTTTGACATATAATACTTTAATTTAAATACAAATATCTACCCAAATATATATTCATTAATAAAAAATTTTATGCATTAACATTAACTATTAAATAAATAATAAAAATTAAACTAATATAAACATAAATTGGCGTTAATTGTAGTCATATGAACCTTTCTTAGTCTAAAAAATGAAATATAAGAAATCGTAAATAAGTAAACAAAAAGGGAAATGTATATATAGTAATAAGTATTTTGAAGAAAACTTAATGAGAGTCTAGATCACATAAGTAGCATTCATAAATAAAGTCATTCTTTTATCTCGAGAAAAAAAAATCGTGAAGATTCTTTAAATTTTAGAAAAGATATTTAGAAACATATATCTACATCACAACATAAATTGTTAACAAAAAAATGAATTAAGGCTACATCATGTTAACTTCATATATTGGAACATTACACACAATTGTATATATTAAGCAATTTTTTTTATTATATCATTAAAGTTATTTTCATCAAGTACTCGAGGTTATGGAATATAGACTCTTTTGGATAAAACAACTTACTTCATCACAATAGTGGTATCTCATATTTCGCAAAATTTCGAACTCACACAATGATAATAAGTCACACCAAAAAATTACGATGCAAGAAGAAGCAGAGTAGAAGATTAAAAAAATTGTGGTTGAAAAATGAGAGGAAACCCCTCTATTTATAGTCAACAAAGGGTATGAACAGATTTTTTTTGTGTTTTATCTAAAAAGTCGTGACCTTTTCAAAAAGTCGCAACTTACTTGAAAAGTCGTAACTCGTACAAAAAGTCTCAACTCATCGAAAATCAAAACCCTTCGGAGAGAGTGGCAACTTATCGAAAAATTCACAACCTATGTAAGGGATATTATAGTAATTTAATATCCTAGACCTAGAAGTCACTAGTACAGAGATTTTTAACAAAAGAGTACAATTCTCAAAAATTTACCTAATATACAAAGTCTTGTCCCACAATCCAGTCACATTAGACCATACCGATTTTTAAAAGCTGCCTTTGAAATGTCACACTCTCTAACCTTCAACTCATGATACCTATATATAAGATCAATCATAAAGAAGCTAGTGGCACCTTGAAGTTAGTTCAACATGTTGTCAATTATGGAATGATATGCTTATTCTTAATTTTTACGTTGTTCAACTGAAGGTAGTCGATACACATTTTCTGGGAATCGTATTTATTACATATGAAAGGATTATGGAACCCAAGGGAAAGACTAAATATGATGAATCTGTTATTTTGAAGGTGTTTCATTTTTTATGCCAAACTATAGAAACTTTTATTCAACCAAATAGCACATGTACACCACTAGTTTATTTTGGACTCCAGAACTATTACTCAAGAGATCACCTATATATAATTATAGAAATTAGTCTAGACACAGATAAGTATTTAATTGATCAAGAATTGGTTGCCACTTCGGTAGAAAATGTCCTCTAATATGGAATTGGAGGAAAATTTCATTCAATCTCTTGGCAGCAGGTTTATTGTTGTGAGAATCGCCTTAAATACCTTTCACTCCAAATGTGATAGAAACTGGTTGAATATAACCAACCCAATAATTCTGCGTCTTGTCCACTTCTACGCGCTCTATTCGATATCCATTGTAGTTCATCTTCCCTGCTTCCTATTTCTCTAGGAATTTTCATCCATGTCGAGAGTGAAACCCATACCCTTGTAGAACATCCACACTCGAAAAGAAAATGACTGAGTAATTTTGTAGAGAATGTGTTACACAGTACCTAACTAGTAGGAACAATTATACTCTATTTTCTTAATCTGTGAACTGTTGAAAGTCTTTGATAGACGTTGAGCCATAATATAAGTTAATGTCTTGGCAACATACCTTTTGAAAGTGTGAGGAACTTCTATGGAACTTTTGGGAATCGTGGTTGGAATAACTTGTACATGTACTTGATACTAAGCACCCCTTGCTGTGAATACTTTTGTAGCTCATTAACCATATTCATATTTGTTAACCATTTTCAAACCTCAACGATATTTCTAACAAGCCAACATTCTTGTTTAGGAATTGGTGACTTATCCAGAGATTTGTCCTTGATGTAGAAGTTGTTAATCCAATGAACCAATAAATTGTCTTTCTTTACATCCACGACCCATAACAGTTTACATATAGCTTCCTTGTTGCATAGGTTGTAGTTTAACAAACCTAGGCCTCCAAAAGATTTGGGCCAACATAAGGTTTCCCAAGACATCAAAGCTCTTTTAGTAATCCCTGTCCATAAGAAAGTATGAAAAATACTAGTGACCAATTAGACCACTTTCTTCGACAGGAGGAACACTTTAGCCTAATACGTCTACATCTCGAATATCACACTTTTGATCAGTTGAATTCGACCACCATAATATATACACTTTGTTGTCCAAAATTTAATTGTCGTGGTCTTCTCTCCACTAGTGGCAAACATTGAAATATAGTGATATTCCTTGAGGACAAGGGAACTCAAGGTATTTTAAAGAAATTTCTCCAAGTCTAAAGTACATTTCATATAATAGTTTGATTTTTCAATTCTTCGGATACTTAAGTGATATATATTGAGCTTTTGTACAAATTGTCCTGCAACCCCAAAATCTCCAAAAATTGATAGAAAGCTTGTAGTAGTAGTAGTTGGAAAGAGTTTTTATCAGCTTTATTGAATATTATAAGATCATCAGCAAAAAAAATATTTACAAGATTAACTTTGATGCAGTTAGGATGGAATTTAAAGTTTGGGTTCAATAGGAATTGTTTCAGGAATATGTTAACGTATTCCATTGCTGATAAAAATAAGTACGGGTACATGAGGTCACCTTGCCTTTGACCATTAGTTCCTTGGAATTTTTGAGTGAGACTTCCATTCATTAATAAAGAGTAGTTATAGTCGTAACACACTCCATTTAGAAATTAACAAATTTGATTGGGAAACCAAACTCCAGCAATGCAATTTTAAATAAATTCAAATGAGTTATTCATAGGCTTCCTTATATCAATCTTAATAAGGCATATAGGGAAGAATCCTTCTTCGTAATATAACCTTTAGCCAATTCATGTCCTACTATGACATTGTCGACTATAATCCTACCAGAAATGAAGCCTGCATGACATTCTCCAACCAATTTTTCAACCAATTTTTTGAATCTACTCGTTATTAATTTATAAATAATTTTTACAAGGTTGTTCAGGAACAAATAGGCCTATATTCCTCGACATAAATTCGATTTTTAACCTTTGGAATCAAGGTTATTGTGGTATAGTTAATCATCAATAGACCACTTTCAACATTTTGCCAAATCCCTTGATACCTCTTTTACTAAGGTGAGTTGTTGAAATCTTGTCCAGTAGTAAACATCCTTTGCCACTTCTATATTTTGATAAGAAATCTCTACAAAGTTGAATAACGATAGAGACCCAAAACAATTAGGGATAAAAGAATTGTGATATGTTTTATTAATTATAAAAAAGTAAGATTTACAAGATATTTATACAAGTTATTAGAGTCCTAATTATCTACTGATTTCAAGCTAATGACCGTTATCCATATTGGGAAATTCCTAATTTGGTGTTGATAAATAAGGTATAGTCAACACCCTCCCTCAAACTAACGTTGTGTATAATAAATCATGAGCTTGGACAACAAATAATTTTGTCTACTTCTTGACATGAAATTTGTAAATAAATTAGCCAGTTGATCTTTAGAGGATATATACTTTAGTCTAATACTCCAATCTTCAACAAGTTCTCTAATGTAACATCTATGTTCTTGGTGTTTTCATGATGGATGGGGTTTGTTGCTATTCTGATTGCACTAGTGTTGTCGCCATACAATGTGGTTGATCCTTTCATTTCGATGCACAGTTCTAATAGCAACCTTTACAACCAAATAATTTTAGAGTCATGACGCCTTTGAGCATACACCCTGGGCGGGATTGTCACTCGAGAACATATATTGGCCCCAAGGGAACCCTTGTCCTGACTTACTTACTCAACGGAAGACTTAACTTATCAAAGATAGCTCATATAGAACTTAAAATGTAATAAAGAAAAAATTCAACTAGCCAATTAGGCAAACTCTAGTCTCCACATAAGATAATGAAAATGAAAAGACTAAAGAACTATAAATAATGGTCTATCAAGCCTCTAAACAAAAGGAATGTCATGACAAGACCCTCGATCATACTAACAACTAAAACAATAAAAGAAACGATAAGAGGATCCCTCCGGAAAGCGAGGAGACACACCAACTGACATTGAGTGCTTAACTAGATCAATGCGACCATGGATGTTGATCTTGATTACCTGTGTGTGCATAAAAAAACAATGCAGACCAAATGACATCAGTTCATTGAATGTACGATTATGTGAGGGGAATACTAAAAATAACATAAACATGAATGGAATCTGAAAGAAACACTTACCTTGACTTTACTCTAATTGTGAAAAACATAACTCAATAAGAAGCAATAAAACACATGCAATGTATAGAAAGCTTTAATAATAGTAGAAAGAAACTCAGTTCATTAAAAAATTCAATAACATACTCAATTTTACTCATGTAATAAGGTAATATAGTTTCTATGGGAGTTTCTCCAATCGATAACAACCACTATGAGCCTAAGTGCTCATACAACGTCTTACCCACACTTTCAAAATTGTCGTATACATTTCTGTCATATTGGACGCCTTAACTAAGTGGATCCACTAGTTTATATTAAAAATCACCAAGGAATCATCTAAAAAATATGATCATTTACTACCCATGATGGTTACATAGTTTATGGAGTCTTGATTCATTATCAACTCATGTCCCCATAACCCTGCTCAATACTACTCCCAAAATGTACTTAGCTCATATGTTTTTTAAATAATCTTCTATATTTGGTCTGACATAATTACTCAAAACTTAGCTTAAAATCTCTCTTTAAATCGATGTTGCCTTTCTTTTTCAAATGTCAAAACATTTCTAACTTTTGGGAATATTTAGTTCGCGTATAATCTTTTAAGAAATGAAATTTACTCTTAACTCTTTAGTCAACACGAAACTTAAGTCCTAAGGGAAGGCTAAAACATTTGTAAAAGTCTTTTGAAAAAATTATGAACTTCGGTTGACTTACTTCTTAACTTTTAGACATGACTCTAAACTATCCTTGAATTGAATTATGGATTCAAGGTTCATGATCTCATCTTTATGGATGATTTAAACATGTCAACATATACCTTAGAGAGTTGGAATCAACTAGAAAACATAGGCATGATACTATGGAACTAGTATGAAAACATGGAAGAAGAATAGTAAGAATTGTCGTCCCTGGCACTTTGAGAGGCGCAAGAGGCAAACCCTTGAAATTCAAAGACAGTATTGGGGTGATCTGGCTTGTGCGGAGCCCCAGAGCCCAAAATTCAGAGACCCTTTTTGGGGATCTAAGAGAGATGACTCCCGAGGACACTCCCCTGGTGCTCCCCAACATTGCTTTGTCGTTTTTCAACTCAACACTCTCTAATTCCACGTGGTTCCTTCCCCAACAGCTTGGAATGAGTTATACCCTAAATATATACTAGATTCAACTCAAAATTTCACCGAAAACATGAATCAAATATCAAGAAAAATTCAACAATACAACCCACAATAATTCAAAAGAATTTAATCAAGAACATAAAGAATTTAATTTCAAATCTTATACTTCACTGAATTTAATCATGATTGGCGCACGGTGGAACAGCCCAATGCAATGTGATCTCACATACCTCGTACAATTGAATCCTTGGAGAATCCACTATACAAACTAGAACATTCTTGTCTTATGTTTTTTCTTCTTGTTTCTCCTATTTTCTCTTTTCTCCAAGCCCTAGCATGAATATAAACTTTTCTTAACTGTCTAATATCTTCTTTGACCCCAATTAAACTCATAAAAATGAATTAAAATAATTGGGTAAGGAAAATACTTAAATACCCTATAAAAATCCCGATTAGACTTTAATTATTTGAATAGCACAACTTCAAATGGGCATATCTCACTCATACGAACTCGAAATTGCACAAACTCAGTGGTGTTGGAAAAATTATTCCAAGATATTTCCTACAATATTTGAAAACTCATCTAAATCATCCTGAGCTAGGCGTTATTGTCGTTTGAAGTTAACCAAAAACTCAATTTAACATACTTAACAAATTTTTCTGATTTCTATATACTTTCCAAAAATGTCTATTTCTATTTCTTAACTTCTTCCTAGTTATTTCAATTTGCAAGATGTCACAGTCTCTACTCCTTTAGAACATTCATCCCTGAATTAGATTACTCTTATTAGACTAAGTGTATAACATAAATAATTCAGTTCAAATACCCAACAAGAAAATCTAACATATCAAGTATACAAATTATAGAGTACTAAAAGAGAATTAGTACCTTGATTTGGAACTTCTCTGGTTTCCAAGAGATATGGATATCTCTTCTTCATATCCTCCTCTGCTTCCTAAGTAGCTTCCTCAACAAACTGATTACTCAAAAAAACTTTGACTGATGCTACTTCCTTAGTCCTCAACTTGAAAACTTCGCGATCTAGAATCTGGACAAGAATCTCCTCATAAGATAAATATCATTGATCCCAATATCTTCAGTTGGTTTGATTAATGAACGATCTCCCATGAACTTCTTCAACATGGAGATATGAAATACCGGATGAACTGCGGCTAACTCTTGTGGTACTCCAACTCATAAGATACTTTACCTACCATTTTTGATATTATGTAAGGGGCGATATACTGTGGACTAATCTTCTCCTTCTTAAAAAATCTTACAACACATTTCATGGGCGAAACTTTCAAATGTAACCAATCATTTTTTTAAAATTCTAACTCAATTATTCTAACATAGTTGTAGGATTTATTATGACTGAGATATTTTCAACCTCTCTTGAATCACTTTAACCATATCCATAGCTTGATGATCTAAATGTGTTCCTATCAACCCTGCTTCACCAACTTCAAAACAACTAAAATGAGATCTATATCTTCTACCATAATGATATTCATAAGGAGTAATTTGTATGTTAGAGTGGGAACTATTGTTGTAAGAAAATTCAATAAGATGTAAGTGATCATCCCAATTACCTTTGAAATAAATCACACAAGCCATCAACATATCCTATAAGGTCTTAATAATGCGCTCTGCTTGACCACTTGTATAAGGATGAAAGGAAGTACTTAAGTTAACTTTTGAACCGAAAGCTTTTTGGAATAATTTCCAAAATTGTGTAGTAAATTGCGAATCTCTGTCTGAAATAATGGTGACAAAAATTGCAAAAAGTGAGTTGATTTTGTCATTCTATCAAGAATCACCCAAATAGAATCACGTTGCCTGCTAGACCTTGGTAAACCTAGGATGAAATCCATATTAATCATCTATTACTTTTATTCTAGAAGTTCTATATTCTAGGCCATAACACTGGGCCTTTGGTGAATTACTTTAACTTGTTGGCAGTTCGGACCATTAGACATAAATTCTGAAATGCCCTTCATACTACTCCACCAATAGACTTCTCTCAAATCGTGATACATCTTTGTGGAACCCGAATGATTGGAATCTCTGTATCTATGAGCTTCCTTTATGATGCACTCTTTGAGTTCATCCACTGTTGGTACACACAATCTAACTTGATACCTCAATACACCATCTCTCCCTTGTTCAAACTCCATAACTTTTTTCTTATGAACATTTGCCTTTAATTCAAGTAAAATTGGGTTTTTATCCTACATCTATTTTACTTCTTATACTAATGAAGATCGAGCCTCATTCATCACAACTACTATCCTTTTGTGAAATCCGATAAGCGAACTCCAAAGTGTGAAATTCTGTGCACATCCTTTGCTAGTTCTTTCCTATCTTTCTCAAAGTGGTGGTACTACACATAATCAACATGCTAAAGCAATCAGAAACAACATTAGCCTTACATGGTGGTAAAGGATATTCATGTCTTAATCCTTAAGTAATTCTTACCACCTCCTTTGTCTGAGATTGAACAACTTTTGAGTTAATACATACTGAAGACTTATGATCAGTGAATAAATCTACATGAATACTATACAAATAATGACGCCATATTTTCAAAGCAAATACTACCATAACCAACTCTAAGTTATGGGTTGGAGGTAAATAAAAACCTTTCATATGAGGAAGTTCTAGTTGAGATTTTAGAGCAGCAGGTTTAGGACTTGAGAAATAAGAAGTTGCCTTCGTGAAAGTGCTATAAATAAAATCATATAGTGGAGGGTGATACTTGGAGGCCGAGGCCGATATGATGACCCGATATCCATATATTTTTCCTTCTACACCGACTCTAGCTTGAGGTAATGAGATCCTCTTGGCTTGTCCTATGTTTTGGAGTCATGTGTTTTATGTGTTTCCATGATTTCCTTATGTTATGCATGTTCATGAAAAATTTGTCTTTTGAAGAAAATGAGTTTGCATGATTGATTTTCATCATGTTATTGTGCATTGAGTATGAGTTGCCTATAGACTCTAGTATGTTATGATAGTTTTCATCCATGGAGTTCTCAAATTCTCCACTATCAAAAGGTAGAAATTCCCAATTTGTTAGGGTTTTCTTCAATTATCATGGGTGCTCTGCAAAGTTTATTTAAATGATTGAATTATGCTAAATTAAAGTATGTATTGATGATTTACTATGATTTTATGATTATATCCCCATAAACCAATTTAAACACCCATGTTTTCAAGTTATGAATCATGTGATGTTAGATTTTTAATGTAAAAGGAGATTTTTATTAAATTAATCATATATTTATAGCTCTACATGAAGTTATGATGATACCTATATCTAACCTATGTTTTCTAAGTAATTATGATTGAACCTGGGCTTTGATCCTCAAGAGGTAAATTATGGACTATTGCATGTCCTTATGAAGTCTATGCCATTGTTTTAAGGGGCTTTGAGAGTAAAGTACCAATGATGATGTTGTTATTGTGTTATTCAAAGGATGTTCTCATAAACACAAATTAGCATGATGTTAAAGGTTTCCTCACATAATAAGGTTTCTTAGGTTGAAAGGTTTTCTCACCTAATTGAATCAGAGGCTAAAAACTATTATCAATACATCATGGATGGTGAAGGTTTTCTCACGCATGGTATAAGGATCTAGTCAATAATATTGTAAGTCAAGACTTAATAAATATTCTGTGGGTTTTATAATTAGTATCGAGTCGATATTGATGTATGATGGAATCTCCCATGAAGTAAATTCTAGGTTTCTCAAAGCAGTCTATTGAGATGAAAGCTCTTTCGAGTATCGAACATGTTTCTATTAGAAATCTCCTTATCCCGTAGCTATGTGCCCCCATAGATCTAGTATCTACTGAATCCACTTAATCTAGAAGTCCATGGTTCTACTTTGGCAAGTAGGAATACTATTTTTGGTATGGGAGACACCACAGTATCATGTTATAGCTCACATTGTCTTTGTGTCTGTCACGATCCAAATTATGTCGTGAGTGGCACCCACACTTAACCTCCTAGGTGGGCAAAGCAAAGTTTCAACCCAAAGATACAGTAATCATTCACCTTACAAAGTACTAATCATAATGTAGAAGCTTAAATCTCATTAGTGTAGGAAACACAAATCCATTATAATCTACTATATGTCATTCCCAAAACATCAAAGTCATCGCATTACGGAAATCTAATTTTCAAATACTAAGTCTAAGAGTATTAAAGACACCAAAATAATTAAATAAAATGGTTTATGTCCGAAAACTAAGGATATCATGTCATGACCGAGAGAATCCAACACGAGCTTGAATGAGTAGCTCAACATGGAACCTGATATACTTGAGACTGGCTAGAGATGAAGGAGAGTCGAAGTCGCTAGTAGACTCACTTCACTCAATAAAGGAAATCAAAGGAAAATACAAGTAGGGCTCAGTACGGGGTAACATTTACTGAGTAGGTATCATCGGCCAACCCAAAAAAGAAACTAATATACAATGAATAATAGTATGAAATCAACTATGACACTTAACCGATAGCTAGCAACAAAAAACATGAACAAGTGACAACAGAAGACAATACACTATCACTTACAATATCCTGGACACATATGAGGACTCGTGCCTCCACACCACGCTCATTTGGGAATTGGGTTCTTTGAGATTGAGTATGTTAAGTTAATTCAATAAGTTTTTTCTATAATACTGTGTCGGAACATGAAACTCTGATCTAGTTATACTATGTCGGAACATGACACTCCGATCCAAGAATACTATGTCAGAACGTGACATTCCGATCCAATAATATCGTGCCGGAACGTGACACTCTGATCTAATAATACCGTGTCGGAACGTGTCACTACGATCCAATGATATCATTAATTTATTAATTATTATCAGCACTTTCAATTCATTAACAATATTTCATCAAGCCTTTTTTATTCAAGGCATCACTTCGATAGACAAGGTTCAACATCATAAATTCAACGGTCTCACAATTTTAGACCGACCCCAAACAACACAACCAATCTATACAACCACAGAATCAAGTACATAGAAAACTTCATAATATCACTCAATACATAGCAATCGCTATTGAGAGTCTATCTATCAAATAGAAATAAACATAACCTACCTCCACCGAAGAACCAAACTCAAGCAAGTTACTTCTTCAATACTTTTCCCTTTCTCAATGTCTTCGAACACTTCCAATCTATGCAATTTGTGTAATTTGTAAGTTAACTAGTCTATAGATACTCATATTACTCTATGTATAGACTAGACCCAAAAATAATCAAACACAAATTTATACTGAAGTTCCTAATTTGAGGTCCATTAACATGTCAAGTCTCTTGTTTCTTATACTCAAGCCTAAGGTTACGTCTTTATTTCTCATAATAATAAACTACACTTAATATTTAGTTACCTATCTCAATTTGTTTAACCTTAGATTAAATTGTGATGATCAAAACAATAAACTTAAAACAGAGTATAGGTTTCGAACTAATGCATACCAAAATATAAATTCGCTAGGCAACCATTAAGTATTCTAGCACATCACAATTCTGTACTCATCATTATACTATCATTAATTAATCATTGTACCTTAATTATCTCAAGACAAGAAACCTGCAACAAATTTTATCCTTTTTTTTACATTAAAAATAATATATTCATCTATAAGAGAACCTAGGCTCGCCTACGTGGCGCAACCATAAACCATCATTCCCTTTTAAATTTATTTATTTCCAAAACTAGCCCTCCCTTTTCATGATAAGTTGCGACTTTTATGAAAATGACATTTTAGAAAAGTTGTGACTTTTATAAAAATGTGTGACTTTTATGAAGAGTTGCGACTTTTATGAAAAATTGTGACTTTTATGATATGTTGTGACGTATCTGAAGGATAGTAACTTTTCCAAAGAGTTGTGACCGTTCGGATAAGTCACAATAAACTTTTGTACACACAATCTTATGTTGTCTATAAATAGAGGAATTTTGTGCAACTATAACTTGTAGGGTTTTTCCCGCTATATGTTAGTCAAACTCAAATACATTAATTAAGTTTTTGTGAAGTTAGTTTCATTCTAGAAAATTTTCATGGAGCATAATCTTAACTATAAGTCAAGTGATTGATGGAACTGTGGCAATTTTCCCCCCTATTTTGGTGACATTTTTTTAACTCTGTTAAGTTTCAGCAAGGATGATTGAAAATTGATCTTCTCTTTTGTCCCTTTCTAAAGATTTCTTCATATAAACAAAGAAAATAGATTTCAATTTCAATGTGAATCGATGCTGAAATGGTTGATGGTTGAATTCATTACATTTGATTCTTTAGTAAACAAATCGTTTATTTCTTCCATTATTGTTTGTATGTTTTTTTAATTCATATACATTAATTAAACTTCTTATAAAGTTTGTTTCATTTCTCAAAGTTTTCTTCCTCCTATTTCATTAAGCTTAATTTTTACTATAAATCATAGTAATTGATGTATCTATTTCAACTTCTTTTTTCAATTTTGGTGATTTTTTTTTTAATTATGTATAAAAGACCAGTGAGGATGGTTGAAAATTTATATTTTTTGGGTAACTTTCTTGTGGGTTTTGCTATATTTGATAGCACAAAACATCAAATGTTTGATAACTAATGCGGAACCAATGATGAAGTTTTTTAAAACAACCAAAATGATTTCTCTCTTGATTGATTCTAATTGTTTTTTCTTGGGTACAAACATTTTGTATGTCATTGCACTATTCCTAGAATATTTGTATAGAGACAATTAGTCCACATATTTTATTGCAAGTTAACTAATTTGTCATATTTCTTGTTCTCTTCTTTTTGGCCATAGAAGAGATCAAGTTTTTGAGAAACTAACAAATGTAAAAAATACACTATAAAAAATGTTTTTTATCGGCAATAAGTATGCAAGTCCAGAGAGAGTACTATACCCTTTACCGACATTAATAAACTGTCATTTGATTCAATGTTGCTATAGACTTGAGGGACATTTATAAAGAGTACAAATTGCCTCTGAAAATACATATTTATCGACAATTAAGCTATTAATTATCGTTAAAGATCATATTTCTGTAGTGATAATCATTCCCCTTTGATAAAGTTTTTAACTTTTTTTTTTTGATAAAGAAGTAACAACTCTTTCTTTTGGCTTCTTTCAATTAATTTTGTGAACCTTAAATTTGAAAACAACCTAAGAGCCTATCTTTTTGAAAAATATATTAAGTAACATGTCTTTTTCTTCTTGATTGTTAGGAAAGTAAGGTGGTCTTTATTATTATTTTTTGATATTTGTGAGTTCAAGAGCTCAAAAAATGATGCTGTGAGATTTTAATATGTTATATGTCAAAAAAATTGTTTAGTATATCCCTTTGTGAACATTCAGATGCCACCTACTGCTTGGCTGATAGTTGCATTAATTTTTTGTAACTCCATATTATAATCATAACAAGAACTTTGAGTGATTCTATATTCTTAGTCCTCAACTTGCAAACATGGCGATCTAGAATCTGGACAAGAATCTCCTCATAAGATAAGTTATCATTGATCCCAATATCTTCAGTTTTTATGATTAATGAAGGATCGGCCATGAACTTCTTCAACATGGAGATGTGAAATGCCGCATGTACTGCGGCTAACTCTTCTGGTAGGTCCAACTCATACGATACATTACCTAATTTTGTAAGGGTCGATTCATTTTCACCCTCTCTTGAATCACTTTCAACATCTCCATAGCTTAATGATCTAAATGTGGTCCTATCAACCCTGCTTTACAAACTTCAAACCATCTAATAGGAGATTTGTATCTTCTCACATAAAAGAGCTTCATAATAAGCCATTTGTATACTAAAGTCGTAACTATTGTTGTAAGCAAATTCAATAAGAGGTAGGTGATCATCAAAATCACCTTTGAAATAAATCAGAAAAGCCATCGACATATCCTCTAAGGTATAGTGTGCTCTACTTGACCATTTGTCTTAGAATGAAAGGCAGTACATAAGTTAACCTTTGAACCCGAGCCTTTTTAGAATAACTTCTAAAATTGTGTAGTAAATTGCTCATCTCTGTCTGAAGTAATAGTGAGAAAACCCGCATGAAGTCTAACCACTTCTTGAAGATACAACTTGACAAAGTCCTCTGGTTTATGGGTAGTCTTTACCAGCAAAAACTGGGTTTATTTTGTCATTCTATCAAGAATCACCCAAATTGAATCATGTTGCCTACGAGACCTTGGTAAAGCTAGGATGAAATCAAGATTAATCATCTCTCACTTCCATTATGAAAGTTCTATATTCTAGGCCATACCACCAGGCCTTTGGTGCTCTACTTTAACTTGTTGGAAATTCGGACACTTAGACACAAATTCTAAAATGCCCTACATACTACTCAACCAATACTTCTATCAAATCGTGTACATCTTTGTGGAACCCGGATGAATGAAATAACAGGAGCTATGAACATCCTTTATGATGCACTGTTTTAGTTCACCACTCTTGCTACACACAATCTAACTTGATACCTCAATACTCCATCTCTCCCTTTTTCAAAAGCCATTACATTTTGCTTATGAACATTTGTCTTTAATTCCTAAAAAACTGGGTCTTGATCCTACTTCTCTTTTACTTCTAACACTAATGAAGATCTAGCCCCATTCATCACCACTCCTCTTCTATCTGTGGAATCCAATAAATGAACTCCCAAGCGTGCAAGTCTATGCACAACCTTTGCTAGTTATTTCTTATCAATCTCAAAGTGGGCGGTACTAGCCATAGACAACCTGCTCAAGGCATCTGAAACAATATTATCCTTACCTGGGTGGTATAGAATGCTCATGTCATAATCCTTGAGTAATTTTAACCACCTCATTTGTCTGAGATTGAGCTCTTTCATAGTAAATACGTACCGAAGACTTATGATCAATGAATACATCCACATGAACACTATACAATTAATGATGTCATATCTTCAAAGAAAATACTATGACAGCCAGCTCTAAGATATGAGTTGAAGGTAAAGAAAAATCTTTCACATGAGAAAGTTCTGGTTGAGATTTTTAAGAGACTAGTTTAGAAGTTAAGAAACAAGAAGTTGTGTGTCCAAAGCGCTATGGAAAAAATCATATCGTGCACGGTGCTACTTTGAGGCCAAGGCCGATATGATGTCCCGATATCCATACTTTTTTGTTCTCTCCGACTCTAGCTTGAGGTAATGAGTTCCTCTTGGCTTGTCCTATGTTTTAGATTCACGTGTTTTATGTGTTTCCATGATTTCCTTATGTTATGCATGTTCATGAAAAATTTGTGTTTTGAAGAAAATGAGTTTACATGATTGATTATCCTCATCTTGTTGTGCATTGAGTGTGAGTTGCCTATAGACTCCAGGAGATGATATGATGAACATGCTTTAGCTATGCTTTTGAGTATGAATTTCATATAGGCTCCATCTAATTGTGTTGAGCATGCTTTTAGCTTGGAGAAGGAATCCCCTCCTTGAAGATGAGAAATTTTAAAATTTCATACATATTAGTTTGTTAGGTGTAGCTCCTACTTTTTGGAACATTGAGTATGTTTAGCTTGGAGTTAATGTTTCCTCCTTGGTTTTGAGAATTTTGATATGTTTCATGCATGAAGGGTTTTTAGTCTTGAGTTGTTTCCGTTAGAAAGGTTTAGAATCTCACCCGAGGACATGTCTTCCCAAGAGGGAGATAATGAAACACCTCAGAAATCTAGAAGGCTAAACTAGGGCTAATTGAGAGGGCAACAACCAAAAAGGGAAGAATTTTGGGCAGACTTCACCAATCACTACCTTACCTCACACGACCACCATGAATATTCGTGGTGAGTACCATGATTCATGGAGAGGTTCGTGGAGGGATAGGCAGTAGCTAGGCTACATTGCACCAAACAAGGACCCTCCCTAAAGACGGCTCGTGAAGGCTACCACGACCATGGAAAGGTCATGACCCTAAGGTAGTCTTAGGGGGAGAAAGGGTTGGAACCGTAGCCACTTTTCCAAGAACAAACGATAGATCCTCGGATCGTGGTACGGACTACGATTCTTGGAACCTCACATGTTCATGTGGTAGTGTACTGTAAGTTAATGGTTAATTGATCTTTTCTTGTTTTAATTAGATCCAATCCATTCCATTTTCCCTACGTCTATGACCCCTTTTAAGTTATTTTAACCCCAAAACTCATATGTTCAAGTCATTATTTCGAAAACTCAAAACAAATCCCAAAAGTTCTTCCTCTCAAATAATTCTCTCTCTAGAATCTTAAAGTAGAAGAAGAAGAAGGAGATTCAATCTAGGGTTCAAGAGCAAGCTTCCATACTTCAAGTTTTTCGGGCTTTGATAGTAAGTTAAGATAGTTTTCATCCTTGGAGTTCTCAAATTCTCCAATTTCAAAAGGTAGAAATTCCCAATTTATTGGGGTTTTCTTCAATTATCATGGGTTCTCTTCAGTGTTTATTTAAATGATTGAATTCTGTTCAATCTAAGTATGATTTGATGAGCTTATGATTATATCCCCATTAAACTATTTAAACCCTCATGTTTTCAAGTAATGAATCATGTGATGCAGGATTTTTAATGTAAAAGGTGATTTTTATTATACTAAGCATATATTGCTAGATTTACATGATGTTATGATGAAATCCATATCTAACCTATGTTTTCTAAGTAATGATGATTGAAACTTGGCTTTGATCCTCAAGAGGTAAAATATGGAGTATTGCATGTTCTTATGAAGTTTATGCCATTGTTTTAAGGGTGCTTTGAGAGTAAAGTACCCATGATGATGTTGTTGTTGTGTTAATCAAACGATATTCTCATAAACACATATAAGCATGATCTAGAAGGTCTCCTCACATAATAAGGGTTCTTATATTTAAAGGTTTTCTCACCTAATTTGATCAAAGGCTAAAATCTATTACCAATACATCATGGATGGCCAAGGTGTTCTCACGCATGGTATAAGGAGTTATCAATGATAAGATAAGTCAAGACTTAATAACTATGCCATGGTAGTCATAATTAGTACAGGGTGGATACTAATGCAAAATGGAAGCTCCCCCGTAGTAAAGGTTGGGTTTCTAGAAGCAGCCTATTGAGATGAAATCTCTTTCGAGTAGAGGAAAGGTTTCTACTAGCAATCTCTTTATATAGTAGCTATGTTCCCCCGTACATTTTATGTGTACTTGATCCAATTAATTTATAACTTCATGGTTCTACTTGGGAAAGTACGACAACCATTTTGGGTATGGGAGACACCATGGTATCATGTTATAGCCCACATTGTCTCTGTGTCGGTTAAGGCTAATTCCCCACATTTATGATGAACAAATGTTACTTCAAGAAGAATCACACATGCGTTCAAAGGTTTTAAAGATGATATGAGCTTTCACTGGCTATGTTTTATGAAGTGTGTATTCGAACCCTCTTATATTATGTTTTAGTTTGCTCAATTGCATGTCATGAAATGAAATGTCCCTTTTAGCATGTTTTAAAAGTTTTTATGCAGGGATATACTGTTGGTACATTGTTTTGTTTTAATGCATACTCCTTCCTACATATTCCTTGAATTTCCCCGACTGTCATTGTCATCAGTTTCGTAGTTAATTGTTTAATTTTTGGGATTTCTAAGCTTTGCTGAGTTCTAATGATTCGAGGACAAAGTTTCATTGTATTAAGTTTATTTCATGTATTTTTCTTTGGGATATGACATATGGGCTAGGCTCAATTTTATTCTATTAGATTAGATGGTTATGATGAGACAAGATCTCTAGAATTCTGTTTTTCATTAATAAAATGTTTGGACTTTGAAATCTTGTTTCATTCTTATTGTTCTATTTCTCATGTAATGAGAGCTAAATGTCTTGTATGGAATTCCTTGGGGTTCTATGCGTCATGTTACATCTAGGGGGTACCCCTAGGTCTTGACACTTATGCTTGTAGAACTTTTGTGAATTATTAGGGTTAAATGTGAAACGAACATCCCCACGAACTAGTATTTGATATGCACAAACCTATTACAAGACCCTTAGTCTTTTTTTTGAATATTTATATGTTTCAAATGTTTAGTAAACAAGAATATATATTTCTGAATACGTTAATTATTTCCAATAGAATTACGTGTGGAAAAAATTTCTTGACATAACAAAGGGAGAACAGCAATATGAGAAAAATTTAACCAATGAACATACGTGGTGATACTATTAAAAAATTGTTGGATTACAAAAATTAATTATAAACAATCAAATTAACCCAGAAGATATGAAATTTTTTAACTTACTAAATAAAAAAATAATAATGTATCCTTTACTTCACCTTATTATTTCAAAATGTTTATTTTATAGGTCTTCATGATAATTTTCTTTAATGTTATAATTCATATTCAATTTTAGATGTATGGTTTATTCACCCTGAAAAGCTGAGAGTGAAAATTTATTCAATACATAAATCAATTTATTTAACTTTTAAAGTGCAAGAGGTTTTCTTGGAAAATCGTGCAAACAAAAACATTTTTGTAACAACAACAATAAAAACAAAGATGAATAATTAAATAAATCACAAGCTAGTAAACATGTAAATTTTCATATATTTAATAAGTGACTGAAATAACAAATTTTAAAAAACAATTCATCGAACACGACATAAATACGACTGTTAATATAATGACAAAATAAAACTGACGTAGAGAATCCTATGACACACTAATACATACAAAACCTAAAAGAGACAATTTTATATGGGACAACATGAACACATAAAACAATACTAATAAGAAGAAACATATAATAGTCCAAAGACTTTATTTATTATTGGAGGGGTTTGAATCTTGATCATTAGCATTGTTTAGTGAAAGTTCATCCAACAAAGTGACAAAATCATCATCATTCAAGTTTAGTAAATTAGTCAATGATGGACTTTGTAGAATGTCAGTAGAGTTCTAGTAGTTCTTCATTTGAATTGATGCACCCATTGAGGGGATCTCAACTGAAGGATCCATTTGTGGTGTCATAGGAGTAAATGGAGGATCTATAATTGGGGAAGGCATCATAGATGTCATTGTTATTAAAGGAGTGGATTGAGGGACATTTGATGTAGACCCCTAGTCACCACCATTCTTTTTCATTGCTTCACGTATTAATTGAAGGTTCTTCTTAATAATGTAACTTAGATCGTTGAGATAGAAAAAATTCAAGTCAATGGAAATAATTTTTCCGTTCAACACTTCATGCATCTCATTTGTAATTTCCTTGATCCTACTTTCCTTTCTTATCTTTAGTAGTTTTTTCTGCAATTTCTTGATTCTTTTCTTGGTGAATTCTTCCTTTGTCACCATATTTTTTTATCTCTCCAATGCTTCCAATTCTTTAAACTTTTGTAAAGTGTTGATTGCTGCAACAAGATTGGGAAACACCTTAGATTCATTACTATAAGGACTATATATGATGAGAGTCATTTCAATGTCACAAAGAGTGTTGAGTTCTTCTGCCTTTTTCAACAACCCTATGAATCTTTTCTTGTATGAGACTTTTCTTTCCGTTTCATTTTCAATCAAAGCTAATATTACTTTTTTTCTACGCATGGTTAAAGAAGAGGTATATGAGGATATATGTGTTTGTTAAAGAATGTCTTTGTTGTTGTTCTTGTAGTTGTAGTTCTCTTTCCCTAAGATTGACCCTTATATATATAAATGAAAATATTGAATTCTATAATGTTTGAGTAGTCTGAATTATAGAATTTCTTAATATAAACACTAATTATTTTGGAATAAATTTTAATGAGAGTATATTATCTAGAACTTTATGTTGTTTTTGGATCTGGTCTAACACTAGCCAAATATTCTGAGTCAATCTTTCCAGATAAGGAAAAGAATTAGTGTTGTTGAAGTTTGAATAAGTAGTATCCAGAATACATGGTCATAAGTTTATAGAAAATAGGTTTCTTATAGAATTACATTACTATATTTTCCAATTTTGGAAGAAATTATATTTAGTATAAATTTTATACTACTTTCAAATATTTCAAAAACTAATCCTACCTAATTTTGTTTTTATTAATATATGATATACAACAACCTATTACTTGACACTAAGTGAAATATTTTCCTAAATTAGTTTGAAGGTAAATCAATATTCCATAATTGTACTAATACTAATCAAAATAATGTGTTTACACATAATTGAAAAATAAAAAGATAAATTTTATTATTTTAAAGAAATGATTTGTCATGACTCGAGTTCTCAAATCATGATGCCCCAATTATAATAATCCACTAGTAGTGAAGCTAACAATACCCAGGAATGATAAGTAATGATTTTAAGTGTAACAACCCATATTCTACGTGTACTTGTTCTATTTATGCGACGCTTATAAATTTTCTTGTGGTATAGTTATGAACTCGGTTTCCTATGCGACTAGTCACTATTGAGAAAGATATAGTATGGTAATCCATATGCTTAAAACTGATGGGCTACCTAGTTACATATATGATCTGTAGAATTTCTAAGCACATCTTCTTAGGAGGATGTATCAAACTCTTGAGTTCTATATTTCCTCCATATCTATAGGATCTATTCTTATAGAGGACACTTGCTCTTAGTCTGTGATATACATAGAATTTTCAGAATTACACATGTTCTCGAAATTGATATTGTTGAACAACTTTTTTTTAGTCGGAAGAAGGCAGCGGCACAATCTGATAGGTTGATGTATCAATGCAAAAGTGTTAGAGATACCCCTAATTAGATGACAAGTCCAAAATTCTCACCACATACCATCCCTAATATGTTAATATTTATCTTTTATATGGTATGTGCCAACAACCCCGAATAAGCATTAATAACATTTGTATTCTTTTCATGGTTAAAAAACATAGGGATAAGTGTGCAAATCTATGCAAATGATATGTATTGATGTTCCTATTATGACCTATGTTTTGGTTATGGAGGATTAGTATGTGACTAAAGGGTAAGGTTTAAAAAAAGAAAAAAAATGGATTGGTTAGTCCTAAATTGTGATTAGTCAGGTTGTACATAGTGGGATCTGGTAGATGAAGCTAATATTTTTTATTAAAAGGTACTTGTTAGATAGGAAGCATGTGACAATGAAGCTTGAATTAAATGGCCGAATATGTACGTAGAGATTCTCATTAGAGATTGGATATGTCAAATTTCCTAAACATAGGAGTAGGGGGATGGAGGATGCTATAGTGGAATGAGATAGGCGATTATGAAAGAGAGGTTGCTAAGTGTATGAGACAATAAAAAGGTATCAACTCTTCAATCCTAACGAATTATAATGGCGCACCCCGGAACAACTTTGTGAACCTTTGTTTGATAGAGAAGTCTAGTATTGATTCAAGTCTTGATATTTGGTCCTGATAACAACAAGAAAAAGAGGGGAATAAAAAGGTTACTTAGATAGAAGATACATGGACCTAGTTCATCTACATCATTAGTACAACAGAAAAGTAGAGAATTATTCACATGTATAGAGCTCCTACGGGGTTCATTTAATATTTTCTAGTAGTAATTCACCAATCATAGTCAAGTTAAGAGAGAGGAAAAAATTGATCATATGTTATTTATTATTATTTGCTATCTTGCATGGGAACAGAGTGAGAGCACCCTCACTTGTTTTAAGAAAATTCTATTAGTATGGACAAACCTATCTAGTTAAGACCAAAGATGCTAACTCTAAGATTTCACGAATCATGATCTAACTTTATAGGTACCTGACATTTACATGTTATTAGAGTTCATGTTTTATGGTACGTTAAAGCTTAACTATTTTTATTATGACCTTCAAAAGAAACTAGACATTGAGTGTGATTTGACAAAAGCTAGTAATGAAGGCAAAGTTGAACTCGACCTCCTACTCCAAAGGATGAACTACTGAGGATTATATTTTTTATCTTAACTATAGTATTTATAATGACTTAGATGGAAGGCAAGTCCCAATAGTAGAACACCTATAAGGATTATTAGAATATTGAATAGAGAATATGGGGAAATCAATTGTATGTGTTTTGAGGTGAGTAAGGAATATGAGCAGAAGTATCCCACCCGTGACTTAACTCTTAAGAGAGTGTGTTTACGCTTATTATGGTAGAGTAGTTCTATATAATATCTCCTAGTTTCTCAAGATGGTTTGTTGTAGAATTATACATGTTGCATGTTCTATAATTTATTTGTATGACATTTTACCTTTGTGTATTACCTTTTTACAGGTTACCTAATGTCATAGAATACTTCCATGTAAGTTTTGTCCACTTTGGAGTACCCTTGTTTATTGTTATAAGTTTTTTGTAGGACCTTTTTACGACATGTATTTATTGCACTAGTTACTTTCCTCGTGTCAGTTTTTCATATTGTGTTTGTACTGCAAGATAATTGATCATATGACCACCTCTATATGTTTTACATGCCTCGTAGCCTATTTGCTTGAGCATTACATGCCTTTTAGCTTTTCTACCCATGTGTCATGTGTTCACTTGCTCATATTTCATATGTGTACTCATTGTATGTTAGTCCACCTATCCATGCGATATAACACACTTGCTCAATGTGATTTGTGTTCTGTAGTTCATTTTATTTCATGTAGACACATGTCTTATAGTCTACTTGCTTACATATTGTATTTCATAGCTTTAGTACTCATGCATCACATTCCTCGTGTGTACACCACATATTTCTGTAGATTAATGCAAATGAATTATGTGCTCCCTTTTGTGCTAGTCTGATAGTGTGTCATACTGAATGTGACTTATTTATCCATATTATATGCCCTTATGTGCTTATTGATTTGAGTTTTGAAAATTTTGGAAAAATGTTTCCTCGTATCATGATGTAGTGATGACTTTGACCAGAAAAGGTTGGGCATATATGTGAATTTTATCACTATCATAGATAAATAACTTAGCATAATGCCTTATTAGAAGGTGCAACATAACACTTTAGAGTTTATATTAACAACTATGCGTTCATATAAGACTCGCCTTTGAAAAGCGTCAGGAGATAAAAGAGAAGGGAAAGTACTTCCCCGATCAGTTAGGCTTATGATTTTTTGTCCGTTCCATATACAAAGATTTTGGGAGATACTATGGTTATTCTTGCTTGTTAAGGCCCGGAAGCTAAGTTCAAAATGTGTAACCTCTATTGAAGTATCATGAAAGGAATGTAATGTAGGCGGAACCCATCGGTAGCCCCTTAAAGTTTACACCAACTTTCACTTAGACACCTTAAGTGAGTTTTTTCATTTTTGACACCCCATGTCATGGTCCATTGTGTCAATCTGATACTTTTTGAATTATCAAACAAATATATAAAGTTTTTGTAATACACTAGTTGATGACGTGTCAAAATGACGAATTAAATGAAGACACGTGGCATATAGATAATAAAATAATTGTCAAATAATTTTTTTTAGTGCAAAAAAGAAGTGACCAATGAGTGAATAAAATATGGAATTTTCTCCCAAAAAAAATTAAAAATGAAATAGCCCAACCCCACCCAAATCATCTTCTCCACCCCACCAACCCCAACCCTTGTGTTTTCTCCACTCTTCCCCGACTCATCCAACATCTTCTCCACCTTTACCCACCCTGTTCCCTACATCATCTTCTCGAGTAGAATAACAAACCCACACATTTCCCTACTCAAATCTAATTTGAGATTATTCATGAATTTGTGACTTTCCATTTTTCTTCTTCTTTAATGTAGCAGGGGTTTTCACATTTCTTCTTTTTAACTTTTATTATATCATTATATTATGAGTCCAATGTGTTCATATTCATTTTTTTTATTTGAAGCATTATCAAACTTATTTCTCCATAAAAGGAGTTTAAGTTTTGGGAGATGATGACTGAAAAATGAGGAAGAAGATGAAAAAAATAAAATAAAAACGATTTAACAAGTCTTTTCATGCGCCCGTAATGAGTGTATTACACTCTCTATGACATGTCAGCAAAAAGTGTCAAAATGACATAGCGGAATATGACATGAGGTGTCTAAAATGAATAAAGTTTAGTTGAAGTGTCTAAATGAAAATTGGTGTCTACTCAAAGGGGCAAGCGATGGGTTCCGCCTATAATGTAACATAAGATACTTGGAATAGAAAATGGTATAGATCCTAAATACCCCTCCTCATCCTGAACATCATCATAAGGATCAGAGATCATGTGGTCCCCTTATATGATCATAAATCTTACTAGCATTTGTTTATTTGATATTTCATTTGCATGTATTGTGTTTAGGTATATTATAGTTCTTATTTGTATGAGTTATAATTGTGTATATTCCATGAATTACACGGTCAAGAAAGGGGTTTAATTAGTCATATTATTATTTTATGAACCATATATATTGAGACTTCATGCTAGACTCGTCTATACGTGTTTTAGGTTAGTCGATGGATTTTAGATAGTCCTATTTATTATGGGAACTCTCGCGAATCTCGAAATGAAATTCCAAGGTGAACCAAACTATCAACTTCACCCATCATTCGAGGATGAATGATCATAAGGGGGAGGATGCAACACCCCGTATTCTACGTGTACTTGTTATATTTATACGAAGCTTATAAATTTCCTTGTGGTATAGTTACGAACTCGGTTTCCTATGCGACTAGTGACAATAGAATTGGTTTAAAGCGAACTGCCCATAGATTTTGATATGACATAATTAAGTTGATGTCGATGGAAGTATTTAAACTTGAAAGCATAAGGTGGTATTTGAATATAGAGTTGAAATTGACAGTGTCTATAAGTTTTAGGTTAAGTTAGAGGTATTATGGTCTAGAAATGCAATAAAATATTAAGGTGCTTGCTTGACTTCACTAAGCTAGTAGGTGACAAGTAGGTGCATCACATACTTTGACTAATTGATCGACTAGCCAAAGGACCAAGTAGGTGCATCACCTACTAAGACTCATTTGACCATGTTATTCGGTCAAGTACACCACCTATATCTGGCCCAAGTTGAATAAAAAAATAAGGGAAAATGGACATCCAAGGCCCAATCTTTTCAAGTCCATAAGAAATAATTTGAATGGAAAAGTAGGTGCGTTACCTACTTAAATATGTGGCCTAAATTAAAGACACATGTTGGCTTCAAATGATATATAAGAAAGGTGGCAAAACAGAAACTATTAAGGTCAAAAATCTGATATAAATATCTTATTTTCCTCTTATCCAAATTATTAAGCTCTCAAGTTCGTATATTTCTCTCTCTCAAGATGAAGCAGCCACCCAATTTTCCCACTAAAGGTTCTAACTATTGTCACCTTTTTTCTTCCAAAGCAGCCACAAGATCACCTTCTCTCCTCTATTGTTTCAAGTATATTGGACAGTTCTTCAAAGGGGGTGAACTAGAGGTAGCTATATGTGTTGGAAGCCAACATTCTGCCACCCTCTTTCAAAGAATAAAAGAAGGTTACAAAAACAGTAATTTAAGGAGAATGAGGATTTAGATAGCCAAGGTAAGGGCGTGGCCACAACCTTTAATTATTAGTTTATTTGAGAATTCGAGACTTACTTGTTTATTGCAAATCATAGGATAGTGATTTAAAACCATAAGGTCTTTTGATTATTTTTTAGTGCTGAGGACTGCTATTGTATTGATTTGTTTATGGGAGGTCATGGAGGTACTTAAAGAATGATTGCGGAAAGTTGAAGGGCAGATTTATAAACTATGGTGAAGCACCATTAAATTAACGTTTTGGTAAACTCACTACCCGTTTCATGGGAAGGTTGTTTTGTGTAAATAACTATAACGGACAAAATTTGTGAATGAAAACAATCAATTAGAAAGATTGTGGGATGAATACTGTATTGATGAGTTGAAGTATCCCGAGTTGATTGGTAAGCTTCTAATATTAGCCTTAATGATTCATTGTTGTAGATGAATACAATGACATTGGAAAACATGTTGACACTTTTTAAGCTATAAGAATTGGGAATTAAGGTATGTAAGGCTATTAGATTTCCTATTTCTTTGGCATGAATCCGACACTTGCATTACAAAAGTAAGCTTTCTAAGTATCCTTTGTAGTGATTGATCCATACTTGCAGTTCCTACTCCCTAGAGAATTAAAGTGAGTACTCTATTATGAGTTTGTTGCTAGATGTACGTTCTTACTCTACCAACCATAGGTTTAATCTTGTTTCATCGTCAAAGTACCCCTGGCACGGATTTCCCTTATATAAATCAAAATGATCCCTGATTACATGTGGTGAAATCTTCCTATATCATCCCAACTTGCTTCAATCGTATATAGATATGTGATCTTGTCACATATTCATAGGTTTCATTTCTTGGTTATTACTCCCATTGTGTTAGACTATAATGTTACCTCATAGGATCACTACTTGCTCTATTGTACATTTATCTATACTTACTTGGAATATGTATCCGTCCTTAAATCAAATCCGACCACATTCTCCCTTGGTTCATCTTTCATGTATACCTTTTATTTGATATTAGTTAGTGAGTATTTGTCTACCATATAGAGTTCAAAACTCTTGGCTGAATGTTAGATGTCTACACTTGATATATGCTTCAATTTAAGATGTCAAAATACTTAGTGAGTCATATAACCTCCTAAGTATTACACGCTCATGTCACATTTTCTTCCTATGTCATTATTATTGTCGTATGTCCATATTCATATGTCTTCTACTACTGTTCCATAGTTCCAAATATAAACAAGGATTATGACCACCAAAACAGCAATCACAAATAAGTTATGAACATCAAAATAACAATCTCAAAAGAGTTATGAACATCAAAACAAAAATCTCAAATATTAAAGAATCTATGTGAAGCAATGTGTATAATTATGGGTGGCAGCTAAGGGGTGAAAGACTGGCATGGGCCGATCCCAATTGGTATAAGACGGTGACAGCTCATGGGCGAAAACCTAGCATGGGTGGATTCCAATTTGTGGAATTATGAGGACATCATCCCAGGGGTAAAAATGCCTAGCATAGGCCATCATCTTATACCGCTGATCAGCTCGTCATTTGTATCATATATCTTATAAGATTATAAAGTACATAAGAGTAAAGAAAAAAATGTAACATGCACGAATCCACAAGTACAAGCAAATGTGGTTTCTAATCCTTATATATTGGTATTTGGTTTCACTTAGCTCTCATTTTATATTTGGTTGTGTTATGCCTTACATATTCTGTACATTCGTTCGTACTGACAGTCCTTACTGGGGATGCTGCATTTCATGTTGCAGGTAAATGTACTCAACTAGTAGATCTCCTCAATAGAAACACTTGATACTCAACGGTTGTTGGTGAGCTCCAGGTTGATTCAGGGCTTTGCCGAGTCATTATTATGTGTATTTCATAGTGGTTAAGTCATGGATCCTAGTATGTGCTTTGTAGACATTGTAAAATTGTCATATGTATTCATAGTTTCACTTGTCACACGTATCGGTTCAGCTAATCAACATGTGTTGTATATGTAGTTTCGCATTAGTAAATATATCTGCATAGTAGTAGTTTACCTTCTCAGCATAGGTGACTCGTAAAGCTTGTATTCATATAGTACTTGTCCGCCTCACCTAGGGTTGGGGGGTGACATTAAGCTTAGAAACAAACCGAAAAACAAAACTAAAATATAGAAACAGAAGATAAAGCAGAATCAAGCCAATATATATATATATATATATACATACATATATATATACATACATATATATATATATATATATATATATATATATATAATTATACCAGTTCTTTGACACGTGCGTTGCATGTGATTACCAATTCAAAAAATATATGTTATATTAAAAAGTGTTGCTTATTCAAGCAGTTATTTGAATAATACGCTTAGCAAAAACTAATGTTGTAGATTCTTTCGTGAATGTTAAACATGGTATATATATATATATTATATATATATATATATATATATATATATATATATATATATATATATATATGTTATTCTCACAAATCTATGACGATGGTCAATTCAAAATTTTATTAGTTAAATGCAATAATATATATATTTATTTCAATTTGATGAAGTTCAATCATATAATAAGTGTTATTTCACTAATATTACCGTACACACAATATTTACTTTGTATTTTCTTGTCATCTAACCAGATGTTTTGCTAAAAAAAACTCTGAACATTTTAAAATAATATATTTTGAAGTTAGATGATCTTGTTAACTTGATAATACATTTTGAGATATAATACTTTAATTTAAATACAAATATCTACCCAAATATATATTCATTAATGAAAATTTTTATGTAATAAAAAATATTAAATAAATAATAAAAATTAAACTAATAGAACCTTAAACTAGAGTTATAAGTAGTCATATGATCCTTTCTTAGTCTAAAATATGAAATATAAGAAATCGTTAATAAGTAAACTAAAAGGGCAGTGTTTATATAGTAATAACTATATTGAAGAAAACTTAATGAGAGTCTAGATCACATAAGTAGGATTGTGATAAATAAAGTCATTATTTTGTCTCGAGAAGAAAAAATTGTGACGCTTCTTTAAATTTTAGAAAAGTTATTTAGAAACATATATCTACATCACAAGAGAAATTGTTAACAAAAAAATGAATTTAGGTTACATCATGTTAACGTCATATATTGGAACATTACACACAATTGTATATAGTAAGCATTTTTTTTATTATATCATTAAAGTTATTTTCCTCAAGTACTCGAGGTTATGGAATATAGACTCTTCTGGATAAAACAACTTACTTCATCACAATAGTGGTATCTCATATTCTGCAAAATTTCGAACTCACTCAATGATAATAAGTCTCAAAAAAAAATGCAAGAAGAAGAAGAGTAGAACATTAAAAAAATTGTGGTTGAAAAATGAGAAGAAACCCCTCTATTTATAGTCAACAAAGGGTATGAAAGATATTTTTTGTGTTTTATCTAAAAAGTCATGACCTTTTCAAAAAGTCGCAACTTACAGAAAAAAATTCGTAACTCGTCGAAAAAATTACAACTCTTTGATAAAGTCACAGCTCGTCGAAAAATCAAAACCCTTCGGAAAGAGTGGCAACTTATCAAAAAAGTCACAACCTATGTAATGGATATTATAGTAATTTAATATCCTAGACCTAGAAGTCACTAGTAGAGAGATTTTTAACAAAGGAGTACAATTCCCAAAAATTGACCCAATATACAAAGTCTTGTCTCACAATCAAGTCACATTAGACCATATCGATTTCTAAAAGCTGCCTTTGAAATGTCACACTCTCTAACCTTCAACTGATGATACCTATATAAAAGATCAATCATAAAGAAGCTAGTGGCACCTTGAAGCTAGTTCAACATGTTGTCAATTATGGAATGATATGCTTACACTTAATTTTTACGTTGTTCAACAGAAAGTAGTCGATACACATTTTGTGGGAATCGTATTTATTACATATGAAAGGATTATGGAACCCAGGGGAAAGACTAGATATGATGAATCTGTTATTTTGAAGGTGTTTCATTTTTTATGCCAAACTGTAGAAACATTTATCCAACCAAATAGCACATTTACACCACTAGTTTGTTTTGGACTCCAGAATTATTACTCAAGAGATCACCATATATATCTATACTAAATAATTATTGAAATTAGTCTAGACACAGTTAAGTATTTAATTGATCAAGTATTGGTTGCCACTTCGGTAGGAAATGTCCTCTAATATGGAATTGGAGGAAAATTTCATTCAATCTTTTGGCAGCAGGTTCATTGTTGTGAGAATCGCCTTAAATACCTTTCACTCCAAATGTGATAGACATTTGTTGAATATAACCAACCCAAAAATTATGCGACTTGTCCACTTCTATGCGTTCTGTATATTCGATATCCATTGTAGTTCATCTTCCTAGCTTCCTATTTCTCTAGGAATTTTCATCCATGTCGAGAGTGAAACCCATACCCTTGTTGAAAGTCTTTGATAGACGTTGACCCATAATATAAGTTGATGTCTTGGCAACATACCTTTTGAAAGTGTGAGGAACTTCTATGGAACTTTTGGGAATCGTGGTTGGAATAACTTTTACATTTACTTGATACCGAGCACCCCTTGCTGTGAATAATTTTGTAGCTCATCAACCATATTCATATTCGTTAACCATTTTCGAGCCTCAAGGATATTTCTAACAAGCAAACATTCTTGTTTAGAAATTGGTGACTTATCTAGAGATCTGTCCTTGATGTAGAAGTTGTTAATCTGATGAACCAATAAATTGTCTTTTTTCTTATCCACGACCCACAAGAGTTTACATATAACTTTCTTTGTTGCATAGGTTGTAGTTTAACAAACCAAGGCCTCCGAAAGATTTGGGCCTACATAAGGTTTCCTAAGCCATCAAAGATCTTTTAGTGATCCGTGTCCATAAGAAAGTATGGCAAATACTAGTGACCAATTAGACCACTTTCTTCGGTAGGAGGAACACTTAAGCCTAATACGTCTACATCTCGAATATCTCACTTTTGATCAGTTGAATTCGACCACCATAATATATAAACTTTGTTGTCCAAAATTTAATCATTGTGGTCTTCTCTCCACCAGTGGCATGCATTGCAATATAGTGATATTCCTTGAGGACAAGGGAACTCAAGGTATTTTAAAGAAATTTCTCCACGTCTAAAGTGCATTTCATATAATAGTTGATTTTTCAATTCTTCGGATACTTAAGTGATATATATTGAGCTTTTGTAGAAATTGTCCTACAACCCCAAAACGTCCAAAAATTGATAGAAATTTTGTAGTAGTAGTAGTTGGAAAGAGGTTTTATTATCTCTATTGAATATTATAAGATTATCAGCAAAACAAATATTTATAAGATTAACTTTGATGCAGTTAGGATGGAAATTAAAGTTTGGGTTCATTTGGAGTTGTTTTAGGAATCTGTTAACGTATTCCATTGCTGATAAAGATGAGTACGGGGACATGAGGTCACCTTGCCTTTGACCATTAGTTCCTTGGAATTTTTGAGTGAGACTTCCATTCATAAATAAAGAGTAGTTTATAGTCGTAACACACTCCATTTAGAAATTAACAAATTTGATCGGGAAACCAAACTCCATCAATGCAATTTTAAATAAATTCCACTTGAGTGATTCATAGGCTTCCCTGATATCAATCTTAACAAGGCATCAAGGGGAGAATCCTTCGTCGTAATAACCTTTAACCAATTCATGTGCTAATATGACATTGTCGAGTATCCTCCTACCAGAAATGAAGCCTTCATGAGATTCTCCAACCAATTTTCAACCACTTTCTTGAATCTAGTCGTTATTAATTTAGATAATTTTTACAAGGTTGTTTAGGAACCAATAGGCCTATATTCCTTGAAATAAATTGGGTTTTTAACCTTTGGAATCAAGGTTATTGTGGTATAGTTAATCATCAATAGACCACTTTCAACATTTTGCCAAATCCCTTGATATCTCTTTTACTAAGGTGAGTTGTTGATATCTTGTCCAGTAGTAAACATCCTTTGCCACTTCTATATTTAGATAAGAAATATCTACAAAGTTGAATAACGATAGAGACCCAAAATTAATTAGGGATAAAAGAATTGTGGTCTGTTTTATTAATTATAAAACTGTAGGATTTACAAGATATTTGTACGAGTTATAAGAGTCCTAATTATCTACTGATATCAAGCAAATGACCGTTATCCATATTGAAATTCCTAATTTGCTGTTGATAAATAAGGTATTGTCAACACCCTCCCTCAAACTAACGTTGTGTATCATAAAACATGAGTTTGGACAATAAATAATTGTGTCTATTTCTTGACATGGCATTTGTAAATAAATTAGCCAGTTGATCTTTAGAGGATATATACTTTAGGCTAATATTCCAATCATCAACAAGTTCTCTAATGTAACATCTATGTTCTTGGTGTTTTCATGATGGGCGAGGTTTGTTGCTATTCTGATTGCACTAGTATTTTCGCCATACAATGTGGTTGATCCTTTCATTCGATGCACTGTTCTAATAGCAACCTCTACAACCAAATAATTTTAGAGTCGTGACACCCTGAGCATACACCCTGGGCGGTATTGTCACTCGAGAACCATTATTGGCCCCAAGGGAACCCTTGTCCTGACTTACTTACTCTGCGGAAGACTTAACTTATCAAAGATAGCTCATATAGAACTTACAATGTGATAAAGAAAAATTCAACTAGCCAATTAGGCAAACTCTAGTCTCCACATAAGATAATGAAAATGAAAAAACTAAAGAACTATAGCTAAGGTCTTTCAAGCCTCTAAACAAAAGGAATGTCGTGACAAGACCCCCAATCATCCTAACAACTGAAACACTAAAAGAAACGATAAGAGGATCCCTCCGGAAAGCAAGGAGATACACCAATTGACTCTGAGTGCTTAACTGGATCAACGCCACCATGGATGTTGATCCTGATTACCTGTATGTGCATCAAAAAATGATGTAGACCAAATGACATCAGTTCATTAAATGTACGATTATATGAGGGGAATACTAAACATAACATAAACTTGAATGGAATCTGAAAGAAACACTTACCTTGACTTTACTCTACTTGTGAAAAACATGACTCAATAAGAAGCAATAAAACACATGCATGTATAGAAAGCTTTAATAATAGTAGAAAGAAACTCAGTACATTAAAAATTCAATAACATACTCAACTTTACTCATGTAATAAAGTAATATAGTTTCTATGGGAGTTTCTCCAACCGATAACAACCACTATGAGCCTAAGTGCTGATACAATAACTTGCCCACACTTAAAAAATATCGTATACATTTCTGTTATATTGGACGACTTAACTAAGTGGATCCACTAGTTTATGTTAAAAAGCACCAAGGAATCATCTAGAAAATATAATTATTTACTACCCATAATGGTTACATGGTTTATGGAGTCTTGATTCATTATCAACTCGCGTCCCCATATCTCTGTTTAATACTACTCCCAAAATGTACTTAGCTCATATGTTTTTAAAATAATCTTCTTTCTTTGGTCTGACATAATTACTAAAAATTTAGCTTAAAATATCTCTTGGAATCGATGTTACCTTTCTTGCTCAAACGTGAAAACATTTCTAACTTTTGGGAATATTTAGTTCGCGTATAATCTTTTAAGAAATGAAATTCACACTTAACTCTTTAGTCAACTCGAAACTTAAGTCCTAAGGCAAGGTTAAAATGTTTGCAAAAGTCTTTTGAAAAAATTATGAACTTCACTTGACTTACTTCTTAACTTCTAGACATGACTCTTAACGTTTCTTGAATTAAATTATGGATTCAAGGTTCATGATCTCATATTTATGGATGATTTAAGCATGTTAACATGTACCTTCTAAAGTTGGAATCAACTAGGAAACATAGGCATGATACTATGGAACTAGTATGAAAAGATGGAAGAAGAATAGTAAGAATTGTCGTCCCTGGCACTCTGAGAGGCGCAAGAGGCAAACCCTTGAAATTCAAATACAAGATTGGGGTGATCTGGCTTGCGGGGAGCCCCATAGCCCAAAATTTAGACACCCGTTTTTGGGGATCTAAGAGAGATGACTCCCCAGGACACTCCCCTGGTGCTCCCCGACATTGCTTCGTCGTTTTTCAACTCGACACTCTCTAATTTCACATGGTTCCTTCCCTAAAAGCTTGGAATGAGTTATACCCTCAATATATATTAGATTCAACTCAAAATTTCACCCAAAACATGGATCAGATATCAAGAAAAATTCAACAATACAACCCACAATAATTCAAAAGAATTTAATAAAAAGCTCAAAAGAATTAATTTCAAATCTTATACTTCACTGACTTGAATCATGATTGGCGCACATGTGAACCAACCCAATGCAATTTGATCTCACATAACTCGTAGGATTTAATCCTTGGAGAATCCACTATACAAACTCAAACGTTCTTGTCTTAAGTTTTTTCTTCTTGTTTCTCCTATTTTCTCTTTTCTCCAAGCCCTAGCATGAACATAGACTTTTCTAAACTGTCTAAAATCTTCTTTGACCCAAATTAAACTCATAAAAATGAATCAAATTAATTGGGTAAGAAAAATACTTAAATACCCTTTAAAAATCCCGATTAGACTTTAATTATTTGAATAGCCCAACATCAAATGGGCATATCTCACTCATACGAACTTGAAATTGCACAAACTCGGTGGTGTTGCAAAAATTATTCCAAGATATTTCCTATGATATTTGGAAACTCATCTAAATCATCCTGATCTTGGAGTTATTGTCGTTTGAAGTTAACTAACAACTCAATTTAACATACTTAACAAATTTTCATATTTTTATATAATTTCTAAAAATGGCTATTTTTATTTCTTAACATCTTCCTAGTTATTTAAATTTGCAACATGTTACAGTATCTATCCCTTTAGAAAATTCATCCCCGAATTAGATTACTCTTATTAGACTAAGTGTATAACATAAATAATTCAGTTCAAATACCCAACAAGAAAATCTAACACATCAAGTATACAAATTATAGAGTACTAAAAGAGAATTAGTACCTTGATCTGGAACTTCTCTGGTTTCCAAGATATATGGATATCTCTGCTTCATATCTTCCTCTGCTTCCTAAGTAGCTTCCTCAACAAACTGATTACTCAAAACAACTTTGACTGATGCTACTTCCTTAGTCCTCAACTTGAAAACGTCGCGATCTAGAATCTGGACAAGAATCTCCTCATAAGATAAATTATCATTGATCCCAATATCTTCAGTTGGTTTGATTAATGAACGATCTCCCATGAACTTCTTCAACATGGAGATGTGAAATACCGGATGAACTGCGGCTAACTCTTTTGGTAGCTCCAACTCATAAGATACATTACCTACCATTTTTTATATTATGTAAGGGACGATATACCGTGGACTAAGCTTTTCCTTCTTAAAAAATCTTACAACACCTTTCATGGGCGAAACTTTCAAGTATACCCAATCATTTGCTTAAAATTCTAACTCCATTCTTCTAACATAGTTGTAGGATTTCTTATGACTCTTTGCAATTTTCAACCGCTCTTGAATCACTTTAACCATATCCGTAGCTTGATGGTCTAAATGTGACCCTATCAACCCTGCTTTACCAAATTAAAATATCTAATATGATATCTATATCTTCTTCCATAAAGAGCTTCATAAGGAGTCATTTGTATGCTAGAGTGGTAACTATTGTTGTAAGCAAATTCAATAAGATTTAAGTGATCATCCCAATCACCTTTGAAATAAATCACACAAGCCATCAACATATCCTATAAGGTCTTAATAGTGCGCTCTGCTTGACCACTTTAATAAGGATGAAAGGAACTACTTAAGTTAACTTTTGAATCGAAACCTTTTTGGAATAATTTCCAAAATTGTGTAGTAAATTGCGAATCTCTGTCTGAAATAATGGTGACAAAAATTGCAAAAAGTGAGTTGATTTTGTCATTCTATCAAGAATCACCCAAATAGAATCACGTTGCTTGCTAGACCTTGGTAAACCAAGGATGAAATCCATATTAATAATCTCCAACTTTTATTCCGGAAGTTCTATATTCTAGGACATAACACCGGGCTTTTGGTGCACTACTTTAACTTGTTGGCAGTTCGGACCCTTAGACAGAAATTCTGAAATGCTCTTTATACTACTCCCCCAATAGACTTCTCTCAAATTGTGATACATCTTTGTAGAACCCGGATGATTGGAATATCTAGATCTATGAGCTTCCTTTATGATGCACTCTTTGAGTTCATCCACTCTTGGTACAAACAATCTAACTTGATACCTCAATACACCATCTCTCCCTTGTTCAAAATCCATTACATTTTTCTTATAAACAGTTGCCTTTAATTCAAGAAAAATTGGGTCTTTATCCTACTTCTCTTTTACTTCTTATACAAATGAAGATCTATCCTCATTCATCACCACTACTATCCTTTTGTGAAATGCGATAAGCGAACTCCAAAGTGTGAAAGTCTGTGCACATCCTTTGCTAGTTCTTTCTTATCTTTCTCAAAGTGGTGGTACTACTCATAGACAACATGCTAAAGCCATAAGAAACAACATTAGCCTTACATGGTGGTAAAGGATACTCATGTCTTAATCCTTAATTAATTCTTACTACCTCCTTTCTCCGAGATTGAACAACTTTTGAGTTAATACATACTGAAGACTTATGATCACTGAATAAATCTACATGAATACTATACAAATAATGACGCCATATCTTCAAAGCAAATACTACCATAGCCAACTCTAAGTCATGGGTTGGAGGTAAAGAAGAACCTTTCATATGAGGAAGTTCTAGTTGAGATTTTAGAGCAACAGGTTTAGAACTTGAGAAATAAGAAGTTGCCTCAGTTAAAGTGCTATAAATAAATAGCCAACTCTAAGTCATGAGCATTCTTTTATCTTGGAGAAGGAAGTTCCTCCTTAAAGATGAGGAATTTTAAAATTTCATACTTTACTTATGGTACATTGAGTATGTTTATCTTGGAGTTTACGTTTCCTCATTGGTTGTGTGCATTTTGATGACTTGCATGCATACTGGGTTGCTAAACATGAGTCATTTCCATTAGAAAGGCATAGCATCTCACCGAGGACGAATTTTCGCAAGGGGGAGATAATGAAACACCTCAGAATCTAGTAGGCTAAACTAGGGCTAAGTGAGAGGGCGACAACCAAAAAGGGAGGAAGTTTGGACAGACTTCACCAAGAACTACCTCACCTCACACGACCACCATGAAGATTCTTGGTGAGGACCAAGAGTGACGGTGAGGTTCGTGGAGGGATAAGCAGTAGCTAGGCTACACTGCCCCAAACAAGGACCCTCCCTAATAGCCACTTAACGGCTCATGAAGGACACCACAACCGTCAGAAGGGTCATGATCCTAAGATAGTCATTGGGGGAGAAAGGGGTGGCACCATAGCCACTCGTCCAAGAACTAACGAGAGCATCTCGGCTCGTGATAGGGACCATGAGTCTTGGAGCCTCACATGGTGAAGAGTTAGTGACTGTAAGTTAAGGATTAAGTAATCTTTCTTATTTTAATTAGATCAAAGACCGTTTTGCCTAAGTCTATGACTCTTATATAAATTATTTTAACCCCAAAACTCATATGTTCAAGACATTATTTCCAAAACCCAAAACAAATCCAAAAGATTTCATACTCTCAAAATAATTCTCTCTCTACAATATTGAAGAAGAAGAAGAACAAGAAGAAGAAGAAGATGATGATGATTCAATATAGGGTTCAAGAACAAGTTTCCTTACTTCAATTTCTTTGGGCTTTGCTAGTAAGTTATGATAGTTTTCATCCATGGACTTCTCAAATTATCTAATATCAAAAGGTTGAAATTCCCAATTTGTTATGGTTTTCTTTAATTATCATGGGTGCTCTGCAAAGTTTATTTAAATGATTGAATTATGTTAAATTTAAGTATGAATTGACGAATTACTATGATTTTATGATTATATCCCCCATAAAACAATTTAAACACCCATATTTTCAAGTTATGAATCATGTGATGTTAGATTTTTAATGTAAAAGGATATTTTTATTAAATTAAGCATATATCGCTAACTCTACATGAATGTTATGATGAAATTCATATCTAACCTACGTTTTCTAAGTAATTATGATTGAAACTGGGCTTTGATACTCAAGAGGTAAATTATGGACTATTGCATGTTCTTATGAAGTCTATGCCATTGTTTTAAGGGGCTTTGAGAGTAAAGTACCAATGATGATGTTGTTATTGTGTTATTCAAAGGATGTTCTCATAAACACAAATTAGCATGATGTTAAAGGTTTCCTCACATAATAAGGTTTCTTAGGTTGAAAGGGTTTCTCACCTTATTGAATCAGAGGCTAAAAACTATTATCAATACATCATGGATGGTGAAGGTTTTCTCACGCATGGTAAAAGAATCTAGTCAATAATAGGGTAAGTCAAGACTTAATAAATATTCTGTGGGTTTTATATTTAGTATCGAGTGGATATTTATGTAAGATGGAAGCTCCAACGAAGTAAAGTCTGGGTTTCTCAAAGCAGTCTCTTGAGATGAAACCTCTTTCGAGTAGAGGACATGTTTCTATTAGAAATCTCCACTTATGCTAGAAGTACATTGTTCTACTTGGGCAAGTAGGACAACCCTTTTGGGTATGGGAGACACCATGGTATCATGTTATAGCTCACATTGTCTTTGTGTCTATCACGACCCAAATCCATTCGTGAGTGGCACCCACACTTAACCTACTAGGTGGGAAAACCAAAGATTCAACCCCAACATATATTAATCATTCACCTTACAAAGTACTAATTATAATGTAGAAGATTAAATCTCATTAGTGTAAGAAACACAAATCCATTATAATCTACTATATGTCATTCCCAAAACAGAAAAGTCATCACATTAAGGAATTCTAATTTTCAAATACTAAGTCTAAGAGTATTAAAGACACAAAAATAATTAAATAAAATGGTTTATGTCCGAAAACTAATGACATTATGTGATGACCGAGAGAATCCAACACGAGCTTGAATGAGTATCTCAACCTGGAGTCTGATATACGTGAGACTGGCTAGAGCTGAAGGCGAGTCTAGGTCACTGGTACACTCACTGCACTCTATAAAAGGAAAACAAAGGAAAACACAAGTAGGGCTCAGTACGGAGCAACATGTACTGAGTAGGTATCATCGGTCAACCCAAAAAAGAAACTAATATACAATGAATAATAGTATGAAATCAACTATGACACTTAACTGGTAGCTAGCAACAAAAAACATGAACAAGTGACATCGGAAGCCAGTACCCAATCACTCACAATATCCTGGACACATATGGGGACTCATGCCTCCACACCACACTCGGAATTGGGTTCTTTGAGATTGAGTATGTTAAGTTAATTCAATAAGTTTTTTCTATAATGTCACTATGTCGGAACGTGACACTCTGATCTAGTTATACTATGTCAGAACATGACACTCCAATACAATAATACATTGTCAGAACGTGACACTCCGATCCAATAATACCATGTCAGAACGTGACACTCCAATTAAATAATACCGTGTCGTAACGTGTCACTCCGATCCAGTAATATGTTTAATTTATTAATTATTATCATCACTTTCAATTAATTAACAATATTTCATCAAGCCTTCTTTATTCAAGGAATCACTTCGATAGACAGGGTTCAAGATCATAAATTCAACGGTCTCAGAATTTTAGACTGACCCCAAACCACACAACCAAGCTATACAACCACACAATCAAGTACATAGGAAACTTCACAATATCACTCAATACATATCAATCACTATTGAGAGTCTATCTATCAAATAGAAATAAACATAACCTACCTCCACCGAAGAACCGAAGTCAAGAAAGTTACTTCTTCAATATTTTCCCTTTCTCAATGTCTTCGAACACTTTCAATCTATGCAATTTGTGTAATTTGTAAGTTAACGAGTCTATAGATACTCATATTTCTGTATGTATAGACTAGACCCAAAAATCATAAAACACAAATCTATACTCAAGTTCCTAATCTTGAGGTCCATTAACATGTCAAGTCTCTTGTTTCTTATATTCAAGACTAAGGTTAAGTCTTTATTTCTCTTAATAATATACTACACTCAATATTTAATTACCAATCTCAATTTGTTTAAGCTTAGATTAAGTTGTGAAGATCAAAAGAATAAAACTTAAAATAGAGTATAGGTTTCGAACTAATGCATACCGAAATATCAATTCGCTGGCCAACCATTAACTATTCTAGCACATCACAATTCTCTACTCATCATGACACTATCATTAATTAATCATTGTACCTTAATTATCTCAAGACAAGAAACCTGCAACCAATTATTATCCTTTTTTAAAATTAACAATCATATATTTATGTATAAGAGAACTGTAGGCTCACCTACGTGACACAACCACAAACCACTATTCCCTTTTTAATTGATTTATTTCCCAAAACTAGCCCTCCCTTTTCATGATAAGTTGAGACTTTTATAAAAATGACATTTTAGAAAAGTTGTGACTTTTATAAAAAGATGTGACTTTTATGAAGAGTTGCGACTTTTATGAAAAATTGTGACTTTTATGATATGTTGTGACGTTTATGAAGGATTCTAACTTTTCAAAAGAGTTGTGACCTTTCAGATAAGGCACTATAAATATTTGTTCACACTATCTTATGTTATCTATAAGTAGAGGAATTTTGTGCAACTATAATTTGTAGGGTTTTTCCCGCTATAGGGTAGTCACATTCAAATACATTAAGTTTTTCTGAAGTTAGTTTCATTCTTGAAAGTTTTCATGGAGCATAATCTTAACTATAAGTCAAGTGATTGATGGAACTTTGGCAATTTTCCCCCCTATTTTGGTGATATTTTTTTAACTCTGTTAAGTTGCAGCAAGGATGACTGAAAATTGATCTTCTCTTTTGTCCCTTTCTAAAGGTTTCTTCATATAAACAAAGAAAATTGATTTCTATTGCAATGCGATACGTTGTTGAAATGGTTGCTGGTTGAATTCATTACATTTGATTCTTTAATAAACAAATCGTTTATTTCTTCCATTATTGTTTGTATGTTTTTTTTGAATTCATATACATTAATTAAGCTTCTTAAAAGTTTCATTTCTCAAAGTTTTCTTCCTCCTATTTCATTAAGCTTAATTTTTTAATGTAAATCATAGTGATTGATTTATCTATTTCAACTTCTTTTTGCAATTTTGGTGACTTTTTGTTAATTATGTTTAAAAGACCAGTGAGGATGATTGAAAATATATATATTTTTGGGAAAATTTCTTGTGGGTTGTGCTATATTTGATAGCACAAAACAACAAATATTTGATAACTAATGCGGAACAAATGATGAAGTTTGTTAAAAGAACCAAAATGATTTCTCTCTTTCTTGCCACAGTTAGTATATTATTCTAATTGTTTTTTCTTGTGTACAAACATTTTGTATGCCATTGCACTATTCCTAGAATATTTGTATAGAGACTTAGTCCATATCTTTTATTGTAAGTTAACTAATTTGTCATATTTCTTGTTCTCTTCTTTTTGGGCATAGAAGAGATCATGTTTTCGTGAAACTAACAAATGTCCAAAATACACTATAAAAAATATTTTTTATCGGTAATAAGTATGCACGTCCACAGAGAGTACTATAGCCTTTACCGACATTAATAAATTGTCATTTGATTCAATGTTGCTATAGACTCCATGAACATTTATACAGAGTACCAATTTCCTCTGAGAATACATATTTATCGATAATTAATCTATTAATTATCGTTAAAGATCATTTTGCTTTAGTGATAACTCATTCCCCTTTGATAAAGTTTTAAATTTTGTTTTTTATCAAGAAGTAACAACTCTTTCTTTTGTATTCTTTGAATTAATTTTGTGAACCTTAAATTTGAAAACAACCTGAAAGACTATCTTGTTTGAAAAATATATTCAGTAACATGTCTTTTTCTTCTTGATTGTTAGGAAAGTAAGGTCGTCTTTATTATATTTTTTGATATTTGTGAGTTCAAGAGCTCACAAAATTATGTTGTGAGATTTTAATATGTTATATGTCAAAAATTTTGTTTAGTACATCCCGTTGTGAACATTCAGATACCACCTACTGCTTGGTTGATAATTGCATTAACTTTTTGTAACTCCATATTATAATCATAACAAGAACTTTGAGTGATTCTACTTTCTTAGTCCTCAACTTGCAAACATGGCCATCTAGAATCTGGACAAGAATCTCCTCATAAGATAAGTTATCATTGATCCCAATATCTTCAATTTTTATGATTAATGAAGGATCGCCAATGAACTTCTTCAACATGGAGATGTGAAATGCCGCATGAACTGCGGCTAACTCTATTGGTAGGTCTAACTCAGAAGATACATTACCTAGTTTTGTAAGGGTCGATATATCGAGGACTAAGCTTCTCCTTCTTACAAAATACCATAGCACCTTTCATGGGTGAAACTTTCAAATATACCCAATCATCTTCTTCAAACTCTAAATCCATTCTTCTAACATAGGTGTAGGATTGGACTCTGTGTCATTTTCAACCTCTCTTGAATCACTTTAAGCATCTCCATAGCTTGATGATCTAAATGTGGTCCTATTAACCATGCTTCACCAACTTCAAACCATCTAATAGGAGATATGTATCTTCTCCCATAAAGAGCTTCATCATAAGCCATTTGTATACTAGAGTGGTAACTATTGTTGTAAGCTAATTCAATAAGAGGTAGGTGATCATCACAATTACCTTTGAAATAAATCACACAAGCCATCGACATATCCTCTAAGGGATGAATAGTGTGCTCTACTTGACCATTTGTCTAAGAATGAAAGGCAGTACATAAGTTAACCTTTGAACCCGAGCCTTTTTGGAATAACTTCCAAAATTGTGTAGTAAATTTCTCATCTCTATCTGAAATAATGGTGAGAAAAACCGCATGAAGTCTAACCACTTCTTGAAGATACAACTTGGCATAGTCCTCTGGTGAATGAGTAGTCTTTACCGGCAAAAAGTGGGTTAATTTTGTCATTCTATCAAGAATCACCCAAATTGAATCATGTTGCCTGCGAGACCTTGGTAACGATAGGATGAAATCAAGAATAATTATCTCCCACTTCCATTCCAAAAGTTCTATATTCTAGGTCATACCACCAGTCCTTTGGTGCTCTACTTTAACTTGTTGGAAATTCGAACACTTAGACACAAATTCTAAAATGCCCTTCATACTACTCAGCCAATATTTCTATCAAATCATGATACATCTTTGTGGAATACAGATGAATGAAATATCTGAAGCTATGAACTTCTTTTATGATGCATTCTTTTAGTTCACCCATCTTGCTACACATAATATAACTTGATATCTTAATACGCCATCTCTCCCTTGTTCAAAAGCCATTACTTTTTGCTTATGAACATTTGTCTTTAATTCCTAAAAAATTGGGTCTTGATCCAACTTCTATTTTACTTTTGAAACTAATGAAGATCTAGCCCCATTCATCACCACTCCTCTTCTATCTGTGGAATCCAATAAATGAACTCCCAAGCATTCAAGTCTGTGCACAAACTTTGCTAGTTCTTTCTTATCTATCTCAAAGTAGGCGGTAATAGCCATAGACAACCTGCTCAAGGCATCAGAAATAATATTAGCCTTACCTGGGTGGTATAGAATACTTATGTCATAATCCTTGAGTAATTCTAACCACCTCATTTGTATGAGATTGAGGTCTTTCAGAGTAAATACATACCGAAGACTTATGATCAATGAATACATCTACATGAACACTATACAAATAATGACGTCATATCTTCAAAGCAAATACTACGACAACCATCTCTAAGATATGAGTTGAAGGTAAAGAAAAACCTTTCACGTAAGGAAGTTCTGATTGAGATTTTTGAGAGACAAGTTTAGAAGTTAAGAAACAAGAAGTTTTGTGTGCCAAAGCGCTATTGAGAAAATCATATCGTGCAGGGAGCTTCATTGAGGCCATGGCCGATATGATGTCCCGATATCCATTATTTTTCCTTCTACTCCTACTCTAGCTTGAGGTAATGAGTTCCTCTTGGCTTGTCCTATGTTTTAGAGTCATGTGTTTTATGTGTTTCCATGATTTCCTTATGTTATGCATGTTCATGAAATATTTGTGTTTTGAAGAAAATGAGTTTACATGATTGATTATCCTCATCATGTTGTTCATTGAGTGTGAGTTCTTTATAGACTCCAGGAGATTATATGGTGAACATGCATTAGCTATGGTTTTGAGTATGAATTGCATATAGGCTCCATGTAATTGTTTTGAGCATGCTTTTAGCTTGGAGAAGGACGCCCCTCCTTGAAGATGAACAATTTTAAAATTTCATACATATTAGTTTGTTAGGTTAACTCCTACTTTCATTATGGTACATTGAGTATGTTTAGCTTGGAGTTAATGTTTCCTCCTCGGTTGTGTGAATTTTGATATGTTACATGCATGAAGGGTTGCTAGTCTTGAGTTATTTCCGTTAGAAAGATCTAGAATCTCACTCGAGGACACGGTTTCCCAAGAGGGAGATAATGAAACACCTCAGAATCAAGAAGGCTAAACTAGGGCTAATTGAGAGGGCAACATCCAAAAAGGGAGGAAGTTTGGGAAGACTTCACCAAGCACTACCTCACCTCACACGACCACTATGAAGATTTGTGGTGAGGACCATGATTCATGGAGAGGTTCGTGGAGGGTTAGGCAGTAGCTAGGATACAATGCACCAAACAAGGACCCTTCCTAAAGACGGCTCGTGAAGGCTACCACTACCATGGGAAAGGTCATGATCCTAAGCTAGTCGTAGGTAGAGAAAGGGTTTGAACCGTATCCACTCGTCAAAGAACCATGAGAGAAACCCGGCTCGTGGTAGGGACTACGATTCTTGGAACCTCACATGGTCATGTGGTAGCGTACTGTAAGTTAAGGGTTAATTGATATTTTCTTGTTTTAAGTCATTGTCATCAATTTCGTAGCTAATTGTTTAATTTTTGGGATTTCTAAGCTTTGCTGAGTTCTAATCCTCCGAGGACTAAGTTTCATTCTATTAAGTTTATTTCATGTATTTTTCTTTGGGACATGACGTATGGGCTAGGCTCAATTTTATTCTATTAGATTAGATGGTTATGATGAGACAAGATCTCTAGAATTCTGTTTTTCATTATGAAAATGTTTGGACTTTGAAATCTTGTTTCACTCTTATTGCTATATTTCTCATGTAATGATATCTAAATGTCTTGTATGGAATTCTTTGGGGTTCTATGGGTCATGTTACATCTAGCGGGTACCCCTAGGTCTTGACACTTATCCATGTAGAAATTTTGTGAATTATTAGGGTTAAATGTGAAACGAACATCCCCAAAAACTAGTATTTGATATGCACCAACCTGTTACAAGACCCTTAGTCTTTTTTGAATATTTATATGTTTCAAATATTTAGTAAACAAGAATATATATTTCTGAATACGTTAATTATTTCCAATAGAGTTACGTGTGGAAAAAACTTCTTAACATAACAAAGGGAGAACAACAAAATGAGAAAAAATGTAACCAATGAACATATGTGGTGATACTATTAAAAATTGTTGGAATACAAAAATTAATTATAAATAATCAAATTCACCCAGAAGATATGAAATTTTTTAACTTACTAAATAAAAAAATAATAATGTATCTTTTACTTCACCTTATTATTTCAAAATATTTATTTTATAGGTCTTCTTGATAATTTTCTTTAATGTTAAAATTCATATTCAATTTTAGATGTATGGTTTATTCATCTTGAAAAGCTGAGAGTGAAAATTTATTCAATACATAAATCAATCTATTTAACTTTTAAAGTGCAAAAGGATTTCTTGGAAAATCGTGCAAACAAAAACATTTTTGTAACAACAACAATAAAAACAAAAATGAATAATTAAATAAATCACAAGCTAGTAAATATGTAAATTTTCATATATTTAATAAGTGACTGAAATAACAAACTTTGAAAAATAATTCATCGAACACGACATACATACGACTATTAATATAATTACAAAATAAAACTGATGTAGAGAATCCTATGACACACTTTAACATACAAAACCTAAAAGCCACAAATTTTGTAGGGGACAACATGAACACATAAAAAAATACTAATAAGAAGAGACATATACTAGTCCAAAGACTTTATTTGTTATTGGAGGGGTTTGAATCTTGATCATTAGCATTGTTTAGTGAAAGGTCATCCAACAAAAATACAAAATCATCATCATTCAAGTTTAGTAAATCAATAAATGATGGACTTTGTGGAATGTCAGTAGAGTTCTGGTAGTTATTCATTTGAATTGATGCACCCTTTGAGCGGATCTCAGCTAAAGGATCCATTTGTGGTGTCATAGGAGTATATGGAGGATCTATAATTGGGGAAGGCATCATAGATGTCATTGTTATTGAAGCAGTGGATTAAGGGACATTTAATGTAGACCCCTTGTCACCACCATTCTTTTTCACTGTTTCACGTGATAATTGAAGGTTCTTCTTAATAACGTAACTTAGATCGTTGAGATAGAAAAGATTCATGTCAATGGAAATAATTTTTCTATTAAACACTTCATGCATCTCATTTGTAATTTCCTTGATCCTATTTTCCTTTCATATCTTTAGTAGTTTCTTTTTGCAACTTCTTGATTCTTTTCTTGGTGAATTCTTCCTTTGTCACCATATTTTTTTATCTCTCCAATGCTTCCAATTCTTTAAACTTTTGAAAAGTGTTGATTGCTGCAACAAGATTGGGAAACACCTTAGGTTCATTACTATAAGGACTATATATGATGAGAGCCATTTCAATGTCACAAAGAGTGTTGAGTTCTTCTGCTTTTTTCAACAACCCTATGTGTGTTTTCTTGTATGAGACTTTTCTTTCCGTTTCATTTTCAATCAAAGCTAATATTACTTTTTTTCTAGGCATGTCTAAAGAAGAGGTATATGAGGATATATGTGTTTGTTAAGGAATGTCTTTGTTGTTGTTCTTGTAGTTGTAGTTGTCTTTGCCTAAGATTGACCCTTATATATATAAATGAAAATTTTGAATTCTATAATGTTTGGGTAGTTTGAATTATAGAATTTCTTAATATAAACACTAATTGTTTTGGAATAAATTTAAATGAGAGTATATTATCGTGAACTTTATGTTGTTTTTGGATCTGCTCTAATACTAGCCAAATATTTTGAGTCAATCTTTTCATATAAAGAAAAGAATTAGTGTTGTTGAAGTTTGAATAAGTAGTATCCACAATACATGATCATAAGTTTATAGAAAATAGGTTTCTTAAAGAATTACATTACTATTTTTTCCAATTTTGGAAGAAATTATATTTAGCATAAATTTTATACTACTTTCAAATCTTTCAAAAACTAAATCCTACCTAATTTTGTTTTTATTAATATATGATATACAACAACCTATTACTTGAAGCTAAGTGAAATATTTTCCTAAAATAGTTTGAAGATAAATCAATATTCCATAATTGTACTAATACTAATCAAAATAATGTGTTTACACATAATTGAAAATAAACAGATAAATTTTATTATTTTAAAGAAATGATTTGTCATGACCCGAGTTCTAAAATCATGATGCCCTCAATTATAATAATCCACTAGTAGTGAAGCTAACAATACCCTGGAATGATAAGTAATGATTTTAAGTGTAACAACCTGTATTCTACGTGTACTTGTTCTATTTATGCGACACTTATAAATTTCCTTGTGATATAGTTATGAACTCGGTTTCCTATGCGACTAGTGACAATAGAATACGTTTAAAGTGAATTGGCAATAGATTTTTATGGGACACAATTAAGTTGACGTCGATGGAAGTATTTAAACTTGAAATAATAAGGTGGTAGTTGAGTCTATAGTTGAAATTGACATAGTGTATATAAGTTTTATGTTAAGTTAAAGGTATTATTGCATAGAAATGCAATAAAATATTGAGATGCTTGCTTGACTTCACTAAGCTAGTAGGTGACAAGTAGGTGCATCACCTACATTGACTTATTGACATGCTAAAGGACCAAGTAGGTTCATCACCTACTAAGACTCATTTGACCATGTTATTGGGCCAAGTACACTACCTATATCGGGCCCAAGTTGAATAAAAATATAAGGTAAAAATAGACAGCCAAGGCCCAATCTTTTCAAGCCCACAAGAAATAATTTGAATGGACAAGTAGGTGCATCACCTAATTAAATGTGTTGGCTGCAAATGAAGTATAAGAAAGGTGGCAAAAGATAAACCTATTAAGGTCAAAAATCTTATAAAAATATCTCAGTTTTCTCTTATCCAAATTTTAAGCTCTCAAATTCATATATTTCTCTCTCTCTCAAGATGAAGCAACCACCCAATTTTCCCATTAAGGGTTCTAACTATTTTCACCTAGTTTCTTCCAAAGTAGCGTCTAGATCACCTTCGCTACTCTATTGTTTCAAGTATATTAGAAAATTCTTCAAAGGGAGAGAACTAGAGGTAGCTATATGTGTTGGAAGCCAAGGTTCTGTCACTCTCTTCCAAAGAATAAGAGAAGGTTACAAAAACAGTAATTGAAGGAGAATATCAGATATAGATAGCCAAGGTAATGGCGCTGCCAAAACCTTGAATTATTAGTTTACTTGAGAATTCCAGACTTACTTGTTTATTACAACCCATGGGATGGTGATTTAAAACCACAAATTCATGTCTTTTGATTATTTTTTAGTGTTGAGGACTGTTATTTTATTGATTTGTTTATGGGAGGTCATAGACGTACTTAGAGAATGATTGCGGAAAGTTTTAAGGTCAGATTTATAAGCTATGGTGATGCACCATTAAATTAATGTTTTGGTAAAGTCACTGCACATTTCATGGGAAGGTTGTTTTGTGTAAATAACTATAACGGAAAGAATTTGTGCAAGGAAACAATCAATTAGAAAGATTAAGGGCTGGCTATTGTTTTGATGAGATAAAATATCCCGAGTTGGTTGGTAAGTTGCTAATATTAGACTTACTGATTGGTTGTTGTAGATGAAGACAATGACGTTAAGTGACAGGTTGACACTTTGTAATAACTTTATAGGTACCTGACATTTACATGTTATTAGAGTTCATGTTTTATGGTACGTTAAAGCTTCACTATTTTCTATTATGACCTTCAAAAGACACTAAACATTGAGTGTGATGTGACAAAAGCTTGTAATGAAGGCAAAGTTGACATCGGCCTCCTACTCCAAAGGATGAACTATTGAGGATTATATTTTCTATCTTAACTATAGTATTTATAATGACCTAGATGGAAGCCAAGTCCCAATAGCAGAACACCAATAAGGATTCTCAGGATATTGAATAGAGAATATGGGGAAATCAATTGTATGTGTTTTGAGGTGAGTAAGGAATATGAGAAAAAGTATCCCACCCGTGACTTAACTCTAAAGAGAGTGTGATTACGCTTATTATGGTAGAGTGGTTCTATAGAATATCTCCTAGTTTGTAAAGATGGTTTGTTATAGACTTACACATTTTGCATGTTCTATAATTTATTTGTATGGCATTTTACCTTTGTGTATTACCTTCTTACAGGTTACCTAATGTCATAGAATACTTCCATGTAAGTGTTTTCCGCTTTGGGGTACCCTTGTTTATTGTTATATATTTTGGTAGGACCTTTTCCCTACTTGTTATTTATTGCACGGGCTACTTTCCTCATGTCAGTTTTTCATATTGTGTTGGTAGTTCAAGATAATTGATCATACAACCACCTCTATATGTTTTACATGCCTCGTAGCTTACTTTCTTGAGAATTACATGCCTTATAGCTTTTCTATTCATGTGTCATGTGCTGAGTTGCATGTTAGTCCACCTATCCATGCGATATGACACACTTGCTCAATGTGATTTGTGTTTTGTAGTTCATTTTCTTTTATGTAGACACGTGTCTTATAGTCTACTTGCTTACATATTGTATATCGTAGCTTTAGTACTCATGCATCACATGTCTCGTGTGTACACCACATATTTCTATAGATTAATGCCAGTGTATTATGTTCTCCCTTTTTGCTATTCTGCTTGTGTGTCATACTCAATGTGACTTATTTACCTTATTTTGTGCCCTTATGTGCTTATTGACTTGAGTTTTTAAAATTTTGGAAAAATGTTTCCTCGTATCATGATGTAGTGATGCCTTTGACCAGAAAAGGTTGGGCATATATGTAAATTTTATCACAATCATAGATAAATAACTTAGCATAATGCCTTATTAGAAGGTGCAACATAATGCTTTAGAATTTATATTAACAGCTATGCGTTCTTATAAGACTTGCCTCTGAAAAGCATCAGGAGATAAAAGAGAAGGGAAAGTAGGCCCGATTAGTTAGGCTTATGATTTTTTGTGTCTGTTCTATATAAAAAGATTTTGGGAGATACTATGGTTATTCTTGATTGTTAAGGCCCGGAAGTTAAGTTCAAAATGTGTAACCTCTATTGAAGTATCGTGGAAGGAATATAATGTAGGTGGAACCCATATGTAGCCCCTTAAAGTTTGCACCAACTTTCACTTATACCCTTAGGGGTTTGTTCATTTTAGACACCCCATGTCATGGTCAATTGTGTCATTTTGACACTTTTTGAATTATCAATCAAATATATACATTGTTTGTAATACACTCGTTGATGACGTGTGAAAATGACGAATTAAATGAAGACACGTGGAATATATGTAAGAAAATAATTATCAAATAATGATTTTTAGTACAAAAAAGAAGTGACCAATGAGTGAATAAAATGTAAATTTTTGCCCAAAAAATTTAAAAATTAAATAACCCAACCCCACCCAAATCATCTTCTCCACCCCACCAACCCCAACCCTTGTGTTTTCTCCACTCTTCCCCCACTCACCCAACATCTTCTCCTCCTTTACCCACCCTAATCCCTACATCATCTTCTCAAGTAGGATAACAAACCCACACATATCCCTACTCAAATCTAATTTGAGATTATTCATGAATTTGTGACTTTCCATTTTTCTTCTTCTTTAATGTAACAGGGGTTTTCACATTTTTTCTTTTAATTTTTATTATATCATTATATTATGAGTCCAATGTGTTCAAATTCATTTTTTTTATTTGAAGAATTATCAAATTTATTTCTCCATAAAAGGAGTTTATGTTTTGGGAGATGATGGCTGGAAAATGAGGAAGAAGATAAAAGAAAACGAATTGACAAGTCTTTTCACGCCCCGGAATGAGTGTATTACACTCTCTATGACATGTCACCAAAAAGTGTCAAAATGACATAGCGGGATATGACATGAGGTGTCTAAAATGAATAAATCTTAGTTGAAGTGTCTAAATGAAAATTGGTGTCTACTTAAAGGGGCCAGCGATGGGTTCCACCTATAATGTAACATAAGATACTTGGAATAGAAGATGGTAGAGATCATAAATATCCCTCCTCATCCTAAACATCAACATAAGGATCTGAGATCATGTGGTCCCCTTATATGATCATATATCCTACTAGCATTTGTTCATTTGATATTTCATTTGCATGTCTTGTGTTTAGGTATATTATAGTCCTTATTTGTATGAGTTATAATTGTGTATATCCGTGAATTACACGGTCAAGAAAGGGGTTTAATTTGTCATATTATTATTTTATGAACCATATCTATTGAGACTTCATGCTAGGCTCGTCTATACATGTTTTAGGTTAGTCGATGGATTTTAGATAGTCCTATTTATAATGGGAACTCTCGCAAATCTAAAACTTAAATTCCAAGGTGAACCAAACTATCAACTTCACCCATCATTCGAGGACAAATGATCATAAGGGGGAGGATGTAACACGCTGTATTCTACGTGTACTTGTTCTATTTATATGATGCTTATAAATTGCCTTGTGGTATGGTTATGAACTCGGTTTCCTATGCGACTAATGAAAATATAATAGGTTTAAAGTGAATTGCCCATAGATTTTGATGTGACACGATTAAGTTGATGTCGATGGAAGTATTTAAACTTGAAATCATAAGGTGGTATTTTAATCTAGAGTTGAAATTGACATAGTGTCTATAAGTTTTAAGTTAAGTTAAAGTTATTACGGTCTATAAATGCAATAAAATATTGAGGTGCTTGCGTGACTTCACTAAGCTAGTAGGTGACAAGTAGGTGCATCACCTACTTTGGCTTATTGATCGACCACCCAAAGGATCAAGTAGGTGCATCACCTACTAAGACACATTTGACCATGTTATTGGGTCAAGTATACCACCTATATCTGGCCCAAGTTGAATAAAAAATAAGGGAAAATGGACATCCAAGGCCCAATCTTTTCAAGCCAGAAGAAATAATTTAAATGGAAAAGTAGGTGCATCACCTATGACAATGGAAAATGCAAAATTTTATTAGCTAAATGCAATAATGTATATATTTCAATCAATTTGATGAAGTTCAATCATGTAATAAGTCGTATTTTACTAATATTACTGTACACACAATATTTACTTTGTATTTTTCTTGTCATCTAACCAGATGTTTTGCTTAAAAACTCTGAACATTTTGAAATAATATATTTTGAAGTTAGGTGATCTTGTTAACTTGATAATACATTTTTGACATATAATACTTTAATTTAAATACAAATATATACCCAAATATAAATTCATTAATGAAAATTTTATGTTATAAAATTAACTATTAATTAAATAATAAAAATTAAACTAATAGAAACTTAAATTGGCGTTATAAGTAGTCATATGAACCTTTATTAGTCTAAAAAATGAAATATAAGAAATCGTAAATAAATAAACCAAAAGAGCAATGTTTATAAAGTAATAACTATATTGAAGAAAACTTAATGAGAGTCTAGATCACATAAGTAGTATTGATAAATAAAGTTATTCTTTTGTCTCGAGAGAAAAAAACATGACGCTTCTTTAAATTTTTGAAAAGATATTTAGAAACATATATCTACATCACAAGAGAAATTTTTAACAAAAAAATGAATTTAGGCTACATCATGTTAACTTCTCATATTGGAATATTACACACAATTGTATATATTAAGCAAAAAAAAATGTTATTATATCATTAAAGTTATTTTCCTCAAGTACTCGAGGTTATGAAATATAGACTTTGCTGGATAAAATGACTTATTTCATCACAATAGTGGTATATCATATTTCACAAAATTTCGGAGTCACTCAATGATAATAAGTCACACAAAAAAATTACAATGCAAGAAGAAGAAGAGTAGAAGATTAAAGAAATTGTGGTTGAAAAATGAGAGGAAACCCCTCTATTTATAGTCAACAAAGGGTATGAACAATTTTTTTTGTGTTTTATCTAAAAAGTCATGACCTTTTCAAAAAGTCGCAACTTACTGGAAAATTTGTAACTCATCAAAAAAGTCACAACTCTTTGAAAAAGTCACAACTCATAGAAAAATCAAAACCCTTCGGAAAGAGTGGCAACTTATCGAAAAAGTCACAACCTATGTAAGGGATATTATAGTAATTTAATATCCCAAGCCTAGAAGTCACTAGTACAAAGATTTTTAACAAAGAATACATTTCCCAAAAGTTTACCCAATATACAAAGTCTTGTCTCACAATCAAGTCACATTAGACCATCCCGATTTTTAAAAGTTGCCTTTGAAATGTCACACTCTCTAACCTTCAACTTATGATACCTATATATAAGATCAATCATGAAGAAGCTAGTGGCACCTTGAAGCTTGTTCAACATGTTGTCAATTATGGAATGATATACTTATTCTTAATTGTGACGTTGTTCAACTGAAGGTAGTCGCTACATATTTTAAGGGAATCATATTTATTACACATGAAATTAAAGGATTATGGAACCCAGGGGAAAGACTAGATATGATGAATCTGTTATTTTGAAGGTGTTTGATTTTTTGTGAAACTGTAGAAACTTTTTTTCAACGAAATAGCAAATGTACACCACTAGTTTGTTTTGGACTCCAGAACTATTACTCAAGAGATTACCTATATATCTATACTAAATAATTATAGAAATTAGTCTAGACACAGATAAGTATTTAATTGATCAAGAATTGTTTGCCACTTCGGTAGGAAATGTCCTCTAATATGGAATTGGAGGAAAATTTCATTCAATCTCTTGGCAGAAGGTTCATTGTTGTGAGAATCGCCTTAAATACCTTTCACTCCAAATGTGATAGACACTTGTTGAATATAACCAAACACAATAATTTTGCTACTTGTCCACTTCTATGCGTTCTATTCCATATCCATTGTAGTTCATCTTCCCTTCTTCCTATTTCTCTATGAATTTTCATCCATGTCGAGAGTGAAAATCATACCCTTGTAGAACATCCACACTCGAAAAGAAAAAGACTTAGTAATTTTCTTGAGAATGTGTTACACAGTACATAACTAGTGAAACAATTATACTCCATTTTCTTAATCTTTGAAGTGTTGAAAGTCTTTGATAGACATTGAGCCATAATATCAGTTGATGTCTTGGCAACATACCTTTTGAAAGTGTGAGGAAATTCTATGGAACTTTTGGGAATCGTGGTAGGAATAACTTGTACATTTAATTGATACGTAGTGCCCCTTGCTGTGAATACTGTTGTAACTCATCAACCATATTCATATTCGTTAACCATTTTCAAGCTTCAAGGATAAATCTAACAAGCCAACATTCTTGTTTAGAAATTGGTGACTTATCCAGAGATATGTCCTTGATGTAGAAGTTGTTAATCCGATGAACCAATAAGTTGTCTTTCGTTACATCCACGACCCACAAGAGTTTACATATAGCTTCCTTGTTTCATAGGTTATAGTGTAACAAACCCAGGCCTCCAAAAGATTTGGGCCTACATAAGGTTTCCTAAGCCATCAAAGCTCTTTTAGTGATCCTTGTCCATAAGAAAGTATGACAAATACTAGTGACCAATTAGACCACTTTCTTCGGTAGGAGGAACACTTTAGCCTAATACGTCTACATCTCGAATATCACACTTTTGATCAGTTGAATTCGACCACCATAATATATAAACTTTCTTTTCCAAAATTTAATCATTGTGGTCTTCTCTCCACTAGTGGCATGCATTGCAATATAGTGATATTCCTTGACGACAAGGGAACAATAAAACTTCGAAAATCCAAGACGTGTTCTAGAGCCTAACATAAGTGTCATAAGGTATAGACACTGTTTTAAGGTCTATTTTTATTAATATAAGTCATTTAGGAAGTCTAGAAACAAAAACATCCAAAAACGTCCATGACGTACGGAAACTAGTTCTAGGAGGTACTTGTGTGCCTTAGCCTATTTGACTAGATTTTAGGAGTCTAAAATAGATGAAAATTGGTGGAAGGGTGTCTAAAATATGTTTAAGTTAATTCATACAAGAAAAGTACGGGTACGACTCCTCAAGGACCAACCAAGGGACCTTGAGGAGGACCCTTGCAAGTGGAGTGAAACACTTCCTGGGCAGTGTGCACCCACGAGAGGGCATCGACGAGGCGTGTGTTGATAGACTGGGCGTCGATGCCATCAGTCGACCAACACTTAGACAAGTCGTTGGGGGGACTTGTGTGTAAAGTCTCTGACCAAGACTATGGATGAGCAGCACGAAAGGGGGGCAGGTCCGTCGATTGACCCACGATCCGTCGATCGTGGTGTCGTCTCTTACACTATAAATTGTTGCACATTTTCACTTAGGTTATTTAATTAGTTGGATTGGTTAGTAGTTTAATTAGGGGTTAGGGGAAGGTTAATTAAGTGGATTAACACCCTTTATAAACTCCTAACCTAATTAAGACTAACACAAATGTCTCACAACTCACAAAACAAATTCTCTTCCTTCTCTCTTCTTACTCTCTCTATTGGAAGACACAATTAAAGACCAAGCTAGGGGAGGGTTTTGGGGGCTGTAAAGGGACAGTTACACCATCAATTCTTCATCAAACATTAAGGTATGGGATCTAGTTCACCTTTGAGACCTCTTTCCTCAAAGGGTTCCTTCAAAGTATTTTGAAAAGTTGAGCTTTCATGTGGGTCTTTCCCAATCTCGAAATTAATGTTATGATTGGGTTGGTTTATATTTTATTTTGGTAATGTGAATAGATTAACATGTATTCTAACCTAATTATGATACATCTTGATGGTTTGGTCTAGTTTGTAGAAGATGACCCTTAACCCTTAACCCTAGGTTTTTGATCTTGATATGAATTAGGTTGTACTGGTTTAATTGACTTGGTTATTGGTTGAATTACTTGTAACGACCTGCTTAGTCATTTTGAGCAGCAGATTTTATTTCTGGAAAAACTGTCTGAGACGACGTATCCAACGACGGACCGTCATGGGCACGACGGACCATCGAGGGTGTCTCATTCCAAACACTTGGAATTCTTATATTTGAGTGCTGAAATCGACTCTCTGAACTCTGTGACGGACCTGCAGGACGGACCGTCACAGACACGACGGACCGTTGTGAGGTTCCGTTTCAAAACACTTCAACTCTTGAGAATTGGGTACTGGGAGCAATTCTCTGTCCGTCGTGACGGAAGTGCAGGACGGACCGTCGTAGGCACGACGGACCGTCTCAGACTCATCAAGGAAATTGAGTCTCTAAAGGTTGTGATGAACCTGCAGGACGGACCGTCACAGGCACGACGGGCCGTCACAGGTTGCGTAATCCAGTCTGGGTCGGATTTCTGGGTAAGTTTTAAGGGGGCGTTTTGGACTATTCCTGCTATAATTATAAATTTAGTGGGTTAATATTAATAACTCAAATTCTTGGGGTTGTAAAGGAGATGACCTTGAGTTACTTAGTGGGTTATTTCCTCATCTTTTATACCTAATTATATGCTAATTAGGGAAAAGAGAGAGGGTTTTTGAACAAGAAAAATAGAGAGAACAAGGAGAAGAGAGAGGAACGATCGATAGAGGGAGACAAACGAAGAGGAAACAAAAAGCTTTGAGAGATTGCTTGCTTGATCAAGAATCCTTGGTGAAGGTAGGTTATGGTTTTGATACTATTCGTAGTAAACTCTTAATAGCGAATGATATGTATTGGTAGTATTGTAAACCCTTCTATATGCTTAATTGTATGCTTGCATGAATGTGATTATGTGATTGTGATAAAATAAGCATAATGAAGCTTTTTGAATCCAAAATCTTGAAGAACCCTAATTCACCTTGTTATTGATGATGTCTTGGTATAAAAGAAGGCTTGATGAATTGATAGAATGATGTTAGTGGATCGGAGTGTCACGTTCCGACACATAGTATTAGGGGATCGGGTGTCACGAACCGACACGTAGAATTAGGGGATCGGAGTGTCACGTTCCGACACATAGTATTAGGGGATCGGGTGTCACGAACCGACACGTAGAATTAGGGGATCGGAGTGTCACGTTCTGACACATAGTATTAGGGGATCGGGTGTCACGAACCGACACGTAGAATTAGGGGATCGGAGTGTCACGTACCGACACATAGTATTAGGGGATCGGGTGTCACGAACCGACACGTAGAATTAGGGGATCGGAGTGTCACGTACCGACATATAGTAGTAGGGGATCGGAGTGTCACGTACCGACACAAGAGGAAGAAAGATAATGAATCTGGAGAGATGTTAAAATACTCAATGTAATGAACCTAATTTCCCAAATGAGTGTGGTATTGAGGCTTGAGTCCTCATGGATGAACTTGGTAGTACTTATTGATGATTATAGTACTTGTTGCTACATGTTGAGTATTGTAGTTGATTTATGATATGAACTGATATATACTGTTTTCTATTTTGAGTTGGCCGATGATACCTACTCAGTACTTGTGTTTTGTACTGACCCCCTACTTGTGTTGTTTCTTTCTTGGTATTTGGCAAGCAAACGTACCGTCGTCTTCAACTCAGCAGCACTTCTAGCCAGTCGTCACTACACCGGATTTCAAGGTGAGCTAATGCTTCTACTAGCTTGGACTGGATCTTCTCTTCAATGTCTTGATGCCTTGAACTTCCGGCATGGACTAGCCTTTTATTTATTTTAGCTTCTTAGATACTTCTAGATTTGTAACTTGAGGATAGATGTTCTTGTGATGATGACTTCCAGATTTGGGGATAATGAGTTTTAAGTCTTCCGCTTTGTATTTTTGTTCAATATGTTGGAGTTTTAGATTGGTTGGTTCGCTCACATAGTAGAATAAGTGTGGGTGCCACTCGCGGCTAGATTTTGGGTCGTGACAACTGGTATCAGAGCCATTAGGTTCGTTGGTCTCGATCACACAGAACGAGTCTAGTAGAGTCTTAAAGGAACGGTAGGGGGAACGCCTTACTTTTCTTTGAGAGCTATAAAGACTTTAGAAAAATTCCATTCTTTCTGTTCTTTTCTGTCGTGCTATTACTTTGGAATCCAATTGTATCTAAGGTGATACAAATTTGGAATCTGACCAATCTTCACCTATTTCACCAAGATGGTTTAAGAACTAGAGGCAGACGACTGCACCAACACCAAACACCTGGGCAAGAACAAGGGAAACGTCTGACCAGCGCCACTGGGGCTGTAAGCTCGGAGAGAACAGTGGCGCAAGAAGGCCGTGGAATGAGGTCGTGGAGACGTCCTCGAGAGGAGAGACAAGCACCGCGCCCACCTGATACTAGGGCGGTGGGACTCCTCCACCGATGGAGAAATGTAAGAGAGGGTTGAGGAAGGGGAGAGATGAACAAAGCACAGAAATGAGGAATTGGCCACCCCAACCTACCCCAAGATGATCAATTCAGGTTCTGCTTATGCTTAGCAGGTTAAATCTGATTTCAGGGTCAGACACCCTCCAGTGTTTTCTGCACCAGCACCTCAGGTTCCAGAGGTACAACATGCGGCCACTATGGCTCCCCGCATGGATACTTCATTGGAAATAGGCACGTTTCCTCGTCTGACTACAGGGCCTATAATGACGAATGATCAGCATGAACTTTTCAGTAAGTTCTTGAAATTGAAACCTCCAGTCTTCAAGGGTGCTGAATCTGAGGATGCTTACGATTTTTCTGGTTGACTGTCATGAGCTACTACACAGGATGGGTATAGGGTTTGGTGTTGAGTTTGTGAGTTATCAGTTTCAAGGGAACCGCCAAAATGTGGTGGCGGTCCAATGTTGAGTGTCAACCAACAGAGGCACCACCATGACGGGGGCATCATTCTCTAGTTTGTTTTGGAAAGTATATGCCCCGGACTTTGAGGGATAGGAAAAGGGATGAGTTCTTGAGCCTAAGCAAGGTAGGATGTCCGGTTACTGCATATGAGGCTAAGTTTGTGCGTATCCAAAAGGTATGCCACCCACTTTGTTGTTCAGCCAAAGAACGGAATTCGCCGTTTTTGTGAAGGGGTTAGGTCAGAGTGCGGTTTTTTTAGCCTTACTGGGAGCGGCTAAGCAAAATCCTTTCAAGAAGTGGTGGACTTCGTGATAGAGGTGGAAGGAGTGAAGCCAGATGACTTCACCATGGCATCGACATCAAAAAGGTTTCGAAAGGGAGGTGAGTTTAATGGTTCTTACTCTAGAGGACAGGGTTCAGGAGGCTACTCAGTCCGACCAATTCAGTCTTCACTACAGACTGTAGTTGGGGGTCCACCTCAGACCGGTCAACACTTTTCGGAGAGACCGATGCTTGAATCCAGAGAGTGTTATGGATGTGGGGAGACTGGACATATTAGGAGGAATTGTCCAAAACAGAGTTATAGACCCCCAATAGCTAGAGGTAGAGGTGGTCATGGTAGAGGCCGTTATTCTGGAGGACGTGGTGGCCGAGGTAATGGTGGTCACCAAAACGGCCGAGGTGATGGACAAACTGGAGCTACTACAATGCCGCATGGTAGGGGCAACGGGCAGACTGGAGATAGGGCCCATTGGTACGCTTTCCCTGGGAGGTCTGAGGCAGAGGCATCTGAGGCTGTTATCAAGGTAATCTTTTGGTTTGTGAATTACATGGCTTCTGTATTATTTGATCCTGGCTCCACGTTTTCATATGTAATCTTCCTCATTTGCTACTGGTCAACAATCTACATTGTGATCTGCTTGACTGCCTATTGTGTTTTCTACTCCGGTGGTGAGTCCTGTGATAGTTGAAAAGGTATATAGGTCATCGCTTGGGTGACTTTTGTGGGAGCAATACTTTATGTAGACTTGGTCATTTTAGAAATGGGTGATTTTGATGTATCCTTGGTATACTTGGCTTTCTCCGAATTTGCGAATCTTGGATTGTAATGCTAAAACTGTGACGTTGAGCCAAGCCTGGGAAGGACTCCGTTAAGTGGTGGGACAAGGGGGACTAACACTTCGACTTCCGGTTCCGTAATCATCTCCTTTCTTCGTGCTAAAAGATGATTAGTAACCGGGGTGCTTAGCTTTCTTGGCACATCTCAAGGAGCACTACCCAAGGTACCTTCAATTGAGTCCAGTTTCGGTAGTCCGTGAGTTTTCTGGATGTGTTCCCTGCAGATCTTCCCTGGTATGCCACCGGATAGAGATATTGATTCTGCATTGAATCTGGAACCGGGTATCCGACCCATTTCCTACCCCCCTTATACGAATGGGCTCAAGCTGAAGTTAAGGGAGTTAAAGGCCCAACTTCAGGAGCTGTTAGGTTAAAGGTTTTATTAGGCCAAGTGCATCCCCTTGGGGTGCTCCCTGTTTTATTTTGAGTGAAGAAGAAAGGATGGAAGTCTTCGGATGTGCATAGACTACAGGCAGCTGAATAAGGTAACTATTAAGAACAAGTATCCTATTCCTCGCATTGATGATTTGTTTGATCAGTTACAAGGTGCTTGTGTCTTCTCTAAAATTGATTTGAGGTCCGGTTATCATCAATTGAAAATACGGACAGCAGATGTGCCAAGGACTGCTTTCGAACCAGGTATGGGCATTATGAATTCTTAGTAATGTCTTTTGGTCTTACGAATGCCCCTGCTGCTTTCATGAGCCTAATGAACGGGATTTTTAAGCCATATCTGGATCTTTTTGTTATTGTATTTATTGATGATATACTGATATACTCAAAGAGCAAGAAGGAACATGAGGAGCACTTGAGAATTGTGTTGGAAGTATTGAGGGAGAAAAAGCTTTATGCCAAATTCTCCAAGTGTGAGTTTTGGCTGGATTCAGTGTCCTTCTTGGGGCACGTGGTTTCTAAGGATGGGGTGATGGTGGATCCTTCTAAGATTGAAAAAGTGAAGAATTGGGTAAGACCTACTAATGTGTCAGAAGTAAGGAGCTTTGTTGGTTTAGCCAGCTACTACCGTTGATTTGTCAAGGGATTCTCTTCTATTGCTTCCCAATTGACGAACTTGACTAAGCAGAATGTTCCATTTGTATGGTCGGATGAATGTGATGAAAGCTTTCAGAAACTCAAGACCTTGCTAACTACTGCATACCTTGCCAGTAGAGTGTAAGAACTTCATTGTTTATTGTGATGCATCCTATTCTGGTTTGGGTGCCCGTTTAATGCAAGAGGAAGTAATGTAATTGCTTATGCCTTCGAGGCAATTAAATGTGATGAACGTAATATCCGCCCCATTGATTTGGAGTTGGCTGCTGTAGTGTCTTGCATTAAGCACGGAGACCCACTATCCTATGGGGTCAAGTGTGAGGTCTACACAGATCATCGTAGTCTACAGTATGTTTTTACCCAGAAAGACTTGAATTTGAGGAAGAGGAGGTGGATGGAACTGTTGAAGGACTATGATATTACCATTCTGTATCACCCAGGAAAGGCAAATGTGGTAGCTGACGCTTTAAGTAGAAAAGCAGGTAGTATGGGTAGTTTAGCCCACTTACAAGTTTCTAGACGCCCATTGGCTAGAGAAGTCCAAAATTTGGCTAACGACCTTATGAGTCTGGAAATACTAGAGAAAGGAGGATTTTTGGCCAGTGTGGAGGCAAGATCTTCTTTTCTTGACAAGATCAAGGGAAAATAGTTTGATGATGAAAAGCTAAGCCGAATTCGGGATACGGTGTGCCGAGGAGAGTCTACAGAGGCAAATAATTGATGAGGAAGGTGTCTTAAGGTAAGGGAAGCGTCTGTGTGCTCGTGTTGATGCTTTGATCCAACTATCCTTACAGAGGCTCATAGTTACGGTACTTCTATACATCTGGTGCAACCAAGATGTACCGTGACCTAAAGCACCAAACTTTTGGATGGAGTAGAATGAAGCGCGACATTGTTGATTTTGTTGCCAAATGTCCAAATTGCCAGCAAGTAAAGTATGAACACCAGAGGCCCGGAGGAACACTTCAGA